>JALHAQ010000004.1:6212763-6834040 GCA_023838395.1 Holcopasites calliopsidis | reverse complement strand
ATGATCTCTGTTCGAGGCTGCTCTTCAGACCTCGTGGAAAAATTAATTGAGAATGCGAGGATCGTTGCAGGAGGAGCCAAGGAAATTTCATCATCTGAGATTAAAATCCATTGTGCGAACCAAGGACTTGGGAAACCTTGTTCGACGTGCCCTAAGCAGCGTGTAGAAATCGATGGTAATAAAACAATCAAGGGTTCACGAAACGATCGCAGTTAACCCGACAATTATAAGACGATCATCCTTGGGTACAACTCCGAAGCTACCTTGCTCTCTCTCTCTCACACACACTTTGTCTCTCTGTCCTCTGGAGGCCATGGAGGCACAGCCGCGAGGTCTATATTGCAGTTAATCTATGTTCCGATTATATCTGTTCATTGGGTTACGAAGTACCCAGGCACGGGCCCTCGGACATTAACTGCCGTTGTTACTGCCTGCAACGATCGCAGATAGCAGCAGTTTCACCGCATTCGCCCCCGTGTCGTGTGTGTTTGCATGGGAGCAGGCTGCGGAGTAGCCTGATCGATAGAATGGAATAGAATACCGGGGGAAGATCACGACGGCACGCCGGTGTAAGAAAAGGAAAGAATTAAGGGTTGCTTCGATAACGATGAATTTAACGCGACACGCGCTCGCGCGCCCCTCAACGAGCTTGTAAGCCTGGCATCTATTTTTCCCTCGGTCCCTTCCTCCTTTTCTCCCCCCTCGAATACTGCGCGCGGATTAGTGGTATTCCTCTGTTAATTAAAACTGCATCGATATGCAAACTGGCAATCCGTGGTCCGTTCTCTGCCGCCGTTACCGTACGCGAAGCTTATAAAGATTACCCCTTTTTTTCGAGAGAGAGAGAGAAACCCAATAATTGCGGTCCGCGGATAAGAAAGCCCGATAAAAATTCCCCGATACTTCTGCCTAATCTTTTCTATGAAGATCCCCAGAGTTAGGCGTAAAATTTCGTTCGGCTGAACGGAGCTCGTCGCGCCGGTAATTAACCAGTTCCGCGCGCGGATATCTTAATCATCCATCTTGACGGAGTTATTAAGCAATCAAGTTTAGAATCAAAGTCAGGTGCGTCGAGGGATGGCCGCGACTTTCGAAATCCGTAATATCGCGTCTCGGAGTCGTAATTCCTTGGACGGCCGGAATTCTGCTTGAACTCTCGGGCGCACGTCAGTTCGAAGCGAGATGCACGATTAATTACCCCTGCGCGACTCGTCCGAGTGTAGTTGCGGTAATAGAAGCGCGCCACCCACCGGCCCGAGATCGGTTCTCGGCTACGATTTCTACACTAGTTTCCGAACTTCCAGCACTTGGCTGGGAACGTTGTTCCGCGTAGGAGGACGAGCGCGCGTACGTGCACCGTCTCCTGGGATCAGATAGACGATATCAGTTTTACGGAATTAACCATTCCCGACGGTCGATAGTCCATTACCGCAGCTTCTGCGAATTGCCCCGATATTTCACACCTACGAGCACGTCGAATCGTTCGTTCGTCGGACGGGGGAAATAAATTTCACTCATTTTTGCTCTGCTCATTACGTTATTCATCTTTCACGCCCTATCGATTAACGGAGAACGGTCGATGAAGCGATAGGACAGCGTAGCTGTCGCAGTGCTCTACAACAAGATCGCGGAACACGCGAGAAACTCGTGAGAGGAACAGCGGGACTTGAAATGGCGTCGGCGAAGCCAAGGCTGAAAGAGGAGACAGCGAAAGCGGCAAAGGAGCAGCGAGTACCTTTTGTGTCCGGAGGATGATATCGTGTATCAGACGACGGCTTGCTCCCCGACGGGTCTCTTCCCCTTTGCCACTAGTGACACGTTTTCCTCCGAGATAAAGTGAATAATTCTGTAGAACTTAACGGCATCGTGCCAACAGAGTACACAATTTTTTTCTTTTCTTATCAAGGACCATGTATAACTAAATGAAAGGAGTCAAATAAGGGGGAAACAGGATATGATTGACAAGAGAAAAAATTTGCAGAAACTGTACGCGCTCGTCTCCGATCGGGGAGAATACACGATGACCGTTCAGAATCGCGCGAACGAACAATATACGTATAATTGCAGTATCATTAATTAACTATAGAGCGAGCAGTTTTTATCGGACGTCTCTCGCGGATGGGCAATCCGGGACGAGTCTGCCGCGAGCAGAAACCTCTCCTCGGTTTCCTTTTCTCTTTTTCCACTCCCCTTTTCCCCCCGTCCGCGAGCAGCCGGTTGACCACCTTATCTCTGCCAAAGATTTCTTGGCTTTAATTGCGCTAGTCAGAGAGTCCCTTTAGCTCCATCGACGGTGGCGGCGGAGGAATCGCCGCGCCGCTGTCGTTGCTGGCCTTTCACCTATCTCCTATCGTGTACCGCTTGTCTCCTTTCTCGTCCGGCCAAACTCCCGAGCCTCGTTTTAATGGTGTATTTAGATGTTCCGCGTCGTCGCCGGTGTGCGCCACGAAGGCGAGTCACCGGGAGTCGAGCCGGCAACGAAAAGGAGAACGAATCTCTCGATCGAGAAACGAACGAGCGAACGCGATTTCTGACGGACGGAAGACGAACGAAGCTTTCGCCGCGGGTCGATTAATCAACCGCGCCAGGGTCGCGCGAACGCGGAAAAGCTCGATAATCCCGCGCGATTCGGGGCTGAAACGTACCCAATAGGTACCGCGCGACGCGTAAAAAAAAAACGCTCGATGGAAGCCGAGTCCCCGCGTTTATGTTAATTGGGGAACAAAAGGGACGCGTATTTTATGCCGGTCGCGTGTTACGAGCCGCGCAGCCAGCTTTCGCCCGATTTCCTCCCTTTTCCATCCCTCCCGCGCGCCGTTCCCACTTTTTTTTAATATCGCGCTTTCGCGTCAGCCTGTTTATACACCGGACACCGCTCTTCTACGAAATGGATGTGCTTATGAATTACGCTCGCGCCGGGAATACGAACGGAACGAAATTCCTGATGGATGGTGGCAATCGCGCATGTATATCCCGGATCCGTGTGAATTTGATGAATTTTAGAAAACCCGCCACCCGTCACTGGTTAGAGAAAGGCCGTCGGTGCTTTCATTTCGTTTTCGCTGACAAACAGCTACGAGTTCCTGTCTGAGTCTACGAAAACGGACAAATTCTTGCACGAAGTAGAACCAAAAGGTTGTAATAAACGAACGAACCGTGTTTCGGGAGGGGGGGGGGGGGTGATGATGAGCAACGAAAGCGACGAACGCGAATTTATCAGCGTGCAGTTCATTAGCTTCTGAATCATTGAATTTCAGAACGGCCGTAATAGATATTGCCCACACGAAAGGACCCGTGACAAATGGACGAAAAAGTATCGTGCATAATTCAGCGAGCGTTGGTCCTCCTTCGTGCTGCACCTCTACCTCTCTTCCTTTAAGGATTCGCGGACACTCCGCTTTTTTCTCTGTACCTGTGCGGCGCTCGGGGAGGACGCGAGAGAGAAGAGAACGTGCAGGAGAAAGTGCATAGGGGTGTAAAGGGAAGGGGGGGGGGGGGCGAAACGTAGATCGGGGACGTCCGAGCTTAATCCACGCTAATTAAATCGCGAACGTAAAAGAGAGGTGGCTTTGCCTTGGCGCGTTCGTGACTCGCGAAAATAAAAACAGCAACGTAAAGAGGTAGAAAAGGGAGAGTGAAACGCGCGGCGGGGTCGTCCGAAACAGGGATGAGGGGGGGCATGCATAAATTATTCCCGAAACTGCACGACGATCCGAGCGAGAACGGACCTCGATATGAATCGCGTTAATCGTGCTAATGGAAATTGATTTATCGTCGCGAATGCGGAGCAACCTTCTGGAGTAGGTGTCTCGGCGCACTGCGATTCGATTCCCGTTCGCCGTTCGCTATTCCTCGATTTAATAAACGACCATTCGATGTGCGGTGAACGATTTCGTTGAACGGCGTCGACGCAGAGATTACCTAAAGAATTTATCGTCGAGCGAACGGTCTCCATTGATGGTGTCCTCATGTTTGCGTCTCGGATGAGAGATAGTCTACTTTTTATCTTCCATATCACGATCGTACGTATATCGGTGCTTTCGGCGACGTAGCCCCCGCTTATCGATTACAGGTAGGTAATTGTCATTGCTACGTCGAGCGTAATTGGCCGACTTTGTTTCCGTGCGATTTCACGATAATTAATCGCGGCTCCATGCAAATCGGCCGTGTTCCCATTTCGAAGTTGTTCCGTTCCGGACGCGTTAATCACGCCACGGAATAAGTCCGCTCGCGAGCACTGTCGAAAGATTAACTGTGCGTTTAGGTGTATACGCTTAATCTGATTCTCCCGGCGTTTACAGACCGTCCGGGTCCGCGAGACGCGAATAAAACGCTCGCGGCTAAAGATATTCCATTCGATTCAGTCGTAGAGGAGAAAATTAACGAACGAGAGACGAGTTTGTTCCGCCGCGGAATATAAATTCTGAAAAATTCGCTGGCGTAATCTTTGTGCATCGTTGTCCGGATCTGATCGATCTACGAGCCGCTGGCTGGCAAGGGACTTTCTCGCCAGGCTCGATTCGCAGTGCCAAGCACACGACACGCAGAGTCGTGGACGCGTCACGATCGCTTGTTCGTGCACGAGGACAGACGGTACGCGTCGACCCTCCCGTGATTTTCCGAATCATCAGAAGGGTGTGAAGCATACATAATACATCAGAAGGCATTATGCGAAGGCGTGTACGACTCTTGCGGGCGGGTCTGCCATTACAGATGTACCTACGTATGCAAATCGAACGGGCCGCACCGCGCATCCCTTAGCTGACCCAAATATGGAATTTTGAACGTCCGTACTCCTAACGAGCTCCACGATTTTTATGCCGCTTCGTTATCGGTCTTAACATCGCTTTCGACTTCCATCCTGTGTCGTGGCTGACTTGTAAACGCGACGGATTGACAGAGATCAACACGTTTTTTTTTTTAGTTTGACCTGCTTTGAGCAACAGCTTCGATACGCTTTTACTAAGCCAGTCTTGGTAGTATTTATTTTCATTATTTAACTATCTTGTCGGTAAATAATTGGCCAGGGATTCGCGCGATATCGACGATAACTGGTCTTGCCGGCTTCGAATACCGGAATAACTGTCGGGATGCATAGCGATGCGTCGCGGCTAGTACAGGGGTATCGTTGCATTTTTGGAACGGGCCAGTCATTTCCATCGATTCGCTTGTCGGTTCCGTAGCGGCCGAGCCGCGACGATCGGTCTGGTCCATCAGCGAGCGGAAATACGATTGCGTCCGAATTCCGAAATATAATCTATGACGATGATGAAATTGCAGTCGTCTCGGGGAGTCGAATGGAAAATTGCGCCCCTTCTCCCCGAAATTCGGACGAAAACAGAAAAACTGACTGGGTTGTGTACGCGTTACTATCGTTCCTGCACCCTTCGCGGAATAAAATGAATTGCACGCCAATACTATTCGCGATCGAATTTCATGTTGCGCAGGGTTGAAAAATTATCCTCGCTGAACGGCGAGAGTGGAGAACTCGCGGAAGGATGTACGATTCGATAAATTGGAACGCTGGTTGGAATTCCAATTATAGTTAACAAACATTCTAGGGATACTTTCCGTCTATAAGATCGAAGCACTTCCGGTATGGCTCCCGAGGAGGCCGAGACGCGGAGGTGTTTCGATTTCGCAAGGATAATGTCGCCTTGTGCAAACGGCGGACGGAATGCGCGTGTAGGTGCCCGACGCGTGTTGTACACGGCAGAGAAAAAGGCCGAGGAACGATGCGATTCCGGAGGCGAGATGCATTCGTTGCAACATCGTCGCGATCGGCGGACGACGAAATCCGACGAAGGCGGAGCCAGGCTGCTTCACGGGTTTATACGCGCGAAGAACAAGCGGCGAGGCAACCGCCGCGGAAGTCCTTGTTCCCCAGAACTACCTAACTGCACGCTTGCCCACGCGTTCGTGAAGGAGAGGACCGGGGAAAAGAGTCGAGCCAAGGTCCTACCACTAGATATAAATTCTATCCAGAAATAAAAGCTTTTCGATCGATGAACGATATGCAGAAGGACGTTCCTTCTCCTGTATCGCGTAAAACTCGGAATACCTGAGCAGTTTCGCGAAGTTCTCGCGACGCTTTGCCAAGTGTATCCTGCCAACGCAACCTGAAAACGAAGTAGCCGTGTCAAGGTCTTGGCGGCGAGAGTCGCGAAGTGCATCACCAACGAGCAACCCGCGTCCTTCTCTTTTGCTACGCTCTTTGCTAGCTGTGCCCCCTTTCCGTGAAGCGCAAAGACTTCTTCTCGTACACGAAAATCTCGGCTGTCGCCTTGGAGTAACGCTTGCACGGAAGGCGAGCAAACAGGGGGCGAATTAAATCGTCGGTCTTCTTCGCTTCCTTTTCTTGTTTCCCCTCTGGCCGGTCGACGTGATTCGAGCATCGCTGTTCCCTAAATGGCGCGAAGCGGAGTGCAATAGCAAGGACGATCTCCCATCGACAGAAGTATCTGAATTTTTCTCGATAGATCGGTTGCCCGTCGGACGATCAAGCATCCGAACGAAATTACAGCCCCCTCGTTTCAACCCCTCCGCTGTAGCGATCGCGCCGCCGCCGCGCAATTATATTAAACTACCATGACAGCGTTTTGCGGCATGCGAGACGCGCGTGTGTGCACGTTTAACGTCGGACGGGGAAGGACGAGGGTGCGAAACAGGAACGGAGAAATGCACGCGCGCCGCGTGAACAGGGAGAAGCGGGGTAAAGGTCGTAAAAGAGGCGCGCCATAGAATGGCATAATTGCGGCTTTAGCGTGCCTTAAAGCGCACGCTCGCGGCGTTTCGAAGTGCTGGAACTAGCTTCTTCCAACCTGCGCCTCCGCCGACCGGCCACCACCACCGTTTTCTCCTTTGATCCTCCCTGTGAACATTTTCGCCGTCACGCTTTGGACGTTTGTCCGCCTTTGGAAAACCGGGGCCGTCCTCCGGATCGAGTCCGAACTCGTCCTGGCGGGGGCATACAGCAGTGACGCGAAAAGGGGAACGACGTAAAGCCACGCGGACGTAATAATAAATCGCGATGACCGCGAACTAGGCGAGGTTGCCAATAAATAATTAAACGGATCAACGCCGATCAGACCTCTCGTTCCTGTTTACTCACGAGCTACGTTTCTCCCTTTGTCGCGGCTTGCCCGATGACGGGAACTCTGAAACCACTGCATTATTACGATGATGCACTTTCATGATTATATGTAGGGTCGCGACTCAACGTGATTAACCTTTAAGCTCGGTGAAGACATTACCGAGGGGTCGTGCGCCAGACGATCGATAAGCCTCGCGAATATCTACATCGAAGACAGACCGGATTATCCTCGGATGCGAATTTAATGGTGGATTTTGAATAGCTCGTTAAACGGGGCCAACGGAGGGGCGTGTGCCGCGGCGCGGATTCATTTCTCGATCCGATGAGAAAAGGGCGCATCGACGGGGCTGAAAGAGTAATGAGCTTTTTCAGGAGCTCGCTGTGTTTGCGGACGGTAAATAGAATTGGAGATGGATTGTTGTTGGGTCACGATTAAGGGATCATCGGCTTCCTCTGACACGTGGACCTCGATGAAAATAATTCGTTCAATCCGACGAACAAGCTTTTCTTTAATGATAGGTCTCCGTGATTGCAGCCGCATGCCCCAAAACTGTGGATCGACTTAAGGCTGCGTGCGCCAGCCTTGAAAGGAATCGTAAAACTTCTGGGCGGGATACTATCGAGTGGCCTCGACGTGTTTGACGACAATCTCGAATTTCCGATAGAGGCCAACGAACACGGATAGGGCTTCGGCCGATACTTTCGGGGTAAACGTACACGCGAGAGGCGATCGTAAAAATCTAGCCATTAAAATGTCCATCGGATGAAGTATTAACGTATACAAAGCACGCCATAAAAATGAAATGAAATATTTCTTGCCTCGGAGCGGAATCGAGGCGAGGTGGATGAGACTCCCTTTAACGTTACCCTTTCTTCAACGCTCGGTCGTCGTAGCCGGAGAAATTATCGGACGGCTAGCTGTATGATTACAGCGGAAAAATGAGAATGCACACATTATGTGTGTGTGTGTGTGTGTGTGTATCGTGTTGTGTGGGTCGCTGCGGAGAAAGTACGTCGAAGACATTATGGCTGTTGTGCATGCACGCTGATTCGATCTGGCGCCGCGCCTTCGCACGAACTAATAATTAGACACCTCTATGCAATTCCACCCCCGACGCTAACCGCGCGACAACCCCCTGCAGCATTCGCCTTCTTTAATAAGAAAATGAATTCAATGTTAAAAATAGCCTTCCCACTATTTTTTTTAAATTGAATACATTTGCGAGAGGAAAAGAACGAACGGGTATATTAAAGAACTCTTAATGCTGATTCATTAAGCCTAGCGCGGCAGCTGCTTCAATGGTCCAGCGCTTCTTTGTGCGTAAATCCACGAAACCTGTCCTTACCTGGTGCCCGCGTCGCGATTGCGTCGCCAGTTCCCCACTTCAGCCTATGACCGATCAAGCCGAGCGATGTATCGAGCCGTTGGAATTATACAGGCATATCAAGCACGCCCTAATGGTGTTTCATCACTCATTACAAGCACTAATTTGACCGCGAGCCACGCAATTTTGTTGATGAAACTCGCTGCTCGCTCAAGACGCCCAAGTCCTTCGTATGTGTGATTCATAATTTTCCGCTACCAGAACCGGCTGCAGCGTTCGCTATATGGCGATTATTGCAACTTTTCATTCTTCTCTGCTCGCCGAGGACGGAGGTTGGCCGTAAATGCGGCGGGCCGTTAAGCGGCGGAGCGTAAAAGGTTGCACACCGCGCGAATTTATGAAAGTTCCAAGAACGATGTTACACTGAAGAATGTACGAGGGGAAAGGAGATATTATCCTGGACCTATACGGTTCACAATAGGAGACGGTGATTCCATTACAAGTCTCGTTCTGCGTCCGACGATTTTTATTCTCCATCCGCGATCCCCTTCCCTCGGCGATCTTGCTAATATGAAATGAATATCCGGTAATACTGTCACCGATCTTCGATCGCCGCGCTAATAAAAGCATCGGCTGATAGAGTTCGCCAGGTGAGTTGCCTTGGACTATTTGTCGAAAGGACAAGGGTGGAAGTGGAGCGAATGAAGAGGAAAAATAGTTCTCCACTGTACAGCGGAATCTCGATTAACCAGCTTCATCGGGACCGAGAGAGAAAATGTAATTTATACATCTAATTTGACGGAAAAAATGCCATTACTTGTACGATACATGTAATTGTTTGCACAATACACACATTTGTGCCTCCGTTTTCTTTTCCTTTGGCGAATTTCGCAAAAAAATAAGTGCAAACGTTCAGAAAACGTTTCGGAATACCGTCGGTTTATAAATGACATTTATAAACGTCGCGCAAGAGGCTTGATTGTCATCCCGGGATAGGACGCGCTGCACGCAATTCTCATCGGGGCTCCGTTTGATGGGCGAAACGACGTTAAACGATCCGTTACCGGCCAACAGGCGGGTGTTTGACGGCAACGGTTGGCCGGCAGCTTGCTTGATCATCACCACCCGTTCGTTAATGAGCAGACGTAGTTGTTTAATCGCGGCCGCGGGACTTGCCACGCGCAAGCAAGGAAGCTGCATCGTCGCATGGAACATGGGGAGGCACGTTAGAAATTCGCACTCCAGACTGCACCGCGTCTAAATTGCAATGTTCAAAGTATCAAGCATCTTTCGCAAAATCGTACGTTTTTCGACTAAGGATCCTCTCTCGCAAGAGACTCGCTTTTTCGATCGGTCCGCTTGGAGCACGGGCGAACCCGGAGCAGATTTTAGAAGAGGTTCCCGGCGATCCGCGAGGTTTCGAGCGCGTGTTCGGTTGCGCGACACGGGAAACGAGCGGCCGTGCTTCGCGGCGCATTGTTCCCAGCGGTGAAGGATCACGCAGGGGCCCCCTTTGTATTCCGACGAGGCACCCCGAGCATAACTTTTCTCGGCTAAGACTTCGCGCTTGTAATGTCGGAACCGCGACGAAACACCGTGTCCCGGGGAACTTTCCGCCGGTTACGCGGGTCGACCCCGAAGCGGGCACCGCCGCCCGGTCGAGACAATGGTACTCGCGTCGCGACCGTAACATCTGTTGGACGGAATTCCGGCTGGTGGACACGCTTCCGTGATTAATCGGCGCGCTAAGGATCGATCGGGCGCGGACGTTGGCCGATACGACGGGCCTCCCGTGCGGCGCGGCGGTGTTGCGTTAATTAGAATGCATTTATTAAATCAATCGAGTGGTCGTTATTTATTAACGATGCTCCGGCGCGCGGCGTTGCCGGCAAGGAGGATTTATCGATAAGCCGTAACGGGGACGCGACCAGGAAGCGTGTCGGTTCCTGGGACGGCGAGGGGGAAAGAAGGAAAGTCTTCGGTACACAAATTACGGGAATATCGATGATGTTATCATTAGCGCGGACCGGTGGCCGGTCTTAACTAGCTGCTCGAACGAGATTCCTTATGCGTTTATCAAATTTCTTTTCTCCCGCGATCATCAGCGTTCTAACGGTATGCTCAGACTTTTCAGGCGATATTCCGATTCAGAGATATCAACGCAACAAGCGAGCCCCGCGTACCTCGAAACGTTCTATCGAGATTCCTTTTTATTTTCAACGATAAAGGAATGACGTATGCGGCTGTTAAGAATCGCGTGACGGAAAAACACATTGTGGAAGAGTTAAGAACACGGCGGCATAGAGGGATGAGGTGTGCAACGTGCAAGAGGATGGAGAAAGCTTGTGGAGGCGTGCCCGCGTGTAAAGTCCACCGGGAGAAGACTTCTGGCGTGGGCTAAGGGAACGAGCAGCCTTTGCCGCATAATGGATGACTTCCTAACGACACTTTAAGATAGTTCTCACTTCTCGTCGGCCAGTGTTTTTCTGCCGTAGTGAAATACTCAGACCCACCCCGTCGCATCGCGCACTGCGGATTTATCCGGGGACAATGAGCCAAGAAAGCGGGGAATAATAGATTTCATTTTTGTCCATCCCGTCGTTTGTTTCGTCAAAACTTCGTTGGCTACTTAAACTCCGCTCCGCTACTGGATAACCGTTAAACACCGATCGGGATAGTTGTGAAATAGGTCTGGGAGTTAGTGTTCCGGAAATTGCGAGCGCCGGAATGAAAAATTCAATGGGGGGATGATGAATCGTTCCTCTGTACGCGGATTAACGGACGAGAGAAGTGCACACCGGGGGATTGCGAAATTTATAGAAGCGGCGGCGCGGAAGACAATGATTTTCCTCGGACTTTCTCGCGAAGATATTTTCTACTTGACGCCCGCGTGTTCTTCCTCTCTCCGAGGGCTTGTCGTAAGGGGAAGGTGTGGAAATTGCGTGAAGAGCGCGGGCGAGCTTGGTTAATACGGGCACGGAACTCCTCCGAGACACTAAAAACTTTTTTCCAATTTCATGATTTCTTTTTTATAGTCACGAAGGAGGAAGAACACTCTTTATCACGTAGGGGAACCTGGTTCGGAACTCTTTGCTCGTCCATTCCTTCTGTCCGGAGGTCAAACATTTATTTTTACGATTAAGAGAAAGACAGGGAGCGTTTCAAATGCCGAACCTCCGTCGTGCCCCATTTCCCGCGATCTTAAATATATTCGGTCCCTTCCTTTCTGGACCCGAATAAAAAGGAAAAGAGTAGCGCGCGTTACGGTGCATATTCCATGAAGGCGCACGGTCGGGGCATTAAATCCTCGTAATCCGTCCAGGACACGGAGCGGCAGGACATTGATACCGATAGCGCAAGCGCTGAGCACTACGTCAACGAGATACGCCCTGCACGACGACGTGTACCGTACGTACACGCGCGTGCACACGTTTTCTCTGTACCAGCAGCGTGTAGAAAGCGGCAGCGAGCGGCGGTGCGCGCGCGTTCGCGAATCCTCCGGTGCGAACGTCCCGCGAGAGAGGCATTGTCCTGCGGCAGGAATAACGTTGCGCCCGGCTATCGCGATTCGATTCCGATTCACGGGGAACACGGCGCGGCGATATCGGGGATATCGATGAAAAATAATCGTGGCTGATTTGTGACACGGCGTAGGAAGCGGCCGATAAAGATAGGCGACTATGAGAATGTGATAAAAAACAAAAATAGAAGAAAGGAACGAGAGGAAAAATTGATCGCATTCTCTTTGGCCGTGGTTCGTTTTTCTTCGAGATCGTTCGGGAAGGAAGCGACCTGTCGCCGATCGGCCGTTTCCTCGCAATCCCCGCCGAGCAGGGTGAAGATATTTCTCCCGGCGAATAAATTTCAAAAGGCGAAAGAAGCACCGTGTTGCATAACTTGGTTGCCTTGGAAAGTTCCTCGAGTGGTACTTCTCTCGCTTCTGCGACACGTTCCTTCGCCGCGGTAGCGATACTTTCACGCGTTTCCCAAGGACCGCGTTTAAATCATCCGATAAACGGTTACGCAAGTACGCGTCTCTGTCAAAGGGTCCAGCAGGATGTCTCTCATGACGCCACGGCCGCATCGCGCGAATTCCCTGCGGATATAGTCACGAGAGTGAATAGACGGCCGTGTTCGAATGATGATGATTCAAATTTAGAAACGCATGCCGAGTCCACGGTAAACAGGCGATTCACGGTCCCTTGGTGCCGTCTGCTCGCGCTAATCGCTGAACTTCGATGGTAAGTTGATAGATGAATGGTTCGCGGGAGTCTCGGACGAGCCAGCAGAGTTTGCGGATTCTGGAATTCATAAGTATTGACTTTCACAGCTTCCTGTTAAACGCGCCGAACCGTCTTTGCTTTTCGACCATTACTTCGGACGCTACTTAAGCAGTAATTAGTAATACAACTTGAGGAGTACCAGGAGTACATTGAAACACCTGCACGTCGAAGAACGTTCATTTGTCTTATTGCATTCGGAGCCTCGATGATAGGTACCAGATCACACGCTGAATGCATAGCAGTCGCGTTGATGCGAAATTCTTAAGTCTCTTTTAATAAGCATCGCTCTAATAAATACCGAATTCGTTTCACCTGAACGGATCGGAGGGCAATCTGGAATATTGCTACGCAATTTCCCGCGGGAACCATTTCATCGTTCGCCGTCCTTCAATTAATTAAAATAACCGCCGACTGAATGCGTACACCGTATCGATGCACAACGAACGAAGGGGAGAGGAAAGGGCGCGGGACAGATAAGAACAACGATGGGAACGTCGATTATACGAGGGTCAAGGTGCTTTCCACCTATTTCTGCTTATCCACCATCTCACCCCTTTGCTCCCTCCCTCCCTCCCCCCTTTTTGTTCGTTCTCTCGTTCTACGTCCAGCCGGCTCGTGGATTACGGTCTGGACTATTGGCAAGCTTAGCTCGTGGTCGATTGCCTTTACGAGTTACCGAGCATTTGCGTATTTCACGACGGACCGTTATGACCGCGGCCGCGGGAAGAGCACGGACGCTTATCCGGCAAAGGATCGACCGATTCGGGATTCGCGACTTCTCTCTGCCTCGCCTGACAGGATTAACGCGATACGCATATTCCCGCGTGGACACGCACACCTCTGTTGTAATCCCCTTTCGATGATCTCGCGCGAGACGAATTCGAGCGGGATTCACGGTGAAAACGGTTCGCACGACCGGTATACGCGGCTGCACTGTAATATGGAATTTTTAACGTAGGCAATAATTAATAGAATATTTTAACGCTAATTGGCTGTCAGCCTATTAATTATGCACCAGCGTCTAAAGTATCGAATCAACTTTTTTTCTGTTACAGGTACGTACTCCCATAACTCGGACGGCCCAGGTGCGCGTAAGTTTTTGCAATCGACAAAACCGCGCTCCGAGTGGAGCTTACAAAAATGCCCCGCATTGCTGACGTTATCGCTGACAACTATATCCACGGAAACACCCGTGGCAACGATTCGAGAGGACACGCGGTCCCGAGAATTCCGGTTCTTTTTTCTCGAATGCCTTGCGCAGTTTCCGACCGCGGGCAACCGAGCCGTCCCTTTTCCCGTCGGGACGGACGGATACAGAAGGACGAGTGGCAGCCGACGCATGACCGGAATCGATTATGTTTTTCTCCCCGCGGACGAACGCGAATTAATGAGAGGCGATGGCTCACGTGAATCTCGACGGCGAGAAGCGGTCCGCGTCGCAACGTCGGATCGCGTGTTATCGGAACGGGGCGACGCGTCTAAATGCTTCAAATATACGCTTAATGCTGGGCCAGTGGTGGCTAATCGTCGTATGCAAATCACAGGGCGGCCCGGGCCACATTCGTATAATCAATGGTCTAACTGGCGATCGATGCCGACACGACCTCTCTCCGCATCACGTATTTTCCAGACGTACTCTAATTCGACGCTCCCTAATTTCCTCGGCAATTTTCGTACGTGCTTGTTCGTGCCAGACGACGTTGCTACAGAGGGAGAATGCAAACGATATACAGTGCTTCGTCTTTCTTTTGGGGCTGGGGGGAGGGGAGGTGGTTACTTCGAATCCTCGCGAATATTGTTCCACCGTCTAGGTTTCTTTTACCTTTGCAAGGAAATTTGTAAATGAACTTCAGCAGTCATCGCTCAAGCCTATTATTTGTCCATCTTTTTGGGTAATCGCGTGTAGTCGGTGTGAATCCATCGCCGCTGTTTAACAGACACTTGTACCTCCGTGTTTCGAAGGCGGATCATTAATTTACATACATCCGTTCTGATCACCGACACCCAGCTTCTTGTCATTCACGTCGTTTACCGATTCAAGGTCTCGTTTGTAGGGGGTTCGCCGTCTGAACGCCTCCGCTGGACGTCTCGGATATATTTGTAAATGCGCGCCGGGGAAAAAGTGACAAAATGACTGGTAGAACAGAGCCAGATACCATCGGCGAACAAGAATTTCTACGTCTCCCAACACGCCGTTCGACAACTTTTTAACTATGCCACCACGCATTTCGCAGACGCCGCATCGATCTTCTGCTCTTTTTCATATACCCTCTGGCCATCGGCTAACGTATCCTCAGGCCGGACAGTACCTACGGCTGTCTGTTATTTCAACCAACGACCGATTAGCATAATCACGCGGTTCTCTTTACGAACCCCTTTTCTCCCCGGCGTAATCTAGCGCTGCAGATTCTCGACGCGAGATTCGGCCGTGATACCTCCGATCCTCTGGGTATCAACGATGCGCGAGCATTGAAATCGGGACCTAAAAATTATGCGAAATTCCTCTGAATCAGAGCACGTCGATCGGGACATTCATTTCGATCGCGCACGAATTGAAAAACATGGAAGAATGTCGAGAAAACGAGATTTAAAAAAAAAACGGATTCACTGGGAAATTTCCAAGGGAATTTCTGCCGACCCCAGAGGGCCAAGATAAATCGGCGAACGGTATCGATCAGCGGGAAGAGAAAACGGCGAGCCGCAAGAGGCATCCAGATTCGGCAGACTTTCACGGTCCATCGCTCGTCTCACAAAGCGTAGATTCCAGCTTCTTTCAGCGAGCTAACGAGCCGAAGGGCGGAGGGGAAAAAAGGAGCAATTACGGATGCGCCTCGCAGGGAAATGGCACGCTTAAGCGCCACGGGACAATGGCACCGTGCCGCGAGGATGATTCTATTTGCGCGTGTACGGTAATTGCATCTCCGGTGGTAGACCAGTCACGGTAATTTTGCATTTTCCGCTACGTTTGTTTACTCTTTCACTTTGGTTTCCCATGGCAAAACTGCCTGCCCGCAATTGTGTATGTCTTATAATAGACACTCGGTCTCGCTTCTCGGAACACCTCGGGCGCTCGATATTTATGGCGAACAATTGACTTATGATTAACTATCGTTAAATGGTAATGTTAATACCAACGGAAAGATCGTGCACGTATTATTTCAATCTCGGTTAACGAAAATGGCCAGCATCGAAAATGTTGGCAATAAATATTATCGATAATCTGAGGCTCCTTTCGATCGTTTCCATTCAACGTTGAGAGTTACTTTAAATAAAGAAGAACGCAACAAAGGAGATTCGCAGTGTCGAGCCGGACTGGATTTATGAGCTTTCGAATGTAATATTACACGCGCCACGCCATTCATCTCTGGATAAAAGCCGTGGTCTCTTAATTATTACGTTTCGATTAGGCGTGGAATCTTCGATCTTCGCGGTGCCTCGTGCGTGCGCGCATCGGAGAACCCGGCGCGAACAAAGGACAAAAGAAATATCGCGGAGGGCCGAGGGCAGTACGCTCGCCCCCTTTGGAATTTCAACTTCGCGATTGCATTGCGCGCGTAGATCGTTCGATTCGATTAACGCGCGCGAATCGTGCGTGAGCAACACGCGGAAGACATTTCTACAAATTTTTTCCGCGCCCCGTGGTTACTCGCTTCGTCGCGGGTAAATGTAAATCGATGGTCCCAAGAGAATCCGCTTCCTATTCCTTCGATCGAATATTTACCAAAGGAGACGGGATTTCGCAAAATATATTACACGGCTATCTGCGTATCGAGACGAGGAAGAGGAATGCGTGGGTAATTTTAAACGAAGAAATTCGAAATATATTGCACAAACGGACGGAGGAACGCCGAAAGATCGTCGAGAAATACCACGAATGGCGAACGAACCTTTTTTTTTTTTCTCTTTAGCCGCTTCGTTTCTTTTTTTTTTAGATTTCGGATCGTCACGCGTATTATTTATTCACGTCACGGTTCGCGGGGACGGAAGGATACCCGAACGCTCTCGTTTAGTTTGGTAGCCGAGAGGTGCACGAAAGGGAGCGGCATTTCGATGGGACGACACTGGCTGGGGATGAGAGAGCAACGAGGACGGGAGGAGTAATAAGTCGAGATAACGAGCTTTTCGATGCCCCTCCCCCTCCGCTTCGGCGATCGAGACGGAAAATTAATTAAGTGACTCCCAAGATTCGCCGGGTATTCTTAACCTTCGAAGACACAATGAACGAAGAAATTGTGCGAGGGAGAGGACGGCGAGGGCAGCGCGGCCAGATTCGACGCGGTCGGAGCGAGACGAGCAGAGGTGGAAGATAGCCCGGCTATCAGGGTCATTAGTTACGGATGTCCCGTCCGAACCGGGACCACTCTCGTCTCGATAAACAGGAGGCCCCCACGGTCCAGACAGTCAGAGAGAAAAGAAGGCGGCCCAGCGGGGGGAAGTTTGAGAAGATAGGGGTTGGGGGGGGGAAGCGAAGAGAGAGGTCGCGGTGGATGGGGTGAGAAGGGCAGAGAGGGCTGGAATAATAATTATAGGGTCGGTAATATAACGGTCAGCGTTACGGCCGTTATCTGGCACTCTTAAAGTGCACTACGCTGTTTGAAAGATAGCAACGGGCCCGCGTTCCATTTCGTTTCTCGTCACCGTCGCTCATCTTCCCGCTATTATCTGTACATCCCGTCGCGACGTCTTCTCGATTCATCCCTCCGACGCGTCAGCCGAAATTCTCCGAGCGAACCGTGTCACGGAATTACGAAGAGGGGCCGGGGGGGGGGGGGGGGCGAAGTTTGACAGGGTGTATCGAAGTCCCCGTGGGCAGAAATCTCATCCCGGGAGGTTGCTATTCGTCCGAAAGGAGATTATGCCCCCGCAGCGGTTCGCGTCTCGGCTACCAACTGCTGTTGCGCCTCTTAACAATCGGTTCGAACGAGATTAGCGGTGCCCCGACGCGACGCTGGAATTTCGAGCAGCCTAGCGATTCCTCGGGGCCGGCTGGTCGGAGGACGACGCGATACGCGGGAATGGTCCGCGGAAACGCGGAAATTTCCACGTCACGTGACTCTTGATACGCGTACACGTGCCAGGGTGCCGCGACGCGTTCGGCGCGACGAATCACGGCCGTCGGACACGGACGCGCGTGAAAGGATCCGCGGGTCGGTGTTGCGACCGGTCCCGCCTTTCGCAGGGAAGAAGGTACGAAGAGATTTTCAACGACTTATGGGAGTTGACCGTGGTGGCGGGCGACCGGCGGCAGGGGGGGGGGGAGAGAAGAAGGTAAGACGGTCCGGATCCTGGACCTTCCAGGGGTCGGTAAGACCATCTGAAGTAGATTGCACGGGTGTCACGGTTAATCGGATAACTTAGAATCGAGAGCCGGACTTTGACTCTTTCGTGCGGCGAAGCCACGGTGCCTCTCAGCGTTCGCAGTATTTTACACGGGGCGAGAGGGGGGAGAAGATTTTAAGAAATATCGCTACGCCACGGTAGAAATTAATTGCGGTGATAATCGGAAGACTGATCGCTCCGAGGAATCTTTCCTTTCTTACGCTGATAAATGGCTATCCGATAGAAGCTCGACGTCGATAGATCGTTATACGAACTTATAACTGTACCCGGCGAACTTTGTAAAAGCGCAGATCGAGGTAACGGGACGCGTGTACAGCGGAACTAGTTTAAAAAAAAAAGAAGCATCTCGTGTCGGATACGAAATTTTAATTGTCCTATCGCCGAGCGGACCCACAGCGATGCTGCCGGAGAGGAAAAAAAGAAGAAAGCACCTGGCGGTCCTCTCGGGTCTTCTTCTTCTTCACTTCGCTTGTCAGTCCTTTCCCGGTCGCACCGGTCCGAGCTGTCTCGTCATGCGTGTACACGGTTTCGCGGACGTGTACGCGTACGCGCCGCGCGATCCACTCGAGCGGATTGCCACTTTGTGCACGCGAGAGCGTGAAAATCGCTGCGGCGAGAAAGGGTCGGCCTGTAATCCGACGCAATGACGGACTGCAACGTCGAGTGCGCGCGATGAAAGTGATTCGAAATATGATAATGCGAAACGAAAAAAATATGGTTAATGAAACGGCCCTCTGCAATACTACCTACCGCGTGGACGTACTTCTAAGCAGAATTTCGATCTACGATTAAAACGGTAGAAAAAGGAGTGATTTTCTTATTTCTTCTTGCGAGGACCTAGTCACAAAAGCAGCCTTTTCTCAAGATCAGACACGTGAGGGCTGGGAATAGGATCTTCGTCAGTCGCTCAGCAACAAGTGCATAACTTTTTCCGCGTCGCATCGGCGAAGGGTGGAACAGTCTTCAAATCGCGCGGAAGAAAGCTACTTTCCACTCCATCTTCCCGTTCGCTTCTGTTCCTTACGTGCACGTAGAAAACACTCGTTTCTCGTATTACACCTCGCGCAGTGAGTCGACGAAAAACCGCGACACGATACGGCCGAAAATTGTATTTGCTGGAAGCAGAAACCTGCCAAAATGGGATCAGGAAACTGCCAGTCAGCTCGTTCTCGCGAGTCATTCCAGGAACCCCGTGGCCAAGGCGATCCGTTGCTCGCCAGTTTCTGCGAACTGCTATTACGAGTGGCATTTTCACCGGGGGGGAAGAACGAGAAACATAAATGGGTCACGAATTTGATTCGCATTTTCTCGCGGATTGTTTCATTGTAACGCGAAAGTTTTGCTAGCGGAGGGGATCGAGTGTTGGGTAGTTTCACTTGAATCAATTAACCTGTTCACGTCGGTGCTCTCTCTCTCTTTCTGCCGAAGCTCAATGAAAGTAGTAGAGTTTCCGGCCAACTTATTTGACACGATACGCGGACGAAATGAATTCCACGCGAATAACGTCGGGCTCGCGAATTTCATAGATTAGGTGAAAAACTGAAATATTCGAATCCTGTTCGTCGACAAATCCAGAAATATATCACTCGGTCTCGCGTCTGTCCCTCGAACTTATATGTACACAGCCGTAAACACGTTCTATCTCTGGATTCGATTGCAAAGTGGCCAGGAACGGTCCGCGTATCGGGCACTCGAGACCTCGTAAAAATATCGAGATCGCGTCCACCGGCGGGATAGCGGATTTCCGGCAGCGAAAATCCGCCCGGTGAACAAGTAGAAAAGTGGCAGGGAGAACTACGAACAACGGGGTTCGGGTAATCCGGGCGGCCAGGGCGGTGGATTTTCAAGTGTCGCGCGCGGCTTGTATCGGTGCACGCTTCTCTTCGTCTATGCCCTGGGTCCTCGTCTCCGCCACTCGTAAGGCAGAGGGGACGGGTGTAACACTGGCTACCACGGTGCTCGCTGCCGAGGGTGGTGGCGAGTAATATTTTAAAACAGCCACGAGTCTGTTGCGAGCAGAGGCTCTCGGCGATGCTCGAACAGGGTTAGCCGACTCGTAGAAAGACGAGGAACGCGCTAAAAGAGAAAACGGGGAACACGGAGAGAAAAAGGAGGGCGTGCCTGCTGTTATCTTGCTTGTTCCCCGGATGAAATATCGACTAGCAGTTTCAGGCGTTCTTGCGCCACTTCACCTTCTTCATCCTCTTCCTCGTGCACCTCGGCTGCAGCCCCTTCAACGTTGCGCTCGTACCGCTGTCTCTCGAGGCAACTCCGAAAAGCAGAAACGTTCATCGGTGTCCAGCCTCGATGGGTGGCACCATCGTTTTTTCCGGAGTCTTCGAAAGGGGTGGCGGTACGTCTCGTCCTGGCGACGTGTCATTACCATGCATTACTGACGGAGGACCATCGATCACCTTGAACTATCGCGGATAAAGTAGTTCCTTGAGGAGATCAACCTGACGAAAAGAGGACGGGCAACCAGTAGAGAGCGCTGGGGGAGAGTAGAGTAAAAAGAGGGGTGCTGCGAAATCGAGGGACGAGAAAGAGGTGGAGAAGATAACGCGTGCAATCTCTTTCCGCCGCTGCCTTTGCCTCTGTTCGATCGGACGAATGGATATTAAACAGAGCCAAAGGCGGTTTCCTTTTTGCGCCAGCCGATCCAAGCACCGCGGATAACGGCAAACTAATCTCCTTGCGCATGTTCACGTGAAATTCGTCGAGTGCGCACGGGACAAAGAAAACGAAGTTGTAACGAGCAAGTTGCATTCAGAACGCTCGAGTTCCCGAAGCTTAATAGCTCTGATTACTTCTTCTGACGGAGAATACGTTGTTACGCATACACGGACTCTGCAACGCTTATTTTATTTCCGGACACGTAGCGCGTAAACATGAAAACGACGCCCTCGAAAAACGAGACTCGAAGAAGCGTATTATCTCGCGCCTGCAGTGAAATTAAAACGAGGAACGGGATTAGCGGTGGCGCTCGGTAATTTTTAATTAGAAAAAACCGGCCGTTTCTTCCGCAACGTTTACGCGCAACGAATTAATCGCGGCCGCAATTTTAATTAGGCCGCGGAACAGCAGCGTCGTGTACCTGCCCCGCGGACCCGGGCGAGAGAAAATTCGTGCTATTCATTTTTATAGACTGACAACGATTAATCAGCTCGATACGCGCCGTGCTACCGCGTGTACGCTATTTATTTAAACGTCCCGCAATATCGGCGATAACAGGAACGCTGCAACGAGAATCGTCCCTACGGCGATAACTCTATCCTAGCCGCGTGTAACTTTTCGCGATCGCGTGGTGTTCCGATTCAGCCGGATACCACGGATGTTGTTGTTCTGGCAAATTGAAACGTACAGGCGTGACGCGGAATATCATCCAGCAGACGGAAGCTGGTGCCGGGATAATAGTACATACGTAAGTCGAAGCGTCTGCCGGATTAAATCGTGATTGTCTGCTGAACTGTCCCGCGAGAATGCAATCCGTATCAGCCGGATCGACGGGGATCGGCGGAAGACGTTGCGTCGATGACGAAAGGGATGACAATATTCGCAGGGAGATATTCGCGTGAACCGTGAGAAACGAAAGGGAATTAAGAAATCGTAGACCTGTTCTTTATTCTAAATATAATTGCACCCTGGCGATTCAATTATTCGGCGACTTTCATTCGCACTCGACCGATTTGTTCTCCCTCTGGAACAAACAGCGGTACGTTAAGTCCACGTCTTAATAAAACGAAATCTCTGTCGACCTCGTCAACTGGATCCGGCAGACGAGGGATCCCGAGCGCAGAGAACCGCGGCGCCGTTTATCCACGCCAAAAGGCCGAGCAGAAATAAAAGGCATCGATCCGCGAAATATCCTATATACCGTGTACCGCGTACCATTGTGCTAGGTTGGATTTAATGTCGACGCCGCGCAGGAGTGTCACAGAGGTTCGAGGAAATACGAGGGTTGCAACGAGCAGGCGGCAGGGGGGGAACCGGGCGAGAAGTTGGCGAAGGAAGAGGAGGCGAAGAAAGGAAGGTGGTGACAATGCGATCTCGACTCCGATACGGAATTGTCGACGGCTCCGGGTTCCCTTTCTCTCTGACTCGCGAAATGAGCATAAGATCTTTCGGTTATTCCGTCAGCGCAACGAGCAAAGAGCGAACGAACGAGCCGGGGGGGTATGCTCGCGGTATCTCTCCCGCTTCCTGTGTCTCGAACAGTGAACCAGGAACGTTCCAAATATCTCCGTCGGCCCATTCCCATCCCGCTTTCTCGTCTCGCCGGCACGGCCAGCGATGCACCTTTTTGACCCCGCGGTCCGGGGCCCCTCCTCGTATTTCTCACATTACTTTTCGGATACCGTCCTTCTCCGCCGCCTCCCTTTTCTTTATTCGTTCGCCGCCGCTCGCCGACCTCGCTGTCGCGTAAGTTATTCGGCTTTCCGTTGTTACGCGCGAGATCGCGCGGGGGCACGCGAGGCCAACCGAGAATTTATCGAACGAGATATTCGGCGAAACGAACTGCCACGGGCCCGGGGATGTTTCTTCATTTGGGTAGGAACGTGCCGGCGCCGCATTCCCTCGGCCTTTTCAATGCTATCGAGAGAAAGACGTTACGTGGCCAAGCGTGGTGACTGAATTGAAGCCCCTCCTTCGCCACGTTTTAAGGCGTACAAGATTCACGCGCGCGAAGATAACCAAGAGCGAAAGGGGGGTTGAAAATTGGAAAATTAGTTTCGCCGGGATCCTATGGAAAACTGACACGTGCGCTCTAATCAAAGGTTAAATTGTTCCGCCGGTCAGAGTGGACGCGATTGGAAATTTAGGTTGATTAAAATATTATTTAACAATGGAGCGGCGCGATAACGCGAAGGTGTGACGTCAATGGACGGGTGGAGAATCAAGAGCGCGATGCCACGACCCGAATCCGCGAATCAAAATCAATAGCCATTTACGTGGAACAATAACGAAGAGGGGTGGAAACTCAAATGTTGGATTAATGGGGGATTCGAGATACCTTCTAAGATGACGGCAAGAAAATATCAAGCGACATAGACTTCAATCTAAAAGTATAAACTATTGAAACTTCATCTCCTTTTGATCTTTTTTTTTTTAATTTCCATCCATGTCAGGGAAAGCTGTTGTGTCTCGTTACTTCTGGAATGTATGTAGACAGAGAGAACAGTGTAATCGAACCGGGAACGACAATCGAGCCGCGTGTAAAAGGGGCGAGTCTAAACAGTAATACGATTGACCGGTCGAGGCCAAAGGGAAGTTTTCGAGAACGTGGGAAACGCAACCCTCGGACCCACACGTCGCCGCCGCCGCTTTGAACTTCGTGGTCGTGCTTCTGACGTCGCCGACCACGCTTTCCTCGACCGTCGTCTTCTGTTTGCCCCCGCCACGCCGATGACCAGGAAATTTATATTTGCGAACCGATTGACTGACAGCGAACCAATACACCAGGTCGAATCGATGAAAATTTGTATGAACTCCATGAATATCGAGTTCCAATTGAAAATCTCTATGGAAATTCGATCACGACGATTAATCGCTTATTCGCCGCGGACAATGCTTCCAATCACAGACAAGGTACAAGACCCGATACTTTTGTCTGTGCTTCGAATTAACCCGGACAGGCTTTGATCGACCAGAATAGTTTTCAAGTTTCGGTTAGAATGTTGTATCGATACTTCTACATTACAGTGGCTCTTTCCTTTCAATATGATTCACTAGAATCACGCTCATTCATGATAAATGCTTTGAATTTAAGCAACCCCTAAATCGGCTAAATGCCGATCGGCCCCCAGCATCGAAGTCGCTCAATAACCGAAAACCGCTCGGCGGATCTTACTTATCTTCCACTGAATAGAAATCCTTAAAAAGCGCTATTCGATAATTACCGATACCTTCCATGCCGTCCCCTTCATTCGTTCCCGAACGCTCATCGTTAAACACCCTTTTAACATCCATTATACAACCCGGTCCCGTTCATCGCGATATCTCAGCAACACCCAGCAACGTCGAATCGTCTCGGAGATCCACCATGGGGAAACTCGGATTCCATTACAAGAGTCGGTCGATTCACGGAACCGCTTGTAAAATAAAAAAAAGCAAGTCCCATCGATAATCAACCCTTGCATATCGTATTCCGACGAAAACTCTACCGGCGGTTGTATCGAGCTCGCCCAGGTATTCCGAAACTATTTCCACCGGTGGCTGCATAGAAATGGTTGAATCGGCCGGCAGAGAAATTCGCGATTCGAGTGGAACGCTCGATTCTCGTGAATTCAAGCGCGCGTATCCTAATTCCTGTCTGGTGAAGGACTGTTTCATGTTGCGTTGGCCGGCTCGGCGAGCCACTGGCTATTGGTAATTCCAATTCCGTAGGTTAGCGCCTTCCGCCGGTTCGTTCGCGGATCGTTGTTGAACGCCTCGGCGGTGGCTGGAACGCTGAATGTTTAAGGAAGCTCGTCTACGTGCATCCCGCTGTTCCCAGGACGGCCGTAACTGACCTCGACGAAAGGGACTCGATCTTGTACGTATATACCGCGGGAACTAAGTGCAACGCCACTGCTTCCGCCGCGAAAATTGCTTTCCTCTTTCTTTATCCGCTTCCCGAGGTCCCAGTGGGAGGAATAACGTGGAAAGTGCAGACCGGGATAATGCAATCAGCTTCTTCTTTTTCTGTTTTTTTTTTTTGTTTTCTTTACTTTTACAACAGCATCGGGGATGGTTTTGAGCACATTTTCGGACGAAGAATTAAATTGGAAAGAATCCTGACGGGTCGCGGAACTTGCTCGCCTTATTAAATCAGACAGCGTCGGTGAGTAAAAACATTGACTTTAAGTGACCGTGGAAATGGAGTTTCCCCAGAGCTCAGCCCTTGCAACGTGACGATCGGGTAAGAAGAAAAACCTTTAAACCGATCGTGTAATTAAATCTCTCATGCGGCTCCCGCCAGGATTCCACGAACGTAGTCGCCCTTTTTTCTCTTTCCTTTCACGCGTTCCTTCCGGCTGCGTTTTCTTTTATTTTCCTGGTCGCCCAGCCGTTCAACCGCCTCCTTCGCACTTCTCCCTCCGCAACGCGAAACCGGCTTCTTGAAATAATGTAAAGCACCTCTTTCAAGCCAGCCACCCTCGTCTACATCGGCCAGCCCTTGTCCCTCTTTCCTTAGCCATCCCCCTCGACCGCGTTCTCGCGCACCTCTGAAGATCCGAATCTCTGAATCTCTTTTCCTTACTCGTCGCGGGTGCGGCGGTTTGCGGCCGCCTGGCTCCCACCGACCTGCAAATTTCTTCCGGTCTGTTTGTTACTCCTCCCTAACGATTACGGCACCGTCACTTCGCCGGTCCCTGAAACACGGAGATACCGTGAGATTAGACTACCGTTTCTTCGAGGGTTACTCGAATTCGGTCCGAGGGTAGATTTCTCTCTCTCTCTCTCTCTCTCTCTCTCTCTCTCTCTCTCTCTCTCTCTCTCTCTCCCTCTCTCGAAAGATAAGAACGTGTGGAAATGAAATTGTAAGACCCGCCATAAGGAGTTCCGAAGTCCCTCGCTTTTCTTAAATTCATTGAGTGTCTTTGCAGAAATATTGATTTGTTGAAAGTTAATTGTGATTGTGGACATTGAATTTGTAAAGGGAGAATTCATCGATGAACGATGGCTAAAGTTTCTTGCGAGGTGTATCCTGGGCAGGAGCATGTTCGACAAGTTTCCCTCGAGATGAACAGCTACCGTCCCAATGGTCGTGCAGGCGGATTCGGCGTTCCTAGCCTAATTACAGGGCCGGCAGCCCTGCGCACCTGCGTCCTCTCTTACTTCGTTCTCGTGCCTCCGCAACGGGCACCCGTGACTCTCTGGTGCGAAAAACGAAGTCCCGTAACGCGATCTCGCCCACACGCGCGAGGGGCGAATCGAATTTCTTCCCACTATCGCAACGCCCTGAATCGCATCCACGCTTTTGCCTAGCAATTTTCGGACAAACGGGTATCTATAGTCCGATCGCAACACTGAAAATTTCATCTTCCTTATTCTCGGCAACGTTTGCATGAAAGCAACTTGGTATTCCCGCAAGACGTTCTAATATTCCATTCCGATCAACTTCATGTCGCCCCTGGCTAGTAAAACCAAACAACTCGCCCTCCCTTTCAGGGGTTAAACTTTCAAGCACTTTCCGAAATCCTCGCCGGAAGAATGCTGGTTAAAAATCATCGCACTCTTCGCCGTCGAACTGTACTCTAATTTAGAAAGTTTCCAGTCCAAGCGGATCGCCTTCGTTTCGACCGGAACTTTTTCGCAACGGCCGAACGGTTCCGCGCGTTGTTGATCTTTCCCAAGCATTTCGCCGACCGCTTGGCTAGTTCTGTGTACCCCCATCGCGGTAACCGAAACGTACGCCCGCGTTTACATTACGCCCCGGAGAATCGTTTATTATTTATGCCAGTGTATTAAACGCGGTCACTGGACAAAATCGATCGCAGCGGCCGACCCGTTCACGGTCAGCTTGCCCCGAATGACTGTGCATTCTCGTTCGATGCTTGCTTAGGTGATAGGTTTTGTTAATTCAGTCTATTCTCTATGGCGCGGCGGTAAACTCTCCGGTACTTGTGAATTATCGTTTATTAATACTATGCAGCTGCGTCCACCGCTAAACCGTAGCTTGAGCTTTCCTTCCGACGAAACTTGTCGTAGCGTTAATTAGATTTCATCCAAGCTCTTCTCGTGAAACACCTCGAATTTTTTTGGCAATTTCAAGCAGTTCGTACAGCCGAGAGCAAAATGACCGCTTTACTCGAGCCGCGGTTAAGAACCGCGAAATGACCCTCCTTTCGGCCAAGAGCCAACAGGTTCATTAGTCCCCTTTCAGCGATTCCCGACGCCGCTTTCTCGCTCGCTGAACAGAGTCCTGCGACTTATTAAGTCACTCTCGAAATCTTATAAAGCACGCCCGTGGGTTCTTTATACCCAATCCTCCGCCTCCTTTTCCTCGTCCCGCCGTGGTGGATTAAAGAAAAGCTCGTCTTCAAATTCGAGCGAAATCCTCCGACCGATAACGTACAATATACGTATCTGCTAAGGAAATTAATTACTGACTCTTCATCTTTCTTTGTACGATGCAAGACAGACTTGTTTTCCGTTAGAGTGCGACGGTACGTTATGAAATCCCATTAATGTGGGCCCCATTGTTTCGTTGATTAACTTGAGAAGCGCGACTGCATATTCACGGGCACCCTCGACGGAGACACACATGCTCCACGTTTATTAACCTGCATCGATGGTCTTTGACCCGCGGAGGCGGTATCGTCGTGCAGCATCCCCCCCACACGAACACGCCGTTCTATTGTCGTTTCTTGTCGTACGCCGACGTGGAGAACGATATACGTCGATCCTCCTGGAAACTCGATACGAGTAGTATCTCAGGAAGACGTACGACCGATCGGAACTGGCCACGAAGAGTGGACCCTCGAGGTTCGCGTCCTCGGCGCACAATTATCCCCCTTGCTCTCATCTCGCTCTCCGTTCTCGTTTCCCTTGCATAGTCTCTCCGAATAGCAAGAATAGCAAAACAAACAAAAAAATAGGAAAATTGTAGCCTAATTAAATCTCTCTCTCTCTCTCTTGCTCTCCTTGTCGCGGAAAGGAATTATTCGACTCTAATGAAAGTAATGAAGAATCTTGTGTTTGCCAACTAAACGGAGCGATCCTTGGACAAAGAGCTTCATCGCGCGACCCCCTGTAATGAATATTAAAACTCTTGAATGTACACGAGGATACCGCGCTCTCCTTTCGACTCGGCCAAAAGCTTTCACGTTCTTGATCTTCTTCCGCGGAGCAAATTCGCGTAGCGATGCAGGCCAGGCTACCCTGGTAATAATCTTTACGCCCCCTACACGGTCTCGTATCGCGGTGGAAATTCTCCGTCTGTCTCTCGCACCCGGGATGAAGAATATCCGATAAATTCGTCCGCCGGTGTACTTGTCGACGTCTCCGATGTCAAAGCTTTCGAGTGGAGTGCGCTCGTCGTCGCGGAGAGGGTTAAGCGCGACGTATGTGCGCCGACAGTGTGCGGAGAAAGGTAGGGGATGGATAAAGCAAGAGAAAAGGGTGGAAGGCGCAAGGGGTGGCACCAGGCGGGACGAAAAAGAAAGAGGAAACTGCTAGGGGTGGAGTGGCACTTTTTCCAGGTGTGCGCGAGCGTGCGTGTACCGATACCGCGACGCGGCGAGACAAGGATCGACGTAACGAGACGAGCTACGCACGCCCACAGACTCAGACAATCCCATTTAATGAAGTACACCTCGCAATTACGTCGCTCGTGACGGTCGTAGATGCGCATTAGACGTCTCTTTCTTCCTCGCCTCCGCGTCACCGAGCCACGTTTTCGCGTTCCTCGTCGACCGCTTGCGCGATTCCGCTCGATCCCCGCACGAGAGCAGCCAACGAGAGTAGTATCTGAATGAAATCAAGATGCACGTACACACACCTTTTTTTCTCTGGAAATTAATCCGTAATATATCGGTAAGCCGAAATAATGCACCCCATCGAGAAATTTGATCCGCTATTACGGCCGCGTGTTTGCATTAAGAATAGAATCGCCACTTGGGAAACGCGGGCCCATAGATTCAGAATCAATGCCACGCATGCAAAGCGTGTTTCGTATATAACGGCAACGATAGTCTGCACTTGCACAATTCCCGTCGAAGGTGGCCGATCACAGCGTGAAAACAATGACGCGGGCATCAGCGTTTCACCGTCTCAAAAATCACCCGTCGTTCGTTTTCAGAAAAATACAATAGTGCGAACAGAGGCCATTGATCGCTTGCATTCAACTTTCATTGTCCACCGACGTTGCGGGATTTTATACTAGCAACGTTTGTTACTCTTCCTTTTAGAACGAACCTGATCCTCGAATGAAAATAAGTCGTACACCGTCAGACGGGAATTGCGTTAATTTCCATCGGAGTGGTAGAAACAATCAGAGAAACGAGCGAACAGAAGGAGGGTGGTGCGCGAGGAGGGGTGGAAAAATCAGAGATACAAAGAGCGAAAAGGGTGGACGAGTAGAAGGGAGAAGAGTAAAGTGTGGGAGAGAAAAAAAGAGTGGTCGGCGACGACAACGGCATTCCGCGAAATGTCATTTCCATCGCGCCGGTCATCGATCAAGCGACGCGGGGAGGGTATATCGTAACTGATATCGACAGGGTCGGACGACGGTGCCGACGTCCTCGATGAGTGACATCCCGCGACCGGTGTCCATCCTCTATCCGAAAACGTTTTCTCCCTTTTCTCCTCCCTCCTCTGAAAAGGACAGTAACGATTTTTCGTTTCTCACCAGCACCTCCTCGCCCTTCTCTCCCCTATGATCGTCGGCTACCCCTCGCCACCCAGTGAGGACCGTTTACACGTGACCGCTCGTGTTACCTGTCACGTAGCGCTAATCGAAATCGATATCGCGAAGCGCGGCCCATGCTGATTATTGGCAAGGTGGGAGCCGTGTAAAGGATGTACCGTTCACTCCGCCTTTCTTGTTCGTTGGGAATATCAATGTTCGAGTGGTAATCAAGGTAAATCGTGGGAAAACTACGAGGGACGAGGATCCCAGGATACTTCGACAAGATCGTTC
Source organism: Holcopasites calliopsidis (assembly GCA_023838395.1). NCBI lineage: Eukaryota > Metazoa > Arthropoda > Insecta > Hymenoptera > Apidae > Holcopasites > Holcopasites calliopsidis. Next base: position 6,804,376 of record JALHAQ010000004.1, on the reverse strand, counting down.
GTATTTGACCACTGTCCATCCCACTTTCCGCCTATCAGCCGATAATTTCGCCGTTCCCGTAATTGGATCGGCGATCCATACATGGCCGGCACAATGAAAATATTATGAATGGGAGATGTATGAAACGTGATCGCTAAGTAAGCCGGATAAGAGGTATCTCGCGTTACTCCACCCGCTATCTTGGATGACGTCACGCCGAGCCGCGAGAAAACTATGCGATAGGATGTATCATACGGTTTCTTATTGCCGATGCATCCACCCTCAGCTCCGCTAAACGATCCGGTCTGCGCGCCGGCGGGGGACAATACTCGCAAAAAGACGCGAACGATCCTGCTGGATTTGTTCCGTCCAGTCGAACCGCTCGACGCGTACCTCCTTTAATCGGTTGTCCCGCGAATTGTAAATTATTCCTACCCGCTGTCCTAAGCGCAGAATTACGAGCCGGCTCGCGTTATCCATTACGATAGAGAGATGCCAGTTGCGCGTGGTGGATTCGCCAAAACCTCATAAATACCGTTCCATTATTCATGGAACGTAATTACGAATCGCGTTTAATTGCCCCTCTTCGCGCTGGTTACGCGTGATCGAACGGTCTTAAAAAATATTTCCGCGGACAGCTAATTAAAGGCGATCGGACGCAGGGGAAAAGAAACGAGCGGGGTAATGCTATTTTAAGGCGCAACAGCATCACCGGTCCTCCCCGAAATTCGTTTCGACGCGGAGTCTCGTCGGGGCCAGCGAGAGATAATCGATCGCGGAGAGGGGCACGAAAGTGACAGATAATTGCTGACACCGGCCCTTCGAAAGCCGGTCGACGCTCTTTTCTATCTGTTCCTTATAATTTATTCGGCCGCCATAAATCAGTCGAGCGCGACGAGACCGCGACGTGCAACAGGCCAACCATGTAAATGCGGACGCGCCGAACGTTATATCGGTGTGCGCCGGTACACACCGGTCCAGTAGGTCTCTTCCGTCGTGAATTGATAATGTAATTAAAGCGGCGAAAAAGGATTAGCTCGAATTAGAAATTCTCCGGACAGGCACCGCTCGGTTTCGAAAGGCGAAAAGGGTCCAGCGAGGAGGCGGGAGCCGTTCGTGCTCGCTCGCTCGTGGGAGAGGCACGAACGATGCACGGGAAGAGGAACACGGTGGATCGAGCGAGAGGAGACGAAGGGAGAAACGTAGCCGAGGCAGGTCTCCGCGGAGGACTTTGATTTATGCGTCCCGGGAGCGCTTCACGGAGAGTGCAGCAACCGTGTGCAGCTCGCCGAGCCCAAAGATGCATGGCCAACCGGACGAGCTGTGCATCGACGCCGAACTCGCGTCTCTATAATGTTCCCTTCGATCGATAGCCGCGAGAACCAAGCGCCAGCTCTTTTTATTCCTCGCCTTTTACATACTGAACGACGTCGCGCCGTCGCCGATACTGCGGACGAGGAGGAATAGTTTTCTATGCTACCCACCTAGGTTTCGTTCTATGGGAAAGTACTTCACCGTGCTTCCGTGTGTAGTTGATATGTTAATTCGTAACTATTTCCTACCGCTTTCAGTCACCCCTCCCGTGTGCAAACATTTAGAGCAGCAAACGATGCGCCAGTGTATACATCCATCTCCTTGTAGCGTCTGTACATCTGGGCTAAAGGTGCGAAGAATACGTGTATGCCTACACTCCAAAGCCGCGCACTCGCTCGCCATAGAACGAGCTACCGAAAAAAGAACCCTTTCAACCCTGCCACTCGCGTGTCATTAATTTCCTACGAACACCGGGGCACCGGTGTTCCTTCGCGCGGCACCAAAAACGGCGCGCACTTCATTCGCCCCCTCGGATCCGTTGAAATCGTTGCCGCGGAGGGCTTGCTCGGGGTCGAGAGGGTTGCGCGACGAGTGCAGCCGGGGGCTGCGGGAATTCTGTCCGTGAACAACAATGACCGCACAGCGCTTCGACGAGGCATCACCCACGGCGAGCGTATACGTATACCGTGCGGTAAAGGTTTCGAGGCCTAAGACCGGCATCGGGCTGACGACATCCCGCTGTTACCACGGCCCTTTCAAGTCGGCCGCCGCGGCAGCGGGTGGCACGGCGTGCCGGACCTCCGATATATTATTACCCGAAGTCATTAATGGTAAACTGCGATTCTCTCCCCTTTTCCCTCCGCGCGTTCTTCCCCTTCTGCCATGATGTCTTGTGGCTCACGACCAGCCGGACGGATCTGGAATTAATCGAGAAATATCGAATGCTTTATTGACCCACACAATTCAGCCTTACTCGTACGGCGGAGCGGCACGGATAATTAATTATCCTCCTCTGGGAAGCGCTAATACAAGGGTACTCGGAATTGCTGGTTTTCATTTCCCGTATGTATTGTGCTTTGATCTTATTGTTGTGAATCGCCACACTTTTCTGATGGGTTGCGTGAATCGTCATTAAACAGAATTCGATTCAACGACGAGCATTTCGAGCTCCCTTTTCGTCTCGCGAATATACGACGCAATCGTAGTCTAATATAGCCCAAAGTCTGAGAACCACGACCTAATCACGTTCTTAGAATTTCATACACAGTATTCGTTCAAAAATTACGATACCAATTTCAGGACAGTTCTACACACGTTTCGTACAGAATCTCGCGGCTCGCAGCCCTTTATTCCCTTGGAGCTCGCCGCAGTACGTAAATCCGAGGGTACGATCGAAGCGCTCGAAACACAGATACTTGGAGCGACTCCCTTGAAACTTCGTCCCAAGGGAAGGATCCTGCGAGTATTCAAGTGCTTCAACCCCGTCGTTCACGGCAACGCGCGCACTTACACGCGTTACAGCCGAACCGATCGTCCGGCCACGCCTTTACAGAGACGCGCGCACGGACGAGGGCTTCCTGGTGGACCGCCGCAAGTTTGAAGCCCGTTGTGCCTCAGAATCCGTACTTAGATCCCCTGGACGGAGTTCGGGCTGCGCATTGACCGCACGAAATCCTGCGGCGTTCTCACCTTCCCCAGGCGTCTGTCGCGGCGTAGCGACGGCAACGACTTCAAAGAACGTCGATAGGACCGTGATGAAATTCCACGGCTCCGGGGCAATTTGGAGAAACGCGGTTAACGAGATATGGAATCTTCATGCGCGTCATGTAACTTATATTTTTAGCATTTCAGCGAATCGTGAACCTAAACAATTATTTTGTTATCATTTTTCTCCTCCCTTCGTGAAAAGTCTATTGTCCTTGTTCGTGGAAACATTCGGTATGAGTCCAGTCTTAGGAGAAATATTTGGGACAGTTTCTTCCTTTGTGCTGCTGTATAGAAAAATGTCCCAGCATCGAGGACGCCTTTTTTTTCGCCTGACCTACTCCTATCTTTTAAAGGGAGCAATAAAGAACATCGACGAATCCTTAAAACCGACCTCTCTGGATGCATCAGTTTATTCGTATCATCCGTCCAACATTATTTCGCCCCGAATCTAGTCGAAAGAAAAGCGGTAACAGCATTCAGCAATTTCGCTGAAACATTTTTTCCTCCGAACGTACAGTGTCGCCTGCGAATTTCGTCCCCGGTGACGACGTCATTTTCGCCAGACGTGCAGCAGCGCCGACGACAGACTGTGCTCTCGTTAAAAAAAAAAACAATCTTCTCCGCGTTCATTTGAATGCACTTCGTCAAAGTACGCTGCGAGGGTCAGACGAGGGAACTCTGGTAAAAAGATGTCAGAGATCTTCCCTGTCGTTCCGCGACGCATCAGGAACAGTTGAACTATCGCGCTGTCATCATTATCGCGCGCGTACCAACGCGTTTCCGCGAGAAAATTTTTCAAAACAGCCCCCGTAACGAAATCGCGAAATGTGGAGAAACGCTTCCGCGACTGTGGAAGCTAGCGGCGGCTCTCCAATCTAGCTTTTCACGTGAACCCTAACAGGTCCTCTGCTCTCCTTTGCATCACTGTACGCACTCAGTGGGAGGGAACGTGACTGACGCGAGTAAGCAGCTCAATGTCGTAGACACAATAACCGCGCGGCTCGTGTTTGACTTCTGAAAACGTGTAGTCAGCGTTTCCTCTCGACGCCGAAAGATTGCAATTAATTACTGCGGTCTCTTGACACGCTTCAAAAAAAAAAAGAACGAAGCCATTGATCCATTATTACACCCCTCGTCTTGGTTCCATTGGACACGGCGCACACCTGATCGTCCCTAAGTCAAAACTCTTCGAGCAACAATATTCACCTGGAGAAAAAGGTTGAAACTGACCAACGGCTGTGCTAAAATGGGAATGAATATCAGAGGGTGTCGGTGTTCGATCCCGAAGGAAGCTGTTGCATAGCGTGCTCCCTTACGTCAGCTTGAACGCGGTGTCCTTTTTCTCATTGCGCTTACGTTAGAGATGCACCCAGAGAATGCAAGGGTTGCAGGGCACAGCTGCGACTGACGCGCAACGGAGCAAGCGACGAGCGGCTGCGGTTGGGACGCGTTCGTTTCACGCAAGCAACGGAGCTCCGTTTGCAATAGTTCTAGGTTTTTGTTTATCTCGAGCAAAGTACGTAATACGCAAGCATGCGTTACACGCGATGCACACGGGCGTTTCTGTCCCGCGAGAGCGTGGATGCTGATCGAGCCACGATGACAACGTATATATCGATTACCTGTCGCCTACGGTGTTATCGAGACACGCTTAATTAACGGTGAACAAACTACGGCCAAGAATAAGCGAGCCAGAACCCCGGGGGCCGGTTAATCGCGCCGCGAACGCCGGCGAGGAGGGAAGCGGCGAGAAATTACCTGGATCCTATAAAATCTACTACTTCCTCGCTCCCTTTACCAGGCTCGTGGAATCCATTCTGGCGTGACCGGCGATTTTGTTCCCGTTTAAGACGAATACCTCGAGATCTTTTACGGTAATGGAAAGCCTCGAGACACCGTAAAATCGGAATTTCTTCCCGCAGGTCGAACCAGCTCGCGTTCTTTTTTCTTTTTTTTTATATAGATGCTCTGTTGTAATCTACTATCGTCGAGTGGGTGTCGACGGGTTCGCCCCGAAAGCATGACTATAAAAGTATTCCGATTACGTCTGACGAGCCTACAATTTAAATTGTTTTCGACTAGCTCTTTTATTTCCCTTTTCATAGAGCGGACGTGTTTTAAAGAGTGAGACGTTAGAGTCTTTCCGAGTTGTATCTCAAGCGAGCAAGAAACCCGGACGTCAACGGGGTTCCTCGCGAAAAGCCCTAACAGCGCTCTAAAATGGCATTGTGGCGCGTCGGTATGGAACTAATGAACTCACGACGGGGCTTTCACGGACAGAGTTATTACAGCCCCTCTGCCCCGGCCATAGAGCTCCCCTCGTCCTTGCCCCTGTACACGAGTCCTCCCTGGTCCCGTTCTCCGATGTACGTCTCACCGCCTTCCTCGAAACACACCGCCCCCTTCGTCGCCGAGCACTGCGGCTGACCGGTATTATGGCAGATCTATCGTTCCCCCGTCTAAATAAGACTGGACTTAGTTTTACGGCCGTTTCTTCTGGCTGTTACTCTTCCCGGTAGCGTCCTTTATCTCGCTCGAACGTCTTCCGCGCCTCCGTGAACTTGCGTCCGCGAGAACTGCAATTATCCTCGCGGCCAGGTGTCACGAAAAACATTCCATTTCAAATTAGTCCCGCTGGCAAGTTCCTATCTGCGGAACAGCGAGGTGCTCGCCTTACGCTCTGCTGGCAAGATTTTTGCGTCTGCTCAACCTGATAATTATTATGTCAGCGGTCTACGATCTCAGTCCTCGAGATTCCACGTTTCTAGGCCCCAACAGAATCGCGTCTAAGGAAGGACACAATTATTCAACCACCAAAGCAACGAAATTCATCGCTACCGTAACGCATTGACAAGGCTGGAGAGTTTAATCGACCTTTCTTCGGGGAAAGTCGCGCCTGTAAAGTCGCTAATTTGCTTACGAAAGGAGCCTCCCCGTGGCGAATTTTCCGCGGGATAAATTCCCGCTAGCTGTTGGGAGAGGACCGAGAAAGAGCAAAAGCCCGAGCGGCTATCTCCAGCCTCCTTTCAGCCGATTCCGCGAGCCGTACGGCATGGCAGCCCAGCCTCTCCCTCGGCGACGTCTCATTGTTTGAACCCCCCCATGTACACGCGCGTCTATACAGCGGTGTCCTTTATCTTAATTCCATTACACTTCGCAAGGAGAAGCACAGCCCGGCCAACTGCGTGCCGCTAAATGCACCCTCCGCGACTTCCACGGCAACACCACCCTCCCTATGGTTCGTCACTGTAATTTTGCGCGAGCTACTTTGACGTGTCCTTGACTCGCGCCGCTTGCAAACCACCGGCCACCCCTTCCCCCCTTGGTACCCGGCTCCTTATTCATCCGCGGCAATTCAAGCCCTCGTCTGCTGCCTATCGCTGCAACACAGGAAGCCGCACGGACGGTTCCCGGTGTTATTTCTTTGCAACAAAGTCGTGACTCCGACACTTCATTCGTTTTCCCATTGTTGCACGATCGCGACAACTAATTAGACCCTCGTTTCGTACGCTGGCTTTTCGGAGCCAGAAATGAGACGCAACCGAACTATAGCGCGGAGGGTGTTGTTCCGGCCAGCTGGGAATATTTCTGTTGCTTATATTACCAGGGGAATGAGAAATTGTTTCCTGTAGAATGTCCGCTAGATTTAGAGTATTCAGTTTTAATTTCTTTGGCACAGCGAGCGATAATTAGAAGTTGGAGGCAATTACGTTTCGAGGCGTACAAAGCTTCTCCGAAGCGCGCCTTTACGGCGTCGCGTTATTTTCGATAGATCCGAAGTCTAACGATGTTATCCCGTTACAGAGAGGTACGACACCGCGTACGCCTGCGAGGGCAAAACGCTATGGATCGAGTGCGGCGAGGGGAAGCTGATCCATCTCATCAGAGCGAACTACGGAAGGTTCTCGATAACGATATGCAACGAGCACGGGAACACTGACTGGAGCGTGAACTGTATGTCACCGAAATCATTCCGTGTGCTGAACAGCGAGTAAGTATTCCAACGATCGGCGTCCTTGCATCCCACTTTACACGTAACCACCACCGAACAATCGACCCGTGTAACCAATCCTTTGTCCGTATCCCGCGGATCGCTTCGAGGAATCACGATGGTTACGGAATCGAATCCTTTCTGGAGCTTCATCGATATCGTAGATAGAGGGAAGAAGTCGAGGATAAAAGGAAAACGGGAGCGATCCTGCCGTCACGCGTTTTCTATCCTTAATGAGTCGACTGGCACCAATTAAAGGGGACGTCCGTTCCCATCCGGGGGTAGATCGCGCTTGTCACTTGCGGTCCCCGGGTTATCGGACGATCCAACTTTCCACGTGGATCGATATCTACTCGGCGAAGCTTTTACGACCGCTCCATTCGAGGGATATCCAGCGTGACACCTGCGAGCCTCTCTCGTTCGCCTCGCGGTAACGAGAAACGCTTCCTGAACGATACGCTGTGCGCGAGCCCGTGTCTATACATATATCGATCATAGTCTTTCGATGACCTTGGATGGAGCCCGATCTATTACGATCTATCTTGGCGAATCTCGATCCGATCGCGCGGATCTGTCCTGGCAGCCAGAGTTACACGCACGATTGGACGGGGTTCGAACGGTGTGACTGGCAGTGAAAAATTGTTAACTGACGAGTATGCGGAAATTCGATTAGTCGTTTTCATGCGGGGATAGCCTGTACACTTGCTGTAACCGCGAATGCATCTACCCGCGTATAGACAGTCAGAATATCGGGTAATGCAATTTCACTTACTTTTTTTTTTTTGAGGGACAAATTTTTCTCATTTATTATAATGTCATTAATCGAAGTTTTATCCGCGATTTTGATTTGTATATAAATACCCCGTAAATGCCTGGCAGATTTTGGTCATTCGTCGAGCTTATCTCGAGTTCGCCGAAATCGTGGCAATAATTTAGACGGGATACGAAAGGATTCGAACCATAAGATTCCTCGTCGCCGATTCCTCCTGTCCCCCGCTACCCATTCACGGAAATGGAGCAAAGAGCATGGAGTCGAGATCGCGGGGAAATAAACAGAGAGGGTAAATGATACGGGGAGAAGGATATATCTAGCGGAGGAAGGAAAATGAGAAAGGAGTGGACGGCTTCATATGGTCCGGCGAACTGGCCAATTGCTTGACCATTGAAGAGCGTATTTCGCGGCGGATCAGAGCGATAGGAAGAATCGCAAACTCAGCGGTCGCTTCTCTATCCCCGGTCCCCGCGAACATCCACTCTATTTTCCTTCGATCTTCGTGCCTGGATCCCTCGAAATCTCACACACACACACATCCACACACGCATGAGATACAAACGCGTGAAATATATCAGAAAAATACACAAAACTTCCACGGGATCCCTCATCCTGAAACTTCCAATCTGACGAAATGTCCTATGAATTCTTTTTTCTGTTCTTTTTTTTTTTTATTTCCACCCTTCGCCTTGATCTTTATTGTTTGAACAAAACGCAGCAACGTGAAAGCCTGTCGTGCCGGTTTGGTTATTCCTTTGCGCAAGAGCGGAGATTAAAGAAGGGAAATGAAAGGAGATAGAGAGAGAGAGAGAGAGAAAAGACAGAGAGAAGACGGTGACGTGAAATTTCGTTGATCAGCCGCGACGCACGTTTCATCTCTGTGATTGATAGCTACCCGGCGGAAATTAGTTTCGCGTCCGCGAACGAAGTCGACGACGATAAGACCGGTCAGCGGTGCCGGTAGTGTGAATAATTGGAAAATATAATAGCAATGACGAATCGAAATCGTGTCCATTAACGTTGTTGTCGCTCGGGAAGCTGCGAGCGAACTCGATGTCGGTTGCCGATTACGTTCTCCAAGCAAAGGAGAACAAAGTGGAGACAACGGAAACGTAGAAGCATGCGAAAATGCGTGGCTGCATATGAACCACGAAGAACGGGTTAAAATCGAATTCCGCCCCGGCGCAAATAATTCTTCAGAGGAACGCGTTTAAACTTCGTCTCTCGCGTCAAGCGGAGTCTATTTTCAAGACCCCGGGTTAACTTTAAAGTGGAGAAGTTCTGCATCGGAGTCATGCACGCGCACACTCGTCCGTTGCGATTTTAGTCCGCGCGTATATGCGGCTGACTCTGTACGCGTTTCACAGTTTCGGGGAGGGAGGATACAATATCAATTGAACTCGTTCCGCGGAAGACCGCCAGCTTGCCCGATCGTAATCACCGTCCCTCTCTTAACGTATCTCTCTTCTCTCTCTTTCTCTGTGTCTGTCCATCGGCAGTCGAATAAATTTCCTTCTCGCGTTTTCTCTCTTCGCGGACCGCTCTTAGACGTCGACCTTTCTCTTTTGCCATGTTTTAAAATTAAGAGAACTAGACACTTGATGCAACCGTATCGTTGATCTGTTCGTCGATAATCGGTAACGGTGTACCAACAAAGACGGGTATAACAATGTCCACGTTTCTGCCCGTAATGACAGCTCGTTTAATATCCTGGCCGGATTGGATATTTCTCGTGATCGCTCAGTTCTATTTCTTCAAGTCAAGACGCGAAACCGAATGGTTTTAATAATCCGCCGGGCAGATGAGCCTTTATTGGCGCGCCATCATCGGCTATCGGAAGTAAATGATTATTCCCCCGTTAATCAGCCCGCGTTCTTTTTCAAAACTTTGTCGGAGGCGGACGTGGTTTTATTAGCACCGTCCATGCTGGTACGCTGTTCCGGAGGCGGGTTGCTCTAGTTAAATCGAGAATCAACGGGGCGAGTTTGTATTAAAGAAAGTTTTTTAGTTTGTTCCATTCCACAGATTCATTCGCGAGTCGCAATTTCCGCATACCACTTGAACCCGCTTCTTCTTCCTCTTTCGTTGTTCGACCCCCTCTCACCTCCCCGTGCAATAATCGACCCGTTGTTTAACCCGCTCTTTCCTTTAACACCGGGGTGTGGCCCGCGCAAGGTGCATTCGACTTCCATAAGAATTCACACGCATGTAACATGCTCTCGCTTGAAACACTTAGCTACACCGCCAGGTGTTCCGGGTCCAACCTCCGAAAGATCCTTTGTCAAATGCTCCCTGCGAATAACGGGACTTCGTTTCCGCAATTAACACGTCGACCGACTTTGCTGGGAAAAAAGCTACGTAGCCTTTGTTCGAATGTTCGAGAAATGTCATTCCATTTCGAATTTATATTCGAACGTTTCAAATATATTCGAATTTATATCGAAAGTTCCAAACGCGTGAATTTCGTCGGCTTGGATGAAATCAGAAATTCTCCCTAGTCAGTCGACGCGTTTCTCTAACTCCCCATCTCTCGGCATCGTACTCCTGGGAGATCCCTTTCCAGAGGTAAGCAAAATGGAGCAAGCGTATCCTAAATCAAGGGACAAGTAGTTCACGGTAATTCTGGCCGAGGTTGACAGTCTCTCTTTCTCTCTCTCTCTCTCTCTCTCTCTCTCTCTGTCTCCCTTTTCTCGCAAGCTACCCTCGCTACAGTTTCCCTAAACGTATCCAGGGTTATCTTGACGCGGAGTTACCGTCGTTTTCTACCCTTTCCGCTGGCTAGCTTCTCTCCGCTCCCTTTTCTACGTTTACCGACTCCGGTTGTAGCTAGATCCGTTGAAATCTCTCCAGTATAACGCTTTAAGAAACATTGTCTATTCATCGAAGGAGACGTTTGTAATCCATTCGCCACGCGATGGAACATCGATCCACGATTAACCGTAGGTCACCGACAAAGCCAGAAACCACCGCCGAAACAGCGGACTGACACTTGTTCGGTCCGGTTATAGAGACAGATTTATCGAGGGTGGGCCGGCCACGTACGGGATTACGATTGAAGTGAAACCGGGACGGGGGGGGGGGGGACGATTAATGAAATTGAACAGGCCCAGGGCTCGCTGCGGAACTACGTCTACGGAATTAATGACTCGAGCCGCGCGTTACCGTGGAAATGTTCATTACGTCCGCTGAGAAATGACGCGGCTGGTTACCGGATTTTCCACTTTTAATTCGCCACGCCGCCAGCCAGCGAGCAATTAGATCGGGAAAGAATGATCGATTCGCGGGGCGCGTGTTTCAACCGGGAAATTAGCTGTATCTCGTGTGTCGCGTTAACACGTCGAGGCCGCGATTCAAACAGCGCCACGAGCTATGTATTCTTTTTTAAACGGTGGCTGGCGAGAGTGTACATTTCGAATTGTACAGTGTTTCCGAGTGGGTTTTGTAAATAGACTGCGCAGCCAGATTCTTGGATTTTCTGTCGCTTCGGCCAAGTGCTACAAACGCATCGCTAATTAACACTCGGCGCATTCCGTGCGAAACAATCACGTGTGCGACGAGGGGATTTGTACGTACCCTAACGCGAAGTATATTGCCCCATGGAACAAAAAAGCGTAGCCGAAAGAATTCGCAACGAGGCCGCTAGCATCGCGGGCCTTGCGGGAACACGGACTCTTTCCACGAGGTTGCGCGATCCCGGTGTAATTACATTGCGCTGATAGCCACTCGATGATTCGACTCTCGTCGTTAACTCGCGCCGACTAGGGAACCAGTTCGGAAACTTTTCAAGACCCTTCGACCCTCTTTTCTTCCATCTTATTTGTCTCCGCTCTTCGGTTCGTCGCGATATCGCGACGATCGGGAACGAGTCGTCGATCAGCCTCGCGATTTTTTCTCCATCGAACGAATTAACTGATCGTGTTAAGTCAGTCAAAAAACAATGTATCGGACCGCTTTTCATTCTTACCTGGATCTTGAACGCAATTAGCGACGATCGCGAGGAAATCGCGAATGTTAACGTTCAGGCGATAAACGGGATCGCAACCGCGATGGTTAATATTTGCTGTTCATTTATTTCGCGTACACCGAGAATAACCGATTACCGATACTAAACTGTACGCACCGTGCGCTTATCGATTCTCGCTGCGTTCGGTAATTAAATTCAACGTTTCCCGATCCGTGTATGCCCGTTACTTTGCCAATTAATAAAGCGTGATCGATGAGAGAAGGGGAAAGGAAAAGAGGAGTGAACATACGTAGATGGACACAAAGGGGGAAGAACAAAGATTGAGGGGTGGGCAAGGAAAAGGCAGATTTCTTCACGCTGCACGGGATACGTTGGCCAGTAATCGATCCGACGTAGATATATTAAACAATTTTACGATTCGTCATCGTGCTCGATGAGGATAATTAACCGTGGCGAGGAAACGCGAGACGCGCGTAATTTCGTATCACGATCAATCTAACCGTTATCCGGGATGGCAAACAATTACAAAAACGTCTCCCCCGAAATGGTATATCGTTCTATCCCGATACTTGTCAAAACACACCCCTCTCGTGATCGTGCAAAAAGGGAGGAAAAATGGAAAAGTAAACTTGGTTCCCTGGCTCCTCTACTATCTCGTCGATAAACAAGCTCCGTTGTTTCCTCTATACCGGAACGAGGATTGGCTGCTAATGAAATGATCAGGACACGTTTTCGCGTCGACGAGACGCTCGGCTGTTCGTGTTTATCCTTCATTTCTCCACGGGAGTTTCTCGTCGCGACGGGGGTCGATCGCGTGTTTCGTCCGTCAGAGAATCTGGGGATCGGAGGAAAATCGAAAGCGCACCGGTAATTTTTTTAGACGAAACACTTCTACCGCAGTTCAATCGCGAACGTCTATTTGTTGGAATTAGATTTTAGAATAGAATTCCTAAAAAAAAAGGAAAAACACTCTTTTAAAGAAATACCGTGAATTTAAAGACCGATCCGCGATCGAAAAGCTAGCCACTCCTCGAGCTAATTCCGCGGGAGCAAAATTCTCTCCGATAATTGTATTTACGCGGAATAAGCCGTGTCAGTCTCTCTGCCGACCGATCGAAAGTTACAATCCGCCGAGCTTTACGATTTCGCTTAATTCCATTAACCTGTATTTGTTATCGCCTCCCTCCAATCTCGATCTGCATTTAATCTGAAGTAATTGCAGTCACGAAAATTCCATCGATGATCGCATTAGACGTAATTACCTCTTTCATTCGATCGAAGAACGTTAACGCCAAAATTATTCTCCATTCTTTCTTTCCTTTTTCTTACGTTTCTCTCCTCCTTTACTTCGTTTCATTTTCTCTTTATTTCTCTCTCTCTCTCTCTCCCTCTTTCTCTCAGGCTTTTGTTAAAAGGCAGCCCCATTCTCCGTTTGTTCTGCCGTTTCGCCGGCTTTCTCAAAATGACTCCCGCCGGACCTTTTGTTTAAAAAAAAAAAGCAACACGTTCAAGCGTGCTTGTCTGGTTACCTCTAGCTTTTTCTTACGAATCGGGAGAGGTGTGGTTCACCCTACCAGAATTTTCGTTGGCCCCTTAAAGGTCGAAACGTAACTGACGTGGACTGTAATTGACGAGCCAGTCATTCGGCCGTTGATAAACTATTAACGCATTACGATTCCCAACGTGAAACTGTCGTGAGAACATATCCTGCGGTTTTGATCGAGCCGACAGAAAGTGATTTTCTCCGTTAATAAATATAATTAAAGGACTATCAACTTAAATCGTTCGGTGGGAGGTAATTTTCATTGGCACGTCTTTCATCCCTGATGATTGATTTTCTATCATTACTTTAAACTAAGAAATCAGGTTCCCCTTCTTCAATCGAATGAAGCTGTTCAATCCTACGTTTGTATTCGCAAACAACACGATGCTCAGAGTGAACAGGAAGACTCTGAATAGCCGTGTTACGTTTGATCAAGTTACGCGGGGATCTCGCGCAGAAATTTCCGCTAAATAGGTGTATAATGTTCGCACGTATTCGGGACACGGTTACATCTGCACACGGGCTAGGTATCCTCAAGTTCCCTCGGCAGAACTCGTCTAATCCTTCGGGAGATTAAGAGGAAGAGACACGAACGGGAAGGGTAGGAGGGACGGAGAGAATTAGAGTTGCTCCCGGTTAGGTGCTTAAAAGTATTCCAATCACGAGAACGCGGCGAAAGTCGAACAAATATTTCTCGTTACCTTCGCGGAACAAGGGTTGCGGATGAGAGCGTGGAACGGAGTCCGGATAGAGGGTGAAAACAAGCGGGAAGTTACGAGGAGGGATACCTGGAAACCCCACCGCGGTTCGTAAAACCAATTCCGTGTAGATACACCATTGTAAATATATATCGCACTCCCCGTGATATCCTTGCTCCATTTTGACACACAAGCGACCAACTTGCATGCCACAAGTTTATCATGTAATGTACTCTTGCAGACAGAGAGACATTTGCTGGATGTTTGTACCGCTCGTTACAGCCACGATCGTGCGCGTTCCTCTTGGTTCCTTGCAACGATTCGCGTTGGCCAGTTATTGCGGATTCGTTGCAACGATCCATTTCGCGACGCCGCGATTGCGAGCGACAAAGTATTTGCGCTTCTTATGCTGCTTGTTAAAGTTACACGATCGTGACGGTAATCGGAAAATTCGCAGAACGAGATCTTAAATCCTGATGGTGAGTGTAGTGTAATTATTACTAGAGGTTGTTTAATTAAAATTCTTTTACGATTTCCTTTGAGAACGATGAAATTAAGAGCTCGTTCTGCGAAGCTGCTATTCCAGGTATAATTCTTAATGGAAAGGAAAAGAAAAACAATGCATACACATAAATAAATGAACGCCACGTGTGCTACCATGGATCTTTTTCCTTTACTCTTGTCACCGTCCGGAATGCTACGAAGAGATGCTCCTGTGTTGTGTTCTCTTGTTTCTCCATCTCCGACACGACCGTCGTGCACAGATCCTTGTGGTGTCTGCGAGGAACATTATCCTGGGGATACTTCTTTTCTGGAACAGAGGCTTTTTCGGCGGCGATTCGTCACACCCTTTCGTTTCATGGCAATCACAGTCTCGATCAATTTCCTTTACAGTTACTGCACTAAATCTTCTCGCTACTTATCCATCGTACTGTCTCGTTCAAACTGTCCGGGGCTATTCTATGTGAACCGTACACGAAAGAAGACTAAATAAACAATATTCGTGCGTGCAAATACTCGCGTGGGAGAAAGTTCAATAAATCGTAACGCATCAATTTCGTTTAACAAAATTTGACGCGGGAGCCGGGCGAGGTGGATGTCTACGATAGGGATATTCTCGCGTAATACGCTGAAAACAAGCGCCGAAGTATGAAATTACACGGCGGCGGATCCGTCCAACCGTGGATAAACGAATTCACGCTCGCCGATATTGTTCTGTCTGCGAAACAAGCGGATCGGAGCCCGTACTCGTGACGAGGTACTTCGCGAGTAATGTAAAATCGAATAATTGCCTTTGCCGGCTGTAAGAAATCATTGATCGTTCTGCTCTCTTTCCAATCTTCGTCAATGTTTCTTAACGCAGAAGCTGCAAGCCAACTAATTTGGTAGATTGAATGCGAGTGGATAAGAGGGCTGATAATAATGCGTACTTGATATCCTTATCCTGTCTACGACCGATGGACATAAATCCTTATAGACACGACCGACGGATACTCGAGGGTCTTCGATTCACCTCCCAGACGGACTTCCATCTCACCTGTCATCAGACGCGACACGGTAATGGTTCTTCACCGCAGCAGCACGCCGGCAGAATTCTGCAAACAAGCGTCCGCGTTTTTCAAAGCTACCAATTTTCGGCACGGACGCCCCTCCCTTTTTGCCCGGACACTTTTATTCGTTCAACGCGTGACGATTTACGCGCGGATCATCTTTCTTATTAGCATCGAACGGAAGCGATCCCGTTTCTCCCCGTCGCGATTCCGGATGGCTCCTGTGCCTGTTCGGGAAATTTCCGAATAATCTCGGTTCACTTGCGCGAAGGAATCGCCTCGTTGGGAAAGCAGTCACGCGAGCCTCGATACGTGGAAACGGGAAACACCTTCGGTCCTTTCCTCTCTGTTTGTAAAACATCATTTATTGAAATAATAATTGAACATCGGTAGAAACCCTGGCTTTCAAAGAGCTGCGCGAGCAAAAGTTTTCCTACGCTGAGAAATGTATGTACGGAGTTCCCATGCTCGGAAGGTGTCGCGTGACAGTCGAGCCTCGTAGTCGTTCCCTTTGCCGTTATTAAACGCTAGGTGCATAAATAAGGATATCGTAAATCATCGGGTAGAATTTTAGATAGGAAGAAAACGCCGGGTTTCCAGCTATCATTTGAATAAACCTTCGCGGAAGGTATTAGGTTCGAGTTTTTATTTCGCGGTTAGATCGAATCGGCGATTTTTAACGACCCACCCGCCCCACGAAAGGGGAAGTCGATGTTTTAATGGCTTCCTTTTCTTAATAATAAAACACGTATTTTATTCCTTTAAAGCTTCACCCACATTCGACGGATATTTCATATTTCCTCAACGTGTTATTGCACTCGGCGTTTCGCTGGACCCGGGGGCTCGCTTGAAATCGCTGTGAATTATTACGGCCAAGCCGGGGGCACGCTTCATACGCGTTTAACAATAACGATAAATTTCGCGTATCGCGCAATGCAAATACGACGGGGTTTGAAGGTGTTAAATCGTCAAGACGAACACGACGCGCCGTGCGATTCCATGAAATGCTAAACTGAATCCAATTTTAGTTTAGCATCTGGTTTCTTCTCTGTTAACTGAAAATTACACATCTCGCTGTACATTCGGCAATCAATTTTTCTAGATCGCCCACCCGTTCGTGATCGGAATATAATTCACGATATCGATGCGCGATATAAAGCCGGCGCGGAAATAACTCATCGAAATTGAAATTTCACCGCTAAACGAGCTCTTTGTAACGCGCAAAACGGCCATTAAACCGGCGAGGGGGAGGGGGGGGGGGGCTATCGATACTTCCATGCATAGATTATACGTATCCGTTTCCCGGCAAGCCGAATCGATTCGACAGAAAACATCGTGAGAAGAGGGTACACCACGATCGAAACGTCGCGTTCGCTGCGCGGAGCTACTTTTTTTACGTGCCCCGAAATGTCGGGCCGGCGAAAAAATAACAGTGCCCGGGCCGGACAAATGACGGGGCGAGCCGTGAACCGGTCGAAACGTATTAAATCGAGGCCAACCCAAGCGAGACAGAAGGCTCTCTGAATCATCGTGAAATCGATGATTAAAGCACACGACCACCACGAGGCAGAACGAGTCGCGCGAACGCCGCTGCCGGACAGTAAGGGGTTGTAGCAGGGGGGAGGGGACGGCGAAGGAAACCGACGACGGCCTTAATAACAAGCGACGCAACATCCGCGAAATGGCGATTTTTCGTGCTCGCTCGTAGTTTGTCCGTCTGAAATTACGTTTACCCCCGCGTTCGGGGGGGGGGGGGGGGGGGTAGGCCTGTTCAGTGGCGGATGGCACGCGCGCAAAGGACGATCCCCCGACTGAACGGAAACGTCACCGCGACACGAACGAAAATTGAGAGAACAAAAGTGGGCGTTCAATGTTCTCTGTACAGTTCTATCGATTCGTATCGAAGGTGCGTCGGGTCGTGTTGCTTGACGGAACCGGTGATCCCTCGTGCGTAATAATTTAGCGTGCTCGGAGAAGTCAAAGTTTTCAACAATCGCGTTAGCGATAACGCGTTGGTTATCTTTTCACTTTCGCCGGATCGAACGCGTTCGGGGAACTTTAACGAAGGATCGTGGCTTCCGAGTTCACGTGAAAGGGGTAAGAATTGAGGCGGATTGTCGATAACAGGAACGCTCCGGTACCCGCTTTCTTCCCCCGTAACATAGTAATCCACGAGCGGGGCCAATTACGGGGAGTAACCAGAAGTTCCCGGCGGCCTGTCGATACACGCCACTTGAATCACGACAAATTGACGTGGCGGGGCCCCTGCAAAGTCAACGGGAATTCCCTCCCCCCGTTTCGCCCCGCGATCGATTGTCGTCGTGCCGACCGCGCGAATTAATCCTTCCCGCTGGAAGGAACGGTTTCTCTTTTTTTTCTTTTTCTCTCTCCTTCTTTCCCTCTTGTTCCGTCCGTCGTGTTCGCGTCCCGGTGAAATCCGGGTTTCAATGAAATATACGTAGCCGGAGGGGAAGAAACGTTTCGAGGGGGGGGTAGCCGGGATTTGTGTCGGAATTTCCACGTGTCAAGGCGGAGGTTGCTTAATCCCTCGAAATAGTGGCCGCCGTGGATATCTGCCTAGCGATAACAGTTCGTGTGTGGCCTTTGCACCTGTACGCCGCTCCGCTCGGCCAACAATGGGCCGTGCACTCGCTTTAATGGCGCGCCTCTCCCTCCCCGATCGAGATTAAACCCGCGCGCACACTTTGTCGATTCTAAAGCAGCCCCTGCGTGCGTGTATTATGCAGAAAGGAGAAGCGGCTCGGTCGGTTCGACTGAAACCGACAAAGGTGCATACGAGCTTAAGTATTTTGTTTGATCGCGTCGAAGGAAGGCGAATCTAACGACGTTCGCGTCCGCGGAACGTACGACGAATCACTGGGCGAAGATTGGAAAGAGTTATTTAAACGACAGAACGATATTAATATTTGCAACGAGACAGATACGTTCTGAAGTATTATCGGGCATTTATATTCCAAACGAGTTGAAAGTCTCCCCACTCGTGCAGTGATGAAAAATGCAAAAGAAACATTCGTCAGAGATCTGTCGGTCTATCCCCGCCGACGATAAGCAAATAGAAAGAGGAACTAATATCCAGACGCCGGATTGAAAAGATTGGGAGCACGGTCACGCGCAAATTGTAGTGCATTAATTAATACGCGTTCTCGGTGAGGGGGCTGATCATTAAGACGAGCGCACTTCCGCGTTATCGATCGGTTCGTTACCAGCGCTTCTCTCCTTCCGTTTCTTCGCGTCAACGGGATTTTTGTAATAGCATTAAAAAGCGGGAACAACACCTTCTTGCTCTCTTCCGAAGTGGCGAGCGGAATCAGGGGGAGGGGGCGTAGGAGAGGAAGATCGCGTTTAATTCATCGATGTGTTTTTAATGGGAACGATTTTGTTTTAAGAGCCGGAAGCTCCTTTCGCTGATAAGGCGATTACGGTTCGCTTTAAATCAAACTGCCCAGCGATCCGCGCGAACGACGCCGCGGACGTTTTCCGGATCAGAAACGGGAAGGGAAAACATCTTTCAAGCTGACCGAAGATTCAAAAATAAAAGTATCTCACGTCGCCCCCCAAAAAAACGCGTCGCGAGCTAGCAAGCACACGCTTTCCCGTTCCATTGTGCCTCGTAAAAGGCAAAGCTTTAAGAGTTCTCCGCGAGTCCGGCAATATGGTGCTCTTTAACGAAGAAAGCTTCCGTAAAGTACTGCTCGGAAGAAGGGGGGCTGTAACCGTAGAATTGCACTCGAAAGTTCGGTATTTCACGGAACCGATACTCTCGTTTGTCGAGGATACTCGAAAATAAAGTGTAACGCTTGTAGGGATCAGTCAATTTTCCTCGACACCGTAATAAATTATCATTATTGTTATTATTGTTATCGTTCATAGAAATATCAATAAGACGCGGCATAGAAAGAGGTTGCTACTTGAATACAATTTTGTATAGCGCTTAGGTTCAGGGTTCACGTGTTTATTGCATGATATCTTTGTACATACACACCCGTGCTACCATTAACCCGAAATAATCGGAGCACCACGTCGCGGGTATTTCGAGTTCATCTGTCCTACCACGAACGCATATACAGCGCTTTTAGAACTGCTGCAAACCCCTGTTTCTACTAACCAATTGTTCTTGTTGTTATTTGCTAACTCGCGAGTACCGAACATCTCTTGTTACTAACATCCTGTGCAAACGCTGACGCGACTCGTTGAAACCTTCAATTCTACTTCCTTGAAAAATGATCAAAAACCATCCGGTTCGAATGGAAAGGCGGAAAACGATGGAGAGTATCTTTCGAATCGCGTTTATACAAGATTAGGACGCAAAGAAGCATCAAAATTTGAGATCAAAGGACGCGCCTCCAAGATCGCTGTTTCATCTCTCGTCGACGGCGTTGATTCTCGTTCTAGAAACTCATTTGTTATTATCCCCCGGGGTGACGTTCTTGCTCACGTGACAATTGCAGGTGTAATTATCGTAATTCTTGCTCGGTGGACGTGAGCAGCGAGATATTCGAGGAGGACCCTTGTCCTGGAACCGGAAAGTACATCGAGGCCCAGTACTATTGCCTAGGTTGGTGCACATTTTTCTTACCGACCAATCGTTCTCCGTTCGCGAATAGAATACAGATCGTCTGAGATTCACGAGTTTTTCTCAAGACCAACTTGGGTCTTAGAAAAATAAATGTGAACCTTCGAGACACGAGTAAGTGACGAAGTTCGTCGAAAGAGTCTCTCGGTTTCGCGCGTTCCTCTCTCGAGCATCCGCCACGGTAAGACAAAAGGGACAGGATCCATGGTTTGGTGCACTGTGGTAAGGGTGTACGTTTATCGTTTTTAACCGAGCGATCGAAAAACCAGGTGCAACGACCAGCAGAACTGCAGCATTGTTGCATCCACGCTACAATTCGGTGATCCCTGTCCCAACACGCACAAGTACCTCGAGGCTCACTATCGTTGCGTGTCCGGTAAGTAAGACTCTAGCATCTTTTCTACGCGCTCATCATTTCGCGATATACCTGTACCCTGTATCGTTTTATTCGACGCGCGGCCTTCCAAAGATAGCCGCGAACGATTTCATAGGCGCCGACTTCGCTCTTCAAACCTTGAATGAAAATTCGGCGATTCATCGAGTAGACTGAGTTCAAGTGGACTCTTCTGCAGCACAGCTTTCTTTTTCTCGAGGATCCAATCTTTATCCTCGCGTTTCTCCCGTCCCGCTTCAAGGCTTTTCTTTCGCCGGACAAGAAAGCAGCCAAGATTCAGTTTATCATCATTTCGCAGCGCGAGCGGGCAAAAAGCTGCTCGGCTGACCGCGAGAATCGATTAGAATTTCCTGAAGCCGGCGCTTATGATTCACGTTGCCCACGTAACTGCGAGCCCGTGTCCAGATAAAGATCTCCCGGCGGCTCGCATCGGCTATGCGCTCTCGAGAGACAGACGGGGTATAAAGTGGAGGTAAGGAGAGACGGCAAAGGGAAGAGATAAAGGAGAGGCTGAGGAGTTCGCGAAGACGTGATCCTCGCGGTCGAGAAATCGATCACGGGGATCGGTAACGCGAGAAATACGCGGCCGCGTGTCCAACTTTTCTCACGCGTTTCGTATCTGTGACGAAACTATTTTACAATACGGAGAAGCAGAGAAGATTGATAGGAATACTTTCTGCCGTAACCCTTTGAAAGCTCGACATTTCCGATCGCCGCCACCCCTCGGAAAATCGTTACTTCTATACCCCGTGTGCACACTAGGGTGCAGCAATTCGGTGTACCTTAGGCGGCACGGTATTTGAACGCTTTACGACGCTCAAACAGACTTAACCAACACCGCGCGAATAAACGTGATTCTCCTGACCTTTCGACGTTAACACCCGGCCGGGTTACGACTTACCGAAACTGCCAACCGACACAATCACTTATTGGTCTATAAACTGTCAACCCCCCCGGCTCTCTGCCTCTCTGTTTGCGTTTCACAGTTTCCAACGCGTCGTTTTCCTCGTGATCGATATCCAGTAGAGCCGATAGATCGGTCTTCGAGCACAGACGTATATCCGAGGGAGAGTTGGATCTCTTGGTAGCTTCTCTCTCTCTCTCTCTCTCCCTTGCCGATCTCGAAACGTACATACTGCCGTCTTTCTCTTGCATAGCCAGCTGCTATCGTAACAGACATCGGCGACGCCTGGCATTTTACCTTATCGCCCAACCCCTTCGGCCAATAAAGATGACCCCCATAGAGATAGTACCGCGAAATACGCAGACCATCCCGTTCAGGGATTAACTGCCGTCGCAATCTTGGGTTGAAGATCGTTTTCTCCGCTTAGGCCAGATATACCTACGATATCGACCACGAAGGTAGGCTAATCTTCCGTGGCTTGGCTCGCCCCGTGGTCAGTAGTATTCGTTTTCGGGGATACTTCTGTCGCGATCGATCCAGCGTCACGATTGCTCGGTCACAGACGTTGAAGCATCGGGAGCGAAGGACGTTCTTCCGTTGTGGAGTGTGCACGTATTAGACACAGCCCGAGATATGGGAATCCTGGGAATAGGCCTGAACGATCGTGGACAATGGAATTGTCCGTTTCTGGGAGCACCGATCTCGTTTCTTACCGTTCCGATCGAATCGATGTTCGCCATATCGACGCTCCAGTTCATGAGACATTGAGTCGGTACAAATATTCGTCTCTTTTATTGGCAATTATTTGCTAGAACTGATTAAAATCATCCTCGCCACGATCGATAATTCCACGCGCTTACCAAACACAAGTTTTATTAGAAGCTTAAAATCGCGCGAAAGATCGAGCGTTCTTCAATATCTGGCCACGAGATCGAGAAAACGTTTCAACCAAGAATCGGCGAGAAATTTATTCCCGCCTCCCAGTTACGAGTTTCAAAGCGTCGTCCCCCCCGTCGTTTGAACCAGCCGGGGAGTTCATCTACTCGGGTTCGCCTTGGAGCCCCTCGAATCACTTTCCTTCTTAATTATACTCGGCGTTCGAATCCGATAAGCCCGTAGACGAGCTCTCAGGATCCTCGAGCAAGCAACCCCCGCGAAAGCGGGCGTCTCTGCTTTCCGCGTGCTCGTAACCGCCCCGCCGTGTCTCGACCCGGTCGCGCGTTTCCCTCTCGGCGAGTTAAAACGAGCCCGACGAAACACTTGCAGCGGCAACAACTACGACAACATCCCGCCCGAGTCCGCCGTGGTTCATGACTTCTCAGCCGAGCGTTTGGAGCACGGCTAAGCCGACTGTCAGGCCTCCCTCGAGGATTACGACACCCCCGGCTCAGCAACCACCGCAGCCGTCGGCGCCGTCCACCCCGACGCTCCCGATAACCACCACGACAAGGTCAGTATGCTTCGATCGCATTCGATGTTTCAAGTTCACCCTTTACTTTCTTTTAAATATTGTAATTAAATGGAAATATTCTTTAGGGAATTGTTGGTTTTTTCTTTTGCTCTCTAATATATTTGACGAATACGTTGTCGAGTAATACAAGTCCCTTCAACTTCCGCAGTCCCACGTCGACGAGGTCGTCGGCGGATATGGATGTCCTCGACGAGGACGAGGACTTAATACTACCTGCAAATGTTCCGTCTGCGAATGGACCAGCGGTGCCTCCGATCGTTCCTGAGACCACTCAGGCCACGACCACATCGACCTTTGCTCCTTGGCGAACGAGTCGAAGGACCACTGGTAAGTTCTCGGGTGCTTGAGCGCTCTCCTTTAACTGGTGGAGGCGCATTGATGGCGTTTCGATAGAGGGAGCGCCGAATGTATCGTTTATTTTATCATCCAGGTCGAGATCGTTCTCGCACTCGCAACGGGAAATAAGCCAATTGCTTTTGAATTATTTATTTGATTAACTATTAACCTATCGGCGAAGCAAGGTAGATGCGCGTCGCCGATTAGAGCTATCGCGCGTCGATTATACTCGACGCGTTGGCCAGAGGGCTTGTCGGCCGTCAATTACCGTCGACGGTAGCACCGAAAGGGATAACGTTCGAAAGGCAACTGTCTGGGACTTCTGAATTTCAACAGCGGGTTAAGGATCTAGGGAAATCTTTGCAAAGCTATCGGATATTCGATCGATCTCTAGACACCGATTCCTTTACCCCTTACCCAGAGTAAATATCTAATACCGCGAGCAGTTCGTAAATCGTCCCCGCTAACTAACCAGCGCTCGGCTACGCCGTTGTATCTTAGCGAACTCGTTGCAATCACCGCGAAAGATTAAGACACCCTTGGGTATCCAAAATTCCATTCCGCAGGTCCGATACTAATTCGCGCGTATACACAAAGCCCACCGGGTACCCTCCTGGGACCGGGCGCTGGAATCACATTAAAGCGGCGCGCCATTAACCGAAGCCAACTAACGCTCGTAACTAACTCAAATATTCCAGTGCCGAGCACGCTGTATCCTGAGTCCAGCTCGAATGGCCAATGGTACGACTACGGTAGACAAGTGTGTCCCCCGGTGATAGCCAGGAACCTGTCGTGGAACACGACCAGGGCGGGAGACGTGGCCGTTCAGAGTTGTCCAGGCGGCGCGAACGGTCTGGCACGATGGAGATGCCTGGCCAGAGGGGACGCGGCGTTCTGGCATCGGGACAGTCCGGATCTGAGCGAGTGTCGCTCGGTCTGGCTCACCACGCTGGAGAACCGGGTGACCGAGGGCGACGTGATCCTCGGGATCAGTCGGGAACTGTCGCAGGTGACGAACAACAGTCGAGGACTGTACGGCGGGGACATGATGATCACGACGAAGATCATCAAGAACATGGCGGAGAAGATGGCCCAGGATATAAGGACGTACCAGGATGCGAGTCAGAGGGAGGTAAGCGTGACGGAGTTGCTGCAGGGTGTCGTCAGGACGGGTAGCAACCTGCTGGACAAGGCGCAAATGGCGTCGTGGAAGGATCTGAGCCATCAGGAGCAGATGAGGGTTGCAACCTCTTTATTGATCGGGCTGGAGGAGAACGCGTTCTTGCTGGCCGACACGCTGATGCACGAGAAAACGATTACCCACGAGGGAAGAAATATACGTAAGTACCGTCGATACTTTTACATACGTATGCACAGCGGAAATGGATTTCACGTGTACGCCGTGTAAGTGGAAAGCTCGCCCCGCGAACGTGCACATTAATTATTAGACGCTCGAATGGAAAATGTACGATGAGCCGTGACGAGTAACGAGGGGTGGCCGGTCGGGTAACGAATTAACGCCCCGGTTGTCCGGCACAATGGACGCGCAACTATCGTGGGTCCTACTCTCGAGCGCATCGGGTCGCATAAATCTAGATGTCTTATCTGGAGAATGCGACGCTGGTAATATCCGGCGTAGATAAAACAAAGATTCAAACCCATCGTAATTCTCCGGTACCCGGCTGGATAATGGTGTAACACGAGCTTTAGCTCTTCCCCTGTCCCTCCGGCGGAGCGTTTACCGCAACAAAACCCCGGGAAAATTACGAGCAGTTTGATTTACTTCCCGCGAGTAACGCGCCGCGAGGTCGTGATTGACGCTGGAAGCGAGTTTATGCCGCCGCGCTGGTACCAAGTAGCGGCGTTAGATCCGCGCTTGATAAATAGCATAACACGGTGAAGAGCAAAAAGATGATGAGTTTGATGAGCGACAGCCGGCCGGATACCCTGTAACGTAATATTCTCCCAGCTGACCGTGCTCTTTTCTTCCGCGCTAAGAGAAAACCAGCCGACGACGGTGCCGCGAATTTCTTGTTTTCTTTTTCTGTCCTTCGCGTTTATGACTGATCGAATAGAATGTACGATGGCAGGGACAGCGACGCAGAAGTCGGTAGGCGAGGAAAATATGGTTAAGGATGGATCTAACAGTGAAACTGTAGATACTAAAAGATCGATGAATACTATAATTGATCACTCTAGAATCATGTTTCCTTCCAATGGACCAAGTTTTACTTTCTTTTCTTCTTGCATTTGAGACTGAGGTAATACCGAGGGGATCCAAGGAGCATCCAGTTACGGGAAATAATAGTAGGACTTATCTACCCTACATACTTCCTTCCGCTATCTCACGATAACCGCAATGTCGCAACTGTTACGACCGTCACTTTACTCCTAAACAGTAATGGAAGTACGCGTGTTGGACGCCCGGAACATCGGCGACGATCTGGAAGTGTTCCCAACGGAAGCAGCTCAACAGAGGTGGACAGCATCGAACGATCGCGTCGAGCTGACCAGGGGCGCATTACTGGAGAACAGCGAGGGCGGAATCGTCCGTTTGGTGTTCATGGCCTTTGACAGGCTCGAGGAGATTTTACAGCCGCAAGCCGAGGTGTCGTCATTGGTTATGAACGACGAGCCATTACCGAAAAGGAACACGACCAGGATTCTGAACAGCAAAGTGATCTCGGCGTCCTTGGGCAAAGGGAGGCACATACAGCTCAGCGAGCCCGTCCGGGTCTATTTCAAGCATCTGTCTATCGAGAACGTCACCAATCCGACTTGCGTGTTCTGGGACTACATCTTAAGGTGAGCTCCCCCTTCTGGGTAACTGCGATCGATAGCAACGGTGATAACTAACAGCAATTACGCGCCCCGCGCCGATTCCGACTGTTCTATGGTTCATTTCGAATGTAATTTACCTGATAAGCAGCGCTGCTCGAAGTAATTTCGTCGAGCTATTCATTACGAACGGGATCTCGCCCCTTTTTAGACTGATATAAGAATAACGACGGTTGCTTTAATACGATTAATTCGTTTCAGCGCTTGGTCGGAGGAAGGCTGCGAAATCCGCAAGACCAATCAGACCCACACGATCTGCGAGTGTAATCATCTCACGAACTTCGCAGTTCTAATGGACGTGCACGCTGTCAGACTGGACATAGCCCATCAGGTCGCTCTGCAGATCATCACGTACATCGGTTGCATTATTTCCGTCGTTTGCCTCGTTCTGGCGATCCTGACCTTTCAATTATTTCGCGGACTAAAGGTAATTAACGAACGCTAGATCTCTCATCGACCATCTAAAGTCTACGATCGCATGAATGAAATTTCTATCGAATTTCTCGCTGCCCTTTCTGCACAGTCCGACAGAACGACCATCCACAAGAATCTCTGCGTGTGCCTGCTGATCGCGGAGATTTTATTCGTTTGCGGAATCGGACAGACGAGCCAGAGAATCGTCTGCGGCATCGTCGCCGGGTTGCTGCACTTCTTTTTCCTCTGTGCGTTCGCCTGGATGTTCCTCGAAGGTATTTCTCGGTTACGGTATCCGTAACACGGATAACCAGGGAGGAGTGATACCGTCACGGGACCGAGAGAGAATAATTCGAATGATTTTCTTCTCGTAGGATTCCAATTGTACGTGATGCTGATCGAGGTGTTCGAAGCGGAGAAATCAAGGCTCCGTTGGTACTATTTAGTCGCTTACGGTGCCCCGTTGCTGGTCGTAGCTATCTCTTGCATAATCGATCCTCTCAGTTACGGCACCGACCGATATTGCTGGCTAAGGGCAGACAACTATTTCATCTTCAGCTTCGTCGGACCTGTGATACTCGTCATACTGGTAAGACGATGCTCTGTTAGAAGCGAAAGGCAAATCGCGGTCTTGTTCTACGATAAAAAGTCAACGTACAGTAACGATTCGTTCGATGTTCTTTTCCCCAGGCGAACCTGGTATTCCTGTCGATGGCGATTTACATGATGTGCAGACACGCGAACGCGACAGTAGCGATGAAGAGTAAGGAGCATTCTCGATTGGCCAGCGCAAGGTGAGCTTAGAATTTCCACGGTTCGCACTTACGTACAAACGTATACTTACACAACGAATTTGCGTGTCGTGTATTAAAGTAATCTATCGGTGAACCGTCCGTGAATACGTAACACACGTTGTTCGTGAATACAAATCCTGTCGTCGAGTAGAATATCGAAGTGTTTGTGTCTGATGCTTTCGGTTCACGTGCGCAAGCTTTTGTACTTGCTTAAAGAAAGAGATCTCCCGTAAGAGAGTCTTTGATTGGCACGCATCTTTTTGCCGGCCGTGCTGAGTTCTTTTCGTTTCTACATTTCCGTTTGATTCAGTTACTGTGTTGGAATGACCGCAGAATTTTTCCGTTCGTTCGACACACCACTTGTATTGCTGTAAGTCTTAGGTATTATTGTATATACAATGGACATGATTATATACATTTATATATTTATACATGTACTTATGATTTGCACAACGCTCGTTAACGTGCATATACATACACGTGGTTATGAAAGAAAGAAAAAAAAACAGCCGTCACAGTCGTATCACGCTTCAACGAGAAATTGGACGTACGAACAATCGAAACGAGTACATACGATGATGATAACTAGTCTGTGCTCTATATATGTTTTCTCTGATTTAAACGACACGAGCGAAAATATGTGGAATGAAGATAGAGGGGGAGGGAGAGAGAGACAGTAATAACGACACGGTATTAACTTGATAAATCTCTGTATATGGAGATGTTGGTGATGGTAGTTAAAATCGCCATGCAAACTCGACTCGTTTTATTATCGAAGCTGCACTTTGGCAAAATATCGTATTTCTCCGTATTTTTTTTTTGTTTGTTTCCCATTCCTATCATTTCTCTCTCATGTTCCATTGTCATTCTCCCTCTGCAAATTAATTCGGGCATAATTAAAATGTTCTTGCAACGACACGGTGTATAGTAATACGAATCGAGTCTTGCACTAGCAAAAGTATAAGTTTATTTTTGTTTTCTCTCTAATAATCAATTAATGGAAATGGTGCTGGAACGATCACCTAACTTTGCTGTCTTGTTTCATTTTTGTATTAAATCTTCTACCCACTTCTGTCTACACTGTTCTACATTCTTCTGCATGGCGTGGTTGGTTGGTAGTGGAAAGGAAGAGAATGCTCTTCCCAACAAATTGCAAGCGCACTTGTAAGATATTTACCAATTTTTATTATTATTCACCTATCATTCATCGTACTAACATAACTCTAATACTAACTGTCGTCTTTTTTCGTTCTCTCCATCGCACCGATTTTCATTCAAACACACTCTCTCCACACTTCTCTGTTTCATTGGTTTTCATTAGTCAGAGCTACCGATCATTGTTTCTATTTTACGTTTTTGTTTACCCCTGCGAATGTAGAACGTAGAACGAGAATCAAAATCATTGATCGTGCAACTCACTGGAATTGTAAACCATCGTTACTATCATTATTATTATCATTGTCGCTATTATTGTTGCTCTTATAATTACAATTGTTTTGTGTACGTTGAAGCAAGCCTGAACAGTTTGCGAATTATCAACAGCTTACGTAGCGCGGTGTATTCGTGATAATGCCTGACAAGAGAGCGCACATGGCGAACGATCGATATTCTCTGAACTCCTTAGTTACGTCACGCCGTTTGCCTTTCCTCTGAGTACACACGATGATTCGAACCGCATGCGACAATTATTTATCCAGTTAGTTTCGAGCGTAACGCGCCTGACTCGAGAGTAGTTGAAATCGAAAACTCGCGAGATTAGAAGCGACAATACACCTGCCTCCTGCCTCTCCGTAGTTTGTCTTCCCGATCCTCGGTAGCCGTGGCCGTTCGCGGCGAATCAACGTTCACTTATCAAAAGAAGAAAAAAAAAAGAAAAGAAATAAAAACGAGAAAGAAAGACCGTAGACGATAGAGAGGAAGAACGAAGTAAGAAATAGCGGACTGTGTGCGATGCTTACAGGACTTCAAACCCCTTTCGAGGCTCACGAAAAATATTAACGATGCTAATGCTTTGTCGGAGACCGTGTACACGATACGGTGCACACGCGTAGAAACGAGCAACATTAAGTACGCGTTAGCATCGTGTAGTTTAAATCGTCGCGTGCACTTCGGCGCATAACACCGTCCCCTGATAATCTGCCGTGTTCTCGTCGCTCCATTTCGATAAGAACGTGACGAATGTAGCATTGGAATTATTAAAATTCAAGTCACACCATCATCGATCATTCGGCACGTTACGTCTCATTCTTTTTTCGATGGCACGATGTAAAAGGAAAAAAGATCGTCTCCTGCTCCCCCAATCGCTACTTCTTCATTTTATTAAATACCCTTTCCCTATGTATCTATTCGATCACACTCGTACCGATGACTATACACCGCCTCCTTTAAGCATCGCTCGCGATCACCTCGTTCAAAGATTTTTATCTTTTCCGTGCGACTAATCGTATTATATATCTCTTTTTTTTATCCAACCAGGGCATGGCTGAGAGGCGCGATCGTCCTAGTTTTCCTGCTGGGACTCACCTGGACCTTCGGGCTCCTCTACTTGAACCAGGAGAGTGTCGTGATGGCGTACATCTTCACCATATTGAATAGTCTGCAGGGGCTGTTTATCTTTGTGTTCCATTGCGTTCAGAACGAGAAGGTAAGGGAATACGTCGGGGTCCAAACGTCCACCTTACTTTAAAACTTTCTACGGCCGCGTTGTTGCGCAAACTTCAACGCCCCGTTGAATCATCCTCCATTCCTTCATATTTTTCCGATTAATTTTCATCGTTACGAAGCCGGTAAAACTCGAGAAGCGCCGTTGTGGGACAGTGTTGCAGATGAATTACAATAGTTGAAACCTTAAATATTAAGTTATTCGATTGGTCGCTCCGTACATTTTTCAATTTCCCGTCGGATAATCGCAACACGTTCCGAGAAAAAGAGATTGTGCGATGCGAAGTTCAAGAGAAAGTCAAAGAATATAAATCGAGAGTTGCATTTTATATATAAAAATTGTAAAACTGTTTCTATCGTAAGGTTTATAGCTAACGCAGTTACTCACGGGTCAAGCGTCCTGTAACATAAGAATTCGATGCACCATGTACGAAAGCGGACTCTTCGTATTGTATAAGTAGCAATTAACTCTATAAGCAAGCGGATCATTCGAAACGGACATCGTATGGTATCTAGTAAAATGAACACGATGACAACGAATGATGTCTCAAATAAAGTGCTGTGGCAATCGAAATCACCCACGTTTATTCGTCGAATCAACCGGGATCCCGTATCCTGATTTGCAGCTCATTATATTTTTACTTCTTATTTACTTCCGTTTGAATAACTTTGGTTGCCACCGCAGTATGCACCGCTCTTTTTCTAATTTCTCCGTAAATTCAGCACGAACGCTTCGTACCATCAACCGCTCATGTTTCTCGGCATACAATCGTCATCGTTATCCCCGGAGTTCGTTTCCCCACATTTTTCATTTGACAACTATCATTTCTCGTTTTGTCAATTCGCGCGTGAATCGACGAGAAACGAACGCTCGCCTCGCACTTACCTTGGTTCTTTGTGCACCGTTAAAAAAACCTTTCGTTCGGGGGGTGGGTCTGTTTCGCCATTGCAGGTGAGGAAGGAATACAGGAAGTTCGTGCGACGCCACTCCTGGCTGCCCAAGTGCCTCAGGTGCTCGAAGACGGTGGCCGGAAGCTCCGGCGGGTCATCCGGTACCAGCGGCGGCGCCGCTGGAGCGAACGGCGGCAAGGACTTCGCCTCGCACAACACCTCGTCGAATCCGTCGGCGCCGACGACCGACAGCTCCGGATTGTCGCCGCACACCGCCTCCAATGTGGGTACACCGACGACCACGTCGCCGCCGAACAATCACAACAACCTGACCGCCGCCTGTAACAATACGAATCTTTCGATAAACGTGAACCTGAACAATTTGTCGCTGAGGTCGCCGGTCGGGGCACACCAGATGCACATGATGGCACCTAGCAACCACAATAGGCATCCCGCTCAGCAAGGTATCCGATAGCCGCTTCTACACCAAACCGAGAAAACGAATTAGTATGATCGTATTGTCCGATCGGTCCTGACAGATGCGTGTCTGTCGCGAAGGGAGAACAATGTATGATCGAAAGAGGAAATTTATATTGGAGAACGAAAAAGGATAGGACTCTCTTTCTCTCCCTCTCTCTCTCTCTCTCTCTTTATAGCTTTCTATTTGGCTAGCCGACACACTTTTGTTCCTCTGTGCTCGCTCTCTATTACAGCACTACGTATTTTTTTTTTGTTTTGTTCTTCCTTTCCGACTATCGCTTCTTTCTGCCAGTAACGCAAGTATGATTAATGGCACTGGAATTAATAACGCACTCTACCACCGCCTCTGTCGCTCGTTCCGTGAACGCCAACCAGCTTTTCAAGTTGATAAATCCGCGCGGGTCCTTGCATCGTTACCGGGCAAATTCCTTCGCCCGACGCTAACCAAGCACTCGTGTTTTCTTATGCGCGATCATTCCAAGCGATTAGGAGGGATAGTTTTCTTCGATCACGTGCGCTCTCATTCGATATTCGAATCGGAGCACCCTCCCGTGCAGTCGCCACCTCGTGAAGGTTTCGCAAGATTCACGAAGATTAGCGTTACAGAGGCAACAGATTCTTCCTGGTTAGAATCCAGAAGCTGTACGGCAGAAAACGGAGGGATTCAGAGACGCGCCCCTATTCGACTAGTTAAGCGTTTAACCACCGTCGCAACTACCACCCCTCGACTCTGTTCACTCGCGTAGACTAATTCAACCGCGCGTCCCCCTCGTCGTCTTCGAGACTATGCCCTTCGGCTTCCTTTCCACCCTCGTCGTCTCTCTTCTCCTTCTGTTTTTTAATGTGTTACCCCAAGTCTGTTGCAGGATAAATTGCGCGGCGGGTGTCCTCGACCCTCCTAGTCGAGGGAGATTCGTTTCGAATGTCCGCGCGGTCCGCTGCAAAGCGACGCGTGCCAGAAACACTTTTTTAACGTCACCGGGACGCGCTCTGCCGCCTCGAAAAAAGCTAACTCTGGAACGAGACGAGCTAAAAAGGCAATTAACGAACCGTACTACTCTTTCGGCTCTATCGCGTTCCCGGTAAAGAGAATTTATAGAGAGAGAGAGAGAGAGAGAGAAAGAGAAATCAAGGGAGAAAGAGATATTGAGAGAGGGAAGGAGGACAAACGAGTAACGAACGATGTTCAAGGGTTAATATTTCAAGAAAAGAGAGGGAGATAATTATTAAACACGTTCATACAGGCTTTTATCATAAATCAACGACACTCGACTGTAAATAAAAATCTGTTGTTATAACTTTTCTATTATCGCGTGTCGTTGTATGTTTCGTAAAAGTTTATCACCAATCGTCTTGTTCACGCATAAAGAAAGGAAGAATAGAAGGCACGCTGTCTCGCTCGATCTTGCACACCTATAAACACGTGACGATACTATTTGCAAAGACCTCCTACTAACAATGGTGATTTTCGTGCTTATCTGCCTCTGGGTTTGGTGTAACGCGGTTGCTGGCTACTTTGTACCCTATCCCCTAGATTCCCTTAAACACCCGTCCGAAGACCTAAACTTACTTTTACCGCGCCGCTTGCGAGCGAACGTTTGCCACGGCTCGCCATTTATTTCAGATGATGTTCCGGATCGTTAATGGGACGGCTCTCTACGGGCAGGCACACCGCACGAGAGACCGGCGACGAATCTGTAACATCGATGATTTATACAAACAGCTTCGCAGCTGCGCCTCTGAAGCTGACTGCTACTCGCACCACTGTTAACTCGTGCCCATGTTCTGCCTGTCCGCTGATTTTTTATTTCTATAATTCGTACCGCGGCCAAATCTCCGTATATTTATGCGAATCAGCAGAGCTTCAATAGACTTTCAGTGTTATTTGGCGGCACGTTTCAAAGAGTCCGTGTATTTTCATCTCCCGAGCACAAAGTTTTTGCTGAAACGTAATCGAACGCTTCTCCGATTCCGCATACGTATGTAAGTAAAGTATTAGGGAAATGGTAAGCAAACAGGTCCTACATTCCATCCAGTAGCGTCTGCTCTAGCAAGTCGGCCTCCGTGGCTTCCTCGCAAACCTGTTTGTCGCTTATCGACTCCTTTTTACTCTGGAGGCACTGGTGCGTGAGGCGACCGGTAACGCAGTTACTGAAGAAGTTTAAACAATTTTCCGTATGCCCATGAAGTATCGCACAGTTCAGAAAGATTCGTAATGTAACCAGCGAGCGTTGTTTCATCGAGCTGCGTGCATAGAATGCGTTCAGTGTGTATAAAAGATGTTTCCTCGACTCCTATTGAAACGATCGATTGTTAACAGAGTTCTTACACTGTCTCCGCTATTTCAATTCTGTCCGCGCAGCTTGAGAATACCTTTAAGCCGCTTGCTGTCGAGCAAGATCGTTCGATCGAAGAGCGCTCGAATTAACATACTCTCTTTCAATCTCTTTCATAAATCTTCGCGCGTTCTTCGAACAACGCCACTCGGTTCGGCACCGCACCGCCTGACAAACGCGCGTTTCATACGCGTCAAGGCGTTCTTTAATCTATTCACCTATGACACGATCGGGTCGCTTAGCCGTGGAACGTAAGGGGAAAACCGCGAGGGCAAGACAAATCTACCCCGAAGCGATTCGTTTCACATCTCTCTCACACCTCCTTCGCAACGCACACACATACACTCTGTTCAATCACTTTCGATCTTCACACACACGCACGCGCGCACACACGTAAACAGAGACACGCTATGTTTTTTTTTCATATTTCTTTTCTCCCCTCGCTCCGCGCGCGTTTTGCTAATTAACACCGCGTGCGTACTCGTGCGACGAGAGACAAGAGGGTCGGGGGTGTAATACGGATCATCGAAGCCTCTAACCATCCAATCCGCGTTCGAACAGCGCGGAGATGCTTAAGTATTCCTCTTTGTGCTTTGCGGAAAGTGCTGTTCAATCGAGCGAACAGCGGTTTCGTTACAACCGGTTTTACAGAGTACGTTCTGGCAATTTCGGTCCCTGGAACTGGCATTCGCGATGATCGATATTACGCCATTTCCTCGCGGATACGGGGGACCCAGTCTCGGGCACGGTTGCGCGTCAGCGTCGCGAACGGGGAGCCGGTTCCCGGCGACGTTACCTTATTACAGGCAGTGAGAAAACAAAGAAGGCTCGTTCACTCGCGCCACGATCCGCGCAGCATCTCACCTCGCTTCATTAGGCCGACCCGTTGCTTCGAGGGAACAAGAAACCGTTGGAAACGTTGGATTTTTGGACGAGAAGTCCAATTTATTTAATTGTACACGCTCTCAAGTACTTGAGCGAAATCCGAATAGGTCTCAAGAACAGTTCGGCTATTGAAAGAACAGTTTAATATCTGCCCTAGGAAACTCGTCTCTTTCGCGGATACGTAAGTCACCCCCAAGTTCCAACGAGAGTGGGAAAACTCTTGACCGGAAGTGGAAGGTTCGCGTGACCCGTTCGCGTATAGTCTACTCCAGGACAAACGCACGCGGGGAAGCGCGCGTGTCGACGTCGCCTATCTCGATCCGCTGCATCGTAGATTCTCCCCCGTACGAGTTGAATCCGCCACGCTTCCGGGGAGCTGTTCCGCGAGATATCGTCGGATTTGCAGCGCGCGTATCTCCCGTTCGCGCACCGCTCTCAAAGGCTCTTTTTAAACCGTGTCACACGAGATCCGACTAATCCCACCGCCTCGCGACGAGCACGATCGCGCTTGGGGGGGTGGTGTGCATTTGTCACGAGCGACCTCGTGTCGCTGGGTTAATTAGTTTCGAGAACGTCCCCGGGGATGAAAGAAAGTTTCGTCGATGCGGAACGCGCGGCGTTACGCCGTGAGGGGGTCGAGGAATTATGGAGCAAGGTGTTTTGTTCAAAGCTTCGCGAGCTTCTAGTAACCCTTTGTTTACCGCGAGACACAGCGTGCAATATTTTGCTGCTGATCGTCAGGGTAGCAATCCTTCGCCGGAAGTAGCGCGCGTCGATATCCGCTCGGAGTACGGCACTTCGCTTATCTCGTTGTCTTTCATGTTAATAACTTGCGCGTAGCGTGATCCGAGATTATTACACCCCCGCGTATCGTAATACATGAACATCGTATCCTCGTGTCCCGTGGCCTCGCGTAAACTCCCATTACCGTGTGAGTCGTGAATATGTAGCAACTAACATTGGATAGCGACCGTCCGAACGCTCAAGACCGATTCCATCCGACTCCTTGAACACATCATCCACCTACGATCATCAGAGATACTCCATTCACACTTATACATTAATCCAGCCGGGAACACATGATCGATCACCTCTTAAGAGGTTCAGTAAACGAAGGGATAAAAGGGAACGGCGAATTGTTCGATTTTTCCAGTACCTGGCATCCGGTCGAAGTTGGGCGATAGTCGATAGGCAGCCGGCAGTAACAGTGGCAGGTGAACCCTCTCCGACAGAGGCTCACATCGTGGCCACCCTGCCGTACGCCCGACACGCCTTCTTACCCTCAGCTCCCAATATCCCCAAATCTGCCACCGCCACTTGGGGCCACCTTAACAAAAACCTCATGTGGAAGGTAACTAACCGCAGCTAAGAAAAGGCTCGCTCGCTCCGTGTCGTGTTGTTTTCGATCGAACTGTCCTATCTCTAACTGTGCTCTATCTGCCACCGTTTCTACTAAATCGATTGCATGGTGTGCCATGGTTTATTACGTTTCTTTTATTTTTCATTCTTCTCTCTCTCTCTCTCTCTCTCTCTCTCTCTCTTTTTGTTTGTTCTTACTGTTTCAACCTTTCTTTATTTGACAAGCACTTAGAGACACATTTTCCACACTTAGAGGACACCTCGCACCGATTCGACGGTACCCGACGCTTCGAAACAGCATGGAGGTGTGGGGAAAAAAGTTATTCCCGGTGAAAGATATCGCGTTTCATCCCGTTTCCCGATACTTCTTCCAGCACGATCTAACGTTTCGCCTACGAAACGACGCACGTTCGTTTCGATTTCGATGATGATCGTAGAGGCGCATCGTCGTGTACAGTTTTGATCAAGAATAAAACGCGTTTCCGTTTGCCCGAGACGCGTAGCTCGATGTGTGTGTTACGTTTTTGTTCAGTAGTGAGAAACGATGAGACTGTGAACGTGTCCACGTGATCATAGACTTTGTACATATCACACAGCACGTACGGAGTTTTCACGCTCATCCCTTCGACCATGCATGCGAACTGGCGAATTTTTGTGCAACACCTTCGTGGCCGTCAAGAACGATGCCCATTACCCTCTTTACCAAATCGTAGACGCTGCATGAACGAGGATCTTGCATCTTCCATTTAGGACCTTGCTCAAAATTTCGTGTGCTACTATTAGAGTTTAGTTTAACAATATATGTGTAGGCGGCAAGGTTCATCGTTCACGCGGCCACAAGCTATCCCCAGCCTCGCAATCCAAGTCACGCACACGATCATTCGATATCTCCCATCGAGAGATCGTTTCACCCTTCATCGTCAGCCACTGCGAAGTTACTAAACAAATTCTCCTCTCCCGCAGAACATTTCTTTTAAATCGTACTCCCGCGACTCCGGGCACGGCGGCTCCGAGCAGGAAGACTCGCCCAGGACGCACAACACCCTGACCCTAGGTCACTCCGGACGAAACCGCGGTGCGAGAGGAATAAACGACAGCAACGAGATCACCGGCAACAGGACCACCGGCGGCGGCGGCGGCGGCGGGGGCGGTAGAAGGGCCGCGATACCGTACAAGCACAAGTACACGGAGATCATCGACGGCCGAGCGAACGGACCCGGCGTTGTTCACCAGCTTCACGGCCATCACGGTCAACACGTGCATCTACCGCGAGACCTGGTGAACGAGGACGAGCCGGTCTACGAGGAGATCGAGCGCGGCGGCGTCGGGGCCGGCGGCGAGATTCAAGTGTCCGACATGTCGGACGAGGACGGCAGAAGGCAGAGCGATATGAGCAGACAATCGTCGAGGAGTTACGGTGACCACAGGCCGTTGATACCGTACTCGCCGGCCACCGATAGGAATCTAGTGCATTACGGGCAAACGTTGACGGACCGCGGTGGCGGAGGGAACATGCACTGCGACCCGTCCGAGTACAGTCCCGCGGTCGAAAGGACCCTGAACACCTGTTGGGAGAAGCTGAGGAAACAGCAGCAAGCCTGGTACGAGCGGGGCGATTTGCCCAGACTTCCGGCTACTTACGGTATCCCGCCGCAGCAAGATCACACGAGAACGGTGGCGGTGTTGGACGGTCACACGGTCGTCTGTCATCTACAGCCGCAAACGGATATGTACACGGGCCGCGGGATGCCACCCCCGTCGTACAGCGAGTGTTAGGACGCCGTCGGTCACGGGATCATGTCGTCCTCTTCGTCTTTCCTGCGCGAGGGCAACGGACGCCGCTCCTCGCTGCTGAGACGTAACTCGCCTCGCGGTGGTCGATGGCGAGGAATCGAGCAATGAGATTACGACGAGAACGATCTCGTTGACGATGAAACCGATTCTCGCCTCGAGAAGACCACGATCCCGAGCTACGTTCGATCGAACGAACGAGGTGTTTCAAGCTCAAACACGAACGCGACTCGTCGGCGACGAGCTCGACGATCGTCGCGTTTCCTAGCCATAAACCGGGCCGGACAAGAAGGATGGCCTCTCCTTTGTTTCTGTTTCTTCGGGAAGTCGCGTGCGCCAGCGTAGCAGAGGTCCGCGCCGATGGACGTGCCCGTCGTCCCCGGTCGTGGAACCGCGTGCGATTGTGCGACGAAACGCCGTGGATTGTACGATGTAGCGTGAATTCAAAGTCGGACCTCTTGTTTAAGTTAATCGGTCGTCGTTGTATCGTCGAAGCCGTGCACGCGCGGCTTCAAGATCGGCTCACTGAGAGAATGCCGAACGGTAAAACAAAAAAGAAAAAAACGTGACGAGTCCTCTTAGGTTACTAAACGATAAGATCCGCTAGGAGAGCGTTACAGAGATCGGCTTCGAGGAATATCGCGAACGAAAGATTCTCAATCGCGGTCTCGTGACACTGGAGGAAATCACTGTTCCCCCAGTTGATCGGGACGATCTTGCCATTCGCCGTCGATCTATCCCCGAAGCCTGTTCTCCGCCGCGTTGAGAAACCGCGGATGAGATTCATCCTCGACGGTCCCGTCGATGCTGACCCGGCTCGTTAACGCGAACGACTCCGGGTTGACATGAGAAATAGAAGCACATATCGGGATCGATGGAGAGAATAAAGGGACGCGCGCGTGTAGGAGTCGTTGGCTCGTTAACGAGCCACGAATCGACGGGAACTGGATTTAGATCCCCGAAGGGATTAGGCGACGGCTCGATAAAGGAATCCGAAGCCCGTGTTCCCTTTCGAAGTTCTCTTCTTTCGTCGAACGGCTGGGATGTACGGCGTTCTAATGACGTATCGCGAATTGCTGATCGACACCGAGACCTCGCCGTGGAACGTAGGCGCGAATGGAAAAGTTACTTAATAATCGATCGACGCTTAATTCCGATTAATTGGTACCGCGTTTCGCTAGTAACCGCATCGTACAGTTTACTTCGAAAGTCGTCGAACGGCTCTCGCGGAAATTTTCACGACACCCTTCCCAGAGGAGAACGACACCTTCGCGAGATGAAGAATCCGTGAGTCTCGAAGTAGAAAAGTGACGCGTGTCCGTTAAGGTTGAACCCGATGAGTGGAGAACGGAATTTCCTTTCAAAGGAAGGCGTAGCCACGGCTTAAAGTGGATATCTTTATCGGTCCTCCCCAAGCCAGCTCCACATTGTACATTGCTTTGGAACGTTACGTTTTAGTCCCAGAATGTTATTTTTATAAATAAAAAAAAATGATATATATATAAATGTATATGTATGTATACAGTATCAATATTATATATAGAACACGAGGAGAGAAGTCGGGCGAAAGAAGTGTACGAAACAAGCATATATATATATATATATATATATATATATATATATACATATATATTGATACAAAGCGATTTTTCCGAGCGACGTGGAAAAAGCGAAAAAACTTAGTCACTGTTTTTTACTATTTTTTAAAGAACAAAAGGTATATGTCGTAACAGCGTAATCTAATATGTAACTAAGGAGAACCCGCGCGCTATTTATTTTTTTTCTCATCCGTGAGTGTTATCTAATATGTAATTAGCGGTCGTGTTGAGTTCGACGATTGGATTGGGCCGATACGATCAGATCCATGAAATTGTAGCCAGCCGATCGTCGAATTCGGTGGCGAAATTTTATGCTCGCGAGGATGAGCCCATCGTGGATGAATGTCGAGCTGTTAAGATTCCATTTCTGGCTCGACGTTCCTCTGAAACCGATACAACACGAAAAGGATATGTTGGACTAACTGACCGCAATGAGAAATATCCTTTTTTTTTTGTATCTTTTAAAAAGAGAATCTGCCAAATTGTTCTTAAACCATTCTTTACTTTTCGTTTTATCTTCTCGCAGTAAATTCAACATATTCTTTCTCGCGGTTCAGCATCGATTTTTATCGTTTTTCTTCTTTTAATTTATTTCTCTGCTCAGCCGGGCCGGCCGTGATCGTACTCTCCGGCAAATCGCGCGTTAAGGCGAATAAATCTGTAGGCGAATTATAAGTAGCGGTAATCAGCGTTTAAGGGTACCAGCGTAGCTACACTAAGCGTACAAACGTTTCCTCCGACTTGTACGAAACGTTTCACTGCTCCTCGCACTGGCATCGCGTGAACCCGTTCGCAATTATCTTCGATTCTCCATTAATAGAGACCCTTCGCACAAGCGTAGCTTAAGACGAGAGCAAGCATCCGGCAACCGTTTCTGTCCACGATCTTAAACGTAGAGCAAACGAATATATATATATATATATAACCGTGTCGAGTATGTGTATATAATTTCGAATGTCACGAAATTCTGCCGTCTCGTTTCTTATATTCGTAGCGGATAACGTTGAGGGCCTTTGCGAAACGCGTTCCTCGGTCGTCGCGTATCATAGCCGGCAATTCAACTTCATCGGACCATCGTCGATTTCCGGTAGTGTTGTATTTTATTCGATTAACATCTTCCGTGCCACTTTTCCATTTCTTCGTACGTTAAGATATCGCGAGGATATCTTTCTTCGGTCAATTACGGAGCAATCAAAATAGCGAGATCGAGAGCCTCGGGAAGAACTGCGTGACGATACGCGACGACTTTACACGCGTTCCAGCTTGCTGAGATTTCGATCGTTAACGCCGTCTCGCGACGTAAAGTGAACAATCTCGGGAAGAAGATTTTTTTCCCTCGTCGCGTCTCGCCAACGTTCTTCGTCGCTCTGTCCACGACGCGACGAAGCTTACCTCTATATCCAGTTTTTTTTCTTACGAGCGAAAGGAATAATCGTAGACGCAGCTACATTCCATCCGTTCAAGAGAGACGAGTAAGGTGTACTACGAGCCAAGTAGACGGGGACAATTTCGAGCCTGGTTAAGTCGATTTACGGATTTCGCGTGACTCTCGGCTGTCTTTCTTTCTTAACTACCCTTCTTCCTGTCTATTCTATGTTCCTTTTTAATTTTTGCATCGACAACGGCGTATCCGGCCGGGCTGCACTGAAGTAAAGAGGACACGCTGGTGTTGCCACGTCCCTCAAAGGGTTTGCTGCGGGGGAAAGATAAGAGGGAGAACGAGAGAGAAAGGTGGTAGAACGTTATCGTCGGAAAATTCTCGAACAGAGGTGTATATAATGTAAATAGGGCTTTGTACATGTTGAACACGTTGTATTGTAAATGGGAAGAATGGCAGCGAAAGGGGGAGAGTTCGTTGTGCGCGTATGGGAGAGAGTGAGCGGGAGGCGACCGAGACGATCAATGTGAAAACAAAAAAGAATATTACTAGATAAGACAAGTTACTAGTAAGTAGTGGATATTACAGTGACTATTATCGTGATGGCGGATGCGTGTGGCGGTTTAACTTAAGTCCCAAGCGTAATTAGTTAATGTGTAAATAAATTAAACGAGGAAGTAAAAGGAACGCAAAAGTAACAAAAATATTAAATGAGAGCCCGAGTAATCATTGGATATTTATGAACAATTCCGCTAAAGAGAAGTAACAAACAAAACGGAAGCAAAAGGGAAGGATAAATGTGTGAGATCGACGAGAGGAGGAGGGGGATGTAAAAAGCAAAGAAAAATCATGGACTCAAGCACTCGTTTCGTGCGTTAGATTACTATTGAAGAACGAACGGAAAGTTAGGGGAAAGGGACGAAAAATAAAATATGAAAGTAGACGAAATCGACAGGGAGGATAATGACGATTGGAGAGGAAAAAGGGGAAAGACTCTAAGAACGGAAACGTGTGACGATGAATAAGATGGACAGATATACAGTGCATGTTTTATCCTTAGCCGTTTTATAAATATAAAATATCCTCGATCCTCCCCTTCCTTCTCACCCGCTAAACCAGAGATCTATCCAACCTTCTCCTCTTTTCACGCGACGATACAGACGCGAAGCTGATATCTTCTCTTTGATCGAGTACACCTATCCGTACTGTTCTTGAAATGTTCCTTTGAATTCGTGCGTGATTGCCTCCCTTTCCTTTTCGTTCTCTTGCCCTGGAAGAATCGTCTCGCTAGACGGGTCTCCGAACGAACCCACGAACGTTGCCACCCTCCGAGATACTTAGCCAGCAAGTTTTTGTTTCGCGTGCAAAGTGGAAAGAAATTGAAGAGAAAAAAAGATCGCATCGGATTAGAGTGGCGACCGGGCAAAGGAAGTTCGAAGCGATCGCGTATCAATCCGCGAAAGATAAGAATGCTATTGAATCATACACGCATGCACCAGCGATCATCTGAATCCCTCGCAGAGTCCAGTCCCACCCAGCCACCCCTCGCCCACCCCTAAAAAAAAAAATGTCGGAATATTTTTCGAATCGGCTTTTTTTCTAAACCGTTTTACCTAATGCCATGAAGCAAAATGCCATGGGTCGATTTGCAGAATTTCGGACAAGCCGACGCGCAATTCATATTCGCATGCATAGAAGTGAAAATTCTGTGATCTTTACCATTTATGTTAACGCTTTTTTGTAAACGATGTTCGACGACGGTGATTAAAACGCGGACACGGCTTTTAGCAAGTAATTACGCGTGTAAGTTTCCCGTGAATCATCGCCTGCCTGCGCACGCTAATAAAATGAAAACGAGGAAGAGGAAGAGACCCGAGGGGAGCACGCAGAAGAAGAGGATGAGGAAGAAGAAGAGCACGGACGAGCAAGAAGAATGTAAAATCTAAGTATCTCCGATCTACTAAGAGCCTCCGTTTCTTCATTTTTGTATGCTTCTTTAAGACTGTCTGATACAGGAAGAAAAGGATAAATAAATGTGTACCAATCTCTGAATAAAAAAAAATGTCCCGCCTTGA
The DNA here is from genome assembly GCA_023838395.1 of Holcopasites calliopsidis. Lineage (NCBI taxonomy): Eukaryota > Metazoa > Arthropoda > Insecta > Hymenoptera > Apidae > Holcopasites > Holcopasites calliopsidis. The sequence goes on along the minus strand of JALHAQ010000004.1, from coordinate 6,761,659 downwards.
TTTCTTTCTTAAAGGATATCTTATCGCAAGTACATTCTATACATGTTTTCAGTTACTCTTAGCGGAAACAATTTATTTCTTAGCTCCGTATCGAAACAAGCACTCGATCGTTTCTTTTTTATTACTCCTTCGTGCCGCAATTAGAGGCGTGACATTAAACAACGCCTCGCTGTGTACATTGATTAAATTATTCTCTAAAATATATTTAACAGCATCCGCGTTGCCGGTTAAAGCTGCCACGTGCAAGATAGTTTGCCCAACGTTATCCGTAGCTCCTGCATCAGCCCCTAAATTTATTATTCGCTTCGTCGCTTCTAAATGGCCCCCTTTAATCGCTTCGTGAAGAGGGGTGGATCCTGAAGAATCTCGCGCACCTAAGAAATTCCGGTCAAGTGCAACGAGCCGTTCGATTAAACCCTCGTGGCCATGGAATGCTGAAAAGGATTGTTTAAATTCATCAAGAATTGATTATGTTAAACAAATATTCAGTCTTGATCAATTATTACCAGCGATATGCAGGGCACTGCGGCCGTTATTGCTTCGATCATCGACGCACTTGATAGATTCATTCACCAACAAATTAAATGCATCCTCATCTCCGGAACGGCAAATCATGTGCAACGGTGTCCATCCGTCTTTATTTTTCAGAAACATATTCGCCTTCGCCTTCAGGAGCGCGGAGATGCATTCGTAGGCTTCGCTTCCGGTTTTGGTGCAAGCCAGCATGAGAGGTGTCCAATCGGCGCGCTTTAAAGCGTCCACGGTTGCACCCTTTTCAATTAAATACTTGACAATGTCGCCGCGGGTGAATTGAGCCGCTTCGTGCAGCGGTCTTTTCATATCCTTATTCGCAACATCGATTCGAAAGTCTGGCTTAGCGAAAGCCTCGCACAAGTATCGTACGACATTCGAATGCCCCTCGCGTGCGGCAACGTGTAGCGCAGTGTCGCCGGAAGCGGAGTACCGGAAGCGGGTCCAGTCTTGGACCACGTGTATCGACGCGAGGGTTTCCACTCTCGGCAAATCTCCGCTTTGACACGCCTGCAGGAAGTCGCGCGTTAGGTTAAGATCCGTCATGTTTTAATGCTTATCGAGGGAAAATCGGGTCACGCATTAAGATGCGAATAGTAAGTAGTTTTATTTGCAGAGATTTAAAAAATAAAAGTAATTTAGAGTGCACTTCTTGGAAAACTGCGCAGCGGCAGATGCTGCCGTCTCACAGTGGCCCACAAAACTACAGAACGCTGAAACAGCGCTACCTTTTATTGATAAGAGTAAATTCTTCGTGGCGCGAATCAGTCTTGCGCGCAAAAAAAAATTTAAACTTCAAACAGAAACGACCGAATGGAAAATGTATACGATTTATAAATAACTGTGTCTATATTATTTCTATTGCAATTACTTATTGCGCACGTATTTATACGTCTGTATTACCAACAATGCAACTTACATTTCTCTTTTTCATGCTTGCGTTCAGCAAACGTACTTGTTCGCAGCGCAAAAATAGTTGGTAACTGCAAACAACTTAGCAATACCAAGGCAGCCGAGCGTAGAACCGTTTTGAAAGTAAAATTAATCGTGCGAATCCAATACTTTCCATGACTCATAAGCATCTCGCAATTATAACGTCATAATTGAATTAGAGGCAGAGCGTGAGCGATCAGCGCTTCTATTAGCGATCTGGTATTCGCTGGAAAGAAACCGTTCTCAACGCCGATCGAACGAATAAACTCATCGCAGGTAACGTCAACGATGTGAACGCGTATTATTAAACTTCAACGACAGGATAAAAAGATTTAATCAACGGACAATTACCAGTCGTGATTCGAGGCAGGAGACCACGGTTCGTCCTTAGAAAGGCGGTTTAACTTTTTCCGTAGAATGTCCGTAAACCGTTATGTCGACGTGAGATAACAATGCAAACAATTAACCACCAGCAAAGCGTTTCCGGGCTGGTTGTGCAACCGGCTGTGCGCGGGGTCCGCGAAGAGCGTCGCGCATCGCGAGGAAATCGTTTCGCACGGACGTTCAAGGTTCGATTAAAAGCATATCCACCTTTCCCTTCGATATAATTGCCAGAGTAGCGACGCCTTCGTCATTTCTTACGCTTCATCTTGATCCAGCGTTCGCTTGGTATCGAAGACCTTGCGGCAACTCGTATTACGAATGATCTTAGCTGAACATCATTTACTACGCATCGTAACTGTAATACCGCCAAGTAATAATTTTGAGCGTAACTTCTAGTTTATAAGCGAGATCGATTAAAAGCTCCCCGCAATAGATCTATCAAATTATAATTGTAAATTGTTGGGTACAGTTTATAAATAGTAGCATTTAATACAATGTTACATCAATTTTTGTATTTTTCATTCAGTACCGTCAACAGGTTTGCATTCAAGAGCTACTGCCATCCGTTCTGCCTTAAGAAACGCTTTTATTACCGCCGCACCAAAGAAATGGTGCACTCGCCCCTGAAACGCTTTTCCCCGGGTGTATTGTGCATTACTCGGATCAGGTTCTGCCTCGGTCCAGCGGACAATGTCCATTGAAATGTTTTTGCCCGCGACAAGTCCTCGGGGGATGGGAAAGAAGTCATCAGCGTGTACCGGGGAACGAAGCCTGGCCGGCGGACCGGTAATAACACGTAATTCCCTCCGGACTGGACAGCTATAATCTCATGCGAAATTGAATCTTTAATTGCGCGGATCCCATACCGCGGACGGCGATCAGCTGGCGCCAGTCGGGAAACAGGAATAAAACGGCCGTACACACGCGCGTTCCCAAGACGCCGCGGATATCTTCTCTCCCGTAGGCTCGTTAAAGTCGCTCGGCTTCCTTGCGTTGTCCTTTCTCGCCTGTACCCGCGCGCGCGCACACGGAAACGCTTGCTTCCTATCAGAAAATAGCACCTCACTCGAGGCTGCCGCTTGATTATCGTTTGCGGGGAAGAAGAAATCCTGCGTGTTTTCACGTAGAAATGCTCGCTCGAGGGATAAAAATAGCTCCTCGAACACCAACGTCCGATTCCACGTAACAATCCTTCCCATGATATTACCTCGTGCATCCAGCGTGCTGGCTTTGAAGCCGCATCTTCGATGGATCGCGCTTGAAAGATGTTGAAATAAAAAACGGATCTACCGGCCAGATAATTGCGAATCGATTACGAGAAAGTATATCCACAGAAGATACGGTTAATCTGTTATCGTACGTCTCGAACGTCTGTGCGCGTTTAGAGAGGATTACGATCAGGATGTTACACGAGCACGCGAAAGAGATTGTCGCGGTCGTAATAGAATGTCCAAGTCGGACTGGCAGCGGTAGTCCGTTCATTATCAAGCTTCCTGTCCCTCGTAAATTTCGTACATCTATGCGAATGACGAACCGATCGATCAGCCGCTACAGCCAAATGTTTGATCGATCGGCTTTGGCAGTGACCTTAAACTGCAATAGCTCGGTCAAGTGTGCCTCTCTTAAAGGAAAAAGAATTACCAGCGGCAGTGCAATTTGGTTACGTAACGCACGCGATTCCATACGAATTAAGGAGCGACAAGGCGTGATCGGCGTACACGTCTTGGCGATTGTTACTTCGTAGAGGCATTACGAATGATCGGCGAGGAACGCACGCGATGCAGATAAAAAAAAATGTCCACCTTTTTGTCGGACGAACGGAGGATAGACGGAGGTCGGTGGATGTTGAAGAAGAGGCGTTCCATCCTCTTTTCGTGCAACGTTGAACCTTAGGTGAGAAGGCGAACTTGAAACTACACCGTGTTTCAATCGAATTATATAATCTGTGGCAATTGAGAAAAAATTGGTTCACGATGCAAGCAGACCGGACTTGATTCCCCGTCAAGCACGAGATTCTCCGTGCAAGTTCAAGGTACCGCGGGGCGATACGTATATACCTGCAAGGTCGGCGAGTGTGCAAATACCGTCATTAAAACGGCGCACAGGTGCAAGCAGCTTTCTCATTGTCAGTGATGCGACCGGGGGGCTGACGTAGATACGGCACACGTACCGAAACTCTTCGCCAATCCGGACGGAACGGTGCTGTCTCGTCCGTCGTACGCTTCCCGAGTAACACGTCCAGTATCGTTGAACGATAAGCACCCGCCGATCGTGTTTCCCCGTCGGAACGAGAACCCTCCCGGGCGTCCCGATAATTCCGTCGCTTCGCGGCCGGTGTTGCTCAATGGAAATGACCGGATTAATCATCGGCCGGAGTGTTACTCACTCGACCCCAAAAATATCTCAGCGCGGAACGGAAAGGGACAGTCGAGCGCGCGTATCGACAATATGTATATCCTTTCATTCATAAGACCGTGAATCTAGCAGAGCTAGACCGAGGAACGCGACATACCGGTTCCCGTATGACCGCCTTCTCGATTTTGTTCCCTTTTCATCTGGATGGACTTTTACCTGCGTTCCAGTCGGTGACGCGTCCACGGTTCGAGGAACGAATATTCCGGTAAAGATGAGCTGTCGAATAAATACTATACGATTCTCAGCAGCCGACGATTAACGAGAATGTTAAACGAAAGAAGAGACATTCCGAGAATTTCTTTCTAGTTCAAAATGCCATCTTTGAGATTCCTCCCTGGAAGCCTATAACTCGTCGTCAGAAGAATGGAACAATTGCTTTCGAGGTCATGGTCGAATTGCACGCCGCGGGAAATGTATGCCGTCGTATTGATTGTCTTCGACGCGTTGCGATGCACGCGCGTCGCGAGCCGCCAGGCGATAAGGCATCGTGTCCGATGACGCCGATAAGCACGATGGGAATATCGACCAGGGGAGAGGCAGCCGCGTGTAATTATGCGGTCCGTTCGTTTCGCGGGTTCCGGTACCATCGCGTATCACTTTGCAAGCATTCCGAGCCCATCGTTCCGGTCCCATCACGGCCATTTGTAAGTGTCTTTCGCCGGTAAATGAATTCCATACCCGACCCCGACGAAGAGACGGCGCTTAATTGCGACCCACTAAAACAGTTCAACAACTTAGCTTTCTGTGACGGTAAATCGAAGTATAGACTTAACAATCGGTCTCAACCGACAAGGCCACGATAGAGCTTTTACGGGCCCATTACTAGTTGTAAGAACTTTGTAAGTTCGACGAAGAGAACTATATAGACGGAAGTTTGTGGCTTCTTTTTGTGAAAAGCCCCGACAAAATGTTTATTAAATCGGCCTGAATAATGAGTGCCATATAGACATAAACTTTCTAGCTAATACCCGACGAGTTACATTCCTATTAAGATGGTCTGTACAAGATTAGAATCATAATCCGCCAAAAATTAATTGGCTAATAAAACCCGCTTCCTGGTTTCCCAATGCCATCCAGAATAAAACCTTGCGTCTTGGGGAATTTTAAACGCACCACGCGTGTCCGAAAAATATCTGCGTCTACGCTTAATAATATTCGAACACCATGACGCTTTCGGCATCGATTCCCGGCACATCTCCTCATATTTGAGCAAACAAATTTTATCGTTTCCCTCTACGCTAAAATTCGACAGACCGGGGAAACAGTGATGTAATCGAAATAAATCCCGATCCTGTATGTTCAACGTGTCCCCCGTTGTGGTACACGAGTCCAGTAACCACTCTCCCATCGGCGGGCATGCGGCCCGGCACGCCGTGGAGCAGAAAACCCTGCTCAGCGGCAGACGCTGCAGCATTCCAGAGCACCACGACGCCGGCGAGACGCCTGGCCCCTTGGCGAGAGCAGCATCGGCCGGCGAAAAGGCGCGTCGAAACAATTCCCCGGATACACCTGATCGCGGCAGGGAGCCCCAGAAGAGCGTTTCCCCATGACCGGGCGGCTCAGGTGGGAGGTGGAAGGTGGAGTTACCGGGTGACGAGAGTCTCCCGGCTACCACGGCCTTTGGTAGGGGCCCCTGGCGTCGTTGCGTACCCTGGTAACATTGGGCCCCCACCTGCACGTTCCGAAGTCGGAGGCGCATACACGGCTCGCACCGCTCGACACCGATATACCCAACGACGCCGACCGGCGACCATCATCCGTCCTAGCGTCTGCAGTAGTTGCAGTCGGCCACGACGCTCACCGTCGAGCACGCGACCGTATACAGCTCCGAGGGGGATCCCCGCGGTGGTTTCCCGTCATTCTGTGCGCGTTTCGTGCCCATCGTCGCGACCCGGCGCAAGGGGTACACCCTCGGCGTGAGTCACAGGTGCCACGAAGCAGAGACCGGACGAGTGAACGATCGCAAATTCTCTGTCTCCTTCCCTCGCTGGCCGCGACTGTCCGCGGCGCGATCGGAATTGGGGAAAAGACCCGGGGCGAACCGAACGACCCGGTCCCCGCAATCGCGTTTCACCCGCGCGTCCACGTCGATGACTCCTCGACGAGTGATTCGGGCACAGTGAGGGGTACTCACGGAGGAAGGGGTAACAGAAGTGACAGTGAGTAAATCCTGTGAATATTCGCAGTGCTACCAGGGATCCCGATCCCGAGGATTCGCCAAGCGGTCGACGGGAGCCGGGAGGAACCTTTAACGGAGGTGACGAGAGGGCGATGCGTTTCGCGTTTATCAGTCGAGGCACCACGGTTCCCCGCGAAGTTCTTTCGTGAGATCCGTGCAATTCGGAGGGAAAGCGATATATCCTCGACGCGCAGATGCTCTTCTGACTTTCGAAATATCTCTCGACTTTTTTCCCCTGCCTTTCTATTCGCGTAGGATGTTCCTCGCGCTGTCTGCACGCGCGCCGGTGATCCCGGCAAATCCGTCTGGCTTGGCTTGTGCGGTCCGACATTTTCGTGGACTCGCAAATCGGTGAATCACTCGACCGATTCCGTTACGCGCGTTCGGCGGAAAGTTCAAGGAAATACGGGCACGATCGCCCCTTCGCTCAGCTGCTTTCCTACATCATTAGTTTTAACGGGACCGATTATTTCGCGATCCCGCGCGCACCCCATTATATGGTAATCGCCGTGGCACATATCCGACGACGCAGTGTTGCTTCATGCACGAGTAACTTTGACATATTGGACGCGTAATCGGCACGCAACCGCGTGCGACTCCCCGATCTCTGCGAAACCTCACCGATTTCGATGTCCATTGGGATGATGGTCGCTTAACGCGAAAGGAAATTACTGTTTCCAGACGTCGGAGTAAATGTGGAGTTTGCCTTCTTTTTTTAGATATGATTCAATTAGAAACGTTTCGAAACGCTCTCTGTTCGTTCACCTGGTGCTCGACGTTGGCTTAGATTGTCGATAGTAGACGTTCATTGATCGATGCTCAGACACTGCTTTTTATTCCTACCTCGTCGAAGTCCATGAGTCAACGTTGCTCGATATCTAAAACGATCACTGCGAGACCAGTTGGGAGTCGTTCAGCCTTTGGAACAGTGCAGATCATTTCATACTTTAAATATAAAACCACTTTATTCTTTTGAAATAATATAATTCTATTTTTTTTTTCTAAAATATAATTTCTGGTGCCATTGATTTTACAATAATAGAAAGGACTGTCAATTCTTTCGTCGTTACTTCAAGCCAACAGTCTTACAATTGTAAAAACAGGATCATCCCTAGACGACTCATCGTGCAACAGTTTATACGACTTTCAATTCTAGAAGGTATCCATTTCCCATGAAATACAATTACGGTGTTACATTTCTCATAACTTTGCGGTCGAATATCGGCCCGTTAACAATGGCAGAAAGTATCGAGTTATCTATTACGCGATCGGGGGCCCACCAGTCCTTGTATAAGATCGTCGGCATTGGATTGGTTTCCGTTCGCGAATAGGCAGAGACGATAAATCACCGGTTATCTTGGGACAGGCTGGAGGTTGCTCGCCCGGATCAACGTCACGTTGCAATAACGGAACTACGTCATAAATTAACGAGCCAGCCTCGGCGGGCCGGGTAGCCCGATAAGAATTTTCCTGGCCGCACTCGCGTCACACCGGTTTCTCCTGCGCTCCCGACATCGTGCTCCCTTCCACGTGGATCCAAGGGGCTCAAGGTACTTTTCGCGAACACCCGTTAACGGAATCCCTCGTTCTCCGATCTAGAGACAGCGACTCGTGCCCGGAGGAACGCGTGGAATATTGGAATCATTGGAATCGGCGGAAGTGCAGAACGGGGAGCGAAGACGTTGTTACGTCGGTGGAACGAAAGTTTACACGGTCGTAAAACGGTGAAGGAACAGAGGGGATCTTACATGCGTCATCGTCGTGCGGGTACAAATCGCACGCGACCATACACTTCGGCAACGGTACACGTGCGTAGCGACCCGATCGATCGCTGCTCCGAAACGCACGGGGTTCTGGATCCCCTTTCAAGGACGGGCGGTGATAAATGCGGTACCAGAGATGACGCCCTCCGCGTTCTCCAAAATGCCCGCCCGGTTCGTCCTGCTGTGCCTGGTGGTAGCGGCGTGCAGTGGTGAGTAAAACTTTTGCAGTTCGCGTTCCTTCCTTGTCCCTTGTATGCGCTGCTTTCGATGCTATAGTAGCTGGGATTTTACTATGATTCATTCTCGGTTGCATTCTTACAAGGAAGATAAATTTAATTGACCGAAATGATTTTAATTAAACCTGCAGAATTATTTACTGTGTATGTATATATGTTGTATATCAGTTAGCAGGCTTACAATCTGGGGAAGCAATTAAAAGAGTGAGTTGAAAGGTTTCTTATTTTGTAATTAACTAACTTGCATCCCGCTCAAAAAAAAAAACGTGAGCAGTACTTCTAAATTGCTTCACTACGTGCAAAACTGTTTTCTGCGCTGCTACCTATAGAATGATCTGTCCGATCATAAATAAAAATAAAATATTGGAAATGCGCGTATACGCGATTAAATTGTTTCAAGCGCATTCATCGTTGATCGCCTCGCCAATGAATCGAAGTTTCCGCGTCAATTCGTTATCGAGGAAAATCCGCGGAACGAGAGCGGGAGAATTATTACCGCGGCAGGTTTATCGAGGAACAATGGAGTTGCAATGGATAAGTGGTCCACGAGTAACTCTCAAGCGACGCTGCCAATTAAACTGCCAGCTGTTACAGTGATTCGTTGAACCTGACGTCAGCCTCGACGAATAACAGAAATTTTCAATTTGCTGCCGGACGGAAAGTAGTGGCATTTTAACGTAATTGCTCGTAAAGCAATTTTTTACTCTCTCTCTCTTATCGAGCCCCTCTGCGATCTTTGCTATTACGATCGCGCGGCGATCGGAGTGCAACACTCGATTCGGTCACGTTGACAAACATTTTTTCGCCATCGTTGTTGCAAGCGGCGTTATCACGTCGCCTATTTAATCGACATAGACGAATTAGTATGCTGGTAGGAGCCGTCGTTTTTACGACTCCAAAGGCCTCAACCCCGACAAGGGCTGCGTAGCCTTTAAACGCCATCACAGAGGTTGCATTCCTAATGACTTACGCGAGGGCATTTGGTTCCTCCCGTCGCGAAATACTTCACGCTTTCCATCGACCTATAGATTACCCAAGCGGAACCAATTCCCGCGCGGAGTATCACCGAAGACAATCGTCAGACGAAATCGCATGGGAGCAGTTCCTTCCGTGCGGCGCCTTGGCAGTGAAACCGCTGTTCAAGGCGACTCCCTTGCCGCGTTTCCGAATCCCCGTTTCCCTCTCCGCGTTCATGGTCGCCGGCGACGATTCCGTTTCATTTAAAAAGGCGGCACGCGCGGCCCGGTCTGGTCGCGGGAAAAATCTGCGTTAAGCGGGCTCGATTCACTTTCGTCTACGTCGATGTACGCCTGACGATTGTTCGCCGTGTAACGCGGAGACAGAATCCCCGGCGATCTCGTTCGCGAGCAATCAGAGCGAGACACGTGTCATTGCCTAGAATCGCCGACTCTTGTAAATCGCTGCACCGCGTTCGTCTGAAAACAATTTCATCGGAGAGCAACAAGCTTTGCTAAATAGATTTGCGTATCTCGTTGCGTTAATTTGTCGACGAGCCAGACTAAGACAGACCGCTTTAACATTTTTTTTTAGTTTAATATCAAGACATTAAAACAATGGGCAGATAGAAGAATTAATCCAGAAAAGCTATGAAGTAATAAAAGGAAAGAAAGTAGTTACAACGAATGAAGAGTTTCGCGTAAATGAACGTCGATTATCCATCGTAGTATCGATGATAGGAATTTTTGAGCTTCAGTGACGATAGATTTTTGTCCGCCTCTTTTTCGATGCCTTCCCGTAATGCGTTCCCGGCATGGCCGGGGAGCGGCATTCTCACCGCCCGAAAGAACTGGTTCTTCTGCGGAGGGTGGTTAAACTCGATGCAATGCGTGCATTTAGTGAAACATCGTTCTGGAATGCAAACACGTGGGGAAGGGTAGGAACCTGTATGGGTACTATCCTTACGATCCTGGGGCCACGATCCACGCCGCTGAATTTTACGAGGTCCAACGTTTTAGTTTGGTGCCCGGCCGTAGCTAAAACGATTTCCACGGATTTTTTACGTAGCGGTTGTCTGTCATTTGGAAACGTTAGAGTTCCCTTCATTTCCTTCTTTCCCGTTACGATGAAACTCCATTGAACGCGACGAAAACGGCGGCTTTTAATTACTCGTTAATACTCTCAATCACCGACTTAGCACAATGCGTGAACGATATCTGCACGCTCGTAAAGAGACGTGCGTAAAGTGGATTAAAGTAATTTAATCCCTTCGGATCTCGATTCAACCGGTCTGCCTCGGCGCCAATCGAGATCCCACTGCAATAACATTCACCTCTAAAATACAGGGAAGCCCGACAGAATTTTCAGATAGACAAGAAACATTCAATCGAAATTGAACAATCGTTCTTTCTTGAAAAAAAAAGAAGATATTCCTTCCATAGACACTATCTTCTTGGAATCTCTAAGACGCTTTCTCCGTCAATCCTGTTGGAATCTTTCGGAGCTCGGAACCTTTCCGGGAAACCGGACCACGGGAATTCGTTCCCGGAACGGAATTCCTTTCTCGTCACCCACGACGATAATCATCAAGAATGAAAAGGTTGTCTGGGAAATGAAACGGACGTCGTCGTCGTCCGTTTAATCAACCCGAAGACCGTGCCCGCAATCGTGCGAAGCGTTTGCATACGATTTTCACAATTTCTTTCCAAACATAACGACGCGGCACTGCCGTTGTTATCACAGACAAGACACGTTACTTGTTCCTAAAAGAGTACCTGCGACATGCTTCATATTGACGGTCCACGGATCAATGTCAATATTACTCGGCTGATTGCGGGCATATTTGTTCCTTTCGATTTCGATGATTTATGAGGCCTCGAAGATTTACGAGCTGGATATTTGCGGAGCGCAGATGTGACACAAATCGATGCGCGCGTGGAAAGCACGATACGTACCACGGACTAAATGAATCGATGAACGTGCCTTCCTACGAAGGGATTAATTAAATGTTGGTTTTATGCTCCAAAAAGAAATTAAGTGGGTTAGCCGAACAAGAACGCGTCGCCACGACTGTTTCAAAATTTACAGGAAACATCTTAAGTTTCCACAGGCGGCCGTATCGTATGCATACCACGCAAACTAGTTCCTGAAATCCTGATGCAAATATGCGTTACCTCGTTGCCAAGATGAGTGGGTACATAGCGGCGAACAATGCTAACCAAATATTCCTCGGCGAGTGAAACTTTTGCATTCTATTTGGTAACACGCGTTCCCGGAGAACGTTGCTTAAATCATTCCGAGTACGACGAACGGCCAGAGGTATTCTTCCCCCGTTCTCCAGTTGCTTCCCGAAAGATTCAATTTCTCCGGGTCGTCTGTGTGCCCGCGCCTCGTTGTTCCGATAAAATCGTAGAACGAAGCGAAACGACGCGCCCGTCCGTTCTACGATGAAAAGTTCGCGAAAAGGCAACGCCCAGCGGACGTATTTTGAAGTTTCACAATGTGCTCTACGTGGGAAAAGAAATCGGCTGGTCTCCCTAATTGTCCTCCCGGAGACATCGATGACGGGCTAACGACCGTAGTCTCGCGCGCCCATCGGCCCGTTCTTAATTGCCGGACGAAATCCTCCTCGATCCGATCGTAACCACGCTCTTCTTCTCTCTCCGATCATCTTTCATCTCTCGTGGATGCTGCTCGTCGTGAGAAACGGCTGGCCCTGCCTTACGGCCGATAACCTTGGTAATTCGATTGTTGCGGAATCAGTCTCACGGCGAGGCTTATAAAGGTGCATACATCCGGCGATGTTGCTCGGCTCGAATACCACGGATACACCGACACCTTAATTCACAGGTTATCACCTACGAACACGCGACGTAGGAGGATAGGCGAAGGGTAGATTCTTGTCGTAGTCGAAGTGACGCTGAAGTGGATCGGTTTGAAATCAATTGGGCGGACAAAAATTACGTGCCGGAGTATCAAGGACGCGATGAAGAAAGTAAGAAAGTATGAAGAAAGTAAGCGGTGGCCTTAGACCGGCTGAATAAGCGCCGCCGTAATTTAGATGCTGCACGATCGCGTTCGATATATCTTCCTTTTCGTTTCTCAATTAACGTTATTTGCAAATAGCATTTTTTTTTATAGGTATATGCAAAGTGTGTACGTCGAAGACTATTTTTGGGAGTTAAGAATAGGACGTAGAACGCAAAATAATTTAGCGAATCACGCACGGTGCTACCTTATGCAATAATTATCACGGTTCATTGTCAAAGCCGAGCGTTGAATGATGCCAATTGATGCTGTGCAACGATTTTGAGGAAGAGATTAAAATATAAAAAGAAATAGATCATAAGTATTTCAAAGAAACGGGGAACGAAGAAGCGTTGCTTTAATTAGCCTTTGTATAGAAATCACAGTGTTTCAGGCAGAAAGTTTGTCAGTAAGTGTTTTAGATATACATTTCATTATCTTATACAATTGCAGTCTCGTCGCGAAACTCCACGAATAATAATATAATTATAGAACGATACATACTTCCTCAGTAATAATTCTCTGCTGAGTATTCCGCCGATCTACAAACATAATTACTCATTCGAAATTTATAAATGGAATTAAAACGATACGCATTGCAAGCTGCACGCTACGATGCAACGACCTAATCCATTTGAACGATCAAAATTATCGTACACTGTAAGGAACAACGCAGTTTCACGAGCGCACTCGACAAAGTTGGCTGTAAAGCCTATGTAATTTATGTACCGCGCATGCGAAAATTATATTACCCGCTGCCTATACGTAGAAGCGACACGTATCGTCGTAAAAACGCGTAAAGTCGATGAGAGTGTGTCAATGCAAGAGTGGAAACGGCCTTCCAGTGTCAGCGACCACCTTTTGCTGGTCTCTTGAGGACGAATCCGCCGCGGTCGATGAGCATAACGAGACAATACCGAGGCCGAAATTCGGCACAGACCGCGTATCGCATACCGCGGCCACGTAGAAAGCGTAGAGCGGCGCGCATGTTCGCTCTTTCGTTCAGAGAAATTGGAGCGCGATCGTTCGCCGGACAAAAACGGCCGACTTTCGATACAATTAACGATGTGCGAGCGGCGTGCAGTATTTTAGAGATTCATCTTTTCCCTGCTTTTCTTCTTACGTCGAGGATCTCCTCTATTCGGTATTCCTGCGTTAGAAATGACGAGATCGTCGATACCGCGGTGATCGGACACGGTCGGGATTAATTAAAAGGAAAGCGGTGTTAAATGCACAGCGATAGAAAAAGTAGTGTAATTCGATGGATCACGGAGTGGAGATTCGGTATTCGGCTCGCGTCGCAGCGAACCGAGTTTCAAAAACGCTAATTTCCCCATGGTTCCTTCTTTGTTTTCACAAATATTTTATCATATATCCGCGCGCGCGTCCCTGGCTCTATTTGCACACGGTGACAGAACGCGAGACGCAAGGCGATTGTCTACGTGACTGTCGTAGCTTCCTGCCAGATGTGTCCTACATACACCGTGTCCGTATTATCTAGAAACGCGCGACTACAGACATTTCGGTCTTCAAACGAATCGTCCGTCGAAATTCATTTTATCCCCAGTCCCGCTCGTTCATTCGTAGGTGTCCCCGTGCTGGAAGAGCCTGATGGCAATGCCACCGTCCGAGCGACGAGCACAACCACCACTGTCGGCACAACTTCGGTCGAACCCGAAATCCAAGGCCACTCGATGGACGATATCCTGCCCGGGACCAAAGCACCGCCAACCCCTCCGGTGTTCGTCGACGTTCCGGAGCACACGGAAACGGAACTCGGTTCCTCCGTGCTTCTGGCGTGCAGGACCGCCACCCCTGTGGCCGAGTGCCAATGGTCCTGGCAACCCTTGCCGCCGGTCCACCTGCCGCTTCCGGATATCAGCGAGACGCCGGCAACCGGTCAGTCATCAAAGTGCCCTTCCTCTGAATAAACTCCAGCTCCCGCGCGTGAGATGTTAATAAAGGGATTAGACGAAGCTCGTTCCTGAATAACACTCATTCGTTTCTATCACGATGAGGATAATCTTAGTAACGAGTCAAGGTTTCAGCGGCACGACTCTGTTATGTTCTCATGGCAATCGTGTGCCGTTTATTTATTAGAGATTACCGGTGTGATTTATAGCCAGTACGGTCTCGGTGATTCAGACGACAACCACGCCGACTACGAACCCGCTACCGGTACGACAATTTCCTGCCTTCGGAAACAATAGCAACGACTGTTCCGTGAGGTTCTCCAGTACCAAGCACGAGCAGACCGGATACTGGACCTGCGCCGCGAGAGCTTCCACGAATGATCCTTTCACCAGCACGGAACCAGCTAAGCTGAGCATCGTTAATGCGCGTCAAGGTATATGGAATGTCGATTACCCGGCTGCCTCTAAAGCAGCGTGCGATTTCAAGTAAATTGTAGGAACGAAAAGCAAAAAACGATTGGCCATCGCAGTAATTGAGAAGGGCGAATAGATGTATTGTAATATCTTCCGATGAACACGAAAGAGAAAATATTTCTCTCTGTCCAGGACCGCTGGTCGTGTTTGCGAAAGTCGACAGCGTCGTCGAGGTACCGGCAGGATCATCGGCGCAAATAATGTGCCAGATGAAATCACCTGTCCGTGAGTGCCAATGGTCCTGGCGGCAGCTGAACCAATCGCAGCCGTGGAACCTCGAGGTGAAACGATTCCCGGCTTTTGGCAACGACAGCACCGACTGCAGCATCAAGTTCAAGAACGTGCTGCCCGAGCAGGAAGGATACTGGACGTGCGGCGCGAGGATCGAGCCGAATTCCTCCTTCGCGCAGTCGAATCCTATTCGATTTCTGATTTCAGAAGGTGGGAAAGAAGTTGCCCCTCTTTTTAACAACACTAACAATCACTTTCTCTCCAATTCTTCATGCGTCGAGTCGGAGCGTAACAAGATGGAATGTTTCTTCTTTCCACAGTTGAGTTCGTCCAGTTGTCTAGAGGAATCCAGGTAGCGTCCGGGGAGTCCGTGCTGCTTAGATGCCTGGTGAACAAACCAGTGGTTCAATGCGAATGGTCCTGGAGGTCGTCGAACTCGAGTCAAGAACCGGTGGCTGTGAAGAAGTTCAATCCGAACAAAGACACCGACCATGACTGTTCGGTGCGGTTCAAGAACATCCTGTACGAAGAGGAAGGCCTGTGGACGTGCGGCGTTCGATTGTCACCGGAAGGAATTCTACACAAGGCACCCCCGGCCACTGTCAGCCTCCTGCCAACAGGTATTTAAACGTTTCCCGCGAAACAACGCATCGGTATTCTTGGAAATTCGCCGAAATCGTAAATCAGTAAACGAACCACGATTTCCCTTTGCTTGGAGTGGGTGGGGACGTGTGTTTAACGGGTCCATTTATCCCGGTCGCTGTTGCAGCCAAAGTGAGCTTCGTTGAAATGCCGACGGACACTTCCGTACTGATTGGTACGGAGGCCACGTTGAAATGCGTAACGAGCAGCCGCGTGGAGAAGTGTACGTGGACCTGGAAACCGCTTCACGGAAACGAGCCGGAGATCGTTGTTCAGGAATTCTCCAGCAACGGCGACCTTGGTAGAGACTGTTCGCTGACGCTGTCCCGCGTGTACGCCGAAAAACAGGGTCAGTGGGCTTGCCAAGTGTCCATCGGCTCCCTGAACACGATGCTGACCTCGCCGTCCGCCAAGCTCACCGTGTTCGAGCAAGGTACCCCGTGTTCTTGTTTTCACTCCCATCCACTGTCGCTCTCGACAGTATCACTCCGTTCTGCTTGTTTGCACAACTCGGGTCCGGACGCATAACTCGACGACCAGTTCCAATAGCTTCCAGATCGCTCTCTTGCAACATCGTTTCTAGATAACGCGAAGCCTTCGTATAAAACGAATCCCTGGGAATTTCCTTAGACGTTCTTCGCAGCGATCAAACGTGAAAGCTTTTCCTCGCTATTCGATTGCAGATGAGGTGGAATTTTCGGAACTGTCCCAAGACATCCAAATAGCAGCCGGTGGGAGCGTTTCCCTCCGATGCGTGACCTCCTCGGCGGTGGAACAGTGTCGATGGTCCCTAACCCCGGTGAATTCCAACACCACGGTCGTGGTGAAGCAATTTCCGGCGGCCGGAAGCGAGGCCAGGGACTGCAGCGTCAGGCTGTCGCACGCACTCGAGGAGCAGGAAGGGCTGTGGACCTGCGGTGCCAGGATACGCGGCAGACAGAACTACACGGACGCGCCTCCGGCCAAGCTGAGCCTTTTGGAACCAGGTATAATTGAATCTTGAGAAGGACTCTCGCGGCGCCCCTTTCCTTCCACGGGTGAAGGTGTGAAAAGAGAAAAGGAAAAGTCATCGATCATCGATCCAAGGATCCGTGGTCGACGTGTGTTCGCTTCGCAACGCAATTTGCAACAATTTCCAAAGCGTGCCCGTCGATCGGTCTCCTTAGCTCCTGAACAGTGTACAGAGCAGGCGAACGTTGGGTGTATATGTATATAATATTTCAATAACGAGGCACGGAATTAGTTGAGCGACTCGGAACTTGAGATTCACCTCTTACGAAACCCGTGAGATTAAACGATATTTTCTAATAGCGCCAGTGATTTGTATCCTGCAATGTTATTCGCCTTGTTTTTCATTGTTGCACAAAAGAATTCCATCCGACGCTGTTTTCTCAACACTCGTATTCTGTAAAACACGCGGGACACTCAACGTTAAGTGACTCATCCTGTGCGACTTATATGTGTACATGATGTATCGTGTAACAGGCATCGGTACTCGCGATTGATATCGTTTAGAAGAACGTGTCGCTGGATCCGCGTGGATCGTCAACGTTGGTATCATAGGCGAAAAATCAATCGCCGGATCGACTATCGTGGGTAAAGGAATCGCGGTGACGATGGAATCTGCAGAACGTCTCAAAATTTCATATCGACTCGCGCTTCTTTATATAACTTAAGAATTAGTCATCGTCCAAATATATGCTATCAATGAGACAGCCACGTAAAGAAAAAAAGAAATATGACCATACCCTTCTTCTTGTTTGCCCGTAGAAAATACGACGTTGCTGCATTGAGAGAAAAATAAAGATTCTCTGCTCGCTACCTAGCACGCTGTTACCGTACGTTTGCCATTCATGCGCATTTGCATCCATTAGCATTAGACCTTCTTAATCTATCGTTATTTGGCCGCTTACCCATTATTGTTTCCCTGGCAGTTGCATTGTAAACCTTTACGAAGATTTATTAGATCGTTATGCCTCAGGGCTAGCCGTAGCCGGGTAATTAATTAACGACAATGCTGCCCGTTCTCCTTACAAGACTCGTGTGTCATTTAAAGAAACGTTGAATCTACAAAGATTTTTCTATTCGTGGCGCTTATTCCATCCGCGCGATTACCTCTTCCACTTGATTTGTCAAGTACCAAATGTACCGTGATGTTTCCAACGTTCGCCAAACCCTATCCCTGATCGTCATTTCTCTACCCCCCGTCGATGGCACGCTTGATGAACACCTCTCGTTAAATAACATCTATCGCTGAATGTCATTCACCCTTATTTATATGCTCAACAGCAGCCCCGCGCTCAAATGATTTCGCATTTAGCATAGTTAGTAGCCGCGTTAGTGGACACGCGAAACCGTATTGTACGCGCGTCTGATAAGTATTTTCGCGAGCTGCAATGCGGCTGCATCTGTTATCATTCCTCGTATTATTTATTGTCGACGGTCATCACTGACAGAGACAGTGCACCGGCTTTGAAGAAACGCCCGTCATCGAACTTCGACTGCTTATTATTACGTTGTACATCGAAGTTCGAAAGTTTTTTCAAAGCGACGCTGCTGCTTGATTCAGGTCATTTCTTTTTTCTTTCGTTTTACGAACAGCAGAACAATCATTTTCCATTGTCCTGCTGCGAGTAACCAGGGAGAACGCGTTCAGGCTCATCGTTTTCGTAGAAAACGTTGAATCTCTGACGCAATTAGCTAGTAATTATTTAAAAAAAAAAAAGACTACGCGTAGAAACTTTAATGTTTAAGGGCTAAGAATATTTATTCGTTAAGTGAAACAAGTTGTGTAAGAGACTCCATTGTGCTAATAACGATTAGACTCGTCGCGGAATCGCCGATAGATCGGTTGATTGGTCCGTGGTGAACGCACGTTGCTACAATAGTAGTCAACGTACTGATAACATCGACGAAAGATGATGAAATTGTTCTCTTTTTTTTTTTTTTGTTTAGAATACAGCGATACGCACTTACAATATACTCATTATATTCAGCTACATGCTAAAGTTTTAAAGCTAAGTAGACAATTCTTACTGTTAAGCGTCCCATTTGAAATGCTCGCCTTCGTTTCGGACGATTCAACGTTGTCGCTGTCACGGCGGAGTTTATAACGATTACAGAAAGACGCGAGGAGTGATAATTACGAGGGATATTGGAAACGAAGGGAAATCCTGATTGCGGCGTTGTCGTGCGAACAGTACGACGCACAGGGAACTCGATAACCATCGCATGCAATAATCAAATGTAGAACGCTTTCATTCGAAGCTAATTAATACCTTCGTGTGCCATTGAGTTACTGTTTAAGTGTCCAAAGCGAGCAATTGGAGTATCTGCCAGCAGGGTGTGATCGATGGATCGTCGATAGCCTCCTCGGCATTGTAAACGATTTCTTTGAATAAAATGGTAATGCGAAAACTTCGCCACGACCTTTTCCATCCCTACGCCGCGTTTGATACTAACAGGCACACTGAACACCATTAACTGTACACTTAACGATGAACCATTTACAGTGATAAACACTTTGCTGTACGTACTTACACACATATTAAACACTGAACACATCATCGACACGTTATCCTCGTTGTATCCTAACAGAGGATCGGTCACGGGAAATCGCTTCCGCACAAGTCAGAGCACCGAGCGCACACCGCAGAAGTGGAGACATCAATGCTTTCGGTGATTGGGAAGCGCGATGCAACGAAGCGTTGATTAAAAGAAGGATTCATGATTTTTAGAGTCAGTGTCTGTGGCACTGTGGGCTACGCCCCATCAGACGGTCACGCTTTCGTGCAAAGTAGAGACTGTCGTATCGAAAGTGCAATGCCATTGGATCCACGCGCCGAAAATTCATATTTACCAAAATATGAGCGGAACGAACAGGTAATTCTTTCTCGAAGAAACGCGGCATATATTTGTAAATTATCTCTCCCACGCATTTCTTTCTATTATCAGGCACAATATACAGATGGATTATCATAGTGGAATATGTTCCCTGGTATTTAAACCCGATCATTCGGATCTGGGTCCATGGACGTGCAAGTTTACCGTTCCTAGTGAACACGCCGAAGAGGAAATTGGAAGCGCATCCATGGTCGTGTTGAACGGTCTCGGTGGTGCGTATTTGATTTTTCTAATTCCTGTAGCGTAAAGGTGAGTACAATCTGTTTAACGATCACTTCTTACGATCGTTCTTACTTCAATGTTTTAGACGAGAAGCTCGGATGGATAGTAGGCGCGTTGACGGCCGTGACGCTGTTCTTAATGATTATTGTAGTAGTCTTAGTCGTCTGTAAGGCACGTCTGTTCGCCAAGAAGTCTTCGCAAATTTTGGAAACCGCACCCCCGTCGGAAAGGAAACACCGGTCGCATCTGAACAATGATCATCGGTTCAGCGGATTTCCAGAGAAAGTTCTCGAACGAGAAAATCAAAATGCGACGAACATTCACAACGTCCTTCCTAATCGAAGCCCGCACTTATACGATCGTGGCGAAAAATTTCGGGAATCGTCAAAGGTGCATGAAAACATTCAAATACACAATCGAAATTAAATTTTTAATGCGGAAGACGAATAAAATACAGTAATCAATACAGAAAGTCGCCAGATATATTTCTTATAATACAAATTTACACTAATCATAAATATTAACAAGTATTTACAAATTATTTGAGAGCGTCCAACTGGGACTGAATTTTTTCCAAATTTTGATACAGGTCTACCAGTTCTCTTTTGTCAAATTCGACTGTCAATTTTGAGTCCTCCACCCCTGTTAAGTTTAATTGCAACAAGGACATGGGTCGTACGTCCTTTTTTATAGTAGAAGAGGCAGCCTGTATATTTAAACACCAGTCTATACCTTTTACCTGAAACAAAACAAGGTGATATAAGAAAAAACACGTTCGCATTTTACAATAATGCTTTGTACCTGTTCATACTTGTTGCTCTTGTACTTGTAACATACCTGCACTGGAAATATAGACATCTGTCTAAAATGATCAATAATGCCTTTACCGTATGTGACCCATGCGTTTACGAATACTTGAACTTTGTCATCGTCTACTTTAAAGGTTTCCTTTAAAGTGCTTTCCATTAATTGTGCCTTTACAATATTGCATGCTGCCTTCTTATAAATTAATATTATTGCATCTAAAAGACAAGTTAGGTCCTCCTTATTTAAGTCCAAGGAAACCAATAATTTTTCTTCTTCCTCCTCGCTGAATACTTTTGTATCTCCATTAGACTGAAGCGTTTGGCAAATTCGATTTATCAGTAAACGAAACTTACTGCCGTCAATTAGATTTACTATTTTTAGACCATGTTCCAGCCTAAAACAATTAATAAAGCATTAAGTGAAGCAAGCGGAGCGTAAGAATATTACTGTTCGAATTTATTAATTGCAAATAATTACAAGGTTTAAACATTTTTTAAGGATACTTCATCAAGTAAACTTAATTACTCGAATGAAATTTTAAGATTTAAATACTACCGCTGTGTTGCAGTTATCCAGGAAGCCATTTTACTTGACATTTATAGGTTATACAGAAATACTTTGGCCAGCAAAGGTTGATAAAATCAGTGGACAGTCAACACCTAGGGATATATATCGATACAAGTACATACAAGTATAAACTCGATGCTATTGTTTCGATACCGAATAAGTATTCTTCATACCATACTATACCTTCCAATACCTTCACACGATACTAGCACTCAATAATAGTATCGATTCATTCTTATGCACGCGACATACTGTGTGGCATTCGTAATCACTGAATCAACATTGATAAGAAATGAGTAGTCGTGGAAGGAACGCAGAAGAGTTTGTTCGGAAATATAAATAATGAATTCGCATGCTGTTGCATATGATAAGGTGTTATATAAAATAACTTAATGATGTTATACGTACATACGTATAGGTGTAGATATTTAATATATTTCTGCTTTATAGGAACATCCACGATTATTGATTCCCGAACTCTGTAGACAGTTTTATAACCTTGGATGGGTTACTGGTACTGGAGGCGGTATATCAATTAAACATGAGTTAGTAATATATCCTTATTCAATTAAATTTAACGCGTTAATATAGTAATGTTTTTTTTTAACGCAGAGATAAAATTTATATTGCACCGTCCGGTGTACAGAAAGAACGAATTACTCCAGATGAATTGTTTGTACAAGACATCAGTGGAAACGATATAGAATTGCCTCCGCAGGAAAAAAAATTGAAAAAATCGCAATGCACTCCATTATTCATGTGCGCCTATATCAGAAGAAATGCTGGAGCTGTAATTCATACTCATTCGAAATTTGCTGTAATGGTAACGTTACATTGGCCCGAGAAAGAATTTCGTGTTACACACCTTGAAATGATAAAAGGTATAAGAAATCAAAAAATGGGAAGGGCATATCGTTATGATGAAGAATTGGTTGTGCCAATAATCGAAAACACGCCATTCGAAGAAGACTTGAAAGATGAATTGGATAAGACTATTGTTGCTTACCCAGAGACTTGTGCTGTGTTAGTAAGGAGGCACGGTATTTACGTCTGGGGTGATACATGGCAGCAAGCGAAAACTATGTACGTTGCTTTATTTTCAGTATATTAGGTACATCTCCCTTCTTTCATACATTGAATGCATCTTTCTTTTCAGGACTGAATGTTATGATTATCTATTTGACATAGCATTGCAAATGAAATTAAGTGGCTTAAATCCAGCTGCAGTCCCGAGCGACTATGTGCCAAAGCATTAAGGGGATAAAACTGCGAATTAATAAAAATATTATTACTCATTACCTTTGTACGTTATTAAATTAATATCCATGTATATTTTACAAAAGGTTCCATGTAAAAATATATATATATATACATATGTTACAGTACGCATTTCTCGACTCCTAATATAACTTCAAATATCTAAGTCAAACGGTTGAAACTTTTTCCGAATCCGTTGCGCTAGCTCCGTTTCCTCCTCTTTATCCATTTGACAATCTTTCCAATCGCTTCGGTCGTTAATATCTAATATCCGATCGGAGGCCAGGACTTCTCTCCCGAACTGAAGCGGAAAATCCCTTTTGATTCTATAGTACAATTTTTCGTTGCTCGGCAATTCCACGTAAAAATATAATACTCCTGGTTTTGCGATTTGTTGCAAGTCCGCATGTGACGGTAATTCGATCAATTTAAAATGATTACACTCCGCCATTTCCTAAAATAAATGCATTATAAAAAAAGAAGTGATTAATCTGTTTCTTAGTATGAACAAGAAAGAATTGAATTACTTACCTCGAATGTTTCCTTTAATGCTGGCGCTTGATTTTTGTGAACAGGTACTACTTGCAACTGACAATGCGACGTTTTGAAATTACGTTCAAAGAATACAGGGACACTATCCATACTATCGTAATATTTAGTGATTGCCTTTTTATACTGGTCCATCTCGTCTTTCACCGTTTTTGGTAAGATGGAAAGGCTTTGATGATGCGTTATCGGTAAAATTAATAAGTGGTTCTCGACTAATCCACCTCTGGCAAGTGCAACGTAGATTTCGGTGCCAACTGATATCACTAAATGCTTAGAAACCTCAGGACTGGACAAGCAAAACCAACATTTTGCTTGATCAAATTCTGGTTTTGGTCTTTTATTGAAACCCTCTGGATGCCTGGATCTCTTAGTAGTATCTCGTGATTCCATATCATAGAAAAATTGTGTTTGCTTTGGTTCTATTGCTTTTTGAGCAGATGGTTCATTCGATAACATCGTTTTTGGATACGGACTATCCGTTTCATCTGTAGTTTTCATAACTAAATCCGATAAACGAGTCCTATCAACGGGGGTTAAATTCAATGCATAAAGCCATTTCTTCTTCTGTGTATTCATTACAGGCGCAAGCGCTATAAATCTCGTTGCAATTTCCATGTTACCATCCTGTAAACTCTGATTCCTAAAAGTAAAATGCGCAAGGAATAAATTCAGATTTTATTTTAAATTAAAGAAACATATATTTGATACTGAGAATAAGATTTCTGATTACCTATATGGAGGTCTTTCATAATGTATTCCTTCTAACGCTGATACATGATATCTGGGTTTTATTTGAGCAGCCAGCCATGCAATCAACTTGGAACCTCCGTACTTAAAATTTGGCTTGTTAGGGTCTAAATTTGTAATGCCAAGAGGCCAAGGAGAGCTCATCAATATATCAATGCCACGAAAACTGGGTTGACCTTTTAAGCAAGCTTGTTTCGTTGAAAGGACATCGTTTTCATTAAAGCAAATAGGTGTTGCCTCCGAAGAACTATTTTCCGTGCCACTGATATAAGCTATCTTGAGGCCAGAACTAGCAGTGTACAATCCGCGTTTTCCCAGAAAAGTCAGATTTTGACATAGTTCGCAGCCATCAACATCGGGATAGTTGACTAAATCGTTTTCCCTATTAGGCCCAATAATATACGTTGGAACTGGAATACTTTTCATTCCGTTCTTGTAAGCTTCGAGCTCGGAATTATTTTGGCCGAAAAAATTTCCAACGCATAACAGAAAGTCAAATGGGCCACTCTTCCTGTTGATAGCTTCTACTTTGTCGAATAAAAACTTAAAATTACCTTCCACGTCGCCGCAAATTAACACTTTTTGCTTTTCACTCATAACTGATAATATAAGTAACGTTCAAGAACAATAAATGATACAATCAAAGTAACCCCGCTATGTTTTCTAACTTGCTTTTATCTGTAAAGCGTTGAGTTTTACATTATTGTCGTTTGGTAATTGGCTCTCCCTAAACATCCACGAACCCCACAGAAATCGTGTACGTGGCGCTATCTCTCGTGTGGAATCGGCTCAAACGTTGAAAATGTAATATTTTGGAGACGGTGTTCCAGATGTTCCGAAATTGTGTACGTGGCGCCATCTCGTGTTTGGTGTCGGCCGAAACATAGAAAATCAACATTTTGGGAACATGGTTCCCCTTATTGCCAAAATCGTTTACGTTGTGCCATCTCGTGTTTGTTGTAGGTACATACTCAACGGCGTTCACAGAATTTCGACCGCTCGGCTGATACTAAACATGAGATGGCACCACGTACACGATTTTGACATATGTTTAATGGCGTAAGCGTATGCATCACTCTACTTTCTTACGCAGTCGGCGTGGTATCGTCCGGAGTGTAAGGGGGCTCGGTCACATTATGCTTTAGTACCCCATTGCCTATTGGTTATAAATAGATGAATGAAATTTCAAAATAAGAAAACAGAGGTAAAGAAAATAAATGGTTAAAATTTAGAATCTGTAGATATGAAAAAGCTATTGCTTTGCTTGGAAACGTAAAGTATTATAACGTATAATTTTTTTAATAGAATACATATACAAGATTAATCGATCTATTAAATGCAAATACTAATGTTTTGAAGCTACTTCTAATTCGTAGCCGCATGTTCGACATTGTTTGCAATATAAGTCGAAAATGGTGTCGTAATAGCTATAATAAATGCCTCACCCCCTTAGTCCCAACCACCCCTCATTATGTACCTCGGCCCTGGCTGTTTCTAATTGGATGAACGAATTTGGGTGTACAAGATGATTCTGTAATGCCAATAATTTAGTCCCTTGAAGACTTTATTTTAAAGTATACAGCATATCATGGAAATTTTTATTTAAGCTCAATCCCTTTAGTGTCCAAAATAATTTTACAACGAGGGTCACTTGTAACACAGTCACGTTCTGCTACCTTTTCTGCAGAATATATGTTAAGCAAGGGAAAGCTCGAAACTACCAGCTACGATTTTCTTGTGAATTTTCGTGTGGTGGCATAGTAATTTGGGCGTGAGAACTTGTTGTTCCGAACAGGCCACGTCGTATCGCTAAATGACCAACATCTGGAAGCGATTTTCATGCCGTAAAATCTTGTTGCTTACCTGCTGACCGTGCACACTTTGCGTTTACATTATAAAACCATAACGAAAATTCCCACGCCGGTCACCGCCGATTTGGCATTCAAAAAATGATGCGGGGTAAAACCAAAAAAAAATGTTCAATACATAAAACAAGTTAATAAATCTATGGCGAATATCAAATTTTCAACATTTTAATGTCTACCCTTTGTATCCTGTCTACCCTTAGCTAGCTTTACGCAAATACTTTTACTAGTGCGTATTCATTTAAACATTGTTTAACCACGAAAAATAGAGGGGTACCGGAAGTATCCATACGATGAACGCGGGAAATTTATCCTTGGGCTTGTTGGTATCCAAGAAAGTGCAAAAAAAAAAATGCAGACCTTTGCACAAACTTTCCCATACCTATATAAAGTATTTGTAAAACACAGCTAGTTGAAAAAGAGAATCGCAAGAGGAGAAGATTACGGACAAAGTGAGGCGGCAACGAAAGCAACGACAGAGACGTATTATCCCCGTTAAAGAGAACAGGAGGGAGATACATGGAGCACGGGTTATACCTGCGTGGGTAAAAAATATGGTGGGGATGGTTACATAGAGTTAGCAATGGGCGTGGCTTGCAGGGTAACCCGACGAACCAATCGGAGCAGGAGGCGTAATCTAGCTGTATAACAATGCTTCATGTAATACATAGTTCAGCGTTTCTCAACCATCAGCGACGCAACTTTTTGACCGTAACAGATTGCACAACGTCGGGAGACTTTCAATTTCGGAATGCAAACGTCCGAACTGCAAAGTAAAATCATAAGAACTAATTTCTCTTCAGTAACGATCATTTCGGTGCGCTAATTTCAGCGAACGGTAAGACCTTTAAATTAAATACCGCTCTCGCGAAAGCCTTTATCGCGCAGCGTCTGGGACGAAGGGGGTGGGCTTAAGTACCGCCTACGTTAGAAATCATTGACACAGGCGCGATTCGTGAAGTTATGCGGCTGCGTTGGCACGGCGAAAGCTCTTGCGGAATCGGAAACTGGCGAGAAGGAGGCAGAGAAACAAAGAGGACGCGATAGATAGAAGGAAACGGGGGGGACGGTGCGCGATATGCGAACGGCCGAGAGAGGAGGACGGTAGAAAGGGTGGCAAGTCGGTGGAACGTTGGTCCACGCTCGGTGGGGAGTCCGGCGTGCACCGTGCATCCAGTTGTATACCCAAATGCGTACGGCACTGTTTTAATAGTACACACGCGTAGTCACGGCCCAATGAATTGATCCCGCGAGTTGCATCCCCCCCGGATAAAAAAGATGTCGCGCCATCTTTGAGGGCACTCCCGTTTCCGCAGGGCTAACGCGGGTATTTTCGATCGTGAGTCGTCGGCAAACGCTCGGCCTTCTTCTCTCCAGTAGAACGCGCGTGTTCAAAAAAATATTTCCGATAAGGGAGCGAGCGAGAGATCAATCGACGGTGAACCGTCTGAAATTGTTCATACACTTCGCAACAGAAACTGTTAAGACGACCGGGAAAATGTGATTCAACGACCGTTAAAACTAAGCCCAAATCAAAGTGTACAATGATTGCACCTTTAAATCACATAATTCGCGTTTCGTTTGAATACGTTAGTGTCGTCAGTCTTTCTCACGTAAAGCCAGTTATTGTTTCATGAGACTGTTGGAGGATGATTATTGCAGAGGTGCAATCTTCATAGCACTGTACGGTAGGAAATGAATATTTAAAACTGCATTTATTGATGTCTCGGCGGATGGACCAGAATGTGCGTGGAATACGGTGAGAAAGTATCCGCATCGAGGGTTGAAATCGAATGACAATTCTATGAGCAACTTTGAACATCTATGATACGGGACGGTTAGCGATAGTGTCACGCAGGGGCTGCAGGTAGCAATTGAATCGAGGGTCAGTTAACGCGAAAGGAAACTCTAACAATATTCGATGGAATTCCGTGGAAGACCGAGGTGCGTCAAGTACCGACGGCTTGATCAAAGTGTTCGCTGCTTGGGAAGCTCCTGCTGCCAAAATCACTTTCACACCGAGGGTGACTAATTGCTTGTCTCCCCCGTGACATTATGGGTTTACTCGAAGGTAAGTGGAACTGACATATTTACATTATCTAACAGTTGGTCATTTAATTCAAGGCGATTCTTATAATTGTTCTCAACTAGAAACATTTGGTAAGGGTAGTTTCGTGGCATGTGAAGAGTATTCTAATTACGCTCGAACAGAGACGTGAGATGACGTTTAGATCTATTAATTCTTTCATTCCAAGTTGCATCAGTTAAATATTTTTACCCTTAATACCTTGATACGCATCTTCCGATAGAATAGCGTGCGAAAAAAGGGTGCCGAATCGACGGGAGGTACAAAAACACAAGTTAAAACGCCAACCAATCTATGACTCACGTCGATCGTGTTCAATCAGTCAAATCTATGCTTACATTTTAATCGCTCGATCGAAACATAATAATTCATACGCGCAGGTGTAATTCGAGCCGATCCTTCGGATGCTGGCAAATTGTTCGGGTCTATACCCGTCGAATGTATCTCAATATAACGTTACGGCGCCCGCATGCTACTCCTGGGAGATTCAAGAATCACGTTCTCACCCCTTTTTTCGATACTTCCTTGAGAGGCGCCATTCGTTATGTAAAAACAAAAAACAAAAAAATCATTGCCTCCGAACCAATCCAGCCAGACTTAGAACCTTCGGAGCATCGTTACCCTTCTAAACGATCGTCTAATTGCAAAGACAAACAACCGAAATGATCCTTCGCTCACGTAGAAGTAATTTGTCGTTCAACCCCCAACAAGCTTCGCCGTTGGCTCGTTTTCTTCTATATCGATGAATCGAGAACACGATACGTACGCGATAAATTAACACGTAACAGGGCACACGCGTGTCGGTTTTCACGCTTGTCGAGCGTTCGTTCTAATCGTTCGAGCGATCCCGTCCCGTCGTTACGAGAGAAAACATCGCTGCCACGGAAAGGGGTGGGCCGCGTATCCACGCGACCCGTCGATTCCTCAAGACGGATCTCACGGATCGCCACCCTATTTCCGGATAACCGGTGCGTGCATAGGTGGGACCGGCGGCGTCCCGTTCCCGGGGCGCGTTTAAACGTTGCTAAAGTAAACAGTAACGCGTGTTACGTGCCGTGACAACGGGGCGTGCCGTTTCCTAAAGTCATTCGTTAAGGAAAATGTCCGGCTCTCGAACGTGAGCCTTTTCCCGTGTCCTCCTGATATACACCCTTCCGTAGCCCACGAAACAGGGAAGACTTATGCCCCGCCGTGCAGCTGCTGCGGCAGCGTAAATCTCGACGCGAGTCGAAACTGTTCCGCTTTTTTCCCCCTCTTACAAATAGGTCTAGCGTGTTTAGAAAATTTTTATTTCCCATTCAGAATACACAGACTGAGACATCTCTAATGCCTATCGTCTCAGTTAATCACTTGATCCGTTTTGAGATGCGCCCGAAGCTGCGAGAATCGAAGGGTTGAAGAGACGGCCATTTGAAATGTCCACGTTCTTTCCGCTTTTCTTTGTCGCTTCGTTCAAATTGTTTTCGAACTGATAGAGTTGGAAGTAGTTCCGAGGTTTTAGGATGAATGTAAATTATCAGAAATTAATAAAGAACTCGAAACTCGGGGCAAAAGGGAAGCAAATCAGGATTGCACATTTGTTCCACGTAGCGGCACACCACGGTTGGGCGACGTTTCAAATCCTGAATAATCGTCGATTAATGCTGCCCGGTGGAAAATAAACATTTCACGTGACTAATAATAGCAAGATTGTAAAGTTTGCGAGCGCATAGCCTGCAACATCCTGGCACGTGCGTAAACAGCTGTTAGGTAATTGCGCCTCTCGGTACCGCGACACAATAGTCCCGGAATATTCCCTTTTTGCAAACGCGAATTCGGAGAAATCTAAAAGCGACCGGCTGCCGCTGCCCCTTTCATAATTTTTAGTTTAATAAGAAACAACAAAAACGGCACGATATGGGCTCTGGCTTTGTTCGATGCGCAGAATTTCAAATTGAACGCGAGGCCGAAAAATGTATTTAGTCTGTCGCGTCGCCACGCTGCTATCGGAAACAAATGAAATTTGTCGACGTCGTTAAATCACGACTGGCCGTTCAACGCCCGGGGGACCGAGAGAGAGCAAATACGGAGGCCCATAAAATTCTGCTCCTACACGAATCACCCTCCCGGTTACTCGACGTCACCGGCGTTGTCGAGGAACCTTTGTGCCTCGGATTTTCCCTCCCCCCCCCCCTCTGTTTCTGTCTACATTCACTTTTCGAAAAGAAAACTTCGTTAATGACTACCGCATATCATGCC
This sequence comes from Holcopasites calliopsidis, assembly GCA_023838395.1. NCBI lineage: Eukaryota > Metazoa > Arthropoda > Insecta > Hymenoptera > Apidae > Holcopasites > Holcopasites calliopsidis. Next base: position 6,731,733 of record JALHAQ010000004.1, on the reverse strand, counting down.
ATGTTTTATATTACTTCGGTTCTCGTTGGTCCAGACACAAAGCTGGTCTCTGTTTCTCTCTCTCTCTCTCCCTTTCGAGCGCAGCCCATCGAAAGGGTTCGGTGAACAGATTTTACGAGCCGCGCGAAACGAACACCGTAAACCTTCCCGAATCGAATGTTCATCTCGTTCCATTGCGTGGCTGGACCGATCGAGTTATTCCCAATTTGTCCCTCGTTTTCCAAAAGCTTCCTGAATTTCCCTCTTGTTTGGAAGAGGAAACGAAGGCGCGAACTCGGAAACGAGCGATCGCCGGTCATCTTCCAATGGGATCTCGGTCCACATCACAGGGGCCGAAGAGTGTCCAGCTGTTACAGCCTCGCTTTAGCGGCCGGATAGGTGAAAACGACTTAAGCGCTTCGACATGTGTAGAAACACGACATCCGATACTTCCTCGGCAAGACCTCCTACTGTGGCCCGTGTTCGTCCAATTGAGATTTACGACGTAGCATCGTTTAAACAACACGGGCACCGCTATTGTGAGTGGTCTTTTTTTTTTGCGGTCGATTATCAACGCAACAAGTAAACAGGTTTCGCGAACCGCTGGTAATTTCGATTCCTCCAACTCTTTCATTTACCTGTTCCTTTGCATCGACGTTTGAAACGGTTGGTGGGAAACGGGTGAAAACAGCGGCCGATAGGTTTAACGCCCTGAGCTGTAATTTGGTTGAAGTTCACGTCTGTCAGAAATGAGGAATAAGTAACGGAGTAACACAGGACAGAAATGTCAGCCTTCATAGTTTTCACATGAATGAACAATTGATTTTTCTGGTAATGTATATTGTAGACGACGGGCGAAAACTAATAATCGTAGCACACAAGTGGTATTGTTTTAATTATAAAATATACAAGACTAGAAGTGTTATGTTTCTTTATTGGGGCAGAAAGGAGCGACGCACTCGGTACGACATACAGACTTCTCGTTACTCGTTGAGGCGTACAGAGGACAAAGACAACGAGGAGGAGAAAGAGAGAGAGGCGGCTCCTTTTACGTGAAATCTGTAACCATTCTCGTGCATGTAATTCCCACATGACTAAAAAGGGGGATCGGTAGTGGGGGGATATGTAACACCGGGATCCCGCGTCAAGCTCGAAGTTTAGTTTCTGCTCGCGGCGACCTTAAGTCCCTCCGCCTCTTGTCCTCTGACCTGGCTTCGCCGCGTGCGGGAGATGACTCGCCTCCACCGGAAAGTAGTCGTGTTTCTCGTTAGTTAATCGATCACCGTGACACTGTTACTCGACCGCATCATATTTGGATATCCTGGATCCACAATGAGGAGTGAGTAAAACCGCATTCTAACCGCTCGATTTACGTTCAACGAGGGCTAACGAAATCCCGAACTTGGGAGATAGAGTGTGACGGGCAAAAAGCAGATCGTCGTTAACGGTATTCAAGAAAAATTGCTTCGCAATAGAATCGTCGAGGTGGTTCATCGCATTCTATTCTACTTTCTCATCCCATCGAGAGGAAACGGTGCGAAGCAATTTGTCCGCCGGTGTCTACGGGTCCCGGCGTTTCTCGTACAACGAGCTCCAATAATCCGGCTAAATTGCCGGGCAGTTCGGTCAAAGTTCGGGCCGCGTGTATCGGGTTGGCTTTAGCGAAACGGGAGAGAAATCGTTAAATAAAAGCGGCCGCGTAGCCGAGGGTAGAGCGAACGCCGCGGCTAATAGTAAAAATGAAGAAGAAAAAAAAAAAGAGCAACGCGTGTCCAGTCCGCGGGTCGTCACGGTAGGCAACCCCCATCGTGGCTCACACGGCGAAACGGCCACGTGAGTTTCGAGAATTTCGTCAGGCTCCGGGCTGCCCTTTTGTCATCGACTCCGACTCCGGGCCCAGTTCTTAATTCGCAACGGCGACACCGTCGAGTTACGGCCGAGTAAATTATACCCGCGCCTCATTTTCTCACCATTCTGTACCGGGTTGTCGCGAATCATTCGTTCCCCACAGTTTTTCAAATTAATTCGAACGATACCCGAGCCAGGTCCGGTTCCTCTCAATTGGATTCGCTTTCGGCCACTGTACTTTTGGAAATTCAAAATACTTGCACTTCTTATTCAAAATTACATACGTTGTCTCATTTCCATTACTCTTTTCTTTTTTCTTTTAATTTCTACGTTTGCACAATTCGCTTAACACCGAGATCGTGTTAACAGCTTCGTGTTAGTCATTGGATAACGAGTTCAGAAAGCTGCGCCCCGATGAACTGTTCCGTTACCGTTGCACTCGTGTGCATATTTTTATTGCGCATGTAGTTGATACTTGCGGTATATGCAAGTCTGATTACGGCAGAAGATGCATTGTCAGCATAACAGACATCCTTGTTATCGTGGCGGCGTCCAAGGCTGCACCGTTGGTACCTAACCGGAGACCGATTTGTTCCTTCTCCCACCTTTTCTGCTTTTCTTCGCGGTGGACACGTTTTAATCGGCGTTGTTTTTTCGTTTCTGCATGCCCCGTTATCCGCGGGATCGCAATTAGTCGATCAAGCACTCCTCTCTCGATAAACATCCGTATCGGGAATAGAAATATTATTTCTTTGTTATCACGCGTGTCCGATGGACAATTTGCCGAGACATTGTTTACCGATTAATCGAACGTTGCACTCGTTTACGCATCGTGAATGAACGTTTAGAAAGCGGAAGAAGAGCGACGCACGAGCAGCGGATCAAATTTTGCTATTCGCTGTGTTGCAATACTGATATCGTATAAAACAGCGATCTTCTGCAATTTTTGCGGAGGGAAATATGGTTCACGCGGTGCACGTTTCAGCAGGGCAATGCGCGGGCCACCTTCTCCGACTGCCATGGATCCTCCCCATGGCAGAATCGTCACGACCGTGAGACGAGCCGTAGCGTTTACTGCCGAATCGAATGGCAAAAGCCAACGAAACACGGACTTAAGAAACTTTTGCTTTGCCGGTACCGATTCGCTTTTGTTCCGTCCCGTGCGTCGTCGTGAAACAGAACGGGCTTGTATGGAAAAAGAAATATGATGAATCGTCCGAGAAGGGACAGGGGTGATAAAGATGATAGAAGCGGTGCGAATAATTCGCAAGTTGCCGAGCTAATTGAACATTAAGTCAGGCAACGGAACTGTAAAAGAATGATAGACTGCACCGCGTTTTACGATACAACATGCCGATTAATACGTTCGTTAACGTAAGCAATTAAATTGCCGCGCAACGGTTTAGTTCCCAAGCGTTGTTACATCGGGCACCGAATACGATCGATGCGAGTTACCACGAAATTACCTGGGAAACGAGTCGATTCGTCGTTCGGTGTTATACATCCACTGGAAATGAGAATTCGTAGAAACACAGCGAATATACGACACCACCCCTTGCTTCTCCGCTTTTGTTTGACTCGCGCCACCTCCGAGCCACTGATGTATACCCCGGGGTGAGAGGGCAAAAGCGTGGAGGTGATAATAAGCCGTAAAGACTGTGAGACGCATCGGGAATGCGTGAAGCGTTTATCCCCGAGCTTTTACGAACAGGCCGGATGTCGAGCACAACCCCAATCATCGAAGTGGCAATATTTTAGCGAAATTATTGCGCTGCAAGATGTCACTGATACTTTTTGACCACCCTGTCCGTCTTTTTTTCTTTCGCGTCTGCGGGAATTCGTTTCGTCGGAACACGGTACTAAAACCACGAGGCGGAAGAGCATTTTTCTTCTTTTTTTTTGTTTAAAGCTCGTGTCGATCATTATTAGTAAATCTGTGACTAACGAAACGATACGTATTCGTAATGTACGGCTGTACAGATGTTTTTTTTTATGTTCACATTCGTTCCTCTGAGCGGAGGAACGCGAAACACGGAGAATAATATGTCGCTGGTGATTTATGCGAGACGGTCTAGACGTTGCTTAGAAATATTTGTCGCGAAGACTTGCTTCCCTGGTATCCGCGACCACTTCTCTCTTGATTTGTGTACTCAATTCATATCGCTTCCTATGTCATAATTCTTGCGAGCGTCAGGGTGGGAATCAGGGATAATGGATCACGGGAATTCGTGGCATTTTGCTCTTCCTTCCCTTGATTTAGACGCGTCAGTCACCTACTTCTTCATTCAAAAGACCTGTACTGGCTCTTGTAAACAGAGTCCTTCTATGATCTTAACGTAGAGATGTAACATCTTGAAGTATTCCTAATTGAAGTGATCGAATCGAAACGCGTCAATATGATGAAAAATTTCGAAGGGAATCGTAAGAGTCGTCTATAAAATCCCTGACGTCAATGAATCGACAAGCAAAGTGGTGTTACTTGGCCGAAAGCCAACATGCAAAATAATGATACGTCAATCTTGGCACTGGCTATCGGATCGTCTTGAATTACATCTACATTATTCACCGATGTAGCTCCGCGTCCCACGATACTCAAGATTCTAAAGCTAATCAGTCATTTAAAAAACGCGTTGGACGATGTCGCCGATTTTTACAAGATGACACATCCCCTTCGTTGTTTCCCGCTCGCATCATCCGAAATCGAAACGCGTCGATCGGTCACTATAGAAAAATGAATAAGATGCAACCGCTATGATTCGCCTCGATGGCGGCTCGTCAGATGTGTGCAATGTAATTGGAGAATATCTTTCCTTGCACAAGCTCGTGTGCAACGATGCGTCTACACGAGGCGGCGCATGTAAGGATGTTATACTTTGTAGAGTGTGGCGTCATTCAACGCAGTGTACGTGTCCAAGTGGAAAACACCGGCGACACCAATTATCCATTTTTGCACGGAATTATCGCCGCCGTACCAAGATAACGGTGACCATGCACGCGGCGTGCACAAATCGCTCGTGAAGGGAAGACACTCGAAAAAAAAAAAAAATAATGCCACGGGATATGGAATTTCGCGATGGCCTTGCCCGTTATCGCTAAACATTCTCTGGAAAATCCTTTCCGACCGAACTAATAAACCTTCCAGGCATTAATATATTTACACGCCGCAATATCATCCTTGTTCATCGAATTTTGTACCGTAATATTCAGCGGGTGCAAATATTTTCGACTGAACCATTGAAAAGTTATTTCGCCGAATGTCGCGATTAACTGAATCCAAAAGGATTACCAGCATCGGTTCCTCTTTCAAATGCGAGCGACGAAGCGACATAGGACGAGATGAATACGCAAGGTGTACGAAGGTGGAAGAAAATCTAGCATCGCGTATGGGGCCGATGCGTTTATTTACCCCGAACGATTGTCACCGGTCCAAGGGATGACACCGCGTACGCTGGGTGGCCATTTTAGAGGCACGCCTGGACGATCAGTCACACTTAATGTCAGGACTGAAGTGACTTAGTTTAGGGCTGTTTAAGGGCGGGCTGTTCGTGGATGAAAAGCTGGGGGCCTCGCCCATTCGAGACTGTCGGGGGTGCGAGGTTCTCTCCCCTAGCATAGTTCGACCGTTTCTACCCTCTCCACGTTCTCGACGAGGTACCAACTAACAACGCGAATGAGAGGGCTGACTTTCCGTTCATCCCTCTTCCTCTCTCTCTCTCTCTCTCTCCCCCTTTTTCGTTTTCTTCTTCGAAAGCCCATCGAGAACTATGTGTATCGTCGTGTCGGGGTTAAAGCATGTACGCACACAATTTCGCGAAAATGTTTCACCTTCGTGCGTACACACGTCGTCCATTCGTGGCTTTCGGTGTAACAAGGAAGGCTTTCTCGCCCGCGACGCACCCTCTTCGAGTCGAAGGGTTGTTAGATTCTTTCCCTCGACCACGGGGGAAGAAAGCTTGTCGTTACACTAATTGTTACACGTACGTTTCAGCCGAGCAAAATGCCCCCGCCGTTTTGCTGCACGCGGCCTACGTACGAGACGATAGCCGAGACTCCGTTTCCTTTTGTCTTCGTGAAAACGCGATTTATTGAAGTGGCCTGAATACACCGGGGGAGATGACGCCGAGCACCGTGAGTTCCGAGAACGTTGCGGGTAGAAAGAATTCGAGTGTCACCCCGTTTTATAGATCCGTATATTACTCTACCCTGCGACATTTAATAATTGGTTTGTTGCCTGCCACGAGGCTAACAGAACCACTTCTCGCGTTTCAGCATCCCGACTCTGGCGTCTAAACACGGTATCGAGTTCGCGATCGTTGCCTGCCGCCGCGCCGCTGACCCGTCAACCCTCCTAATACCAAAATCTTGATTCTTAGTTGCTCCAAAAAAAAAAAAAGAGTTCGACTACTTTACAAAAGCGAAAACCGAGAAACGTAATATCGACGAACGCAGCTTCCCTAACTTCAATCATTTCCAGAACGTGGCTGGTGGCCAGAAATTAACCACCGGAGTAGTTTCGAAGCGAAAAATCGAGTCGTCGTGTTTCTTCCATAAACGCTCGGCCAACGGAATGGGATCGACCAGCTTGTCGCGGGAGTGTATCAACGTTGGCCGGCCGAAAGGCGTAGAGAAATTCGAGGTGGCCGCGGTTCGACGGTAAGGGTGGCACGGGGGCGGAAAGTGTAGGATTACCGACTACGTACACGTTCCACGGTACGGCTCGCGGCTATTGTTTGTTAGGCACCCGTACAACATTGTAAGTAAGCGGAGTAAGTAGCCGAGGCGAAGGGTGTCACGCCGAACGGGCCACGTGTTGTACCGTCTACGTATCAAGCCGGGGGTCTACGTAAGAGCACAGATATGTCAGCCCGGGGAACGTGGACCGGCCCCCCGCGGACCTACACGCTCAGCAAAATGGAACAGAAACACGGCTCGTAGTGGAATTTAAACGCGTCGCGATTCCTAGTATCGACGGCTCCACGTGGAATCGCGAGCATGCGATACAAGCGCAAGATCAACGTACTTTTGATAGAACGCGAGATTGTAAGGGAGCAAAGAATAAGCGTAAATTGGGGGGATCGAGTTGAGATGGTTTATTTAAATACCCGACGCAGTATATTAATACCATATTAGCGCAATAAAAGATGAGAGGCATATCAACATTCACGTAACGTATTAGCACCGTAGTAAACATAAAACGAATAAAGGGATAAGTTAAAGAAAATTCTGGAGTATAAATGCTGTACAGTAATTTGTTAAAAAAAAAAAATAGAAGGGAATACTGACGAGATGAAAATTTTGCCAGGCTCACGCACGGCTTTATAACGATATCGATGGGGAAGGGAGAAGCGTATCTCGTTCGAGGACGGGGGATTAAAATTGAGTGTATCCTATAGTTTTTGAGCAAATACGCCAGATCCGTGTTCACGTGGAATAGTGGCAAAGATAATATTTGTTGAGATTTACACGCGTGCCGCACCGACGTTATTTTCATATCCGTAATACCGGCGTGTCTTCTGTCACCGGGCACGCATCGAACCGTGTGCATGCACGCGTTTAAATATCACGGGTTACTATCGTTGCACGTACCTATGGGATATATAAAAATGTTGAAACGCGCAATGGTAAGTGGACGTGAATTGACGAATATTCCTGGACCGATTTGCATCCTAAACTGGATAGTTACATAATTTCACGTGCAAGCTTTTTCATATTCCTACGCATCGGTATTCTTATACCTGATAAAATGTCCCGATTAAGAAGATGACGAAAATTCCGAAATGGTATTTCTTTTTTCATATAGAAAACCCCTGCCCTTGAAACAGCACCAGATCAGCAAATTGAATTCGACGTCGACAGAGGAATAAAATATCGTCAATGTGACTGTTGTTCCTTCAGTAGAACCCCTCGATTCTTATCATATTTCTGGCGTAAACACCACGTTTTATGTTCCATCCCTGCGTCACCGCATAGCTGCCCGAAAATAAGAAGATGGGATCGAACTGTAACGGTGAAGGATTTTTCTGGCGCGTCTACGAGTCTGATTCTAAAAGACGTGCCGTCGTTACAAAAAAAAATTCGACGTTTACTCGATCCACTAATAAATCGGACAAAGACTTACGACCTAGAGCAACACCGTGGCCGGGCCACGATCTTTGTCCGGATTGTTAAAATGCGCGAGCACACTCCAAAGCTTGTCGTGCCGTGCGATCGGTGAATGGATTTTCCGTCCTGACCAAAGGGGGATGATGAATCGAGCGCGTACCAGGCCCCCTTGTCCTCCTGTCGTTACACCAGGGCGTTCACGGGACAACGAACGGGAGCATTCGCAGACGGGGGTGTAACAGAGACAATCGTGCGGGGAACGGTTATGCGCGTTCGGCGATGAAAATGTAGGTGAGCCCCCGGCAGAGTTAAGCCGTGGCGGAGTTGCAGGCTCGTGCACCCTCGAAAATGCATTGAGACGGTCACGAACGGCGAGGAGCGGACGTGTTCCCCGTGCCCCCTCCGTGTATACGTGTATCCACCTACGTGTTTCCCTGCGGTGATCGGTTCCGATGGTAATTCACGCTCTGACCTAGTGCACCACGCCGCTAGATACGCTCCAGAACGGAGAGCCGAATCGATTCGCCGATTTGGCCCGTACCGAAGGGAGAATTTATTCATTCCGATGGCCGTTAGGTCGATGGTCGCATTCAAGTGTCACGACTCAGGGATTCCAGATTTCCTCCTCGATCGTGAACCGCGATGGTTCTTTGAAAAAAATGTAAACTCGTGATTTTCGGGGGATGCTCGTTTGTAAAAGAATAATGGGGTATATACGTCGATGAAAGAGGGGGGGAATTTTGAAAGAGAAAACCGACGGTGACGGGTTCCGGTTCAGGAAAGATTTCATTGTTTCCGATACAGTTCTACGGTGCTTATAAACACGGGTAGCGAGCGTCGATCATTTTCGAACCATTGTTTATGAAATCTCTTCGACTCGCGGTGGAACATTCTTGCAGAGACTACTCCGATGGAGGAGCGAGTGTTTGCCAGCGGTTTGCGCTTTGCGAAACACGGAAGAAAATACGAGACGTGCTTTCTGCTTCTGTAACAATATTACTTTAACGCAAATATGTATATATATATATTTTTTAATTACGTCATCCGGAGTTGATATGCAACGCGCTCCATGAATGGAGGCGATCCCGAATCTTCCAGGGGATTTACGTGAATCGGTGAGATTAGAGCGAAGATCCTTTAATTGAACACTCGGTTCGAACAGCCGTCGAGCGCAAATTGAATCACCGCCCTCCGCCTCCTCGCTGATTACTTATCGGGGATATCGATTATATTCGTAATGGTATAATAATAGCGTATAGCGCACGTTCAAAGTCAGGGAAAACCCCTGCGAGAGTATTTCGTAAAACTTGTACGAACAGCAATTAATCTCAAAGGAAAGAGAAACGCAGACAACTTTTTCTTCCGTAGAACAAATTTGCGAATCGAGTTTCTAGAAGCCTCGGCAAGAAATGCTGTTTGCAATTCGATGACCTCGAATGACACGTTTCCAGTTTCCCAGAGGCTTTTCCTCCCCAGAAACATCTGGATAATTCCGGGCAAGTTAAGGTGCAACTACACCGACGCACGTGGGCCCCGCCAAGCAAACCGCCCTCGACGTCCTTCTCTGTCTCGAACCGTTATATCGCGTCTTAGCCCCGGAAAGGTGCGAGAGGATGACGAGACACGGCGGAAAAGAGGAAACACATGTTTCGTATTAGATCTTTACTACCTGTCGACCCGAGCCAGGGCGTATAGAAAGTGTTTAACGAAAAGAATGCCACCGCGCGGAACGAAGGTAACGCCGGGGCGAGAAAAACACGTGTTCCCTTACTTAAGGCCGTGGACATTGTGTGCCCCACGGGGAGGCGTCTACGACAACGGCGCAGGTTCTTCCTTCCTTCCTTCCTTCCGGAACATATTGGCAACACATGTTTCCTATTTCTGGATGCACTTTGCTCCCGGCAAAAAGGTGCGTAGCAAGGTGGCTGGCTATACAGCCCAGTCGTAAAAGGGCAGGTTGCGAGCCCGTGATTCCCACCGTTTTTGCCCCGGTCGAGTTCGCACACGTGACGACGGTGCCCCGCGAGAATTTACGAACGTGACGGAATCGTCGCATCTGGTAGGGGTGGATCGTCGTAAATAAAAGATAGTCCACGAAGTAGACTGTTCTACGTAATCCGATTTGCATTCGCGTTTACCTCGATGGATTTAAATATCTCCCTCGGGCCATTTAATATTTTCCGCCCTCGTTCTATTTTCTTTGATAATAGTAAGAAACGATCGTTCCGGTAATTACGATCGGAGAACCGGTAAGGCGAGTTCCCAGGAGTCTTAAGATTCACAAGATTCTGCGGGCATTGTTACCCGGTGATAGGGACACCAGCGTGCAAATAGAGGAGGGCACAAAGTGCTTAGGTATCCTATAAAGGCTCGTCAGGGGTACACAGTACAGCCACCAGCAATCGCCTTTGCCTTCGATTCCCACCGACTCGTTGTATACGACCGTCCGTCCGGCACGGCAGTCGTTCGAATCACTTGGGCTTTCCCCGGCAACCTTTGCTACTACCGGCGGCATCCTCTGCCCTTCCTATCTCGCGCGCCCTACGGGCCTCCGTCTCTCTCTCTCTCTCTCCTCCGGCGGCCTGTCTCTGTATTTGTCTCGCTTTATCCCGAATTACCATCCTGTTTCTCTCGGCGGAAAGGAAACGCACGGCACCCAGACAGGGAACGCTTCCACGTGCGTGTACAGAGGGGTCCTTCGACTGACCCTGCTCCAAGGGTGGAGCTTAAAATAAGGGTGGTACCTCACGGCTTGCTACCTACCCCATCGGGAAACAGCATTGGGGATGAGATGAAAGCGAAGGAATAGCAGTAGGAGGAGAGACACGCCGACGGATAGAAAGAGAGTAGGACCAGGCGTGACACGAGGTTCTCTGCGAGCCGAACACCTTCGCGCACCGTGTGCATTTGCTCGTAATTTCAGTGCAACGGAAGTTGGTCGACGTGTTTGCATCTCTCTGACGGACGGCAGTCTTCGCCCGAACGTTTCCGGGCTCGAATTATCCAGATCCTACCGAAATTCCTTTTCGCCTCGCGCGTCGATCGAGTTGCACGACACGATTTCCCTGTTCATCGCCGGTGTCAGTGCAAAGGAAGCTGTGCGTGTGCGCGATCGTGAGCGAGTGTCGCGATCGGCGGATCCGGGGAAATTTCTTGCCGCTGCCCGGAAGCCACGTGGTCAACATGACTTCGTAAGGAACACGCGTGGTGCCGTCCAAGTGTCGCGAAACGATTTCCGTGGCAGCATCCCGCGTTCGCCGTTTTCATCGTGCCGCGAGTCTGAGAACGTGGTGACAGGAAATGGCGCCCATGGTCGAGAATCGTCGCCGGTTCGCTTTAGAGAGCGATCCTTATATCGGTTGCTGGCGGCGAAAACAGGCTCTGAAAGGTAGCGACATTTATTTCGCGGCGTGTCCGTTTAAATGTTCTCAGCGCGGCTGCTTACGCTTGTGAATACAATTTTACTGTCAAACGTTTGCATGCGATTTTATATCCTTTGCGATCTTTGCATAATGACGGAGAGCGTGACAAGGGAGTTCAGCGAGTTTTTAGCGAAAGCTGTTGTTCAGTAGTGAATTCGGTTTATTTAAGTTTGCGCGTACTTTCTAGAATCTACTTTGTTCCACGATCGGAAAACAAAGAATTCTCCAGGCGCGCTCTGTGCGGGGTACGCGGAACAATTGTTTTTAAAAGCGTACATTCCGAGAATGAAGGAACACGTAGCGCAACCGAGATATTTCCTACGGTGTTGTGCACGCTAAATCCACTGCGGTACTTCTAGGTACCACGTCAATATACCATGCGCCTCCTCCGGACCTCGTCTTCTTTATTTCCCTCTCCTACGGCCGTTTCACGAGCGAGACTAATTAAAACCGAGAACCACAAGATCCTTAACACTCACCGTTATTAACGTAACTTATTCGACATATTAATTCGTGAAGGGGTTCATTAAAGATTTCGCCCTACAACTGTCGTTCAATTACAAGATCGATCATGATTTTTTCGATGAAACAATCAGGATGTTCATATCAAAGTTCGTTCTTTTTAACGAGATACATTGTTAGATGAGAGGCGGATGGGATAGACGAGTCGCAGAATCGGTGACTGAAACGACGGCGCAGGAAAAAAAAATGCATTATTCAAGCGAATTTCCATTCGTGAGAAGTCCCGGTATGATGGGTGGCTACGTTGTTAGATTGCTCTCTTGCCGCCGTTTTAATGACGGTTTGCTCCCTTTGCTTTCGGTTCTCCATAACGAGCAGCATCGGCGTCGTTATGGCTCCCGCGCTGTATCATTCCTCGACGTCGTCGAGCGTGATATTTTGCAGCTTCTTACTTTCGTCAACTCAATTCGCCACCGTCGACGGATACATTTCATCCTTTCACATTGTTTACGCGGATCTTGTGGTGTTCCTCCTGTTTGGAAAATACGAAAATTTTTCCACACGAATCGTTTTCTCCTTGCGTTCAACGCCAAGCTCCTCGTTTTACTTTGTATTTAATCAATGAACATTGTTTTCCGTTTGTTTCAGACAACAGTTCTTCATCGGATACCCTCGATTTGAGCTCGCACAACAATCACTATTCCGCGAACGGTAATTCCATTGCTAGCACGTCCGGCCCCCAAGAAGTCGTGATGAAGGAGAAAAGCAAGAAAGCAGCGCGCATACGTCGCGACCGGGAGAATCACGAGTTCTTAGAGCTTGCCAAACTGTTACCAGTGTCCGCCGCCCTCACGGCGCAAATGGACAAGGCGAGCGTCATCCGATTGACGACCAGCTATTTGAAGATGCGAGCGTTGTTCCCGAACGGTATAACGATAATTAAACGTTTATTTGTTTAAAGAGGGGCAAACAGCAAGTGCCAAATAGTGGAGAAAAATATCACGACCACTCGCGGAACACAGAAATTCGATTAGATATACGAGAAATCCTCTCGATTTAATTGAAGGAAGAACGTCCCTCGTGGAGAAACAGATCGATCGGCGTTTCACCCCCCCGCGACCGGTTCCGCGCGATGATACCACGTGCCGGGTAATCAAGTTCACTTAGCGGTAAACGGATTGAAACGGTATTCTTTGTTAATTCAGCCACCGGACACTTACGCGCAAAGGGCAAATAGTATCGGATGAGATGGATGTGATTGCGCACTTAATGCATTGTTAGTCCCCGGTGCTTTGTAAGCAAAGCATGGGGGCTGTTATAGTGTTACAATGGCGACCCCCGTCTCGCCCACTCCCCTCGCGTTCTCGCGACATCGGTGAATTGAATTTCAAGTGGCTGCATCCCTCTAGAATACGGTCGCGTCTTTATTCTTCTTCGAAAGGAGAGAAAAAAAAAATGAAAGGGAGGGAAAAAAGGCACGTTGCCCACTCTACGACGCTTCAGGGGCGTTCCCTTTCGTTCACGCGGAAAATTAGCCTGTGAACAGGTAAACGAGCGTGAAATCCTTTGAAAGGATAAGGTGCTACAAATCAAAAACGTCCATCCATCTTTTTTTACTCTATTTAAAAAAAGGAATCCAGTGGTAACGAGACAAACGAATCACTCGAAATGGAACTTTTCGTCGCGTCTAATTCATTGCGTTGAACTTGCAACTTCAACGGCAATTATAACTTGCGAATTATTTTATGAATCGCGATAGGCCAGCTTTTCTGGACAAATTCTACGAAAGGTGTAACGATCGAGGTATTTTTCGCGAAACACCACGGCGACTGCAGAAAACGCCCCCTCCCCCCGCCCCTCTGCATCTGCAACCGTGCAGCAGGCGTGTAAATAGATTGTAATTAATGCGCGGACACGAAATACTTGCCTGTAGGCTTAGTTACGCGTCGAGTACGAAACGTCGCTAGAAAGATGCATGTCGGATCTGCGAGACAAGGAGACCGACGTGTTACAGCGTCTACCGTTCCCTTGAATGAGACATCTTCCTTACTTAACCCGCTAAGTCTTTCCATCGCAAAATTACTAACGCGAGCAGCGCGTGAATGATTCTTTATCTCCAAGCAAGGGAGATGTATCGTTCTTCGCATTTACCTCGGCTGAACGTCTGACGATCGTGAAACCATTTTTCCAGGGCTCGGCGAAGAATGGGGCGCATCGCAACCAAGCAACGTCTCCCTACAAATCGCCCTCAAGGAGGTGACTAGTTATATTTTGAAAGTAAGCACTCATCGTTCTCTGTGTCGCGCCTTACAAATCGATATAACGTCTTGCACCACACGTTTCATTTCGCTTTCGCGAATGAAATAGGCAACGGGCGCGACCAGAAGTTGATAACTCCTGTTTAAAAAGAAAGAGATTAAAAATAGTCGCGAGGAAACGTTGAAAATTCCTCCAATTCTCAACGTTGAAGATAATCTTTCTTTTTCTTCTTTTCCCGCCCCGCCATTATTTCTGATCGAGAGTTCGTTTGCTCCAGGCTTTGGACGGTTTTCTGTTCGTCCTGGCACCCGACGGCAAAATTATGTACATAAGCGAGACGGCTAGCGTGCACCTGGGAATGGCGCAGGTGAGATCAAGTTTCCACGAAGAGAGATCAAGGTTTCGCGTAAAGGTAGCGTTTCTTAATAAAAAGAAACATGTTAATGATTCAGGTGGACCTGACGGGGAACAGCATCTTCGAGTACATCTATCAGAACGACCACGCCGAGATGTTGTCTGTTCTGAATCTACCGCAGAGTCCCGCGGATCTTGCCAGTTTTACCCTACCGCAGCCAAACTCTAGGGGCGAGGTCGAATTGGAACGCATCTTCATCCTGAGGATGAAGTGCAACTTGGCGAAGAGATGCGCCGGTCTAGTCACAGAGGGCTACAAGGTAACGCTGAACGAAGTTCTTTATTCCTTTCACTATCTCTGACGTTACGGGAAGAATGGAAGACAAACGATTGCGAGTGTCTTCTCGCCGCGAAGATATGCAACGATCGTGGGCTCGTTGACTTTCGTGAATCGCGCGAATGCAGCAGAGACGATAAACCATTGGCGCATAGTCTGCACTGGTCGCACAGGAAATCGTAAAACGAATAAAAATTCAAATGCTAAATAAGAGATAAGAAGCGGCAGGCTAAGTAGGGACGGCATTGTCCTGGTCACGCGCGAGTCGAAAAGAAAACGGCCACCAGGTAGGATACTGTTTAAATTCACCGACCAGCATCCGTTCCATCCGTGCAATAAAAATACAGGCCACGCGAAGAGGACTGTTTCATCCCCGGAATAATCGAAACGTACAAAAATCTTTGTAACAACCGTTTCCTCCGCGAAGAATGGGCATCATCCCGTTCTCGATTAGTTTTCATTCGGACGTTGTGGATAATTTGTTTATACATCAAACGGGTACGTTCTTTTATTCACTCCTACCAAAAGTTGCTGTTCAAGATATTATCTTTTTTTTTTACATAGAATCGTTTAACGTTACTTGTGTGTACACTGCCCCATCAATTTGATCACAAATCGCTCAAACAAATTACGCTAAATTGAATGTCCTTATATCTATTGTACGTACAAGGCCGCGGTCGAGATCCGAAACGCGAGGCGTATCATTATTCACGGCTTACCCAAATGACTTTCATCTATCCGATTAAGGCAGTCGACCGAGGGCGGCGCAGATTTCCTCGACTATTACCTATCTCGATTTACGTTCATTAATACGATGAGAGATTTACCGGAATCGGGTAAAGCCACCCCGACAATTTCACGGTCATATCCCGAGCGTGGTTGGTTCGACCACATGTCCGACATATGTCCGAGCAATAACGATCGCTCTACTTATCCCCGTAAAGGGTAGCGCGGGGATCGAAGGAAGGGACCTGCCGCCGCACTTGCCGCGGCGAAAGAAGACAGCCCTCGAAAAGGAGAATGTTTGGCAAATAATGCTCGTTCAAGCCCGCAGCGCGCTATGATGACCGCGGCTCTCGACGAAATCGCGCACAGAAAAGACCCCAATAGGTGCTAAGCAAAGTCATGAATGCAACCCCTGTAAGCTGTTAGAGGCGAAGCCCCGAGGGGGGGCTTCCATGGACGGTGCCGACTCTTTCTATGGCACTTTAGACGCACAAAGACCAAACCGTAGTTAGCTCCGACTTTGCGGAGGTGCTAGCACGCGTTTCGTCGGATTTACACGGATCTGTGCGCGTGTACGGTGCACCGGGTCAACCGTTGCACGAACGACTCGTTAAAAGGGGACACAATAGTTTCGAGATCCTTGCTGGTCGTGTAGCTATTCTGCGGCATTCTGTATGACGTTCGAAAAGGAAGCGACTTGTCTTCAAGAGGGACTATTCTGTTCTATTAACTTTCAAGCCTCCCAAATGCATTTCACTTTAAAATCGTCTGCAACCCGATTTGTTCCACGTTGCCAACGAAAATTGGCGAATTAAAGGGACACGATCCGATGAATATAAGGAACTAATAATAATATTTCAATCAATGTAAATTATTCTCCGAACTTAATCGTGCGATTAATCCTGAGTTGTAAAACTTATTTTGCGATAAAAGCCCCTTGTGACAAATTAGATTTGTTGCAAAGTCTATCAAATGCTTCAGCAATTTGGTAGCGGGTAAGAACTGGTGTCCTTCATTACATGCATCTCTCGAACGCATTCGCGGGGACAGGATGAAGTATGCCGCGGCACTCGTCGCGGATTATGTATTTTTTTTTTCCTACAGATTCGCAGCACCCTCGTGTTCCTGTACTCACACGGAACGGGCCGCGCCACGGGTGCATCGCGGAATCGCATATGAGTATGCAACGCGGGCATGCGGAACCAAGCCTATTTGCTTCACAAATTCCCGGTGCACTCGAGACGCGGGCGACGTTGAACAAGGCTTTTTTTCTTACGTTTCATCGGCCATTTAATTAAGCAGGAATTGTTAATTTAGCCGGGTGCGGCGTCGTTCCATGCGAAAATCCGCACTTCAAACATCCCCCCCGGCGTAGTCGCTCGAGTGTCGCACTTACGCCCTATCGGGAACCGTTGAATAACATTAAGAATAATCACGTGCACATATGTAAGTAACGATAAATCTCTCGTGCCGAGTGCGCGCCGCGTCTAATTGCATCGCTTCGTTTGAATATCTCACGCGGTTGCCATCTTTAAACTGTCTTGCAGCCTTTGATCGAGTTAATTAGGGCCAATTGCCTCTGCAATTACTAGAATTCAAATCGGCACGTTCTTCGGTTACAGGTGATACACTGTTCCGGCTATCTGAGATGCATCGTGGAAAGCCCGACGGGATCGGAATACAAAGACGGTAGCGGCAGGCACTGCATCCGAAAGGTCGGCTTGCTCGCGGTGGGCCATTCGTTGCCGGAAAGCTGCCTGACGGAAGTGAAGCTGTACCAGAACATGTTCATGTTCCGCGCGTCCCTGGACTTGAAGCTGATCTTCGTCGACGCAAAGTAAGAAACCGAGAGCGAATCACCAAAAAAAAAAAAGAAATAGAAAAAACTACAACACCCTCCTATACGTTATCCCGATGAATCACGTTTATTTGTCTGGTGTCCCGATCGAATTCGAGGGGCGGGGGGAACAAAAAAAAAGAATCAGGGAAGGAGAAAGTCGACGAAACAACGAGCCAGATTATTTCTGTCGCTGCAATTACGGCCGTCGGTGTTAAGTTGCGTGGTCGATATTTCGACGCCGCGGGAGCGAAGGGTCCCGAATGATTGCCGACCATTAAAATCAGTTTCGTGTTACCACCGGCTAGACACTTTTTTCTTCGTTATCCAATTGTTTTATTTAACTCGACCTTTTTTCTTTCATTCGCGTCGAATAAATACACCCCGCGCGGACGAAGCGATACCGGGCGCGCGGGTAGACGTTTCCGCGCTTTGTACACGGCTGGGAAATGAACACGTGACGGAGGATAAATACGGGGGCGGGCGAGGGAACGCGAATGAAATTTTATATTGCCCTCGGGAAAATCGATCATCGCGGACGGACGACGGTTTCGTCAAGTTCGAGTTCGACGGGACAACAGCAAGGTGGGGAAAAACATAATGAATACGAAAATTGACGTCGATATTGTAGCATTTCCCCTTTCTGTGTGCTGTTGCAGCGTGTCGCAGTTGACGGGCTACGATCCGCCGGATCTGATCGAGAAGACGCTGTACCATTACGTACACGGATGCGATATGATGCAGCTGCGGCATGCTCATGGAGTGTGTAAGTACTTCATTGTTTCACCCCGCGAATATATTAAAGTTGATGAACAATAATTGTGGAATTTAAAGTATGTGCATGCTGAGTTTCGGGGCATACGTAATTCTATAATTAAGAAAGCGCGTAGACGAACACATGTGACTTCCTATCAAGTTCCTTGGAAACCCTTAGAAATCTAAAACTGCTGGTCTTCGTTAAAAATTTGGCCGCCTGTGCCAGTGTCTCGGTCGGGAATCGCACTGATAACAGGCCTTACTCATTTTGCACGCGCGTAGTCCGAAAGCGGTCGTCACAGTGGCGTCGACGTGTTATCAGAGCAAGCTCGAACGAAGAGGCCCTCGCAAGGCCAGAAGCAGCTGACGCTGCTTAACTCGGCGACGCCCTAGCTGACGAAATATCCTTTGATCTTTCCTTTCTCTCATCCACCGCCGGGTCGACTTTTAAGGCGACGAGGCCGAGGTATAATAGCATTTCCCTTTTTTCTCTTCTTGACTTTCACCGTCCCTCGTTCGCGTCACGGCAGCGCGGTAAAAATCTAAGTATATGCACACGTACGTACGGACGGTACATTATTGATTGAACAATGCCGCTGCGCCGCTATGAGCCGAGCAGAAAAGAGAGAGGCTCTATTCTATGTGTAGGTGTGTGTGTGTGTGTGTTTCTGTGTGCGAGAACGCCAGCACGAGGGTGGACAAGACGGAAGAGAAATGGAGGGAGAAAGGGGTGGTAGAAGAGGGCAAGAGGAGGAGGCTGTTACTGCTATCACTGTTTGAACAGACTCGCAGTTTCACGAGCGCAACTCGAAGGGAGCCTGACATAATGCCACTAATGCCTGCGCCTGCGGATCGGGCGATAGACGATCCGCACGAAAATTTCCTTTTTGCTGGGTCTACAGAAAAATTGCCTTTCGTAACCGGCCATTCGTAATGAATCATTACTGTTCGGTTCGAGCAGAGTACGTAGTTCTTCAAGTCACGCTTCAGCGTGTTTCTATCGCCTCTCTTTGTTTTTCTTGTTGCAGTACTGTACAAGGGTCAAGTGATAACCAAGTACTACAGGTTTCTAACGAAATCCGGCGGATGGGTTTGGATGCAATCGTACGTCACCATCGTGCACAACTCCCGAAGCTCCAGACCGCATTGCATCGTCTCGGTTAATTATGTACTCACGAAACCGGAGAACACGGATCTGCTGTTGAACTGCGAACAGAAGTCCTACTGCTCGAACCCGAGCAATCCACCCAGCACCCCTCTGTCCACGCCGAGCACCAGCGGAGGCGCCAACGAAATAGACAATCACAGTCCCGGTTCGCCGGCGTTCAAGCGCAGATCGAAGAAATCGCCCGACACGGATTACGCAAACGGGGATAACTATCCCAGGCCGGAGTACGTCGATCTGTCGAGTCAGAATCATTATCTGTCGCCACCTTACCAGCCGCAGAATGTGAACGGCAACGCCCACGAGGACAATCCGAATTACAATGCCGATTGGTTTTATCAATACGGAGGTACAGATTGAACGATAAGTGAACAGGTCGAAATGTTTCTCGAATAAGTTTGAATTAAAATGAACATTGACTTTTTTCGCAGACATACACCAGGACACTCTCGCCTCGGTGCCGCAGCAACCGGAAGCGCAGCATCCGCATCCGCTGCACCACGCTAACTCCCCATCGAATCTACGACAGCACAGTCCACAGACCGTTCCCCAAAGGCACCAGCATTCGCCGCACCTTTTGGAGCATCCAACGCCGCCAGTCAGTCTGCCACAGGCGCAACCACAGCCGCAGCCTCAGCAACAGCCACCGCCCCCGCCGCAACAGCACAGCCCTCAAAGTAACCAACAGAATAGACCTTACTCCGCGTCTTCGAGCTCCTGTTGCAGCACGGACGCGATGGACAATCATCTGCCCAGCCCTCTGAGCATGTACTCGGCGCCGCAGGCTTACAATCCGTACTATCATCATTACATGCCCGATTCGACGCCGCCGAGTTTGAACGAGTCCGGCGGAGTGATCATGTACCCTAATTGCGGCGTGAATAACGAGAGCCATAACGCCGCCGCGGCTACCGCCGCTTCGAGCAACGTGCAGCATTACGAATCGCCGTATCAGCAGCACTCGAGCCACTACAACACCAACAACAATCCCGCGAAGCACTCTTATCATCATCTGGAGCCGACGTCCGCAGGTTACACCAGCGTGATCGTCGACTCGCAACAGTACAGTCCCAGTTCCGTGCAAGATCTGCTCCACTATCAGCAGCATCACTACGAAGCCCATCATCAGTTCGTTCACTGACATCAGCTCGACGTGCCTTGCGTATAGCGCGTCGATATTAATTGCGACCACGAGTCGCGCTCTTGTGATACGTCGTCGGGCGAGCAACAACAATTTCGAGCCAGGACGTTCGAATGTTGCTGATCGTTCTAATGCCGTTTGTTGTGCTGTCGTCGGGCCAGCACGAGTGCTATGAGGCTTGCATTTAATGATCGCGAGCTACCTGCGGGTGGCCAGTTGAAAGAAATAGAAGGAAGGAAACGGTGAGTGCAGTGAGAAATCGGTACAGCGAAGTCGCGAAACAAACGATCGTGCGAAAAAGACGATGTTAAGGACAGATTGCTAAGTACTGCCGAATTTGCGAAAAAAAATTCTACGAGAATAGTTGTACAGTGGATGTACTAAAAGAAAATGGTAATCGTTCAAGTATTCACGATACCGAAAGTTCATTGTGTCGTATTTAAAAGATCGAGCGTCGATCTATCCCGACAATTCGTTGGATCTATTGGATCTAATATTTGGTATACTTTATTCACATATCAGCGATACTTAAACTTTCTCGTTGAGAGAGTGTAGAGCTCAACGTAATTACATTAATTGCTTCAGGGTTAGCTTAATTAAGTTCGGATTATCGTCGTGGCATAATCCAAGTCGCATCGCAGTCACGAAAATACGATTTTCGTTTTCTCGCGTGAATGCATCTTAACATATCTTTAGGTGTTTGTTTATTTATATTTAATCTCGTTTGATTATGTTAATCGCTGATAAAATTGCATTAGGCTCGCCGCGGGGGTTAATAATTAATGTTAGCTGTCACGTAGATCAACGTGATCGTACAATGTTTAATCAGGATTTTCATTCGAGTAATTCAAAGGCCAACAGTTTCATTTCGAATAGGCGGTTCGAGTGTGCTTTCGAATCCAAGCTGAATTCGGTGGAAATTATTTAAGAAACGACACGATTCGACTCGAAATTCGAATTAAAGATCGATGGGGAAAGAATTTCTGTAAAGTACACGCTGGACGTGAGCAGCTAAAATTCTTAATAAACGCAGGAAAAATAAAAAAAAAATAAAGATACGAGCATCAAACTCGGAAATGAAGCTGAATTTACCGGCGTCGTTTTTGTACATAAAACCGAATAGAAGGGCGATGATAGATTATTTTGAAGAAAAATCAGAATAAATAGTTCATGGTACTTGTAACGCTGTACATTATTAGATGTTCATAGCTGTTAAGGGCGACATAATATAAATACACTTTTCTTAGTATTTCTTAGGTAGATCCGAAGACTGACCGGTGCTTGTACCAATCGACCAAAGAAATGCACGCCCTTCTTATGAAAAAGAAAGAGAACGTCGTCGTATTGTTATATCTTAATCCACGTTCAATTAAACACTTATATAATTACGACCATAGTGCTGGCGAACGCAATTACACGATTAATATCGTCGAGGTATTTTATTAACGAACTTTCGATTAGTAACCCTACGAATAGCTCCTCGCAGGTGTTATTCCCGCCACGAGGCTAAGCACATGTATAAAAAAACACGTGTACACATCGCTATACGAAACCACTATTATTTATAATTATCGATGTAAATTAATGAAGTTATACGATTAGTAGCTGGGGGCGGGGGGGGGGGGGGCGTCGATCCCTGCGTTGTACGATACTACTGTAAGCGTTGTAAATATTGTAAAACTGCTAGCGCGCGCGCTGCATACCTATTGCGAGAAAAATATAATCGATATTTTCCTCTGACGATCTACTTATCTTATTGCAGTTATCTCTCTGTTTCAATACACGGATCCTCCACTTCCAGCGATGCGATTTAAGAACGAATCGAGTTTATTCCTTCGCACCACGATGGGAATTGTATTTGGACGGAAACAAAATAAACCAGTTGAACCGAAACGATTTTTAAGAGAATTATTCCATTGATCGATAACACTGAAGGTACTCGCTCAATGTTTTCCCTTTGCGTCGCTTGGCTTTTTATTTATTCGTCTCTGCTGCTAGTGTATTTAGTGGAGGCATTAAAACTGGTGCTAAATGAAATTATTTTGAAGAGTTTCAATGGTCCGTTACCCGTTTGCCCGTTCATATACCTGTGCGAGAGCGATTCAACCAGCTCGGTGGACACCTTGCGGTCGACGGGATTCCTTTTCATTGCGGGGATTTCCCATTACCTTCGATTTATTTCCCGGCAGGTACCAGCAGAAAGGAGATAAACAGAGTGCGGTATGTTTTCCCTCCCTATTGAATTATGGAAATTAAGCCGAAACACATGGGCTCCTAAGAAAACCACCCCGATACACCTCAGAGCCCGTTAGATGAATCACCTGCATCCACCTTTAATCTCCCGTGGAAAACAATTCTTAACGTTCAAAGGAATATTTTAAACAAAAGTAAAAAATAGAAACTAATACAAATAGGGTATCACGAACTTTCGTTAGAAAACGATACAAAGTCATTGAAACAATTATTAACAGACACCAATTTATTGTTCGAACTTATTATTATACTATATTAAACAAAATATTCACAACCTCAGATAGATTCTCAGTTGTCCCGCGACAAAGACGCAACCAGGGATCGGCCTCAGCATCCGTTCCTCGAACCCCTCGAACTAAACAGAAGAAAACAACGATCCTGTTTGTCTCCGGTATTCTCCCCCGATTGTCACTGGGCCGGCACGAACAATAAATTAATTGCGCCTTGCACGATTCTCGGGTTAGCTTTCGGTGGTCGCGTGCATGGGCCGCATGGGGTCCCTCGTGAAGAGAGGCACGTGCCTCTTTATGATCGCCGTCAGTCTTTGCCTCTCGCTTCGCTATTAGAGTGACGTCTAAAAAGGCAGGTTTCACGGGACGAGCCACTAATTTTTGTTCTATTCGATAACGGAATAATGCCAGAGCCCGGTGATTTGAACGTCGACTTGGTGCTGTGAGAACTCGGACTCGGATGTATCATCCGAATTCAACCCTTTCGATAAAACAGCCGAACGATTGGTTCGAATGCGCAACGCTGAAATTTTTCAGTTCGAATTCTCGGCTTCCAAGCAGAATGTTCTTTTTCTGTAAATAGCGTCTGAAATCGTAGTCTAGAGTAAAAGGAACCATGCGATACCGAGTCAAATGATCTCCAATTTTATTTCGCAAGCAATATCGATGACGTAGAACAGTTTTTAATGTGGCCCGTAATTCTCCGGATATTTACACGTTACCGGAAGAAACGCATATTGTACACGAGTCGCGAGGTTGCTGTAACGAGGACACAGTGGCTAAGGGTGTCCGCGTTCACCACGAGGGCGGCTATTATCGGACGTGTGTGACTGGGAACGGTGATCGCACCGGAGGAGGGCGATCCGCGTGCACCTCGTTAAATTCTTCGCCCAACGAATGTGACGCAGCCACGATTCTGTGAAATTGCGCGATCACCCGTTGCGGGATGAGCCCGTTGCCGACGGCGACGTCCCGACGCAGCGAGCGTTTAAATCGACCAGCGAAACGAAGCTGCTCGAAGGCGTCTTAATTTGACCGTAACGGAGTAGCGTGTACGATCCCGATAGATTGAAGCGTAATGGTATCGCAATTAAATTTTTTTTGTGTAAATTGCCGCAGGGATAGATAAGAGGATGGAAAATTTGTTATGCCAGTAGAAAGTGCAACTTCACAGATTATTAGTGGAAAATAAATATCGATTTAATCCAAACCCCGGCTTGAGCGCATTAAGTTCTCCATGACGCGTGCAACGCATATCGCGGTATTTTGCAGAACAACGAAGGAATATTATTACGCGTTACGATCGATTGGTCCATGAATAACATATGTCTCGTGGCATGGCTCATGAGGGACAGGCTGAAGCTGACCGTAATCCGGTCCGATTAAGGGGCATAAACGCGGATTCACGGGGTGCGGTTAAACTAAACACTCGGCAAGTTGCGTGATCCATCGGGACTACTTATATAAATATATCTAAACACAGAGGGGTGTGATATTCGCATAATATTAACGAGGAAGCTTAAGAGCATAAATCACTTCAATCTTTCCTACGATTTACATATTCAACGATAAAAAGTAACACAGATTCCAACTCCACAAAAATGCGGACAGTAAAATCACTCCAAGTTAGTTCTCCAAAAAGAAAAAAGAAAATACCTAAGTACCTAAGTACTTGGAGTCACCGCTTAATAAAACTGTCCTACAATCCAAATAAATTTCGTTGCTGACCATGTCGGAACTCGACAAGTTCGACCACAGATTCTTCCGGTAAACCCCTAAAGCTCCAGACATTCTCCAAGGTGCATACAATAGTGCGTTCGACCTGGCTTGCCCTGATACACTAGCGATCAAGGATAGTTTTACACATTACCGATACAGCGTAGAAGGCGCGGTGGTCCGCGCGGAAAAATCGAGTGGCGAACGCGGATTATAAAATCTGTAACGCGGACGAGACCAGGTGACACTTTCACGAATACATAGGTGCACGCAATACCTACCCTCGGCGGTACGCGCACGAGCACAAGGGAAACAGCGGCGCCTGTACGTATATAGGGGCGGATGAGCTTGTGCGCAATCAAGGCGAAGGGGTGCTTTAGCGGAGTTACCCCACGGTTGCCATGGCCACGGCACGTAACGCCGCCCACAACCCTCGGGCTGTCTTGTCCGATGTGTTTGCTCGATGATTTTATACCAATTACGGCCTATCCCCGTGCTATTGCCTACTCCCCGTGGCATCGTCTGTATCCCTACCTGCGTCCTCATCGCCACCCACTTCGACGTTGTTGCGTATATCGGTCGGAAGGTGCTCCACTTCCGCTATAAAAGGGACCCGGAAGTGTCGGTCGCAAGTACTTGTACATGAATGTACAGATCCCATCGGTCCCACACACCTGTGTACGCAATAGAACCTTGGAGCATCCTATTGGCAATTCTGTGGATTAGCCGTTGTTCGAGTACAACGATTTATTTGGTGTACTTTTTCCACGTAATCGAATATTCGTCGCTGACTGCCCCAGTAGCAACTGCCTTGGCGGCCGTACTATGCCGATGTAAATTTTATCGATCGATTTCCCTTGCAATCCGTGCGAACCGTATCGAGGAGCCTCGACGGGATCGGAATACCAGGAGCGGTGTTCAATTTCTGAGACGACACTAGATCGAGAGGGAATAATTACCGGAACACACACGTTGCCGGCGAGTTAAACGGGCATTAATGGAAATGCACGATTAAGGGATTACAAACGATCGGGGGATAAATATGGTGTATAATTTTATGGATGAAAATCGAGACCAATTGAAGGCGCGTTATGCTTTTTTGTGTGAGACCCGTTTTAATGAAATCGGGACGATTCGCGATCTTGTAAAGATTGAATGCGGAGGATGAAATACGTTTGAAATGAAATGAAATTTTGAAGGAACCAAAGGGTCGCGTAACATAATAATATTTATTATAAATAATATACATTAGAAAGAAAACGTTGTTCTATGCCGCGGATCTTTGAGATCTTTAACAGGAAGTAAAAAAATAAATAATTAAGAACATTACGAGTGCGAATGTTCACAAGATTTGTGAATAATTTCAATTCATTGCTGTAAATAAGTTGCATACCCTATTTCTATTCTAACTATTATTTAATACCTGTTTCTGAGTTGTATCTCCCGAAATGACTAGTGCATAGGGCGAAATCTATTGGTAACCTCGTGTACTATTTCCAGATAGTTGACCTTTCCGCGAGACATGATGATAAATAGATAAAGCACATTAAATTACAATCTTATACTAATTACAGTATGATGGATGTTACACAATTTATGCGCTGGATGAATACTCGTTAAAATTTCCGGCCCCCTGTCAGAACTTTGATCGTGCCTCGTGATAAGTTCCATAATGATAATCCTTCTTCGTTCCAAAATCATCGTTAACACTGTCGGACCCGCTGTACATAGAAAATCCACGCCGTGATAGCAATTCCCCGGGCACGATTGTGGGATTCGTGTAACAAAAGTCCGCCATCATATTGGCTTGCCTGTTTAATTGCATGGACCTGAACAATACGATCCACGACAATAGAAAAATCATTATTACATGCTAAACAATTTAATACAGAAGCGATTCTCTTTGCGACTGAAAAATAATTAAAAGAGAGTGTCTGGTTGTATGCAATCGTTTTTAATTCGCGTATTTCATCTCACATTCTTTAATGAAGATAAGCTAAACAATCGCGTGCAGCGCAGCAAAGATACGATATCAATGCCACACTGAGTCATGAACTGATGTCTTTTTTTTCTTATTTCATCGTTTCCGTGGAACGGTATAATCGTATCTCTGTTTAGAATATAAATCTTACGTGATTTGAGCGGATTCTTAGTTCACCGAGAACGTGGCTTGTCACGGTAAGACGAAACGCCGCCAATTCTACTGATACCCAATTTAATCATTTAAGAAACAAAGTCTGTTTCGTATGTTTTCACATTTTTTGACAGGCAAATGCCAGAGAATGTTTTCCCGTTTAATACAATTGCGCGCGCCCACCAATGGGGAAAAGTGTTATCTTCCGGAGAAAGTCACTTACCCGTCTCCGCGCAATCGATTCACTTTGACAAACAGTACACACACCAAAAAGAAAAGGAGCAATAGAAGACCGGCAGTGACCCCGCCTGCCAGAGCCAAGTATGTCACCAATTCATCGATTTCCTGGAAAATTCAACACCCGGGTCTAAACATTGTTTCCTCCAGCGGGGAGAAATATTTCTGGAATGGAATATGCGTTCACGGATGGGGAACGTTCGCAAAGATGCAGGTCGATACGATGTCGGCGAAACAAAGTGAGAATGCAAGAATGTGAATGAATCTCCGTCGCGCACGGATGCTTTGCAATTTAATAAATATATCGAACGCGAACAGGAAGCAAAAAAGGTGAGAATGTGACTTCGCTGAGAGATGGCATTCATTTCTACGGCGATTGCGATAGAATCATTGATGCATCGCGCGAATCACTTTCATCGCATAATTCCAGTGATTCCTCTTGCGCCGATGCAACCTTGAAGGTGCATAGTCGCGTCTTTAATTGGCAACCGCTCGAGTAGCCGTAATTAGTATTACAAAACGAGCTTCGCCGTGTGTACTATGATTAGCCTCGATTCTTGTGAAAGACTGAAGCGCGGAATATAACTGAAGTTATGGGATTTAATAATCTATTATTAAAATCGGAGTAGCATTAAATACTAAACAATATTTCTCCCCTTTCCGCGGAAGAACGCTACGCCTGGAAGAATTAACCGGATGAAATCGGCAAATCATTCGGCTGATCGTCGTAATTGTAAGACTAACGGTAATGGTATGTTTGTATATTAAAGCGAAATTATACGGTACGATTCCTACATACGTATTACGGTTGGAACTGCGTATTTTCAATCGAGAGCCGCGGATTTTCGACCTCAGATACAACTCTAAGGTAAAAAAGGTGAAAAGAGAAACGTGTACGTACCATGATAAATAAACCTGTAGCCGAGTAAAAGTATAACGGGCCTCCCTGAGGACAATACTAGACTGGCGTACGCAATCAAGATATCGGTATCAGTGCGTTATCTTGGCCGCCGTGATATCTGTGAAAATCTGGGGGGCATTGTAACACACCCATTCAACGCAACGTTTGACAATTCATTTACGATATTCTTTAAATTGCATGTGCATAAATGTGCATAACACAGTGGTGAACGTAAAAATCGATGGTCACCTGTCCCGCGTGACAGAGCTGACGAGCGATAATTTTTCACCGAAAACGAGTGTGCTCCGAAAGAGCACAGTGTGCTGGTGAAAAAAACACGGAAGAGACGGCGAAGTATATAACGCTTCGTAATTGTAATCGCACGTTCAATTATTTCACGATGTCACAGGCTTCCAAGACACTTCCATAGTCGGCGGATAGAATAAGGTGGTCAGGTAAATGAACACTAATGTAAGACTGCGGGACGGGACTAATGTAAAGTGTATAACAGTGCCAGCAAAGCACTGCTCAATGCTGATAAACCCCTCCAGCGTATGGAAGGTGTACATACGTGCACACGTGTGCGCGTGGCTGATTTCTTGCGAGGGCATTCGCGTCCTCCGCATCCAACACGCTCACACGGTTTTCACTACGTCGTTTCAACACGCCCATGAATTACGTGAATATTATTAATTCTTTTTATCGAAATCGGGCGTTGATCTATCGCGAAGATGGATGAGATGAAAGTCCGTTTTGCGTGAACGACATTCGTCTACTGAATACACACGACCACGGGAAGGACTATGTAAACATCGTGATCGAAACAAACTCTTTTTCATTTGGGCAACCTTTTCTCTCGTTTGCGTATTTTATATTATTTCTCGTTTAACCATAGGTTGGACAGACTCTTTCATCGTGTGGGATTTTCCGTTTAAACAGAAGGAGATCCTTGAATGGCTTATAAAAATATAACATCTATTTGTAAAGAATTCTGTTACAAAATGTAAAAGTTATAAAATATATACACATCATATTAATGTAAAAAATATAGTCACAGTGTTATATGTACAACTATGTAATTAGTCAATTGTGTTTAGATACCTAAACAATGTCTATTAATGTCGCATTATCTACAGATTTATACTCATGCACAGATGAGATCATGAGCCACTGTAACACGTGCGGAAGCATCATACTTATACTGATGTACAAGTAATAAGGAATTGGTTGTGTAGAACCAATTGGGGAGAACCATAAGCCTCTTCTCGTGCCATCTCTTATATGATGGCTTAAAAAACTTGCTAATATCATCCATGAATAGTTACTAATTCTTGGATGATTAAACATGCTTGCATAAATATTCATCAACAGCCATAAGATTATAGGAATAGTTGTACAATGAAGAAATGGCCGTTTTTGCAAATGAGTTGCATCCTGTAAAAAGGAGTCAAAGTTTAATATTTAAATATGCTGAAAGACATTGCGACAAAAATGCTGTGTCTGTTTATGCGATGAGACGAATAGTCCTTTAGCCATTCTTGAAAGTCCGATGCCTTCTCTGAGAACCTCATGGCATTCTTGAAAGTCGGATGCCACCCTTGACAGTCAGATAATGCTTTGTGCGTGTATATATATAAGTGAAAGCGAGGGTTGGAAAATGAAAATGACTTATGTCATCGCTAAGAACCTTCGGTGGATCACACAAACAGACACGGCGATACGAAAATGCATACAATCAGGAATGAACACTGTATGGAAATAATTTGCAAAAAGAAATACGTGGACACAATGAAAGGTTATGATACCACTTACACTTAATCTCCAACTCCATGCCGCGATAAAATGATCTACGTCGATTACGGACGATAAGTAGAAGCACCAAAAGATGCTCGAAATATTTTGAACAAGAGACTTTTTTGACAAGTTTAAAATGACAGCCCACGTGAGTCCACCGACAATTGCGTGAGTGACATTGTCAAAAATCGCGCGTCTCCCAGCTGTCTTTCCATATTTCAAACCTTGGTCACCAATGTACGAACAAATACCTATAGCACCAGTCAATAACACCCGTAGGAGAACATCTCTTTTCCCAAAAAACATCACAATAAATTTTATACAAAGGAGAAAAAGCTCCTTTGTTCTGTTAGGAACGGGAAAATTGTATTACAAACAGTGCCTCGCCATTTTGAATTATTAGAAATATAGTCTGTGCACCTTTGCAATCCTGTCTGCTATAGTCTATTTCGATTAAGTTCCTACTGAGATGTTGAATATATTTTAAAATAAATTGTGCATCAACTTAAAGTTTCGATCGATTTCTGTTCGTGTTTTTCTATTATATATTGGTGGAGTTATTATTCTTTATTATTTATGTCTTATCGAGACGCTTGAAATTTAAAACGCTTCCGGCTCTGGGCCAAGGCGGGATGCTTTTTTGACTGCATTGATGTCAATCGAAATAAACTGTCGTGACATTCAAAGTTTACGATTACACAGTATACACAGATTGCGAAAAGTGGGTACCGGTAAAAACAACGCAAAAGAGGAAGCAATTTTCTCTACTATTGCACGGCAAATTCACTTTTCAAATGGTAAATAGAATGTCTTCTCGGCCACAAATTGTTTCGAACATACGTTGTTTCCAAAATCGCGAATATCATATAGCTTTTGTTCTGAACTGATGTCGTTACGAATTTCTTCCTTGCAGTATTGCGTGATTTAGCAAACACGTGCTACAGGACTCTATTGATCTCTGACAAAATAGTACTATCAGAGTTTCCTTCAAGAATTGTTTTATAATTAAAATCCGACAAAAAATATGTCGAATTTCAAGGTAACATTAACATTGAACAATTTTTTTGCCCAACAAAATTTTCGTTTCTCGTCACAATAGCGTGTTACGTTTTCGGTATTATTAACTCGATAAATTCTGAAATTGTGATGCGGAATTTTTACTGAAATGTATGGATATTTAATTATTGCGTTCTAGCCACCTAACTCTAAAAGCGAAGAGTTTCGAAAGTACTTGGAAAGAGCAGGCGTTATGGATGCTCTTACAAAGGTACTTGTATCCTTGTACGAAGAGCCAGAAAAGCCTGATGATGCTTTAGAGTATCCTTTTATAAAGAATAAGATGCATAGCTTTATGTTCTAATACATAATCATTGATAATAGTTATTACCTTTGATATAGAGATTATTTCTTAAATTAATATGACAGATACATTCGCCAAAATTTAGGTGGTATCACTGAAGTTGATATCGAAGTGGAATACTTAAAAAAAGAATTGGATGAAGCCAAAGCTAAGATTACAGAGTTAAAGGCAAAGTTGGTCAAATATGAGGCCGATGAGGGGGCAGAATAATTTGAATACAATGCAATAGACGATAACGGAAATACTAGTCCCTACTGGACACTGGCTTTCTACAGAAAGTCAGACCGACAACGTGCCTTAAAACAGATAAAATTTAATCACTATATAAGATGACTTAGAACATAAGATAAATTAAAAATCATTTGCAAATTTCATTAGTCTAAGTTTTCTTAATAGTTTTTGTAAAGCATCACCGATATTTTTATTACATGTTTTTCGAAAAAATTAAGCGTATCTACACAGTAGAGACAATGTAATCAAAATATAAACGCTGCATATGTTAAACCAAAAAGAATAGTTGGAGTTAAATTTTCTGTTAAGCCATATGTTGTTAACAAAATGTGATGCACTATTTAGTTGTTTTTTTTAAAATGAGTTTTATATTGTTTTTTGCTCAGATTTGTCAAACTGTAAGCCAGCTAAGTTTAATATAATAAACGTGGTGAGAAATGATAATGTGAGCATATGAAACAACTTGTCAAGTTAGAATTCAAATGTATTTGTGGCAATATACATAAATATCGATGTATCTATCTTATAATCTAAATGGTATTTTGAGTCCTTTATTCCATTGACAGTTTCTGACTGTATTTTTTATTCACAGGCTCTGTGTTTGTTTAATAATGTGATTAGCCTAAAATATGTATGTTACAATGTTACTTAAGAAATAATAACACATGAATTCATTCAGGAATTTATTCTGTTATTATAATTACCCTTTAGGTTTCAAGCATTCATTCATTGCGTGCAAATTGAATGTATCGAAAAGGATCATCTTCATGTTGGTTTCTCAGCTTGCCTGCGCTTTACCTCCCAATTATATATACGTGCCATGTTCACCTCCGTCGTTGTGAACTGATCCCTCACAAAATCTAAATCATGTTCCACGTAACCTAAGATCCTTTTTGCTGCTTCTATATTTTTCGTTAATGTCTCTTGTGCATCGTCCAAACTGTACTCGAGCATAACGTTAGCCCCTAACCATAAGCACACTTTATCGGTAGGTGGGATAACAGCCTTAGCGTAAACTTGTTCCGATAAAAGAAACTGTGTCTCCAAATCTTTGCTGTTATTCTTTTCTTGCTGCAACTTTTTGATCATTTCCAGTGATCTCTCCAGATCTGGTATCTGTGCTTTCAGTCGTCTTCTCTTGTTAAACAAATTATATTCCATAAATTTGTATTTGCCATGGTTCTCATCCAACATTTGGAGTACTTTATCCGCTGATTCATTTTCTGGCCTTGCCATGAAAGCGTCGACATCGTCCTATGTTCCAAAAATATTTAAAATAATAATCACACACGTATTTCGATATTAATTCAGGCGCCGTGTCTCTTTTGTGACCATATAAGGTTCGCTTAACAAAAAAAGGTCGAACCATGCTTTTTGGTAGAATACGAAGATGAACAACGAATTATTATGAGACGCATACAATTAATTAAAGGAAAAAGAAAAGTTTAGTCAACTTCTTGTAATAAAAATTTGTTCTAATAAGCCATGAGGATTACTCCGTAAAAATAACCATGGTAACATAATATAAGTTGACAGGGTTATTACATCCATAAGAATTTTATAACAATATGTTATAGAAATTTTATATTATGATAATGTACTTACAACAAATTCGGCCTCCGGTATTCCGGCGTACGACTTTTTATCTTTATCCAGCACAACGTCCGCTTTATTTTCACCGTCTTCCATCTTGAATCACTATATGCACTATACCATACAAATTCTCAAGGCATGAGTCCAGTTTACATGACTACTTCTACCATATTCAGAATTTTTTTATTTCTGTCGTAAATTAGCGGCGAACATCACAATGTATATTGTCGCATTTGTAAATTCAGAGTGAAGCTTTGTTTAAAAACAAAAATTAAATATAGTTTTGTCAAATATATGCACGAACGTGCGTTCAATTTGAAGCGGAACCCGGGAGGTAGTGGCCCCTGGCGGGACATCGTGGTACCAAGAAAGCCGTCTAACTATGATATAAATGAATCCACAGTAAAATCAATCTTCCACTAATGATAAATTTAATCTATTTATATACAAAATTGAAATACATTTATGATTTCTATTATTCTACAAATCATGAAGGGTTTATGATTAAGAAGTTAATAAGCAAAGTAATGAGTAATAAGAGAATAGGTAGGTGTTACTTTTGTCCGAGCATTGGAGAAACGATTGGTTTGCAATTAAATTCTGATAAAGATAACAATTATCTTCTGGTAATACTGGAAACTGCACGGGATTGGTTAAATCGAACTTTGGTCTGCGGATACTTGCACTTGTTATTTTAATGAGGAAGATTTCCCTCTTCAATATGTAAGAAGCGCGCAAGTTGTTAACGTAAAGCGGAGACTTACGTAGATATGAAATAATACAATTACACCAAGGCCACTGTGACATGGGCAAAATGTCCCTTTAAACCGTTTTTCATTTAATCGGGTAGGACAGACATTAAACAACTTTCCCTGCAAAAAAATTTAAAATGCGAAAGACGATAGAAGGATCCCAAAATCATGTTGAATCTCTTTCTCTCCCATTTCTTGTATATATACTTTCTTTAATTTAAAATGCAAAACAGTCCTGCTAAAGATTTCTTTCATGAATATTTCGGGTCTCAGTCTACTAATGTCAAGTCCCATTCATTCTGAATTAACTGTCCACCCGCACCCCCTATATCCGCACAGATATACAAACAGGCACTACATTTACGATTGACGCGGGGCGCATTCCTTCTCTTTGATGTACTTTATTGGCCTAATAGAGCCGAACTGTTGCTGTATCGTGTAAAACAGAGTACGCCCTGGACTAGTCGTCTAGACTTCTTGCACAAAAAGCTCCTCCCTTTGTGTAACAATCACGTTGCATGCAAAACAAACGATAGACTCCGAGCACGTGTGAATCGGGCCGCATTCGCTACACATTGGAAACCGCCGTTTTCTATGAGTAAGAATGACTAGTAAGCATTTCGCCATTTCACTGTATTAATTGTTTAATCTTTCACGCGATAATGCGATGGCATTCGCCGCTGTACGCCAACTTAATTGCAACTCCTAAATCAGCGCCGCAGCAATTACTTCTTCGATAAGCTAAAACTCGCTCGAATCGCGCAACGAGAAACAAGTTCGTCCAAGATCGCAGAATCATGTCAACTTTCTCGCCCAGCACGAGCGTAGGATTATCAGGCTAGGATAGATTAAGGATGTAGCGTTTGTTGTAGGCGCATAGATCACGATGATGGCCCGTAACGAGTACGTGTCGAGCGGCAGGGCGATCATATGGGTACGGGGTACACCAAACAGGAGTGATCCGAGCGACTGAGTGAGTTGGAGGTCGGAGGAGTATATTGGCCATTTCCGCAGGAAGCCCTAGGTAACCTGTAACCGCCATTGAGGTTGAAACTAACGTGCCACGGATCGCTGTCGTTTCATAACAAGCCGTTCTGAATTCGCCTGCTCATAATCTCGGCGTGCTGATCGATCGATCTTTACCTGTGCGCTATCAGCGTAACGTTCGCAGTCGTTTCATCCTTTTTAATTGAGAGGAGATACACTTGCGTATCTTGTTCACTGACTGGCAGATAAAGCAATTAAGTTTAGTGATCGC
Organism: Holcopasites calliopsidis; assembly: GCA_023838395.1. NCBI lineage: Eukaryota > Metazoa > Arthropoda > Insecta > Hymenoptera > Apidae > Holcopasites > Holcopasites calliopsidis. The sequence continues at coordinate 6,696,886 of JALHAQ010000004.1, read as the reverse complement.
AAGTTAACTGTGCAGCGCAAACGAATTAGAAATGGTAGACCGATAATGGAATTTGTAATTGATATAATTTATATAAATTATGGAATTCGCTCGTGCCTAAGAGAAGAATTTCAGCGACTCGTTGATAGTATTTGACATAATTGTAACAAAATGAATGAGACAAATAAAAATTGAAAATTCACCCACTAGTCGACGCAATTTTTCTTAACCATTTTGGATGATAAAAGAAGAACGTTCCCTAAGATGCTGCATTAATGCGAGCCAAGATTCCGCACGATCGAATAGATATGCGTTCACGTCGAAGAATGCTTTCGGGTCATTGAAGAGAAAAAAAAAGTCGTTTCACGACTGACAATAGTGATACAAATAATGCAGGCTAACTCTTGTTGTCCGCAGATTTAATCAGCTAAAATGAGTCACCGTTTTTACTTGGCGACGCTTAACAAAGACTCAGGAGCAAGATTAAATAAACAATCGCGTGCTTATCTAGTGGAAGAAACGACACTATTGCATAACGACGATTAATTGAAAAAAATCATACTCTTCTTTGCTGAAAAAGTTGGAACGAGGCTCGAATTGACACTGCCATCCCTTTTGGGCGGATTGTCAATAGAACGCTTTCGTTTTCGAAAGGTGTCAAAATGATGCGCGTTTACAGAATTTTTCAGGAAGGATGCATTCTTTCTGGAAGTGTCAATAAGGCTGGTATTTGTTCTAAGCTCGAATTCGAGTTTGTTTTATACCATTCTCTAACACGCGGTTCCTCTGACGTAGCAGAAGGGAGCGGTTGACCTAACAAAGTGATTTTCAGTCGGCACGCAATTTAAACTAAATCCGATGTTCCCGAGATTAGAGTTATTAATAATTCTGAACAATTCTTTCAAATCTCAACGCGTGGCAAAAACAAAAATCAGCTCGGTGAAATGAGAACGTAGCGAAGAAATATTATTAAAGTCCCTTCACATTTTCCAGATATATGTTTATCTAACAGTTCAGTAATAAAATCGCACCTGTTTTATTTCACAATAATAGTGTTTTTCGACTTCAATGATATCGGCTACTTGGATGGCCGGCAAAAAGAGGCACGTGCGAATGTATGAATGAAAGTTTACGAGGATAGTAAGAACAGGTCAATCTGCCAATTGACCATTGGTCAGGCAGACCTGGACGAAACCAAGGCACGGATCGTGTCTCCCTTCTGTTCATCCTCGGACATCCACATAGCACAGGGCAGCAGCCTCGCGTGCACACGCTTCGTGTATACAACCTACCACCACCGTGGAGAATTGGTCAAGCAGAGTGCAACAGATAAGGGTAGCCATGGAGGGGGATAGTTGACTCTCTAGTGGCCACTCGGAGTCAGTTGCTCTTATGCTTGCCAGACTTTAACAACAACCACGCCGGGCTGTTGCAGTACGGGCCTCGTGACTCGAAACGTCAGACGCGACTCGAAACAGTGCCGAATCCGCATTATTATTGTTCTATTAATTTGTGAGGGGCGTTGGACTCTGTCGACAACCCCTACGGTGTCCGCTTCGTCACTGACAACACGATCGAAAAGGGAAAGCGGCGGGGATCTGTTCTGATTTCACTTACTGACAATTGCTTTCGCGGTAGTTTTAAGTGAAAAATCACCCATTGTTTGAATAATCTCGTGGATTGTGATTTAAATGAATAACGAGTGAATTGGAACTTTCAAGTGCAACCACCGGCAGCATTGGCGATTCTTTATTAATTATTATTTATCATCCGTGAAAGAAGGATAATATACAAAGGAATCAAGATTAACGCGGTTTGTTCATTTTGGAGAATCTTTTGGAAGAAGTGGAAGGCGGGCAACATTTGACAGAAGAAACAAAATAGCTTGACTGTTAATTGTGAAGTGTATAATTCCAGTGGCAATCGTAATTTGCACTGCACCTTTGGAAGAACTGTAACGTCTCGTATAAAGAGTATTTCAAATCTGCAAGCTGGAGGATCGATGCCGAAGAATGCGGAGGAAAGAAGCTTGACTCGCGTTACGAATCTTCCTCTGAGGTCGTGGGAGGGGGTCATCGGGATCGAGAGAACAATGACGACTGACAGTTAACGAAAAATTGCTGCAAAAGTTTTGCGGAGGGTGATCGAGGGCTCGTCTCAGGGGGGGTTGTGGATATTATGTTAGGAACGAGATTATGCGTGCTTCTGAAGGTGCTGGCGTTGGCGGGATGCGTCTCGGCGCTCCTGCCAGAAGACTACGAAGATCGATCTACTCCTGCTAATCTCCAAGAAGAATGCGCCTCGAAATGCCCGGACCTCGACTTAAATCAGGTCAGACATCCACTAATATAGAGGTCAAAAATGTTTTCGACGAATTTGGAAACGTAAAGCTCATTTAAGCACGTGACAAAAGTTCCCTCAAGGCCTCGAGATTTCAAGGCACATAAATTAGCGTGAAATCTTATCAGAAATATTTCTTAATTCGTTCAAGAATTCGGATGGTATAAATAGAGAAGAAATAACTTTTCTACTGAATCTCAAACGATAAAGTGTACGCGAAATATTCCGCTATTTGCTTCATACCTTTTGCCCTTTCAATTAACTACCCTCTAGTAATTCACGGCAGTCTTGTTAACGAGGTGACAGATTATTCTGTCCAACGAACATAACAAATGGTAATGTGTCTGATAAAAGTTACCGGGAGCAAATCGTATACCCTATCTACTCCCTCCTCTTTTTCTTGTCACCTACATTTTCGTGGCGTTTATCAATATTCTTCCCGATTACTCACGATATTATTACTCACTCTTGTTACGAAAGTTTCACTAGGCAAAGATCATGAAAATTGTCACGTGGCCGAGCACTACATGCAGCGCGATGGAGATGGACTAAAAGCGTTCGCTAAATTGTCCGTGAAATATACCATGCCTTTTTCCGCTCTATATTTTCATGTTTCGCGCGAACATGACTGTTTACAGCAATAAATAATCGCAATCGCGGGGGATTTCTTTATCGGCCACGATTCCACGGCGAAGAGGTCAATAAAATTGCGAAGTTCACTTAGGCCCGTGAAACGAAACGTGGCAGAAATCGATTCGCGATCAACCGGCCGCGGCCGGGCCAGTCGATAGCCTTTTTTCGTAATGGGGTGCCGATTAATTTCGTCCGTTCTTTCAATTTGTGCTTGCCTATCATACATCGCGTTGCTCCTTTCGCGCACAGTCTTTCTTCGTCGACTTTCGCGGACAACACATAGGTACAGCAAAATTACAAAAAAAAAAAAACGTTGCGATTTTAGGGACTATAATTTATGTGGAAAGAGAATAAAGGGAATAATTCGCTGGAATCCGCGAGAAACGCTCTCTCGGAGCGAGTCGAGCATAGCACAAAAATGGCTCCGCACGAAGGACGTATCAATTTAAGTCCACTCTTCATCCCGACTGTACCATTCATTAATTAACTTAACTACATGACGGCGCATCATCGCAGTCCATAAGCACCGGTCTCGAGGATGAAAGGCGAGTTGTAACGGATACAGGAGCTTCTAATCATTTTTTCCGCAATTTCTCCTTTACGATTTACCATGCAAATAACGATAGATTTTTTTGTAAACGCGATATCGATTGTTTGAAACGACGATTCTGAAAGGATCGCAAGGGAAGCACGTTTTACCTCCATTTCTTCTTCTCTCTGGTTCTCACAGCGGGCGAATGAAACGATTGAAAGGATGCATCAGGAGAGATGAACGGAACAAAAGGCGGTCTGGAGAAATGATTAAACAGATCCTTTCGTGGAGAGTTTAATTGATAATTGCTGGCAATTTCGTTCACGCCAATTGCCAAAGATACTGATTACAAGCCTTTTTACGACGCGCTCGTTCACACGAGCCACGGGAACCGTTCGCTACCGTGAAAATGTTCCTTCTCAAGTTAATTGAAAGTCTCGGTGCTCTATTGCACGATAAATAGAAGAAAAGAAGTCTGTTACTTCGTATACTAATAAGATTCTAGAGCTTATCGACATCTCGAAACATTGCATTTCAATTATCCAGCGCCAGATAAAAGAAATCACTGGTCGAAAATCAACTTCTGGATCCCCTTATCTTCCCTTCGTTCTCCGCTCGATCTAGCCACCGCTTCTTTCTTTTTTTCCTTCGCGCGTCTACGATCTCGAGGTTCGAAGGGTCACGAGGCGGGAGACTATCGAACGCGAAGATAACGAGAATCCCGATCAGCGATGGCGTAGGGTGTAAAAAAAAAAAACTACATAACGATTTATAAAATCTCGATACGTAGATCGAGGGTCCGCGCTTACGGCGCGTCTCGGTACGAACGGCGCCCATGGTATTTATTAAACACGAGTAGCAACGATGTCGCTTTATCGTATCTTGAGGTGATGCCTAGGATGACCTTACTACGCTTGCATAATCGGGATGTGGTTAGTTTTCTAAACTTTGTCGCGCTACGGCTCCAAGTAGACCCCGCGGTTCTGATCGCAACTCTCTTTTTCGAACTTCGCTCGATATTACTGTGATCTCTCGTAATGAAATAATATCTAGGTAAATGGATAATTGAAAGACAGAAGGTACAGGGAAAATTGGCGCTATTATCCCCTCATGGGCTTAACACTTGTCCAGTTTTAAATGGAATTCCTCAATTCAGTCAACGCCGTTGAATTTTCCCCTTTAATTGAAAAATAATTACTTAAATGGCGTTTGTAATGGATCCACGCCCACGCGTTAACCTACATACGATTTCGCAGCGCGCAAAACGACAGACAGCCACGGTGCGATTCGACGCGTTCGCGCCTAGGTGGATCTGAAGCGGAGCTACACCGAACAATCTGACCAATTCCTGGTTCTCGCCGTCAGAGGAACTACGTAGAATCCAGAGGATCGGCGTGCAATATTATATGTGTAGCCGTACACAATGAACTTCCTGCCGGCCACATCCTCTCACCTACAACGCGTGCCTGGCGACTTGCTAGGGGTTCACCTCCAAGTGCCATCGACAATCGTGTGAAATTCGAAATCGCTTCGTCAATCGGTGCACGAGCTTCGTGCGAATCTGATGCGTTCGTAGTGTTTTCATTTTTGTTTTTTTTTTCTCTTGAAGAGGAGCGTACGTTGCGTGGATGATAAAAAGCCTCGCGGCGAGGAAAGCAAACAAGGTGGTGCGAATTTGATATTGTTTAAAAAACAAGCTTTATCTTTATCCGCGAAGAGAAATCTGGCTTGCTTAATCGAAGAAGCACGATTAGCCGAAGTTTGCTTCAATCCGTTGGGAATCGAACGCGAGAGATTTCTCAGACGAAGGATCGAACGATGGATGATCCGATGAGATTAAATGAACCGCAGAGAAAACTGATAATTCGTGGGAGGGTGACATACCGTGACCCGATTATTTAGTGGAACGTCTTTGTTATCGTTAGATTTGTACCATTCTATACGACAACGGAGCGCTTTTATTTAAACGTTTTTACGCTTAAACGCAGTTGCGTAGAACTTCTAAGTGCATTCAGCAGTTCAAGCTGATCGTTATCGAGTAGAAATCTATAGCGGTCATTGAGGAGGGGGATGCGAAGCTTCGTGTACTTTAAGGGTGAATTCGAGTCGGCTGCATATACGGGCGGGTAGCCCACATCTTTTAGGATTTCGTGAATTTTGGGGACTTCGATTCTGTAAAGCCCAGGGGACACGGTCGATTACCCTTCATAATGCTCATATTAAGAATCCATCATTCAGTGATCGTTCAAATTGCTGAAACTTTCGAATCGAGGGAGGCAGTAGAAAGAATTTGTCACTCTCTTGAAAAGATTGATAGCACCGTGAGATATATACCTACAATTTAATCCCTCGGACTCTCAGCTAGGAGCGAATCCTGGGAAGTTTCGGTGCCTGTGTACATGACGTCATACGAATTAAAACGCATGCACGTTCCGCACACGCGCACGGTACTCGTACAGTATTCGCTAGATCGAGGATCATAAACGAGTGGCAGCTGATGGCGGTAGTTTTTAATTCGTCCCATGATCTTGAAGGTAATTAACGAAATGAAATGGCGACTGTTCGTGCGGCTACGGGCAGCCCTAACGCGACTCGTCATCCAGACATTAAAATTAAAAAAGGTTAAACTGTCCTTTGCGGTTCATCCCGGAATAGCTTCGATTCATCGTATTACGATACGAGCGACTTAAACTGGTGGACCAGTTACGTAACCTTTAAGTACGAGAGATGTGGAAACGTTTTTCCACCGCGAAACGCCACGACGAAAAACGCTTCCCGTTCTCGGTGCTAACGAGCGCAACGCGAGCGTACGCGAGACGATGCGTACCTTTTTAATTCGTCGTGTAACGCGAGAATAATTGGCGGGCATCGTAGACGAATGCAATGTTTGTGGACTGTCGAACGTTGACTGCATCCTTCCACAAAACGGTCTTCAAAAGACGGGGGAAAGGAGAGAGAGAGAGAGAGGGGGGCCACCGTTAAGGTGTTTGCCAAAGACAAACCTCAGACTTCAAAGGTAGACGTTCCATCCGAGTGGACACCGTCCGGTATGCATTCAACACCGTGCGACCTGTGGCTTGTTCGGGCCCGCACGAAAAAACCTGATACCCTTTGCCTTCAACTTGAAACACCCCGGGACGCTTTGAGAGCGTCAAAGCCCTCCCGGAGTCGTATTATTTTGAAATGTTTGCCTCGGATTTAGGGTGAAGTATTCACCTGTTTCCGTGATCTATCCGACAGAGACGATTAGCGCCCTGAACAAGGATTAATTCGATACTATATTCATTTTTTTTTTTTTTTACGTAACGCGCGTTAGGTAACTATTGGCGTATGCGTTAGAATGGCAACGATCCGCGAGAACCTTGGGAAAAGGCTGGATAAAAATCTATCCTGCGACTGTCCGCTTGGAGGGAAGATATAGCGACCGGTCATTATACTCAATCATCGTACGCCGTTGCATTTTCGAGGCGAGGTGCAACAGTTGGCGAACGCCGCCGAGCGTGACGAAGACGTTGAACATGACGGAAGGACGTGCGGAAGGACGAGCAGGCACACATTAGACGATTACCTTAGATCAGATAAAACAGCTCTTTACCGGCTGATTTCCGTCTCGAGGACGGACGCCTTGGTGTGGGCTTTTTCTTTTTGGTGGGAACCGGAAGCGAGAAGAGGGAGGCGTCGCAATGAAACGGAGTGACTGTTTAAAATCCATTGACGCGATAACTATGAGCGATTATCGAAACGGTTTGGGGGAGAAGACTCGAAACATACGAGATTTACAATTGGGTACGATTGAGGTGAAAATTCGACGAGGAAAAGCGAAACGGAGATCTCACGTGTGGAGAGGAATTCATTATCGCTGAGAAAATACTCTGTCATGAGGAATAGCGATGCCATAGGGGTACTGTGCTTTCGTATGGTGCAGTCCGGGCAGTTTGATTAATCGGGTGCAAAGTTAAACGAGCGTCGTGCCGGCCGAAGGCGCAAGGAGCAGACAACGAGATACCTCGACAATGGAGAGAAGAGAGAGGGAAAAAATTCATCGTAAAATTGATAGATCCACGTTGGCAGGCGATAATAGCGAAAACACTGCACCGGCTCCCCGACTGTTCTTATCGTGCCCCGCTCGTCGTGCTTTCTCTGGTTCTGACGGCCACGCAGAACAAACGTTTTTCACACTTCCTTACGTTTGCATAAAATGGACAGTGGCGTGTACAAAAATCTATAAACATTGCCCTTTCAAATTTTCAATCTTTCGTCTTTAAATCGCGCGTCGATTTTATTTGAACTTCGTCCACTCGCTAGGGTGATGGAAAAAAAAATACGTTTCGAATGGCGGTAACTGCGGTGCACGCGTGGCGCGTAGGGGCCGCAGAAAATAAATTGAATCGCTTGCCAGCTTTAAAAGATAGTAAATTGTTTCATCCGGTTCAATTGACACCCCCGGTGCACCTAGACCGTCGCGAATGAATCGCCGAACAATCGCGCCATGTCTCAGGTCCCTGGTACCCTTTCGGATAGCGCGATCGTTACACCGTTTGCACCTGTACGTTACGCGCTTCCGGTGTACAGGTGCGCGTCCGGTTTTTAATGGAACCGAACGAGGAAAGAACGGTAATGCACGTTCGAGAAATTGACTGGATCGAGGGTGGTGAACAATTCCAGTGTCCAGCATCGGGGGGGTGAGAAGCCATGCGTACTGCCATGGGAATTTCGGGGGTCAACTAGTCCCTACGCATATTTAATTACCGTAACGATCATATTTATTCAGGGATACTGTAGGTGTCACCTGCTCGTTTACTAATTTAAATCGTCGCGTGTAGAGCTGGCGCCAGATAGCAATCTGTGGCCAACTGAGAAATATATTCTGCACGCTCCGCAGAAATTGTCCTGCAAAGTCTGCTTCTGTCACGTAAACCATATTTTCATTCATTTTTTTTTTTTTTTACAGAATCGGACGGACGACTCCAATTCGGAGGTGGGATGCGGCGTACGGTGCAAGATCGATCAGGTAAGTGCTCCTTAGATTTCACCATAACTTGTCTCAGTTCCACGCTCGAATTGAATGTAGCTCGATTTCGGTCGTTCTCGCGTAAAAGCTCGAACCTTTAAGCGTTTCCCCTGTTCCTCCCTTAGTACTTGCCGCTGCTCAATCCTATGCCCATCGAAGAGCACAGCTCTCGCGTCGTTTGTAGCGTGAATGCAAAGTACGCCGAGCAGCACCGTCGGTCGTTTATTAACATAGGCGAACGTCGGAGACGAAAATAAAGGGACGCCGGTCCCCCGGCACAATGAAAGTACTTCCGCTGCTGTCCCCGGGGAGCCTGTGTCCACTGGCTCGCCAGCGTATAGAGACGGTAAACGGCAAATAAAAACAAAGTCAGGACCTCCGCCTCCCTCGTTCGATGTTCGAGCGTACGTAGCCAAAGCCAATGAATGGATGAACGTGTGTACGCGTATCATGCGTACGAATGAAAGAATGGCCGGCCTCGTATGTACGGCTTCGTGACTTTAAATTGGATCGCGTACAAGTGCGGCCTATGGCGGATGTCGCCAAATTGCCGTGCGACTCCGGATTCACTCTCTCTGTTTGTTCGTCTCTTTCCGCTCCTCTGACGTTCTCTGTTTGGCCCAGTAGCGGAAGTACAACCGAAAACGCGACAGGGAAACGCGTTAGAACGTGAATGTACCACGCGTTTAAAGTCCCCAAGTAAACTCGTCTCGTAGAACGCACGATCGACGGAAGCTTTGTGAAAGAACAAATTAAGCAAACTTCGGGGAATTCGCAGTACGATCATTGGCATGTACACCTCTCAAAGGGAAACGCGGTCCTTGGAAAGCGAGACGAAGGATGGGACGAGAGACGAAAGTGGGAACGGACCCCTAGTGCGGCCGGAAGGATATCCAGCAACGCGTGTCTCCAGGGTAGGAAACGAGGACCGCAATTAATGCCACGAAAAGGATAAAAGACCCTGGCTATACCCTTAATTATCGCGTGCCTTCGGAAAAGGAGAGGAACGTCGCTATTAAGTCCGGTCCCTTCTTCCTACGTCGACAAAATAATGCAAGGACGTAATATTTACGCTCGTCCCGTCGTCGGTCGCGTGCGTTTTTAAACAATTTCGTGGCACGAAGTTGCGTGCCCCGTTGGTGAGCCTCGAATACCACGCGAGTCCGCGGTAGGTGAATTGCGCTTGGAACGATTTCCTCCCTCGCCTCGTTTCACGGTTCGTGCGTTCCAGTAACGCGCTCGCATAACGGGCTGGCTCGTCGACGCGATTCAAAAGGAAGATGCTCTACATTTTGCTAGGCTCAACCCTAATTGCCTACCTCCGTTAATCCAGCGATTTTAACCGTGGCCCGATGCTAAACTGTCCCTCGTTTTACGCGTTGCGCTATAGGCACTCGTTTTTATCGTGTCGCAATCGCATAGCGCAGACACACGAAGCATGTATTCTTTTTCGTGTACGTAATTTCTGTCGATTGCGTTCGTATGAGATTGGCTCACGTTTAATGCTTCTTCCGGTAATTTCACGGCTCGATGGGGAAGAACCGATACCCACGGAATTCCTTCTATAAATGCAGCATACGTTACCGTGTGCATCGAATTTGAAAAATATTACACAAAAGTGCTTGTGTTTAGGACTGTACTCAGTCTTCGGGGTGCAGTATACGACGCTTCAATAGACTCGAAGGCAGGGGGATACTCCAGCAATTCGAGTACATGTATGTTTGTAAAGTGGTGGACCACCGGCGCCGAACATCCCCGTGACAAATGCAACCACTTAACATTGGCTACCAGAAACTACGCTACTCGGTGTACCTATGCGTCAATTAACGACGCTCTCGAGACGGTGTTCCTCTCTACGTACAATGTTTATCTATATACAAATACCCTGAAGCTACTCGTCCACTTTAAAAATCCGGAAATCGATGAATTTACAAGTTTCCACAAGCGTATCGTCCCTCGCGGTGCTTCACTATTTATACGTCTCGCGTCGTACAAGCATACGAGGTATACACAGGATTAACGAACGGGGTTCAAACGAGCGAAACGAGTAGCGAACGGATAGATTCTCGTTCGTGGTAGGATGAAGATCTACGATCTACTGGTAGCCGAGTAGGGCGAGGGCCAGGCGAGGGGCGTAATGCGCGCTGAGGTTTTAATGAGGAAGTGAGAAATTAGCGGGCACAGCGGCGAACCGTTGTGCTTCAACCGCTTTCCACCGTCTGATAGTTTTGTCAACCCCCATTACGCGACGCTCGAGCATCGAAACGGAGAAAATTAGGATCGATTAAACGACCCGAGCCGAATTCGACTCTGCCGGATTCGTATGGCGCTGCGGGGACGAGCATCGCCGGAGAAACGCTGTCCGTTGTGGGATGTAATTGAAAAACGAGGGGGTCACAATGTTCGTACAGGCTCGAAGCAACGAAATGTCACAAGGAAGATGATTAATGAAGACGTTAAAAATTATCGTCGCGTAGGATCGTTAAAATAGCCGTTTCGATCATCGTGCATTGTATACGAAGATAAATACTCGACTCTTCTCCTATCGTTCTTCGTATCTCCACTTTTTTCTTGTTTCTCCGCGCTAAACTGATAAGGGAGCTCGGGGTATTTTTAACTCGACGTCTGACCAAATTGTAATTCGTCCGAAACGCGCGGCTCGTTCCGCGTTCGATAGGTCGTTCGGCAGAAAATCTAATCGCGCTCCACTCGGGCCGCATCGATGTCGCGCATACTCAGAACGACGCTCAACACTCGTAAAATCGAACTGCCACCAAATGTTTATTAATAACGTATTTATCTAACGACGGAGGTCCCTTTCCCACTGGACTTTTCAAACTAGCTGACCTATGTGATACCCTCGAATACCGTCGCACGCGTGTATACGTGCACAATAATTATTGAACGGCCGCATGAAACATGATTCAAATGGTGCCACGAACCGCAGCTTCCCTTTTAGTTTTTACGCCACCGCGTCTAACGAAGATAATTTTCCGATACTAGGTGGCATACGTATTAGGATTTAGTTCCTTTTCTGAAATAAAGGAAAAAGACGGGAAAGAAAAGATACGTTCTAGGTTGAAGCTTAAAGCTGAGTAGTTGACACAGGTGCATCGCTGATCTCGCTGAATTAAGTTTTCCGCGGCGAGCTTATTATTCTAAAATACCGAGAGGACTATCATTTATGTGCGGCGCCACTCGAACGCGGCAGAGCGTCGATCATGCTGGCAATTGGTAAATAGCTCTCTTGCATCTCGTGATACGATGTTGAAATTGCGATTTTACTATGCGTTACGACCCATATGCAGTACAGCTGTAGGAGTACTTCTAACCAGGCTCTCGATTTTCATTGCCAACGAAATTAAAAATATCAGTTATTGCTGCTTGGGACCGACACTAGAAATCGGAACAGGAAATGGGGCTTTAATGTGCGGGTTCGTCTCGTGGATGGTCGGAAGATGTTACTCGAAAAGAAAGGACGAGTCACGGATGACGATGAACGAAAGCCACCAGTCCAGAAGCAACTCATTACAAATTTGTTCTCTCCAAGATCGTTGAAGTGGTCGAGAATGCCAAATCTCCTTAGTTTATTTACGCTTCTCCGAGTATGCTTCCCCTGCAGATGTACTCGAAGAAAAGATCCCTTCTTCGATGGGATACTCCTCCTCCGTTGGCTTCTGAATTTTTCTATCTACTTCAGACCGGATAGGCGAGCAACGTTTTCCTTTTAAAAGCCCTTCGAACAGAAATGCAGTAACGAGATGATAACGAAGTGAACTAGCAACCAAGCCGAAGCGGTAGTAGTAACGCAATTTCCTGAACGATAACATTGCTGATCTCCTGGTACGCTTTATCGACAAGAGAAAGAAAAATATAGACCCGTAAGAACGGTATCAGCGAAAAAATTCTGTATAAATTGCGAACGTTCGCGATTTCCATCGCAAATAAACGCTACGCCTCGTCTACTGCTAATGTCCTCGTTCGTCTTCGTCTTTTTCTTCTTCCTCGACTGGCTTGTTGTCGCCCACAAATGCCCACATCCTCCCGCGCGGAAAGTTAATGCGTTAAACTTCGGTTCGCAAATCCATGCACGGCACGAACCCACCGGCCGTTTTATGAACGTGGGCGTTACTTGAGGCACGTGCCTCGGACATACGTTCCCGTCCGTCTTTTGAACACAGTTTCGCCTCCGAGACGTTCTAGTTACACTTCAATGCCAAAAACCGATTCGGCATGCTCCGTTCTTTAGCCCGAGTATTAAGGAACCGAATCCATGTATCGATCGAAGAGCAACGCGCGTTACGCGTCCACGTTAAATAATTTGTCATCGCTTGAATGTCGTCCACAGGTGTATTTGTAATCTTAAATGTTTTATTAGTAATCGCTAAACTGCAAGATTAAAAGCTTGCCCAACTGTAATACATTTTATACAACCAGTAACGCCAGCACGTAACATTGTGTAAACCTATTCTGATCCATTATTTTGTGGCTGTTGCAGTGTACAAAAGGCTGTGGAGCGTGGCAACGGGCACTGGACACGAGCTGCCAAGCCGTTTGCGTTAGTACATTAAAAGAGTATTATTTCTTAATCTGACATTAAACGCCGTTTTCCTTCCCGTTCCAAACTGAGCGTGAATCGATCCTAACGTCAGCTTTATCCTTTGCAGAATGGAACGCAAGAACTGCTGCCACCCAAGGAATTGTACTGTGTCCTGGGTTGTCACGACGCGTTGAATCGATATTTTCAACAATTGAAAGGTAACGGGCACCTTACTTATCTGTCAGCCCGCTTTCTCTTTCGCGTAAGGCACGGCGGTATGTTTGTTCGTTTAAAGGCGATCCTTCTCCCCTGAGTATGGTGCTCTAGTAATTAGCTTCGTTAGAAATTGGCGAACTCTTTGGCGTAACGGTCGACCGTGTCTGTTTGCAGCTTCTCCTCGTCGTATTGATCGAAATTGCTCGTATCGTCCGGCGACGCGCACTTCGGTATGAAGGTCGGCTGTATCTTTTGATGATAAATCTGATTCCAGTCGGTCGTTTGGAACCACCTGTGGCTCTTAATGTCCGCGGTGCCAGCCTTCAGATTTCCGTACCGTCTAGATAGGTCCACTTGTAGTATGTTCTTCAGAATGTCCTTCAGCTCCTCGCCAAAGTGGGGAGCGAATTTGTATTTACCCGCTACGATCTTCTCGTATATCTTCATCGGGTCGCGAGAGTAAAACGGCGGATAACCGGCGTTCATCTCGTATATTAGAACGCCGAAGCTCCACCAATCGACGGACTTGCCGTAGCCCTTCGACAGTATCACTTCCGGCGCGAGGTACTCCGGGGTGCCGCACAACGTCCACGTTCTCCCCTCGACCATCTTACAGAACCCGAAGTCGGTCATCCTGATGTAGCCCGTGTCCTGAATCAAAATGTTCTCCGGCTTCAAGTCTCTATAAATCAGGCTGCAATGATGAAGATACTCCAATGCGAGGACCACTTGGGCAGCGTAAAACCGTGCCAGGGACTCGTCGAACTTTCCCATGCGTCTCAGATGCGTGAACATCTCACCGCCGTTAATGTACGGCAGCACCATGTACACGTAGGAATTGTCTTTGAAGCAATACTCCATGTAAACAACGAACGGGAATCTCACGCACTGCAATATCCTTTTCTCGTTGTACGTGTGATCCACCTGCTTCATCTTCACGATCTTGGACTTCTCGATCACCTTCATCGCATAATAAACGGCGGTCGGCTTATACTTAACCAATAACACACGGCCGAACGCGCCCGTCCCGATGGTACGGAAACGATCGAAATCGTCCAGAGTAACCTTGTCGGCTCTATTGAGTTTCCATCTTTCGTAAAACGCTGACCGTAGCTCGTCGAGTATATTCTGGTATTCGACGAGGGCGCGTTGCCGTTCCAGCTCCATCGCGATTTACCCGACAACGCGATTGATAGTTATTCGTCATTGAACAATTTATGTAGGTGCACTTAACGCGTTCGTCGTGAGGTCGATTATATGTATCGAGGAGGTAGGACGGTTTTCGGTAACGAAGTCGATGCGTGTATCGACATTGTTGCTCTTAAATATCGTCGAATAGATTAACAATTTCAGCACGGAAATGGGTGACCGCGCGATCGACTTTTGTCGAATCGGCGTGTAGAGTATCATAACCAAATGATACCTTCACCCTCGCGTTTATATTAATATCTCTCGATGTAAATTATTAGCGGAAATAGGTATTCCACCGGCCCCGGCACTGGTCGCGGACTCGTTGACCGCGACTTCTCTGCGACTGGAATGGAAGGGAATAGACGTCGAAAGACGCGGAGGAGGCATATCGTACTTAGTGCAATGGAGGTACGAGGAATTGGCCGAGACCTGGCAGTACTGCAGAAATCAGTCGTGGGGAGAGGATGATCAGATCCTGGTTGAAAATTTGCAACCTTACACGAAATACAGGGTAAATTTCTCTCCTCCATTCAACCGTGCTTTATTCAATCACCTTGAATTTCTAATAAAATAAAAAAAATCCCTTCATTTTTTCCAATTACAGTTTCGCGTAGCGTTGCTGTTGAAATCGTCGCAACACAATCCCGAGCCAATCGTCTCCGCTCCGAGCGTCGTGATAAGAACGCTGGCGGCTGGTTTACCAACCTCAGCACCGGTAATTGTAAGAGCGGTCGCGGTAGACAGCTGCCGCGCCTCTGTGTCTTGGGAACCGGGCCCTTTTCCGAACGGGCCACTTTTGTCTTATGTTCTGCGTCTGCAAGGGGCTGACCACTCCCAGCTTAAGGTATACGCCACGCCAGAACTTACAATGATAAATGTGAATGAACATTATCGACGTTCATTCATATTCCCTTTCTTTTAACGCGACAGTTCTGTCCACCTTTTCGAGTCTCATCACTGCACATAGATACATCTTAATGTCTCGGCTGTTCTATGCAAGCTATATTATCACCGTTCAGCAGCGTTCGACGAATTCGTCGACGAATAAATTGCGATTGTGCTTTGCTGTTCCTTTCAACTGTTTTAACTAAAGTAGTAGCACTATGTAAAATAGCAACTGGTTCTACAAGATCGGCCACCCCTCCCAAGGAAGATTGTTTTGCTGGTAGACAAATATATGAAGAAGATATGCATGTTTGGTATTAGAAGAAAGCATGCCATTTAATTTTTTAATTCTGCTAAACGACATTTGCTTCGAAAGGATCCATGCTCGCGGGTTCGAACGATAACACGACTTATTACTTTATTGCATCGCCAGTCACCTTTGACTTGTACTTTCATATCATCCCTCTAACCTGCTTACTTGTAAGAACCAGATCTTCCACGAAACACGTTTCTGGCATGGCGTTTCTTTCCCTACTCGCATATACCGTTTACCTAACGGGGGATCGAAAGGGACAGACCCTTTGTCAATTCGTCTAATATGTTTTACAATCGATCCACAGGATATACCAGCCTCTGAGAACACGGACCACTACATGTTCCAAAACCTCGAACCGAACAAAAATTACTCCATAAGCGTAACCATGAGAAACGGAGTCGGGGAGGGTCCTCCCGCGGTAACTTATGTCACGACTACTCCGGAACCGGCTGGTACGGCGCGATATCAATTAAAAAACTCCTCGAAAGGCTTGCTCCGACGAGTTCTCCGATGGACGAATAATTGTTAACGAGATTCTTAACATTCCAGTGAAAGACACGCAGCAACCCATTTTAATTCTCGGCGGCCAGCACGTGGTTATGAAACAGGACGCGGATATGCTGGACGATCCTAGCGTAGTCTACGAAAACACGAGTACGATCAAGGGAGTCGCTATTCACGTCGCTTCCGCTCAATTATTCATTTCCGATTCATTGGGATACGTGTACAGAACGTTCATCGCGAAACGAACGAAACCGACGGTGATCCTCAGCCCCAGTCAAGCAAACTTCAAGCCGCTGAGCTTGTCCGTCGACTGGTTGAATCTTCATTTATACATTCTGGGCGAGGTGAAGCACGCGACAACGGTCTGGCAGATAGCTAGATGTAATCTGGATGGAAGAGGCTTGACGGTGGCCGTGGCTGGCTTTTTAACGCGACCCACTCACATCGAGGTGGACCCTTACAATGGGTACTTATTCTGGGTCACCAGGGGCGGTTTGTACCGATTGGATCTGGCTGATATAAGTAACGGAGTCAAACACGAGGTGAGGCTTCAAATACAATAGTCTTCTTTTTTTTCTTTAACACTTTGACGCCTTTAAAGGAAACGCTGACATATGGTTAAGATGAAAACAAGGAGGACTCTAAGCTGGCAATTTTTATAGGTTCAGCCTTATCTGATCTTAGAAGATGCTCATTTGGGAGCATTCACCGTGGACCACACGAACTTCCGTCTCCTAGTTCCTCATCATATTCAAAACACCGTGATATCGGTCTCCCTGGACGGTCGGGAAGTCTTGGATCTTCGTGCGAACACGCAGCAGCCGAAATTCAAGAACGTGGTCTCCTTAGCCATGGCGAACGGTTTGTTCTATTGGACGAACGGGGAAGAAGTATTGATAGAAGGATATCATTCAGGGCAGAACAGATATTTCCATAATGCCTACCCCGATAGGTGGGAATGCTTATTGTCGTGCAACGCGGAGCGTAAACGTCGATGGAGACGTCTCGATAACCAGCTTGTCCTTTCAGATCGAACGGCTCGCTGGTCAGTGTCAATGTACTTATGGACGCCAGCCAACCCGTTCCTGTACCGGTGAATCCTCCTACGGGAGTGCAAGCTGTTCTAGGGGTGGAGAGGGCCAAAGTTTCCTGGCAAGCGCCGCATCTGTTGGGCGGCCAGGGTAAAGGCGCCTGGCAGAATTGGTCGTACGAGCTGGAGATCAAGGATGAGTCTACCGGGGAGACGATTCATCAGAGGGACATCGCCGGATCGTCTCATACGGTGCACAATCTTAGGGAGAAATCGGAATACTCGATCAAGGCTGCAGCTTACACTAGTGCTGGCAGAGGACCTTGGTCCACCGAGTTCCGGGGGCGAACGCTGAGGTAAATTTTTTTGGGGTACCGCGATGTGCATGATTATTTTTCGAAAGGAAGGTTAGTCGAACCGTTCACTGGCACTTTTGCAAATGATTTAGGTTGCGAATTGTTAATCAATTTCAGGGACGGTTCACACGCATCGATTCTGTGGTCCGCGAACGAGGGTCTTCTAAGAAGCGACGTAACCGGGGAAAATATCGACACTCTGATATACAAAGCGAGCTTGAAAGAAACGGAGACCGATTACCACATCGTCGATGTCAGCTGGTACAAAGATGTCCTGTACATCGTGGGAAATAATTCCGTTTTATACCGATACAACATCACGAGCCATCAAAAAACGAAGATGAATATTCATTCGGTTGGCAGCGTAGCCGTCGATTGGATATCCAAGAAATTGTACTGGGCCAATCCGAAGCAGCAAATTGTAAATAAAACTAATTCATCTGACCGATCGCGATGGTAATTTCAATATTTGAATTGACATTAATAAATCGTTGTCCGTCACTATCCTTTCTAGATAACAAGAGCAAACCTAAATGGATCCCAGCAAGAACCCATGTCAATCTTAGCCATCGTTAAGGAACTAATGATCGACTCTCTGGAGGCGTACCTGTACTGGTCCACGGGGCACGCTGTTGA
Source organism: Holcopasites calliopsidis (assembly GCA_023838395.1). Lineage (NCBI taxonomy): Eukaryota > Metazoa > Arthropoda > Insecta > Hymenoptera > Apidae > Holcopasites > Holcopasites calliopsidis. The sequence continues at coordinate 6,678,717 of JALHAQ010000004.1, read as the reverse complement.
AGTAGCCCGTTTGAACGGACAGGACAGACGATATTATCATTCGGATGAAATATTTAATGGAAAGCAAGTGATGGGCTTAACCCTAGACACGGAGAACCGATACGTCTATTGGATCGTTCGTAGTTACGAGAGTGGATCTATTGTTTATCGGGCGCCAACGTCCGAAAGAATTCCCATGAGTCACAAAATTATGCCTGAGAAGGTGTCTATTCCTATCCAATCTTTCATTTCTCGCAGGTATTTTGAATCGAAAAATCTAACAGCATTGATTCTACTCTCTTCCAGGTTTCAGCTCTGCAGCACCCAAATATGCAAGGTCCTTTATGCTATTTCTCAGAACACCTTCTGTGGCTCCAAGACGACAGAAACGCGGTGATCGGCGATCTATCTGGACAGAACACGGCCATAATAAACGGTATCACTTTGTCCGGCCTTCACATGGTGGCTGTTATGGATCCGGCTCTCCACCAATACCCAAGAAATCTAACGTCAGAAACAGTAGCAGTCCTACCGAACGCTGTCAATTATAACAGCATCAGAGTCGAAGGAACCTGGAGGAATTTCAACATATCCTGGGACCCGGTGGAGAATATTAATTACGGAACTGTATTCTACGAAGTGAAATTCGCCGATTACATCAATACCAATTCGAATCCGGAAATAACAACGGAGACATCGATGCCGTACAATAATTCGGAACAGATACTGCCCTATTCTGTTCTCGAGGTGACCGTGAAAGCGTTCACGTATTGGGAGACGGCGCATCACACGAGGAAAATTCTAAGATCGCCGCAAAGCGTTCCGAGTCAACCAACGTACCCCAGGGCGTTTATAGAATTCCATAAGGAACCATTGAGCGAAAACATCGACATATTCGCGATATTTAGGTGAGCGTAGCGTAATATTGGCCAATCAAATATTGGAAGTGAGTTACCGTTGAAACAATCGGTGATTCTGTTTCAGATGGAATCAGCCCGAATTCACGAACGGCCTGATCACCGGTTACACGGTTCAATGTTGGTTCCAAGAGAACGACATCGATATCCAGATCTGCGACCAATCGCTCATCCCGTCCGCGCTGCTGGAGCACACGGTGCAAGATCTGCTGCCGAACACGACGTACTACTTTCAAGTTCGTGCCCACACGGCAATTGGCGCCGGTCCGTACGCGGACGTGATCAACGTCTCGACGATTTACGAAAACCCGGTGCCGCAGTTGCTGGTCGCCACAATGGACGCGGTCAGAATATCCGATTTGGATCAGGAAGAGAACTACACCGTCACGCGGCACATCGCGGTCGAGGTGGCTTACCTGGCCGCGGAGAGTAACATTTATTGGATCAACGAGATGCAGGAACTCGTGACGTCGGATTTGAACGGGGCAAACGCCACTAAAATGTTAACACTGAACAACAGCGCGCTCAGCATAACGATCGATTGGGTGGCCAGGCACGTTTATTGGTCCGAATCGAGTTACCGCGAGAACGGTGGTCGGATCATGAAATTGGATTTGACCATGTGGCGAGCTGGAATTCTTAAGTACGATAACATCGTTACGTCTAACAGGCGTATTGTTAATCTGGATGTATTACCATCCACGGGGTAATTGTTTAATTCATTTTCCAACGCCTATTCGCTGTTTTTATTTCTACCTCTTACTGTACGCGATTTATTACAGATCGTTGTATTGGATAGAACTGACCAAAAAAGACGCAGGAGCGATAATGCAATCAGATTTAAACGGAAGAGGAATTCAACCATTCTTCAGTCACATAGATGACTGTTCCTGCCCGTACAGACCGTCGGTGGTCCCCGTGATGACAATCGACAACACTAATTATCAAAAACCTGTCATGTATTGGATCTCCATGGAGGGCCATTTAAGCATCGCTGATCTCGACGGTTGTGCGTGCAGTATGATAATAAACGCTGGTTTCAATAAAGGACTGCCACCGACGTCATTGGCAGTCGACAAGATGAACATCTATTGGTCCAACATCGTGGACGATCAAATATACTTTATAAATAAAAAATACCCCGACGACGGGGAGATTAAACACTTCTATCTGCCATCGGTGCGAACCATCAAAGCTCTGGGGAAATCATTGCAAACCTATCCGATACCAAACTGTTTGATTCCTCATCAAGTGTCTTATAACGTCGAAGAAGTGAGGAAGACGGCGAACAGCATCACCGTGCGGCTGCCACAGGCTGTCCCACAGTTTGGCTGCGACGGATACAATCTTCCTACAACGCTGTACACGATATACGTGTCCCAATGTTTGGAGAATGATCCCACCATGTGCGAGGACAACGATAGGACGAAATTACAGACCTACGACGAGGAGTATAAAATAGAGGATTTAAAGCCATTCACGAAGTACCGATTGAAACTGGCGTTGAGCAATTATTACGCAGACCTGGGATCGATGAGCTTGGAGTTTGGTTCCGGTGTTGTGCTGAGGACGGAAGCTGGCGCTCCTACAGCACCGGAGAACGTCACTGTCGAAGCCCTGACACCGACTTTGGCGATCGTTTATTGGATGCCGCCGAAAATATTGAACGCTGCGGCAGTACGGTACGAGGTGCACTGGAGGCTGGTTCGATTAATAAACGGGGCACGCCAGAAAGGGGAACAGTTTATCAAGGGTACCGAGCGTACAATGGACGGAAGATTCTTCACCATGCTGGAACCGTGGCTGCCCGATCAGGAGTATTTAGTGTTCGTTCGAGCCTATCCAGCCCACGTGAACGACGTTTACAGTGAGAGTGCTGGCCAAGTGGTGAGAATGTACCCGGAACCTAATAACTTGACGCTGACCGGTGTCAGTGTGAACAGTTTGAACGTAACTTGGGCACCGAGTATCAATTTAACGATCAGATACACGTTAGAGTACAAAGACGTTGCCATGGAAGATTGGCAAGTGGCGAACGAATCGAAAATGGCAAAGGATAAAGTGACGTACTATATTAAAGACTTGCAACCACGAACGTTATACAAATTTCGGCTAGTTCTAAGGTATCCGAATCACAAAAAAGATTTCGTGTGGCCGTCCGATGGAAGGTTTACATTTCAGACGCTGGGTAATGAATTTTCCATTTTCATTTGCTTCCTCAAAATGTTTTCAAGTTATTTAAGCATGCTCTTCGATGTTGTCCGGAAAATAGGCGACGTACCAAGTGCTCCGGGATTGCCTACGGTGACGAAACTCCGCAACTCCGTCTATCAATTGAATTGGGAACCAGCTCAGGCTCACGGTTCGCAAATCACATTGTACCGTGTCGAGGGGATGAAGATCAACGAGATCAACGAACAGATAGACTCCACCGAGAACGCCAGTTGGGAGTTGTACTACAACGGTACGGACAACTACTGGATAATCACCGGCGACATGGACGACAAGTATCGGTTTCGAGTTCAAGCTAGAAACGCTTACGGATTCGGTGGTTGGAGCAGATCCAGTCCGATCGTTGATTTAACAGAGAGCACCGGTGGAATATTGGCAGCTCAACAGCATCTTGGTTTAGTGCTGGGACTCAGCGTCCCCGTTATCACCATTATGCTTATTTGCTTCTGTTATTTCCTTTGCCGTAAGTGTACGATGATTGTGAATAAAGTTTATCTCTCTGATATTTAAAACGTCGCTTATTGAAATAAGTATTCAAGCCGGATCGGCCAATGGGAGTATAAAAGATTATGCTTTGTAATTCAGCAGTGTATCGGCAACGCAAAGAAGATAAGAAGGCAGTTTTACCTCCGTTAGTAAGCGATGTGGAGCTAGCTACCCTGCGAGAGATACCACGTGGCAATTTCGTTCAATCCAACGCGTTGTACGCGTCCACCTTGCAAAACGATCCCGACGATTCCACGCTACCGAAAATTAGAAGGGAACAGATTACGTTGGCGAAGTTTTTGGGCAGCGGAGCCTTTGGAGAGGTGAGTGGTATAAATAAGAAAAGAAAGGGTTACATAAAATTATGATTGTCATTATCCTATGCTACGTTACAATTGTCTTCTCAGGTGTTCCAAGGAAATGCAAAAGACTTGGAGAGACCAGGAATCACCCCAGTCGCAATTAAAACACTTCGAAAAGGTGCATCGGCGCAGGAGAAAACAGAGTTCCTTCAGGAAGCCAGACTCATGAGTCATTTTCGGCACAAGCACGTGCTCAGACTTCTGGGCGTTTGCTTGGACACGGATCCACCGTTGTTGGTTTTAGAACTCATGGAAGCTGGAGACTTATTGAGCTATTTAAGAGCAAGCCGTTCCTTGCAACCGTCCGATTCACACGCTTTGCGTTTACAAGATTTACTCGCGATGTGCGAGGACGTAGCAAGAGGGTGCCGCTACTTGGAGGAGCTTCATTTTGTACATAGAGATCTCGCGTGTAGAAATTGTTTGGTGTCAGCGAGAGATCGGGAGAACCGTGTGGTTAAGATCGGCGACTTCGGACTCGCCAGAGATATTTACAAGAATGATTATTATCGAAAGGTGAATACCCTGACAATCGAATAATTGTCGATTTCGTAATAATATCGAAAACCATGAACGAAAAATCTCTTTATAGGAGGGAGAAGGATTACTTCCTGTGCGGTGGATGGCACCGGAATCCTTAGTGGACGGTGTGTTCACGTCGCAAAGCGATGTGTGGGCATTTGGTGTGTTAATGTGGGAAATTACTTCCTTGGGACAGCAACCGTATCCCGCCAGGACGAATCTCGAGGTGTTGCACCACGTGAGGGCAGGTGGAAGGCTGCCCAAACCTTTGAATTGTCCACCCGGCTTGCATCAGTTAATGTTGCGTTGCTGGAGCGCAGCCGACGCGAGGCCAAGTTTCAAAGCCTGCCTCGAAACTATAGTTAGCCTCCGAAGTACCATAGAAGATGCTCAATTAAGTCCTGTCCACGCTGGCCATTACCTGGCTAGAAGGGGTGAGTTTAGAATTTCGCGGTTGCATTACGTGAAACTTCCGCAATTCTTCCTGACAATTCAGTTTCGAAGGCTAAAGGCTGTCAGTTGCTTTGTCATCTAATGGAACTATCACGATCACAAATATCTTTATTCAAAACTTAATAAATGTCTCATGTCATGAAACGTGCACTTTGCAACATGATTTACTGATCTTTCAATAATTACAAATTCTACGCAGCAAGATGCATTACCGTAAATGCGTACAATATATGATAATTTAACCAATTGCTTCAATACATATTTATCATTGCATGGCTCATGCTTGCAGGCGTGTCTAACATGGCTTACTTTGCTGACGAGAATCAAAATCATAGTAACTCAGGTAGGTCCTCTTTGTACTCATCATCTACGTACGCTGCTTCTTTCGACGTTTCTTTTCTTCACACGAAAGCTCGTGATAGAATTATGAAACAAGAAATGGATGTTAATAAACAACCATTGGATTGTCTCAGGGAATTCGTGGAAGTCCAGCAGTTCGGAGGGTAGTCGAGATATGCAGCCGTTCCTACAGAATTCTCAAAGTGCTGTGCACACATTGCAACCGGGCGAGATGCCGAAATATTTAGAACTGTTAGCGGATAACGAGGATATTATTCTGCGAGAAAATTCGACGAATGGATACGAAGTGCCTCGGTCGATACATATCTCTGATCAAAATATAGCTAATATAAATAGAGTAAGTACAAACGCGGATATAAAGAATCATTTGCGTTCAGATGCGTCACTAGAATCAAGGGAAACTCCGAACGATGCTAAAGAACAATCAGGAAGAATATGTGATAACAGATCGTCGATATCTAGTTTGAATTTACCAGAACGTAAGAGAGCGTCGATCGCAAGTATGACTGACAACGAGAAATGTAATACCTTAGATAGTTCGAAATTAACTAATCCCACGATTAAAGCTATTTTAAAAAGGGATTCCTTTACGTCACTGGCTGATCATAAAAAGAATAAAAGGAATGCGACCGAACGGCGAGGCTCGGAAATACGTTTAGAAGGTAGAAGCTGTAGCTCTCTAAGCTCAAACATTAGTTTAGCTCCATCGACTCGACCCAGTTCGTCGCTGATTAGTTCACAAAATGTTCTTCCATTGAAGAACGGTATTGTCGGGGGAAACGGGGAATCAACGTTGAACGACGGTAACGTTACGAAAAGTACATTGCCAAAAATTCAGAGAACTCATTCCAATTTGCAAAATGGCAAGGCTAATATTCCTTTGGTTATAAATAGCGCATTATTAAATTTATTAAGGCAAACTCCGGTCGTAGAAGATAGCAATAATATAGTTACGTACACGAATATCAATGCGGACGCGGTAAGGGTAAATGGATCGTGAAGGGGTTGTTAAAGATGAGAGATTAAGTCATTTTAATATGCCACGTAATTTCAGTTCTAACTGCAATATCGAAGCTGAAAATTCGTGTGAAGTTCCATAGCTTTAAACTGCCATATTAATGTATGTACATATGTAGATTTAATTGACAAATTTTTATTTTACATGAGTCGTGGCAGTATCGTTTTAGCTGTAACTGCACCAGTTTTAGTTTGTAATAAGACTTGTTGCTTAGCATCTAAGTAATGAGAATAGTTATAGAGTATTATGTGGTCGATTAACAAGCGATAGTTTTATACTCGTTCCGAATCTAATGTATTTATTTAATGACACGAAAATACGATTAAATTTTCACCTTTCATTGTACAAATTCCATATTTAGCGACACTATGGGTTGTATTAGAGAAACTTATATTGATGTTACGTGAGAATTCAATAAGTTGTTATGTGTAAATTTAATAGTTCTTTTAAATAATACAATTAAACATCAATTTTCGATTATATCGGATCTTATACGATTTGACTGATTATTTTTCAACTTATATTTTTGAATATCATTATTTGTATTCTAGGAGCAATCAAATTTCAAAGGAGTTGTAAATCTTTTGCTAAAGCAAACATAATGTTTCGTTTTATTTTATTCATGTTTTCCGTGAAAGTATTAAATCGATATTATAAGTATCTCAATCCCGAGAATAAGAATAAAATCTGGATACGTACTTGTTGAAAATGTTTTGATAATTTAATGTCAACGGTATTAAAAAACATTATGAAGACAAAACAAAATTGTCGAATAAATTTCGTAGTCTTCCGATTAAAAAATTTTCACATGCATATACAGATGTTTCTATATATTGTTAGTTCCTGATAAACTTTGTAATTTTCAAATAAGATCATTCTTGTAAATATTTTTAATATTGTGTTAAAAACTATATTATTAAGCAAATAATAATTGTACTAATTTTGTATATTTTATATGTACATGTTTATACGGCGCACAACAAATAAAATCTATTATTTAAGGTTGGATAAATAAAGTCTCAAATGTAAATGAATAAGTTGTATTATATTTGGAAAATGATTTATTACAATCAATTCTTGTTCTAATTACACAAAGTGTGAAACTTGTGTAATGACAATTCGTTTTGTTGAGAATAGAAATTTTATTAGAACAAATCTTGCACTGTCATAAATGCTCTATGCGAGAACTATATTAATTTTTGACCTAGTACAATTTAAAAGGAATTGCGAACTAATCTTACAGCATGTTCTAAATAGGTAACATTAATATACTGGTAGCGTATTTAAAATAGCATAGGTTCCTTAAATATATTACAAGTAAAATCCTGGAATAGAATGTACAAAAATTTTTACTTTTTAGAGAACGTTTATCAACTACTGAGAAGAGCAAATTCTGTTACCTAAGTAGCAGTTGTTTCAGTAGTTGTAGTGATAGTACTTGTTGGAACATCGTCATCTAAAGAGTCATCTTTGCTGTGTTCATGTAATACTACATATTCCCTAGAGCTAAATCCAAAACGTATCACATCCCTTTCCAATAATTCATGATATCTTCTAGGCTCCAATTTTACATTATTTACAAATGTACCATTCGCTGATTCTAAATCTATGAGATAAGGTCGAACCCTTCTTCCTTCACCACCACCTTCTCTTTGGAAAGATACTAAACGGTATTGCAAAACAGCATGCTGTTTGGAACACGAAGGATGGTCTAAAGGAATATCAGCAATCTTACGATCTCTGCCCATTAAATACGCAGATTGTCGGTGCACGTACAATGTTGGTAGGGCTTTCTCTCCTTTGAAGGGGTACAACCTCCATCTACGTTTGGGTTTTCTTGCATCCCCAGGTTCAGCGTATTTGATGACCACACCATTCACAGTGTTCACATCTTCGGTCAATTTTCCGGACAATTCAAAGTTCGGTTTTTCTTTTTCCTGAGGCTTTGCTTTTTGCTCTGCTTTAACAGTAGGTTTACCCCACTCTGGTGAAGGTTCGTTCTTCACATTTACACCATCAAAACTGTTTCTCTTGTCTTTATTCGCATTGTTGTATCTTTTATTATGATCATTAGGTTCTCTGTACCTTCTATTTTTGTCTTCATGATCTCTGTGTCTCGAACGAGATTCATCTCTTCTCAGAGGTGATTTATCGTATCGTCTTCTGTCATCTTCTCTCCTTGGATGATCATATCGATTATCCCTATATTCCCTATCTCGTTCGCGTTGCGATCTATCACGATGGACATCATTATTTTCTCTCCTTACGTCTCTGCTAAATTTGTGAACGTCCCTACCTTCTCTATTTTCTCGGTAATTTTTATTCTTGCTGCCCGTTTCCTTTCTGTTCGATCGTCTGTCTAGGTTAGGATTCTCGTCGCGTCTATGTTTATGCTTCTGAGCTTTTTCGACACGATTGTCGTCGCTGCTTTCAGAACTACTGTTGGACATTTTTATCTTCTAGTCAATACAATTCTTCCAAAAGTGTATTTGCAAATCATGCTCTTGTCATTTTCGTGCGAAACATCGTTGAAACAAGATAACCTGTACTGGGAAAAAACAGTTTCCTTTCAGGATTATAAGTTTAAAATGCCTGGAACTTATTAATATAGCACATTGATATGCTTAAATTCTTACGTCTTTCAGCTGTTGTTAAAATAAGTTTTATATCCAATACTTCATGGAAATCAAAATGCAAATCACTTTACTCACTGGCACTCGGCGAAACACAAACCGCCAACATGTGTACCAACTTAACACGGTGTTGCACCTGTTTATGCACTTGTGTTCGTGTCGTGCTGTACATTTGTGTGAACATATATGTACATATCGCAAGTATCGCAACAGCTCGATATAATTAAAAAGAAAATTGTGGTACAGTTGTAAATGTTAAATTTATATGCAATAGTAATTTCATGCTTTATTCCTATTTTCTACAATTTTGTAATACCTACATTATAGTGGTCTTAGTTAAATTATTGAAATTTTGAAAGTTGCTGGAAGGTAAGGCATTGAACGATTTACACGTATAAAAACTGCGTTTATTTTGTATAAAAAAAGTATAAAATAATATATACATAATAATACATAATTAAAATATCTACAAGGATGCTTGTGCTTTTATGTTCTTCACCTCTCTTCAACCTTGCTCCGTTTTTGTTATACATTTCAGATAACATGTAAGGTGACAGAGAGTTTTACTTTTTATTTTCGAACTTGGCACGCGAAACCTTGTTCCTTTTTTCTTTTATCGAGTAGATTCATACTACTCGTATACCATTTACAACGATGGGTTATTTGAATCGTGGAAAGAATTGCTATTGTCAGAGTTGCTTTCAGCTGCGTCTACAAAAGCCGTGGACAGATCTCCAGCCAGTTTGCTAACAGTTTTCGAGACAACATCGTACATGAAGATTTCCTTGTCCCCTTGTTGCCCGGTCTTTGGCCTGCAAGAACGTCAATGATCATTTGAAAGTCGGAAGAAAGTGAAGCCTCCATCGTTATAGCTTGGAAACGTTCGCGGAAGCGGTAAAAAAGAAGCGTTCATAAAAGATCACGTTAGAAGAAAAATATGGCTCGTTAAAGAATAATTACGTGCACCATTTACGGAGAGCGAGCTGGTTAACGAAGGCAATCGAGCAGGTAAGCGTGATTAGTTATGGCATACAACTTGCGTCTACCACTTACATGGTCACCAGCAACACTACCGACTGTTTTTGCGGTTCCGTGCGACTCTCTTGTTCCAACCACTTCTTGTAGTTCTCCACGTTTGGCTTCTTCACCAGTTGCTTCAGAACGTCACCGGCGAGAAACTTGACCGCCTGTACATCGCTGACCTTTCTGCCCTGTCTCGACTCGATCTCCTTTTCTTCTTGAAAGTCGGAGTCGACGGGCGCCAATACGACGACGCTGGAGATCTTCCTTCCATTAAGCTGAGGCACGTCCGGAATAGGGAAGGAAGCACCGCTCACTTTGAGCGGCAGATAACGATTGTATTGGGACTCGTCTCGTTCTCCCACGGTTACGGGATTCAGCCGGGTAGCATCATCGCGTATGTGCTGATTCGCGATCGCCTGGCCTTGCTCCGTATTCGGATCGAAGCGTACTACTTTCATTTCCACTCCTCCGGGTCGCAAGGTGGCCTGCTCAAACTTAGTCGAGCTACGAGCAGCCGCCTTCTTCGCCGAAACTGCGGAAGAAGTGGAAGAGGAGGAGGTCGCGGATGATGCGCTATCCGACGCTTTGGGTTTTTTGACGATCGACGGGACCGGTTCGCTGGCAGATACAGCGGCAGCGCCTCCGGCACCGTAGAAATTCGCCAGAGCCTCGGGCGGTAGTTTCTCTATCGGTATGTCGCCGACTTTGTCGTAATCCAGGATTTGTATGTCGGCGTTTCCCAAAATACCAGAACTCAGTAGCTGCTCCCTGATGTCATCAGGTACTTCATCCGGTAGGTTCGCGATGTTCTCCCTGATCTTCGCCTCATTTTTGGGGGAGATAGTTGTCGTCGTAGTCGGGGCCTCAGTGGTTGTCGTGGTTGTTGTCGTTGTCGTCGTCGTCGTGGTGCTTGAAACGTACGGCCTGATCGTCGAGATCGAGTTGAAATCTTCGGCAGGACTAACCGGGGTCGCGAAAATCTTTTGAGATGGACTCGCGTTGCTGCCACCAAATACGGGGCGACCCCAGATCGACGAACGCTGAGACGAAGGTGAGAACCGTTGCGGCTGCTGTTGTAAATTTTGCGAGAAGAATGCTTGCTGTTGATTTTGGAGAATTTGTTGTTTCGCGTTCAAGTATTGTTGTTGATCATTTGTTAATCCGCCCTGCGGGTTTCTTAAAACGCCTGCCGGCGAGCTCGTTGGCTGGGCAGAAACGTATTGATTGCGCGACGCTTCCGAGAATCCAGTCGGCTGGATTACGGTTGGATTAGGCGGGAAAGGACCGGGATGGAGTGGATTTTCCCGAATTGCATAGTGCTGTTCAAGCTTGGGAACAGCTTTGTAAATTTCACCGCCAGGCTTTGGATTCTGAGGCGCGAGGGGTATTTGTGGAATATTTGGAACCGATTGCGGTTGATTGTACTTAAACTGCGCGTGATACTGTTGCTCTTGCAAAAGCTTCTGTTCTTGTTCCTGCTTTCTTCTCCGTTGCTCTTGTAATCTCTGTTCCTCTTGCAATCTCTGATGTTCCTGTAACCTTTGCTGTTCTTGTATCCTCTGATGATCCTGCAACCTTTGATGTTCCTGTTGTCTCTGTTGTTCGTGTTGTCTTTGGTGCTCCAACGCTCTCTGCTGTTCTATATGCCGTTGCTGTTCCACCTGCCTCTGATGCTCCAGAAATCGTTGATGCTCATGAAGTCTGTGCTGTTCGTGTTGTCTTTGATGCTCGCGTTGCTTCAATAGCTCCTGCTGACGTCGTTGCTCGTGATACCTTTGTTTCTCCAATTCCTGCTGCTTATGCGGTGGCAAAGGTTGTTGCTGTTGTTCCACGTTGAAAGGACTTCCTTGATTCAATGGGATAGGCTGATTCTGTATCTGGACATTTTGATGCGAAACCGATAACGTGGGAGGAAATCCTGGTTGTTGAGGATGATTGATGTTAACAAGGTGGGGCGGGCCAAAGTTATTAAACGGCGCCCGTTGGTGAACTTCGGGTAATCCTTGAATCGTAATAGGTAACCGTTGATGCCGCTGTAATGGATTTCTCGTTTGCGGTGCCGGCGAGAATGGCGGTTGATGTTGCAGGAAATTTAGTGGCTGTTGTTGCTGTAGTGGTTGATGGAGCGCCTGTTGCTGCGGGAAGGAGTTCACGACTCTCTGCTGAGGAAAGGCTGGCTGCACTCTCTGCTGCACCGGCTGAATCGGCTGATACGGACCGTGCTGTCTCTTAGGTGATCCCGGAGGACTAGAGGACAGCTTGGTCTGCTGTTTGCTAGACGATTCCTCCACGTCGCTGCGTTTATTGTGATTGTTCGGAGGCACTTGCTCCGTGCCAAAGGTGACGCGGATACCGCTAGATCCCGAATGGTACACTTCACTGTCCGGTCGAATGATTGCTCTCAAAGTCGTAGAAGGCTCTGGCGGTGCAGGTGTCGCCGTGTGAACCGGTTCCTCCGGATAAGACTGCAGGTCATCCGGCTTGATCTCCTCATGTTCCTCGACAGGTGTTAGCGCGGGCACGGGTGGATCATAGACGACGTGAGCCTTATCCCCGTAGCCCTTCTTTTTCTCGTATTTCACGTAAAACACTTGCACCGGTTCCTTTGTAGGCCTCGGGGTCGGAGGCGGGGTTTGCGGTACCGGCGTCGGCAGGGATTCGTTCGACTCTTTGATAATTATTTCGATTATTGGCTCCGGTTCCGTTGGATAATAACTCAGCGCAGATTCTTCATAGAGATCGTCACTCTTGGAGCTCGCCAGGGGATTGTACAGGGGATCCCTCTGAGAATATTGAACGATTGGTTCCATTTGCACCGCATAGGGTGGCGGTCTGGCTCCTCTCCTTGGATAGAACGCAACCTGTTGCCTCTTATCGCGGCCTTTCGAGGATTCATCTTTGGCGAAGGCCGTGGCGATGAATATCGCTGCCAGTACGCAAATCTGGAAAGGCGAATCTCTATCGAAATGTCGAAACGAGACAAACCAATAGGATGTGTGTATCGGGCGCAGAAACGGGAAAAGCGTTTGCGGAAACATCGGTCGCGTGTGCGTAACCGAGTGACCCGATTAATAAACGAGAAGAAACATCCTGCAAGACCTTAAGAGGCCGATCGATTGGTATTCCAGCGTCGCTGAACGGACAGTTACTGGTACCCTGATAAGCGATTCCTAGCCGCGATCGTGTTCCCGATATGGCGAGGCCGAGTTACAGTACGTATCGGATATAGGATGTTTCTCGGATTGAAATTGCGCGAACGGAACAGAAATTCTTGTCGTTTGCTTCACATGGCCGTGGAGAAAGAAGAAGAGAAAATTTAGGTTTTAGATTCACGACGTGCGCGTTTCACCTGGAGAATTCGGTGACTCTCCTAAAGCGGGGACTCCTTAATATTCCTCGGACAAAAAGAAAACTTGCATCCGGCGTGTAAATGAATCAAATTAAATCCATTTGCTTCGCAGAATGCTTCTGTTTCACGTACGCGCAAATTAAGGGGTGCGCTAACGTTGATTAAGACGAATTTTATTAGCAATTTTAATACGACCCTCCCCAAATTCATAGAATGGCAAAGTAAAAAAAAAGCTGCGTTACGAGCTATTAAATAAACATACGTAAACGCGTCGCCAATGCAATATACTTTCCCTTCCTAAGTAGCCGAAGGCGATACGCTGACCGATTACAAATGATGAACCGCGTCGAACATTTCCCGTAACTACTACGAAACGAGACATGCTTATTACGATGAAAGTACAAGCGGACGCGTTCTCGTAAATAAACTATCCACCCTATCAACGCGACACTCTCGAACATGAGTTTCACCGATTTTATCCCCGGTGGTACTCTCGAAAGATGCGATACGATCGGTTGCAGTATTACCAGACTAAGGAAGCGCATGGCGTGTCCAAAAACGGTCCCCCGTTAAAGACTTCTCTCGATGGTCCAGTCACACTTCACCGGCTTCACGTGTTAAGTTCGATCGAAAAGCGGCTAACTCGCGACAGGCAACATGTTATCTCTAGGACCGGGCAGGTACTGAACGATATTGAATGGGGCTTCTTGTGGGAACTGAGGACAGATTGGGCCCAGGGGCCCGTTTCTCCCTACTTGATTGCCACCACCACCTGGACTGTTCAAGAAGCTCCTCTCTAATATCGAATACGGTGGGGCACCTTTCTCTGACTCCGCTGCCTCTACGTACATTTCATGTGGCTAGCGTAAGACAGCGTTTCAAGCCTTTGCGTGCAGGACATACAGGCATGGCTTGAAACAAGAAAAAAAAGGCAGCGAGACAGCGAGGGGAAGGGAAACGGACGAAGCGCCGTTGTCGACTTTCTTTAAATCCGTCTCTCGCGCGAAAGGAAAGGAAGATGATTATATTAAATGAATATCACTTTTGCGCCGACCTCCAAGGCCTATCGAAACCGAAACCTACCTTTCTTCTAGGAGCAGATCGCGTTCGCGACTGATATGACGTGTACCGAATTATTCGGTGAAAGACCTTGGTAACACGTACACAAGTTCGTACCCGTGGGTAAGCACTTATTCATTACTTTCGCCAAACGTTCACGGCAGTTCCGTGCCAATGGTTTCCTGCGAACAAATCGCTTCCTGCATGTATCTAACAATCTTTCCCTCACGCCGACGAACAAATTTTCGCGATTACGTTTGTCGTCGCAAGCGATCATTGTGCATGTAGAATCTACGGTCAGTGTTTGATTCGCGATCGAATTGGTTTTATCGTTTTATCACTTACGTATACACATTCCTGAAATGCCTTAGTGAACTCTATACAAATTATAAGCTTTGCGAAAGTGCGCTTCGATAATTAATCGCATCCGTCGTCAGGCATCCGCGAAATTATTACACATTTCCATAACGAATCTGTTACGATTACGTACTTCTTCTTTGCGTAATAAAATCAACCGGGAATATTCCCTCAAACTTTATTCCGTGCAGAAACATCGCGTGCACTCTTTTCTGTAAATCGCGTTCAGTTGCTGTGAAAGGCATGAAATCTGGAATACCAGTTAAATGAGGATGACCTGGTAAAACCCTTAGTTGCAAAAGCTCTGATGATGCAAAATTCTCATACTTGCATAACATGCATTCCGGTTTGATCTATCATGCGGCTGAGTGCGGATCTGGTCGAAACAATCTCCTAACACTCTTCCTGCTTCTCCTTTGAGATTCACTTTTGAACTTTTAATCACCCAAACTACTGTGGCCGGGCAACACCGTTTTCTCCTTCGACCTGAAAGTTTGTCGACCGAATTTGAAGTTAGACGAGAGGTACAGTGACATTTAGTGATTCCGATGGACCACGGTACTTGACAGGGATGGGCATTTAGCGAATATCCACGCATCGGAGGAGATTCGAAGTCTCGCTCGTCCTACTTGGAAACTTTCACTTATGTTGGCGTAAGAGGTCCAAATAACAACCAGGAGGTTCGAACGTGATGAGCAAAGAATCGAATGGTTTAGAGAGCTTTCCAATTGTGCTGAGATCACTTTAATGAAAGAAATTAACGAACCACTTCTTTACAGAGGATGAAATTTTATATATCTAAATGCTAATTAGGGAAGAGATTGGACAATGAAATTGTTCATTTTGTGAAATCTAAGAACCACACAAATCCTACTCGGGATTGTTCGAAGTTAATTGCCTATTCTCGAAATGATCGAGGATGGCTAATTGTAGGTAAGATATAAAAAGAACAGCTTTATTATCAGGTTTAGCTATTAATTGCAACAGCCGTTTGTGAAACAACGTTTGAGAGAGGATTGCACGGGCCTTAGTCCTCTAGTTCTCATGAAAGTCCAGAGATATAGAGTGGCAGATGAGACGGTTCTCCTTCTACGGACCCGTACACTTCGTAAGTTCTCGAAGAGCAGTGCGCCCATGAGCAATAACGTAACTGCTGAAGAGTGAAAGTGCCTTAAAGTAGGGCATCGCAAGAACAACGTCTGATCTTCTAATTAATAAATAAAGCAAACAAACGCGACTCGTTTCCCCCTGCCTTTTGTGTTCGAGCGACGGAAGATATTCATAATTTCATAAGACCTTGGCTGACATATTAAAATTTTACGTGAGTTCGTGGGAAAATTGCTTTCTTTTCGAACTATCATTTCCGGAGCTTCCCTTTTCAACATATCTTCTTGATACAATCATCTTCCTGAGATGTGAGAAATACTAAATCAGTTAAACAGAAATTTTTTGTATCCGGTAATTTAGAATTCTGCTTTTGATGGTTAACTTTCCATTCGGTGAACTTTTTAATATTGACTGTATCCCTTGCGCCTGCAGCTAAGCTCATAACTCTGTTATATAATTAAACAGCATATACATAGTATTAAAATAAAAAGTGTCTGCTGGCTGTGTTATGCATACACTTTCTATTTCTACGTTAAAAAAGTGGATTTTGGACTTTTTCATTGCCTAAGGTAGAAGGAATAAATATTTGCTAAAAGTAAATAAAAATATTTGCCATTTCACATGGATTTTGTATAGATATGGGGAGCAGATTATTGGTAAAAATTCATCTGTAAGCAATAATCAGCTTCCTATATCTGTATCTGCTTACAGATGAATTTTTTGGGGTACTAGTAAATGTGTTTTAGTAATGATAATTTTGTGATAGAATTAAAAGCACGTGGAGTGCTCAGTCATATTTTCGCGGCTATTTCGTGGCAATTATGGCCGCATCTACAGATATCGGGTGCACATGCAGAGTCTGTACTAAAGTTCGTGTCAAGATTGATCAAATATTTTGTGTCCTAGATATATACGGTTGGCTACTAAATTCTTATATTGTGGTAAGTAATATACAAATGAATTCTGGCCTTAGTGGCTAGTGATGACACAGTGTTGAATATCTTTGGATTTATTCGGGATAGACACTAATGTGTTGTCTGAACATTGTGTGCCATCACGCTAATCCAGTGACGGTGTCGATAAATTCTACACGCTGTTTCTTTTTTATACAGGACTTTTTTGAAGAAAAATTATGGGAAAAATTGCCGGAAAGTTGGAGGTTCGCGTTACAAGATGCATCTCCCCAAGAATTGGGCAAATGGATAGCAGGAGACATCTCGTGGTAGGTATAGGTAACTACACTATTCGAATACGAAACCGGCAATTTTTTTATCTTTTAAATTTTTCATTATGTTACAGTACACGCGCGTGGCCCTTGACACTGCTAGCACTTCGAGAATTGACTTACATGTTACAAGTTAATAGAGATCACGAGGATCCAAACAGTATTATAGGTTGCGAATTCAATAAAACGAACGGAAATAATAACGATAATGAGGAAATTCTTAATAGGAATAAGAATGACGCATTTGGCGCACTATATTCTCAGGAGCATAAATTTAATAACTTGTTTTCGAAGCATATAAAAAAGAAAAAGAGATATGAAATACAAGAAATGGCTCAAGTAAGGCATTGTTTCCGTACACGCTTTTAAATTATAAACATTGTGATTTGCAAATAATTTCAGGTGTGCGCAGATTATGCTAATGACGCAAATTGTAAATGTATTGTTGATATTGGATCTGGGATGGGCCATCTGGCACGTGTTTTAGCTTTTCAATATGGATTAAATGTTACCTGTATCGAGCAAGATTGCACATTATTGGAACGAGCTAGGTATGCAGATTGCAACGACTTAATAGTATTACTATCGATACTAATCATAATTTTATTCCAGGAAATGGGATGAAGAATTGTTAATCTCTATCAGAAAGCATATACCCACTTTTCATCAAAAATGTCCTCAACACTTTACCGCTAAATTAGAATCAACAAGTTTGATTGAATCAGAATTAGTCAGACAATTATCAGAATTGTTTCGAAATGCGTTTGATTTAGATGCAGCAGAAACGAAATTTGGTCTTATAGGTCTTCATCCTTGTGGAGACTTAGCTCCAATATTATTAAAACTGTACTCCACCAGGAACGAAGCCAAGTTTATTTGTATTGTAGGATGCTGTTATATGAAGTTAACTTTACAGTTCGTGTTTTTTTATTACAAAAAATTGACCCCTTTTATTTAACATTGGTATGCACATATTGGCATTCATTTTTAGATCAGAAATAAGTGAATCACAAGGCTACCCACTTAGCAAGTATCTGATGCCACATAAAAACCATATACTTTGTTATACATCATTAGAAGTAGCATGTCATGCTATTGAAAAATACTGTGACAAATTAAAGACTGGGAATTACGAAGATTTAATAGTTAAGTCGTTTAATAAATGCATATATTTCCGAATCTGTAATATTAACTTCTCTGTTTCTTTCAGGTCCACACTTATAGGGCAGCTTTAGAAACTATTTTAATTAAAAAGAGCGAGAAACTACGACATAGTCAATTGAGAAATGTAAAAGTTGCAAGCGGAATGTCCTTCGAACAGTTAAGTGATTGATACCTAAAGCAATAAGTAATCCATAATAAAATAAAAATGTAATCATTTTTTTAGGTATTGCAATGCTGCTACTGCGCATTTTGATACTTCTTTACAACCCCGAGGATCAGATATTAAGAACATACAAATTTCCGATTTTTTAAATCGATGGCGACAAGTTATAGCGTTTGGATCGCTTCGAATAATGTTGGCGCCATTAGTCGAAACCATTGTGCTGTACGATAGATTCCTATATCTATCAGAACAAAATTTAACGCCAACACTAAAACCAGTGTTCGATAGTAGATTGTCACCTCGAAATTTAGTGTTAATTTCTAGGAAAAATGACTAGCTGGTTCACAGTTTTGAATTATTACTGATAAATTCCACTTACCTTAAAATTACTCCCCCTTCAATCGTCATCGCTGTTCCCGCGTCCATGAATCAAAATGTCCGTGGTTACACTGTATCCTGGATTGCAATATTCACTTATAACTATCCAAAAATAACGTGCTTCAATGTTCTTGTCATGGCCCGATCATAATCACTGTTAAAAGCTGCACTAAAACCGTATATACACCATGTAACCGCTTTTTAATTCATTATTTGATATCAATTTCACTATTCGAATATATCGCGCGCGAGGAACGCCGGCCGTACCGAGCCAGGAGTAGGAACGTGACGTAGAGGCGCATGCGCATAATTTCGCCTTAAAGATTCGTCGGTATTCGAATCCCAGCGTCGGCAGATAGCGCTGCGGTGATCGGCTACTTCGCCAACAGCAGAGACGTTCCTCTCCAGCAACATCGAGATCCAGTTTCCCTTAAGCCGCTCTCGCGCGTTTGTCTGTTCTCGTCGTGTTCGCGTCGTGTCCTACCGATTATTTTCTCCTTCCTCCCCCCTCCCCCGACCGCGCACGAGATCGTCGACACGGTAGAGAGCCGCGCGGTATACACACGGACGTGTCGTCTTAGCACCGAGTGCTCCGATTTAAAAGTAAATTGCCCGGTGCCGAGCCCCAGGATGGCGTTCAACGGAGACGGACCACACTCCAAGAGGCAGCGTCTCGAAGAATCCGGTCACAGGGTGAGTACTTTCATACATCAGATTTATTCGAGTAAATTTTTTTTCGGCAAAATGTCGCTCAGTTTTTGTCGGACGACTTTTTGTCGTCGCACGAACGTATCGTGTCCATCGTAGGGTGAACGCGTGCGTTTCGTCGGCATGTCGCGTGAAAGATTTACAGCCCGTGCGAGGCGGTCGCAACAGCGGAGGGGGGAAAGTCGCCATTTATCCGGTCGCTTTTACCCATATCACCGCCACCGCGTCGAAACAATGGGCGATGCGCGTGCTCTCGAAGAAGATTGTCTCGTGTCGTGGTCCTGTGTCGTGTATAATGCGAAACGCGCGTTAACCTGATACGCGTCTCGTGTTTCGGCAGCAACCTGTTATCTTCGTACGTGTGCCCCTGGCAATCGTTTCGTTACGGATCGGAGTCGTGACGGCGCCGTCGCCACCGTCGTGGATAGGCTTGCCTGTTCCCTATCGTCGTTATTGGCGACGGCCGTGCGCGAGGATGCACGTTCAAAACAAACCCCCGTCGGTGAACCGGGGTCGATAATTTCCATCGTGTTATCAGCTCGAGACGAGGCGTTGTCGCGATGCCCGCCGTTTGCGATTATCTTGAAGGGCAGTTTCGTTTTCTCATATTGTGACCCATGAGATATTGGGGAAAACAAGCCAGATAGTAGCAGCACTGTGCTCGTACGCGTGTGGACACAGGAGTCTTCGGCCGACGGCTCCCACGCTCTTATCAAATCGTTCGTTTGGAGCAACGTTTTCGTCCTGAAATCGATCCCTGGACATTCCGTTAACGCTATATTAACCGAATGTATCCGACGAGGGTTTCGAAGGTACGAGGAAACACACCGATACCCATGTATCAATCGTTATTTACCATTACTATTATTTTTAATAGAACCTCCTTATTTTTCTATATAGTGTAAATATAGGCACAGCCGAAAGCATTTCTTCCCTTACTCGAAAACGCGCGCACGTTTATTCTTTAACAGTCCAAAAGATACTAAGTGCTTTTCTTTTCAAAAATAGGGTGATCTCGCCTTAACTAAAGAAATGCTTTCAGATTAATTATCATCTCAGTGATTAGGTGTTGCTCTGCAATACTGTAGTCGTGTAGTATAACGCACGGCAATAAACACCGATCACATGAATCACATGTGGAATTCGATTACATAAATGATGAATCAAGTCGCGGTCGTTAACCTGCCTTTAAACAGTATTACAAATGAAGTCGTACATACATATATGTATGAGTGAAAAGAACCGTTCCCTCGATGTTCTCTAATTAAAATTTCATTAATGAGTAACTAAATATAATTAGCTTTTCTGCAGCATTATACATTGTCCGAATCTCACTCGTTTCCACTGTAATCCGTCTTCCGATTGCTGTGTATTTTATCACTGCATTGAATAATTGTAAGAGAAGTGCGTAAAGCTTAAGAATGACAAACTACGGAAGGTCATTGTCACGTTAACTACACTTCCTGACCTTCGTTCCACGCTTGCTAGCACTGCATGTGTCGGGAACACATGCCGCAGATGATGTAACGGTGGACGTAATGTGTTACATATGCATGTATGCCAATCATATTTTCACACGGCGTTGCGCCGGCGTACCTTGATCGAGATATTGAACCTCGTGCTCTTGATTTTGTTAAACAATCGTCTTATTATACTGCGCATACATTATTTCGTTCAATTAAAAGATTTCTCGGCCGATATCGCTACTTCTGTTATCTAAGTATTTTAAACAGGATTTTATTCTTTCCCTTATCGGTCATAGTTTATGTCCCACGATGTTCTATAAATTATTTATTCGGTCGAGCTATAACAGACTCTCGCGCTCATTGCTACCATACATTTTTGTTGCTCGTTAGAATAATAGCACACAACACTCGTTAGGAAGAATTTTGTTCCGTTTTGAGAGAAATCGATCTGCGAGAGGTCAACGGTATGTACAGACTCGGGACGTATCTGTTCTATGATAACAGAAGCGATTCTTGTAGCCAATCCTGTAGGTCAGTATTAAAATATGTATCGACACATTTCCATTCTCGCTTACATCTTATTTTCTTGGTCGGTAGCTGATTCGAACTGGACGCCACGAAAGTTCCTTGGAAACGTTTCCATTTACGTTGCCATCAGCGGACATTTCTTGTTCGTGCCGGGCCGCGTTTTAATGTTCTCCCCTTCGGCCGGGGACTGATGAAAAAGAATGGTCGGCCGACTCGTTGTTAATGTTAATTAAGTTACCGATCAACGAAAGTAAATGCACGTAGCTGGAATTTCAATGTCTCTAACTTTGTTGCATTTCGTTGCGATTCTTTGCAACGTGTTCCGTGATGCATACAGATGCCATTCGATTTTTCGGTTTTGATCCCACGGACGCGTGTTCGCGTCCAAGCTCGATTCAATTCGTCGCGTGTTTTCGAGAAAAAGGGAACGCAAAAATATATATCATTGTCTTTATCGTGTTTAATGACCGGGTACGTCCAAGATCAAAGCGCTTCGATACTCCTTCGTCATGCAATATTCAACTACAGCAAAAGCCAAAAAAAAAAAATGCGTATATCGAGCTTGTACCGCGTTTGCATATGCTTCAATCCCTATCGTCCTCCATCGCGCGGGTTTTTCACAGGTTTATCTTAGCCCGTGTGTCTGATATCGATATCCAAACTCCCTCGAAGAGCCAGGTAATCGTCGGTGAAAACGGTTTATGGAACCTGCATCCTGATATTTCTGCAATTATTGTTAGTAGCCTCGTCGCTTGTCGCTATCGATAACAGCCCGCGTAATTCATTTAAATATCTTCCACGGAATTGATAATATCACTGCTAACCTGCGAAATATTATTATCTGCCGAATAGCCTGAAGTATGCAGGTCAATCGATGCGCGATACACGTTTGACATTTCGTCGAAAGTAAGCTGTACTTGCAAATCATATGCGTGGTATTAATTAAATCTCGATACTGTATATTTTTCATTCCCTATCGTCTCATCGCCTTCGTCGTCAATTACAATTTCCGCGAGACCGACTGACCTGTATCTCTGCGCGTGTCCCGAGGCTAAAACGGAGACGGGATTCCGGTTCTATCGTGCCCGTTGCATACGTCGGAATCGAAAACCGTTCGCTTGAACTTTGCCAGCGTGTCATTCAAATTCGCAGACACTGTCCGTTCGAGTCTCAGCGTGTCATGCCGACCGAAATATCTTTATTACTTTGATATCCTTGGTGGGCGACGGGTACGTGCTCCTGTGACTGGAATGTCTCGCGAAGTAACTCCGTCACCTTTGATACATCGTGTCCCTGATGAAATAAGAAGATCGATGCTATCCCTCGACGGCAGAGTGGCTACTCCAAAATTGTCGCGTGAACCAAATTCATGAACTTCGATCGAACGGCACATGGTGCTTCATGGTCGGCAACTGGCTGCAACGAGCCGATATCCTATGAAAGATTAACACCCGTAGCGATACGTCTTCCCGCCGTCTATTCATGCAATGGATCTCATAGATCTCGAGGCTATTATTCAGGCTTTTTCTAAGTTTCATCGACAACCAGGAGACACGGTATTTGTCGTGTAGAACGAATATGTATGACTGGTGGAAGTCTTCAAGTGGAGCAGCAGTATTCTTTGCTGAATTTTTAATGTTTTAATTTAAAGGTTCGCTGGAATCGATCAGCTGTTCGTAGTAGAGCTCGTGCATGGAAAGTGCATGATGTTCGGAGAGACGCTTGAAGAGTCCCCAGAATAGGGACAGTCAGTTTATCTATCGTGACATGTTCCTCTATAATCGTCTATAGCATCGTGGCACGATATTCGATTAAATTACTCGTTTCGCTAGAAGCAAATCGAAATGCATGTACTCCGTTCTGAAAATTGTGGAACACGGCGTCCAGCGCATCGTCGTAAATTGCCTTCGACATTATGTAATGGAATAATGTCTGGCTACGTAGGATAAGAGCATCGAATGCACGCTATATAATTGTCATCGATCATAATATCATTGTCTCATCGATCATGATTATTACACACGGCGCGAAAATAAATCGTCATCCGATACGTTGTAATAACGTTGAAAAGGCCATTGTTCCGCCGCGCGTGTACGTATTTTAAGTTCTCGTCGTAACGCATTTCGCTTACGCGCCGATCATTGCTTCCTCGTGAATGAAATTTAATTTCGCGCTTTCGGCGCCTCATATTCGACGATTAAAATTCTATCCGAGAAATTGGACCGGCGTTCTCTGTCCGCGATCGCGACACGAGTCGAATCCGCGTAATGGAAGGCAAAGCTTTTGCGAAATGTTTCAACGTTAGCCAGAAACAAATTGTTCTCCCTAAGGGGTGAAATTTATGGACGTGTCGGAATGGTCTGGCCAAACTCTTGTGATAAGGGAACGCAGAATTTTCTATTCAGTCGCAGACGTCCCGACATTACGAATCCATTTTTTGGTCGATTGTCGAGAGGACCGGGACGATGCAAATCGTTTCCCGACTAAAATAGGTACATACTTTTCCCCTGTCCTATGCTCATCTGCTATTTCTGCAGCCGACTCTTAAAATAGTTGTAGCGAGGCACTAGTTAATATGAAATTTCTTTAAGAAACGAGGCAGTCAAGAGACGGTATAACGTAATTTCGCTTTGAAGTTTCCAGCAGGCAGCAAGGGGATGATTTTTCATCCCGTGTTAATCTTTTGGATAGTAATTTAAAGTTCGTTCGAAGAGTCACGATCAATCATACATTTTCCGCTACGCGTAAGACTTGTATTACTATTTCTACGTCAAGCAGAACGCATTTGTATATAGCTAGCATAATGCAAAATGCACCGTATTGTATTTCCCTCGATCGATTCGAGTACACAGATGAAATTGCAAGGCGGCGCGTAGCATCATTCATTCATGATTTCCAACAGCGAATACGTTGAGTAGGATGTTCAAGTTAAAGCAGTCGTAGCCGGAGAAATTTATTGGACCATCCGCAGTCCTGGGACGTGTGATTATTTGCTCGAGGCGGCGAATTTGTCGGCCTCCCCCGTGACAGAGAGAGGAAGAATATCAATCGCCCCAAGGAACCCACGGTTTCTCCTTGAAAACTTACTCCGTCCTGGTGTCAGAATCAGCAAGTTCTGCAGGGGTTCGCAGGGGAGTTATCAGGTCCCCTTCTGGCCAATCCATCGGGAATTCGACAGACGAGATCGTTGCATAGGACCGCTGCGCTGGCCATTGATTATTATGATTAATTAAATTGGAATCCTTCGTGTAGAACTAATTAGAACAGTCTGCGCGACGGCAACTGCTCTATAACTCCGACGATTAGCCCCGGCATTGATTGCGCTCGTCGAAAGGATTATCGATTTGGTATAATTAATAGACAATTGTTAACCACCATACGGTACAGAGGATTCTAGTTACGCGTGCCACGGTGTTATAATTAACGTGGAAGGCAAATATATCCCAGAGCAATTAAAACTTGGTCTTCGAGGGAATCTGGATCGCCCAAGTATTTTGCCAACAAAATATCAATACGCGGCTTTAATCGCGCAAAAAGCATATGTTGCATACGTGCCTTGGTCCTCTTTTTACTGGACAGCTAGGCCACCCATTGATATATGAAAGCTCATCAGAAATGATGGTCTCACTTTTACATTTCGTTGGTCGGTATTTTGTTTTTTTGTTGAGAAAGGAATGTACAATTTTTGCACATATCCCACTCTTCTTGCCCACTTGTGCTTTTCAATTATCGAGCTTTCCAACGAAAGCTTCGGCCTCCATCTCGAGTATAAAGCACCGTATCTCCTCCTAGGAATTCTTATTAGAGTTGCGCCGCTTTCCCATAAACATTCTCATACATGCACGTGTGGTTAAACTTAAAATACCATCCGCGAGGGGACCGAGGCTCTTGTTGCTTTATTTCTTTCAAAAATATTTCTATCCCCCTGGAACGCTAACTTTATTTGTACAGAGAATTGTTTGATAATTCGATTCACCGCTCCCGCAAAGTTTTGCCAACTTGGATAAGCGACCTTATGCGGTCGTTCTATTAGGTTCCATATAAAGCAATTTATCCGTTGCTTTCTACCGAGCGTACACATAGACACCCTATCGCGGAAAGTCTTGAACTTCGTCGCGGTGATATCGCATTATCGCCTGTTTACCAAGGCCCCGTTCAACGTTCGCGAGTCGCGTGCGGACGCCGTAGCTCGTGCAAAATCGCGTGAAAATTCACGGCGACGTGTTAAGCGAGATATTAAGGTCGTCGAGAAGTTAGCGAGGCGAGCAGAATGAAATTAGAACGGGCGGCGAAGGAATCGTCGATGGGGATCGGAGGACCTCGACGTTTCCCTTTCTGTTTCCCATTTTCAGCAGTTTTGATCGTTTGTAATGAGACTCGTCGCCGGAACTGGCTCCCTTCCCCCTCGCCGAAAATGACCCAGTCGGTTGGGAACGGAAATAATGAAGAGATCATTATTTTCCGCATAATACGGGACCGCGCTGATTTCGAGGGAAACTCTGCTCGTTACTCGTCCACGCAAACGCGATACAGACTCCGCGGATGTAATAGTCTGGCACTCTCGATCGCTTCTGACGCGTGCACTGTGAACTGTTCATGGGCAGGACATGAAAAATATGAAAATAATAGAATGGAAATTAGAATACTCCTGTGTGCCACGTTGAAGATGTACGTTGGACAGGCAGCGAGAGTTCATGTAGATTTCATTACACCGTGCGTTGGGAATATTTCGATTAAACTGATTTTAGATTTTAATATTGCACAACAGTTGAAAAGAAGTCAAAATGGTTGTTCCGTTAGTTATTTGCATTTGTTCCTGTATTTGTCATTTCGTTATATTAACCGATGAAACAGGTGAAGTATTAAATGCAATAGCAATTTCCTTTTAGATAATGAAACGTTCATACATGCCTGGGGCGTGAATAAAATTTTAATTTATCGACCTGTAACATCGTGCCTCGATTATCGTGTCCTATTTCTGTGCCACCTCAATCTCGTAACACCTTTGTTAAATTGAATCGCGTGGAACAGTTGTGTTCCTGGTCAATTGTATTGGTTCACATGTTCGATACATCGATGCTTTACGTGTCTCTGACTAATGATAATGCGTCTAGTCTTCGCCTCGTAGCGGTACAATTCTGGCCCTAGTTTAACACACTACGACTGATGCGACGCGTTCCACTGAAACACGAACAGTGATTTGCGTGCCATGGATCAAGTGAAATGGGAAATTAAGTTGGAGCGTCTCGCCTCGAACTACCACCCAGTTCTAGTCTACTAATCCCGTAGAAATTCAATTAACCGCAACTCAAGAATTCAAGCCGAGCTGATAGTTATTTAGTACCGACGATCCGTCTGTGTGACGAGCAAAATCAACCGTAGGATTTGTTTAGGAAACAGCGGCGTTGGGTTAGATTTATGATACCTTCAGCTTACTTGCACTAAAAGTCTCGCGCAAGGCAGCACACTTTAGGATCGTAAAGCTTGTGAATCATGTTTGGAAAGTCCCATATTTTCCATTTGAGTTACTATCAAAAGTCCACTTATTTTTCCTGCTCAAATGTTTCGTCAACGTTTAATATTACGCAGCCACGCAGGCTGTAAAATAAATAATTCTGACGACGGAGCGTTAGTTATGGAAATATTTCAAGCGTGCGCTATTCCGTGTTTCCATATCTTTTATTATTTTTGAATGTCGAAGTTGAGCAATTGTAGTTTATTAGGTTGAAAAATCGACGGTGAATAATCGCGCGCGCATTCTTCGTATAACACCGTAGCTCCCGTAATATACCTTCGTATATACCGTAACTTCCGTAGAAGAATGTCGTTCACCGAGTAACACTTCTCAAATGATCGAACAACCCGTTTCGGGTTCGACGCAAATGAAGGAACGAAGCTGTCTGCGAGACGCGTTGGCGGGCGCGCATTGTTCTGCTCTAATAATTGCGTTCACGTGCAATTGGACGGAACGAAAAGGTTCTGCCATGCCGACAATGATTTAGAATCAACTGGATAGCCGAGTATCGCGACTAAACTTCACTATACAGCGGCCAAAGGTAATGAGGTGACAGTTTCGCGCGGTTACAATATCGCTTTGTCTGAAACGACGTGACTGTGATCAACTGCAAACTGGCCGCTGGCGAATGCTCCACATTTTTCCGTATTTAGCCTGGTAATAGCTTCTGTCGAGGAGCTGTAACATCACAAGGAGGCCACGGAAAAACTTGCGCTAATCACCTGACTCCGTTCCCGGGGAGCATGTTCCCTGGAAGATATTAGAAAGTATCGAACAGAAGCGCACTGAATTTTTTATCTTAATCGATACTGCCGTGCAGAGGGTATTAATACTCCGAAACGTGCAGGGAATAGTTCCACGAGGTCCTTGAATTCAGGAGCGAGCGGTGGCGAACGATATTATAATTTCTTTCATCCAAAGAAAAAGTTAGATCTTCCTTATTTCTTCCAGCAGTTTATAATAATCATTCATATCACCGCGCCAGTTGCAGGAGTGCGCATTTTCCGCTCACCCCTTTTCGTTTCGGAGTTCTTCCTCTTCTTACCCCTTACTGTCTCGCAACGTCAAAGCTGCTACTGCGACGAAACGGGATCGATAAGCAGACTTTATTAAATGGTCGACAAACTGTGCATACCTTGAACAGCTTATTCTTGGCTAGACTAGCTAATCCAGAATGACGAGACTAATCTTCCCCATTACCGTTATGATACTTCAACCGGTTGAGAGGTGCTTCCTATCTTTTGCATTACAGCAACTGCACCCGCATGCTCGTGCGAGGGCACGCGGTCTAGGAAAGTGTAACGCGACTAAATGGATCGTGTAAACAAGATCAAACTTAGCGCATGCAATTCTTTGGAAAATTCGCACGCAAGGGTGCTGTTAAACGTTGAAGCGATCCTCGGGACAAGCGTGTGTTGCCATTTTCGTGTTCGCGCGTGCACACGAGCCCTTTCGCCGCCTCTGTACGGTGTGGAATCGCGGTGGCCCAATTATCTTGTCGGCTATGAATTTACTACGCACAGACGCCTTGTGTCTGCACGCTGGCATTCTTAGCTCGCTAGACGGACTTTCCATATATTTCTCGCCTTAACTTCGCCCGTGTCTGGGCGGAGGAAAAGGGTGTTAGCGCTTAAGAATGTTGCTCATCGGAGAATTTCTGCTCCGGGAAGGCAACCGGCCGGGGAAAAAGTTTCTCGAGACCACAGCTTTTGCACCCCTGAAGAAAGGGTAATGTGCTTGCAGCCTTGGGAAATTATGCTGGAAATTAGTGGTTCGCGAGGCTTTCAGGATCGGAATTAATGAACGATAGGAAAATTGAGAAAAAAATCTGTGAAAGGGTGGTGGAAGTAAGAGTCTGTTTCGTTGTTCTTTCGTTGGGGGTTGGCTCTTGAAGAAGTTGCATAAACTGAATAATTACGAATCACAAGGATTGTTCTCGCGGGTAATCTCTTTATCAGCGCGTGGCTGGCACCCAGCCAATCGACTTTCTCCTGCGCCGCGAGACGATCTACGACGCCCTCGCCTTGTTTTGATTGTACCCCTTTCCGCTTCGAAGATTCCGCCCACACGGCGAATCAAACGCTATAACTTTGCGTTGATATAACGAGGAAGGTCTGTGAAATTTCTATTCGAGCGAGTAGCGCTGCAAGGTGTTTTACTGCGTTCAGTGGGCGTCTTCGTTGACGGGGTTGATACGAATGGAAATCGTCCATTTCCATAGAACCATCCGTGCATATTTACATTCTCAATCATAGTTGATAGTGTTTGTTGCATTATCTCCGAGGAAACTGCATTTCCAGAAAGCATACAATCACGGCAAAAGCAGAACATTCTACTGCGTATCGTTACCCGGCCATAAAGCAGTGGAAGAAACGAGCCCACTCGATCCGGCGATCGTTCGCAATTTCGGAAATAATATAGTGAGCGCATCAAGTGCGCCGTGAAGGGTATACGACATCGCGCGCGTTTGAAATTTATGGAAATCATGTCGGGCGTTGACGGTGATATTTTTTTTTGCAAGCAGTTTATGCATTTCATTGAGCGCGAGACCACGTGGTTGGCGTTAGGCCAACGCTGAGTTATGTTTATAACAACGTACCTATTACAGATTCTACGTGGGATTCGCCGCGATTCGTAACCGCGATACTATGCAGTCTATACGACGATGCGACACGCCGTTCGAAATCTTGGACCGTGCTCCCTGCAAGCTTCTTCCTCCTTTTTTCTTCGCCGACGAGATTTTGCTTGGCCACCTGCCCGCCCGCGTTACTCTTTCCACACCGAGCCCCCTTGTTTTTCGGGCAGATTTGGAAACGTTTCGCGAAACGTTAATCTCGTTCGGCGCGAGAAGACGGGATTTTCTATCGCTCGATAGGACCAACGGCGTCGAATCGATCGGATCACTTCCGCTTAAAGGCGCGATCACGCAAGCGTGACCATAAAATTTCCTCTCGTTACATGAATATGGGGCATTTTGTGCAAAGCGTGCATCGTCTACCGTGCTGGTAAATTACGAAATGATATAACCTTCGCAAGGGTTATCGAGCCGCTGCCGTTCGCACACATCGTTCGTTACGAAGAATTTGTATGCGTTCGTGGTAGAACGCTCTTTAGAATTTCTCCGTTATCATCTGCACGACAAATTTCATCCGATTACCGCTGTAAATTTATCGCTGGTATTACCTACAAAAGTTTCACATCCAACGAAATGCATTTGGGCGTAGTTGAAGTCACCGAAAATGAGCAAGCAAGAACACGTGTCATCAAAGTTGCGAGACCGACGGTCATCCCATATGCCCTCTCCATCCCTTGCTCTGTATTCTGTAAATACTTTATTATATACTAGTTCCTTGAAATTACATACATTTGGCACGGATAATTCGGTTTCACAGTGATTTAGAAACAATGTTCCCCGTTGATCTCATTAACGCGTTAAATTCGCTATCATATATTCATACTAATTTGCAGTACCCAATTCGTTGTAATATATGTTGCTGTGCATTAAGGTATCCTTGGCCTCGCTTAAACTGTCCGCAACCGTCCAACCGGTTATTCTCTTGATAGCCAATCAACGTGGTATTTCGCATACGACGCTATAAGGATTTATCTAGGGTGTGCAACATCCGCCGCCCCTAAAGCGTCTCGGTGCACTATTTCCGTCGCTTTGGATGCTGTCGTAAAAAGACGCGTAGACGACGTGTATTAATAGATTGCCCGAGTACGCATCCCCGGTGTCACTGTGTAACCGTCGAATTCAGCCAAAACCGCGGCGCGAATTTCCCTTATGCAAACGATTAAACAAAGAACGACGACGCGCGTGTAATTATCCGGAAGGGGAAGTTTAGACCGGACCGGAAACGCGGAGGGGAGACGCACAGATTCGATGCGACTGTATTTCAACGCGACGAATCACTCGGCGTATCAAGCTCGATACATTCATGGCTGTTCTTCATGCACGAGTTACATTAATTATCGAAGTGGATACTGAGGTGGATTATTTTGTTTGTTTCAGAATCACGAGTATGGCGGGTACGGAGACGAACCGCGACGTAAAAGGTACGTTTCAAACGTTCTTGTTAATTAATTTTAGGATATTACTTGATAGGTTTTCATGGAAATACGAGTGACGGATAAATTATAGAATTTCTATTGTGTAACATTTAAATAGATTTAATACTACGTTAATTGTCGCGCTGTTTTCATTAAACAAACGATCCTACGTATAAAATCGCATTGTTCTGATTCATTAACTCGCGTAGCACTTTGTTTTATACGACAATGGGTTTGGACGGCAATAATACCAGTATCGATCTTATTCTGCCTTAATTGTTTTTGGGCATTATAAACCGTACAATTTTACTAAACAAATCAATTGGCAAATCTTTATTCCAAAAAGGACCGTTATCTCAATGAATCCTAGTATTCTGCGGCAAATTACGATTCTCCGAATAAACTTGTTATATTCGTGAGCGCGTCACGTCGGAATACGGTTCACGTTTCGCTCCAGCGTCGGAAATTGCGTTCGCGAATCAAAGTTAATGGGAATTCCATTGAAAGACAGATAACGCTTGATATCGAATTCTCGCCGTTCTGAATCAGACTTAACGCTCGACTTAACTTCTTATTATTAGACTTGGCCCGAGCTTTCGAATCAGTCGAAACCTTCGCTGACCGGCCGCGACGTTTTAATTAATTTCACCCGGTGTGTATCTAGCATCTGCTTGTTATCAAAATAATCCATCTCGCGTTTACGTGCTTCAAATCGAAAAGTCGTTTCTCACGCTTTAATCACGCGAGCAAGGCTCTTGGTGCGCGCACCGTGAATATAAGAACTGCTAACCAGGGAAATACTTTATTTCTGGAGAGCTAGCGGCGGAGCATTAAGGGGACGAATCGATCGACGGAACGAGAAACCTTTTATCCTCCGTCCTTTCTTCATTTACGTTCGAATTAGTGGTTTTTTCCCCCCCGTGCCATGAGGAGTCAAAGTTTAATCATTTAGAGTAGGAGCAACAGATTCGCCAGAGAATTGGCCACTTTGAATTGCAGAACCGGAGGCACCGTGGTCTCTCCTTTTTCTTCTCGCGGGTGAAATGGTAGGCAGTTGAATTTCCAATTGCTTGCGAGGCGAGACATACCCCGGAGTGGATAGAGGGGAGACGGGGAAAAAAGCGAGGGAATTGATGCCGGGCATGAAAAATGTATAGCCAAGCTATCCATCAATAGGTGCTTCCCTTCCGTTGTATCGCGGCCACGTTGAATCTCGGAAGGAAATTGCTCGGGTGCGATTTTCCCTTCGTTTCCCTTTGTCGTGTAACCGAATATCCCCGCTGAACGTTTCGTCCGGTCGCGTGAGCTTTGATTTAATAAAGAAACAAAATTTCGCCAACCGTGCACCGACTGAGACGTTATTCTTTCCGCGTTTAGGAAATACGGAATGTCTCGCTGCCGTGACTCTAGGTAAAGATTGCGCGTGGAGATATAGCGAATTCACGTTTAGTCCGATTAAATTGTTACCCTTTATTCAAGTCGTTTGTCACGAGGAAAACGTTGCTGCGCGCAGTTTCAACGATATCGCTAAACGCTCGTTTCGCTTTTCTTTTTCAGGGAAGACAATAATAAACCAAATCACGTTCTCCTGTTCACAATTATCAACCCAGTCTACCCCATCACTGTGGTAAGTGTTCCATCGTCTTTCAACGATCTAATTATTATGCGCAACTGCGAGCACACTTTTAAGTCTCTGAGCACATACACTCGATTTTGGCCCGTGCGAACTCAGAGGTGTCAAAGTTTCGTGACTCGCCAAGCGTTTTCCGCGAGGCTGAATGATGGTAAACGTGTCGCTGCATTCCTTGAGCATGTTCGACGTACGATTCTCAAAAGTGGATCGGAGGAACGAAGTAGAAACACTGTTCCTGCTAGATAGCAGAAAGAATTCGAAAGGAAAGGAAGCTGTTAACTAAAGTGGCAAAGTATTGAAAACGAAAGAGCGGAACAAAAGTTGTCGGCAAAACGTGAGCACCATACGTTTCACAGGCCGTCGCACTGCATTTTATTTCTGTTTTGCGCCAATAATAGGTGAGCCCTGTCGCTGTTTCTGTCTCTCGAGTGGTCGATGCCTGTGCGATCTGGCATTGTTCGCACTCCGTCCGTTCGCGAAGCCCGCGCATACCTCCCCGGTCACGATGCTTAATTTTATTTTTTCTGCATTTTGCTTTTGCCATTATCTCCATGACAGACGCACTAATTAAAGAGCTTCTAAATCGATGGCTCTCGGCCGTCTCTGTTTTCGCAGGCGTACTCCTCCGAACCGCGATCCTCTTATCCATTTACATCCATCGTTTTTACTTTGGTTACCTTCGCGGATCTTCGAGGTCGCGGTCCGATTGAAAATAATTTAATCGTGCTATGGAACGCAATTTGCTTCGTCTCGGATTCTAGATTCTAGCCGCGGGCTAGCCGCCAATGATTTATGGCGACACGATTAAACGACGCGTAACACGGAAGCAAAGTTATGCTCGATCCATCTCGAGATTCATAATTGATTCGTTCTGTCCTCCCCGGTGAAAGCTTTTTCAAAGGGAGCTTTATTTTTTTTAATTTGATTACACGACTCCTTTTCCTTCTTGAAAGGTGAAACGAGTTCCCCCGTAGTATTTGCAATTCTTTTCAGCGGTACTCGCGTTTCTTGGATACGTATAACTCGTCTGAGTGCCGAGTCGGATTGGATGGGGTGCTTCCACCCTTTTTATTTGACGCGATCGTTAAACCTTTATTTAAATCCACCAGTCACACGCGCTTTGATGTACGAAAGAAAGTGCATAGAGAAATAGTGCGTCGCGGCTGTGAGAAACTACTATCTCATCGTTCATTTCTATTCATTATCGGTAACGCGTGAAACTTTGTTGGGTTCGTGCGTACCGCAAAGCCAACGTTAAGGCCATCTCACACTCGAGCATACCCGGAATTTCCTGTCGCGCGTCGTATTTTCGTCGCAATTAGAATGAAGAAGGTGATGCATCATCGTATTACACGGAATTTAGTTAAACTCTTGGAATCTGGCGCGGTTCAGCATTAAGGCTGCTGCACGCTCGACGGGATCGAGTAGCGAAAGGAATGACTAACCGGAATACACGCGTGCGTTTCACGGGCTAGAGTGCGTGCGCGAATTTTCAGAGCACACCGCTCGTGCATTCGAGGTGACAAATTTTGATGGCACGTATGGGGATAAGCCGGTGCCAGCTTTTCGACGTCGCCCGAAAGAACGGCATCATCAATCACGCGACTCACGATGCGTGTACGCGACTCGAATACGAATTCTAAAACGCTGGCGATCGGGACCGCGCGATGCGTGATCGCTGTTGCGTACAGCTGCGATATTATAGACAGAATCTTGCATTAAGAGCGATCATTAAACTTGAATAAAAGGAGCTGTACGTAATACATTTAAGAGACGTATATGTTTTTCAGTTTAAAGTACATACATTATGTATGAATCGTCCGAATACGGGCTCTTACTGTCCCGCGCAAACGGTAACCAGTGACTCTCGCGATTTTATTTCAAACACCGTATTACTGCGGGCTGGAGTAGCCCACTATTTTAGCACGGCACATCTTTATCCGATTTATACACCGCTGTCTGCTGTTCGCGCGTCACCGATACACCTCGCCCCTTTTGCTCCAGTGAAAATATTTTAATTGGCCGTGCCGCGATCCGCCGTTAACTTGACTAAATATTCATTTGTCAAGCGGAGTAGCGTGGAGGCGCGTTAACGGTGAAATTAGCGCGTTCCGCGTGCGTCTCGATGACTCGCCTGCTCCGAATTTTCTTTCATCTTCAACCCACCTCGTCGCACGACACTTCCCGACACATATCAAAGAAAGTATCTCATGTTTCTTTCATCCACCGTATCTTACACGCGAGTCAAGCTTTCCTCGGGGAGTCAACTCGATCACCGGCGTGCAAACATTTCAACCATAATAACAGCAATTAACGATCGTCATCGGGTCCGTCGCAAGGGTTCAGTAAAATAGCCCCGTCGCCGTAAAATACCGGGCACGTTTCCTTCGGCGTTAAGTTATATCTCTATGGGCCGTATTATCAGAATCGTCTTAAACACGTTCCGCAAGATGTTCAATTTTCTCCGTCATAATTTTGCAACGCGGAATGAAGTTCCAAAAGCCCCGGCGGGGGGACAGGGCGTATATCCGGAGCGGTAAGCTCGCCTTCGTGCCAGGCTGACGCGAAACCGGAATTATATCCCGGTACGCGGGGTAGCAAGAAGATGTTCTACGCGGTTTTCGTACATGGCCGTATAAGCGGCTGATGCGTTTAATGCCCACGGCCTACTTACCCTTCTCCGTCCGGAGAAAGGCCGTCACGCGGATTGCCGTTTCTTATGCATTCACTGGCGATTCCTAACTAACACAGATTCGAGACTCCACGGGACAAATCCGTTTGAGTGGCTTGACTCTAGCCGCGACATCGTTCCCCTGCCTTCTCGTTCGTTGTAAAGCTGCAGGTTCCGTTGCCGAAGCCTTGGCTCTCTCGGTGTTAACATAGAATGAATGTTCGAGTCGCGGTGATAGAATATCTCAAGCGGGAGGCGAAACGGAATTCGAGCCGATAGTAGTCCTTTGATGTTCGTTTAAATTGCGACATTTTATGATGCATGGCTTTCAGTGAATAGAAATAATAATGCTGCTCGGTTTTGGTGAGCATTTGCGTTTGTAACGATTCCGAGTGCGGGCAGTCGATAAACTCTTAAAACGGTGGAGCAGTAAACGCGTAAAATTTAACCGGACCTCGTTGAGCCGCGATAACACGAGAAGATACTGGCGACAGTTTTTTCGGTCAACGCGTCATGGTCACGTTACGCGCAATGAAAAATGTTCAAATATTGGGCTGAGAGCAAACGCGCGCTGGACCGTTTTCAACACCATGCGGGGCTGTTAAAATTTTTTTTTTTTTTTTGCGGACATCGCAGCATGCCGTTGCATAGGTGCTGCGGAAAATTACATTTATCTTTTGCCCCTAAAACATCTCGCCCCTAATATTTCCCCTGCTCTCTATCGGGACCGAGTAATGCCCTTTTCAGTTTACAGCCCTCTATTGTTTCAGCCTCGCGGTGGAAATCTGCTGTGTCAGAGGGGCGAAGTAATTTCCTTGGCCGCGCAGATTAAAAGAGAATTAAAGTGGTTTTGCTTACGAGTCCAGTTGCAGTTGATTTTATTCTTTGGAGTAACTCCGGAAATGGATTACGTTAGACAGTCGTGCTGTATTCGCCCACGTTTTTTGCTCGTCATTTTAATTATGTTCCTTTGTTTCCGGCTACCCTTGGATGTCTTATAAAAAGTTACTGGGAAAGTAGAGAGTATAAACTGAGATAGCAACGCGTTCCTTATATTATATACATATACAATATATACCGCGATAACATTACTCCGATCCAGAACTGAGAGTAATTTCCCGAGCGAACTCCTATTCGCACACTCGTGCTTTCTTTTCACCGAAATGGCAGTGTAATTGAAATATAAAATATAGTAAAAGGTAAATAAGTACATAATGTTTACTTCGAAACGAAATCCCGACAAAAGGCAGCGAACGCAGAACTTTCGGTGTTGAATTAAATCACTCCTTCCGTTTAGTAAGTTCCCCGTTCGTGCGGTGTAAAGTTTCTTCACTTTACCCTTTTCCCTGCTGCAGTCCGGGCAAACCAGATCCAGACTTAGCAGCAAGGGGTCAGAGCAGTTTGTCCCGGAGAGAGAATTTTCTGCAATTCAAATAGAAATCTACGCGCAGTGTCCAGTTACCGCGGCGCAGGTAACCTTATCAGCCCATTCCATTGCTCGTTCTAGAGTTGCTCGAGCACGATCGGAAACTTATAGAATTCAGCTTGGTTTACGTTTAACCACCTCGCCGGCCGTCTTCGGTGTGCTGGCCGACGTTTGCGCAAACTTTCCATCGACAGAATCTAGGATGAATCGACAAATGGTTTTGCCTGTCATTTCGCTTGAAACGCTGAGACATATTACCACCACCTTGGTCTTCGCTTGGGAAATCGTATACAAAAGGGGGATTGTGTAATCGAACAAGTATGGTCGACGGAATCCAGCACCGGCGTTTTTTCTTTGTTTTACGCGGAGAAACACGATTGCGGACAGCGGATAATCTTTATTTCGCGGTAGAAACGTGGAATCGTTCTTCTACAGATGCCGAACACAGTCGCAGCGGGGTGAAGCTCGAAAATCCTCTGTGCTGAAAATCGACGGCACGGTCGATTGCAATTTAAAAGGGTGGCACGGTATTGTGGAGGATCGAGGGCGTTCTTGTGGACTTTCAAAGAATCGAACTTTTGAGGACAGACTCGGAGCACTTTAAGAATGTTCGGGGCAAATAAAAAGGGAAGCTCCGATGTTAGGCTCTTCTGCTTCCGTTACTCCCACTTGTTTTCTACTTATATGCTACTTCCTGAGGGGCGATTATTTTCCCCGACGGAAAGTACGATTTTTTGAAGAACGAGGACGAATTGTATTGCACTTAGATGGCCTATTTTTAATCGTGGCCCTATATCGAATATCATTTTACAGACTGTGAAATGACGCGATGATAAAAATGATTGAATTCAGTTTCCACGTACAGCGAAGAAATGTTTAATGTATGCTTCGATTTCAGTTCGAATTTTTCAATATTTACAAACCGCTCGAGGTGGAAAGTTGAAATTCTACGTACTCTAATTTCCCGATAATATCAATTGACGCATGTATAATATCAATTACTATGATCGTCATTTCTATGCTCCTTAACTTTAAATGACTCGTGCACGATCGCCCTCGTGCAATTTGCGAACAAGATGGATCATCGTTTTGATGTACCGCCCACGCACAGCGAAAGCACCGAAATCCTCGTATCGAGACGTTCTCGGAAGGAGCGGGGCAAAATCGTTACGGCACACGGCCGAAGTGTAATGCGTCTGCTCTTCACGTAGGTACGAAGATAATTAGGGGAAAAGCTTGGCATCATTTTAGAAGCTCGCTGTCCCGCTGCAACACGAAACATCGCGATAAATTGTCGTGGCGATGAGATAAACGAGTGTCCCCCCGAAATAATGAAAACCAGGAATGGGCTCGCCTTCTGACGCGTGCGAATTTATTACGCACGCGGTAATGAATTCCCATGCTATCCTCGGTCTGCTTCGCTTTGCCATTTGTCCGACGTTTCCTGAATAAAAAGTAGATACAAAACGTATTTTAATGTGGCGCTGCCGCTTCTCTTCATCGTCCCGTTAATGTCAGAACAGAACTTCTCGCGAGTAGTTGCACGTTACCGCGCGGTCACGGCGGGCTGATTCGTATTATCGTGCGTCTTCGCGCGGTAAGATTCAATTACGATCAGTCACGCGACTAGTCCTATCACAAAGCGTGTCCAGCGATCACGACAGTCACGGGAGGGCAGGGGTCGATTCGCGACTGTGCCAATCCAGTTGGAATCAGCATCGCCGATTGGTACTCGATCAAACTGCACGACCCCCGCGTCCACCCTTTCCAATCGGGCTCGAATTAAACGATGAATTATTCCCGATCGATAGTAATTGATACACGAGATGGAATGATTGGCCGTCTGCAGGCCACTCGCGATTCGCTGGTAGCTTTCCAACGTAATAATTGCCGCACAGTAGTCTCTCCGTGAGATGGATTAAAAGTAAACCCGTGTGCCGTACTCTCCACCGTTCGAGCATTTAACGCTTCGCGTCCGATGCCTGGCATTTCCCCTGTTCCGGACACCGTTCGATTGATATTCTCACGGATAGAAGATTCTCGGCAACTGTGAATAATCGACTCGTCGAATAACGAGATACGCGAAATTTCCTGGAAGGCGATGCCATTTTCGCGACCATAGAACCTCCACGCGTTTGCCGAAGGTTTTTCGACAATTTCGGAGCACGCGTTTCGAACGTGGCGGGGATGAGAAAAGTGCGAGCCGCGTGAAACGTAATAAGAACGTCTCTATTCGTTGCGTCAGTGTCGTGTTACGATTCGAGTTTCAGGAAGCCGCGGGAATTTTCCCCGTTTCTTTCACCTCTCTCTCTCGCGCGCGCACACACACACTCGATATCGTTTCATTTTAACGACTATCCAATAGTGACCGAGGGTGGAGGGTGTGGTTGAAGTAGTCAGGGAAAAGTGGTAGGCCGTGTTTGAATCCATCAAGCTGTGCTCTTTTTCCGGCCCTAGTCGATAATCGATAAAACCCCCCCGCCCCTTTCCCACTAGCTCGCGTTCTTTTCTCTCCTACTGTCTTTCGTTACACGTCGGAGAGGACGATGGGCCAGGCGAAGAATCGGCGTCCGTCTGCCCACACGTGTAGCCATCCGCCGCTCGTGGGTGCACCCTTTTCTCGTGAATCGGCCGAAACGAGCGGTGTCGTAAATCGAAACGTTACGGCCCCCGTCGTATCTCCCCCTTTTCTCCAGGCTGGACATTGCCGATGAAGTGTCCTTAGAAATTCTGATTTATCACGACCCACGCGATTCGCACTTCGATCGGAATCTACCCTTTACGATCTCCTCCATTTTTCCTTCTAATGGACACCGAACCGGTACGTACATCGTTCAAAGAGCGGACAAACGGAGTACAATCGAAGAAATAATCGTTTCGACGCCGTCCCCCTTTTATTTACGGTGAACGGGGCGCATTTTTCAGACCGGGCCATCCCCTAACGCGATACACCGGATGATTTATGTCTCTATGTACTCGTTTTCGTCCCACGAAAAGTTTTCGGCCTATCGATTAGCCTCTGCCTTCGCCGCCCCTCGACACGCAGGGACGTATTTGTGCTCGTCGAAGCTCGATTTTAGGAGGTCGACCGCCGCCGGTGTCGTCTATGCACGTAAAATCGGACCTGCCACCGAAATAGACCGCCAATGAGATGGCAGCGGGGCACAGTTGACAGCGTGCCATAAATATTGATTTTTCCGCATAGCGGACCGGCAAGTTCGTGACGTACAACGGTGGGATTCCTGAGAGCTCTCGCGTCCGAGGAGCGGACGAGCTGCGACCCCGCCGGAGAATTCCACCTTTACGAAGGATATATAAATCGTTCGAAATTTAGGAGACATTCGTGTTGTGACAGCGCTGACCGAAATCATGTATCACGCCGCGATCCGTCTCTCTTGGGGCGTTCGCGTCTAAGCTCGTTACATTATCGCGCGATGCGGCGCGCGTGGCTCCGCTTCATCGCTCTCGAACGCTCCGTTTCCACACGAGGATTCACGTATGAGACGTATGGGCGGGCATTAAGCTGTGATAGCCGTGTATTTTGTATTTTGCGGTTAACCAACACGATATCGAACCGTAACGGTATCATATATCCCGTGAACGTCGGTCGGAAAATTATATCCGTCTACTTGCGAAATGCAATTTTTGCTCTGGCACGGTATGCGATACATCCATGACGTACGTATTTAGAGAAATAACGGATTGCTTAATTTAGATAGCCCAGATGTTGATAACGAGTACAATGTCAGACATTGTTGTAACCGTTTCGATGGAAATGACAGTGTACTCTCAACTTCCCGAACATCTTCGTCAACATATTTGAATTCAGTTCAAGTCGCCGACTTAACAGCCACAGTTGACTTCATCTATTACTAGAAGGTGTATCAAGTAGTATGAAACGTGTGCATCCGCCATGCTTTCGGGCGTATCACTTCGTACTGTAACAGTGCTTGCCCACGCGTTTTAGGACTCTCTATATTTATGAAGCTTGCCACTGTATGTCACTTACTTGCCGCGTATGTGGTACGCGCTGAAATTGACTTTGCTCCCTTTACTGCTCCTTTACTCGCCGGAACTGCATACCCCCAGTAACGTTTCGAACGACGCACTAGTCGTACCAAGACCTATAAAGCGAATAAGCTAGATGAAGCATTGCCTGAGTGCCTGTGCGCGTAGTTAAAGTCTTCGCGTTTCTATTCTCAGCGGTCGTAATGAAATTGGTCTTCGTTAGGAAGCTTCCGTTAAAGTTACCACCCACGATCACAGTCCCGAACGCGTTTATGCAGATCGCCCTTCTTTCCCGAAAGGGAACGGCCCTAACACGCTCGCGGAATCGAGTTCTAGGAAGTTAGAACCGTCGAAGGATGTACGAACGAAAGTAGCTCTTCGTTTTCACAGCGAAAAGGAGACACAGAATTTTGGACACGCGTCATTTCCAGCGTGGATGACTCTCGACCCGCGATTTCCATATAGATTAGTTTCTGGTCGGTCCACTTGCCGCGAATGATATCGATATGTAGGGCCTAGGTAGATGCATGAAGTTCCTGGGCTACTTAAATTGGGTCTCGTACTACTGTCCAGGTGATCCCTTGCGGGTCTCATGACGACAGGACGTAGAAATCGAGCCTTACGGCGGAGCTTGGTGCTTCGTTTACGATTTTATAACGTACAGCATGCATCAATTTGTGTCTAATGACGCCACGATTGCCCGATCCCCTCGAGATTATCGTTGTATCTTGGTATGGTTGTGTACAACTTGCATTAAGTTCTACAAGTACAGAACTGTTCTCGACCGATCACGACAAAATCGAATGCTTTCCGAGGGAAGTTGTTTCACGTCCAGTGAAACTTTGTCCCATCTTCCTTCATCCCTCGTGTCTAGGATCAAACCGGAATTTTTGTAGAGTTGTGCGAGTTTGTCTTCATTGTGTTCCTCCGGTTCTCCACCAGGGCGGCAGACAGTTGTCCGCCCCTTAAACGCAACTCCTTTATCTTAAACGCTTCCCCATTGTTCCCCAATGCTTCAGTTCCTTACAGAATCCACACCTTAGCCTCTCACCCTTTTTCCCGGGGAAGTTCAACCCTCAAACTACCGTTCCTAACACTCCTTCGCGATCTTCCAAGCCTTTCCTCATTCATCTTACCGTCGCGGTGCTTCGAGAGATCTGCTATCATTTTTTTCATGCCTCCCTTTCGTTGTACCCCATCGGGCACGGGAAAGCTATCTAACGACGCGTTCGCTGTCCGCCACACCTTCCGTTTCTAATTTTATCACGAAGCATGCACCCGTGTCTGATTCGTGTCTGGATTGCGTCTGCACGTATTCAAAGCGGTGTGCGCGCTGATTGCGTGACTGTACACAGATGCACCGCTCGTACCTCGCACCGCACCAGTTTTCGTTCGGTGCTTGAATTCGTGATCGCGGTAGCCGGTGTTGCGTTCACGGCGAGCGCGTGACACCTTGAACGGCCGCGTTTCCTGGGTGGCGGCGGTACGTCTTTGTCAGGCAAATCTCGATCGTGTCCACTTTCGATTAATTCGCGCACGGGCAGGTTTAATTGTGGCACGTGCTCATACCGCAATCTCCATGCCACTTTTCTTCTTTTTGCGAAATAACGGTGCACGCGAGCTCTTATATTCCCAGAGCGATTACTTCTGCCAGCGTAGGCGTTTAAAGGAATTACATTCGCGCGTGGGTGTCCCGCAAGAAAAAAAAATGTATTTGCTAGGGCATTCGTAGCGAATGAAGATTGTCGAGAGCAGCAACGTATGTGCAAGCTAAACATATGTGTTCAACCGAGAGTAATCGATACCGGAACAAATATTTCTATTCCGACACCCTCGCGAAAAGTGTCTTTAAATAAAGGCTTGTCCTCTTTCGCGTGCTCGCGCGGTTTGATTGGAGTTACTCCTGTTTGCCATGCTTCTACGCCTGATGAGTGTTTTTTCCAATTTCCGCGTACGAACGAGGCGAAGCTTGTCTTGATGAACTGAAAATTCCCAAGCTGATATACTACATAAAAGCAATTTCTCCATTCCGCATTTAATATCTTTAACTCAAATATACATTTCCCAGTGAATGCTTCGAATTCTATGCGAATATCATACGCAACAAGGAATATCCTATTCCGGGTTAAAGAGAACTTGGCTCGCGACAAATTATTGCTCCTAAAAATCTCATACCTCGCATGACTGGCTGCCACTTTGTTTCATGCTCGCTACCGTAAAAATGTAACGGTCTCGTACATAAAATACCAACCTTTACACCAACACTTTCCTCGAGCTTTTAAACTTTTCTTTCGAAAAATATTCTCCCGTTGGCGTCATTTAAAGGCCAAGTACGAATTTCAAAGTTGCACAATCGGTAGTCGAAAACTTCCGTACAGCATCCTTCAGGCCTCGAAGTGTCTCATTAAGCAACATCGTGAAAGTGTAAAGGTTCCGCTTTCCATGTAACGAGCCCGACTACGCCCCGTGGTCGATAATAAATTTTCCTCGCGCCAAAACGCAGCGCGATTATCGCCATGCCTTATTAACCGGCAGTTTCATCCGCGAGGAATGTCGCGCGGTTGCACGCTGATTTATTCGCGATCCGTTATTTGTCAAAGCATTAGCGGAGATTATCGCGAGAAGAACTTCGTCTCTGACGATTAAAGCTGAATCACTCGGCGAGCGGGAGATACCGCTCCGCTCGGATGGCATCGACCTCGTCGCCGCTCGTGCGTCATCCGCGGCGCGTTCTTCTCGCGCGAGATATTACATCCCTAGTCTTCTTAAATAGACGGACGATAAATTCTCAGTCGGCGTCGAAGAAGAGGAGTCGCGGCGCGTTGAAATTCTTTCGCGAGGCTCGAATTCTTGCGCGTCCATGCTCTTCGACGTTCGCGCGTTCGTCGCATGCGGAGCGGAATGCCGAGTTTCGTGAATAAAATAAAATGTTTCCCCGCGGTGGCGAGATTTTCCAAGATCTTATTTCATTCTCGGAAGCCGAACAGACGCGGCTTCGGAGTTTCATTCCCGCTGACGCTGATGGGACACGTATCGACGATGGAAATACACTTCTTTCCTGCCTTTCAGGATTTTCGGGATA
Organism: Holcopasites calliopsidis; assembly: GCA_023838395.1. Taxonomy (NCBI): domain Eukaryota; kingdom Metazoa; phylum Arthropoda; class Insecta; order Hymenoptera; family Apidae; genus Holcopasites; species Holcopasites calliopsidis. The sequence goes on along the minus strand of JALHAQ010000004.1, from coordinate 6,634,843 downwards.
CATGTATGATGCATGAGCCCGGAGGACCGTACGTTCGAATGAGTCCGTCGTTCGTTAAGGCACCGAATGGCTTTGAAAAACGCGGTGGGCTCTCATTCGTATTTTTTAATGATTTTTTCCTCGTTTGCTCGGTATTAATTTTTGGTCCGCGGATCGGGGTCGCGGTTATTCAAGTTCTCCTCTATTCGTATCCGATGTAGATATCTAGAAACGGTTGCAGCAGTACGTTGCAACTTTCGCATCGAGAACAAGCGACGGCTTCTAATCAATGGAGAGTTTGTTCCAGCTTATTACATGCGATTTAATTATTGCACACGCCGGCGGCGAAGATCTTTAATCTTTGATCGCGAGACGCCTGATAAATTCATTTCAACCTCGCATTGAATACGTAATACCTGACTGCGGCTTGAATATTTTAACGCAGCCACTGGTTGCGAGCGACGAGCTTGCCATGCGGCCGTGATGCCTGGTACCTGGGAAACTCTTGGTTACTTTGATATCGTTGAAGAGCAAACAACAATTTAATCGCCGGTGATTCGATCGAGTAACGGGCTTCCGCCATGGGATTCATGAGGATCATCTAGTGTGTCTCTTTCGATAGATCGTCTTAAAGAGTGGCCCTTGCAAGAATTTTACGTTCTTCAACGGTACTCCAGTTTTATTCAGCTCGGTACGCCACGGATTGGAGGATGTTCCGGAATAGGTGGACCACTCGATTCTAGCATGTGCAGATATACAATATTCTACGATGGCTGGGGCATGTTAGCCTTGAACTAGTATGTCTCGAGTTTTCGCAAATCTCTCGGACGGCCTGCTGGGAGCCCCCTTTTCTGACTGCATAACTATTTTTTGACGTACGTAGCTGCTTGTCGGTGAGGTCACGCGTATATTTGACTCCAGGTGGTTCGCGATGAACCTCGTCCGCGCCGCGTGTAACCGTTCGCACTTTTCTACCAGTAAAGCTGACGCGGTGCAGAAAGTTCAATTTTTAATTTAACATCATTGGCTTGCACCGTGTAAAATGCGAAAACTATCAATGAAAGCGTGAACAATGTCTGAATCACCGTGCTTCTATTTCAATCGATGATTTTCCGTGAACGAAATGTCATAGAATTAAGATAAAGCGTTCGTCATCAAGCTCTGAATCATCTTCCAACACACGCGGAAGTTGTACAGCTTCTGCCTTTGGAAAATAATTTAGTAATATCGTTTCCCTTGGGGAAACAGTCCCTTTTCGAATAAATTTACACAGGCGACCTGCTAAATTCGTCGGCAAAATTTCCTCGCGGGCTGTGCACGTCTTGCGAGTAATTCAAGGGTCTTTGTATTTGCAGTCACTTTTTGCTCTGCAGCTCTGGCCTCTGTTGACGAAAGCATGAATATGTTACACGTCTCTGGCGCTTGGATTTATGAACAGCGTGCAATTAATTCCGGACACAAGCGCCTTCGGCTAATAACGAGAATGCCTCGCAGGAGTCGCGAGGTACGACCGCGTCGGATGGTAATTCCATCTCGCCTTAATTCGAAATGTCGCGCGGCCAAAGGCGGGGACGGACGTCTCTTTCATACGTCGGCGAGCAAAAAGGCGGAAGTGTCGTCGACGTTGATGAACAAGTTTCTTCTCTAAGAGATTAATGGAGAAGTCGATGCAAATTCAATACCGCCTCTTTCTACTTTGAACAATACCCCGACGTCCCTCTTTTTTCCCCTCCGTTGTCTTCATTCCGTCGCAAAGTTTTCTCTACCGAACGACACAGTCCGCGCTTCTTATCAATGCGCTGCTCTCTCACCCCTTCTCCCTTTCTCGGTCTCCGTAATTATCTGCGAAGTCTTCAATGGGAAATTTCCATGAAAATGCGACCGCCTCCGCGCGTTTTCCTCTCCGGTACACTTGTGCAATCTTCGTATAGATTTACGCGGCAACACCATCCGCCAGACTGCTACGGATAAGCGTTCGCATGTCTCGCGACGCGATATCGACCGATTCCTAAGTGAGAGCGAAACTTTAATCTTATTGAACGTTAACGGCGCGGTATTTATTCCGGCGATCTGAAACCGTTAGCTCTCGCGAATTTATATTTCATCCGATGTAACGCCAACGACGGCATCGTGTAACGTTGCGGCGGCGATGGTATTCGGCGACAATCGATATTTGTCGCGAAAACCCGTCTAAGCGCATTGCATCGAGCGCTCAAGCTAGCGCGGATTAGGTCGGATGAGTTTGAAATCCGGATTTAGGATACACTCCGCTCCGCGAATCCACGAACATTAAATCCGCCGACACACCTGTAGTTTCCAGTCGCCGCTGGTACTTGCAGTGCAGCGGGCGCGAGGGAACGGGCTAGCCATTTAATGGGTCCCTACGTCGGAGAACCCGTTGACGAGTTTATACAGCTAACGACTGCCGCTCGTTGCAACTTGTTGAGGAACAACGTTAGTCCGCTTCGAATTGTTTGCTTATCCTCGGGGCTAACTTTTCGAACGCTGACGTTAATTGTCTTTGCGTTGTAAATTCTCGAATGCCTCTCGGAGGCTGTGCTCTTCTCGCTCCTAGTCGCAAATGGTTCGCGCTTGGAAGCCGAATGTAGATCTTTAATTGTTCTTGCGCGGAATAATACCGAGCTGAATTTGGTATTTGAAAATAGCTTTTGTACCTTGAACTAATTATTAGACTTCCCACATTAAACGAGAATGCGTTCGCTTGCGGCTCGACTCGTAGGCTGGTGTTTCCGGATGACGCGTTTGAACCGCGCACAACACTTTCAGTCGCCGCGAGCTCTTGCTTGCGCCAGTTTGCAACCGAACGAACATTGACGTTTGCAACTTGTCCCAACGTCCGAAACGAAGTTAGGCAAAGCGAGCGACGCGCAGCATCCTCGTTTCGTTCGGCTTGCACGAGCTTTATTAAAACTGGACCGAACGACGCTGCTCGATATCGTTTATTAGGATCCAGAGCGATTCAATTGCGGCGGCTCGACTTGCGTCGACTCGGTTAAATCCGACGGCGACGATAGTTGCGTTTAGCGCGATGAGCTCGACGGTGCTCGATACCGCTTTCATTCGCGATAAGCTAATGTCGGCTTTTGAAACACGTAACCGCCTTCAGATAAACTTGCGTGATTGTGTATCAAAACCGCGGCACGCTGTATTATCGCTTGATGCAGAAATGCTTTCGCCATTGTTGGCCAAAGCACGGGGGCCAGATAGGGCGGCGTTGCGCTTTTCTCGCCAAACGTTCTCGTTACCCTACTTAAATTCCAGCTGCTCCAGCGGCGTCATTGTTAACTGCCCTCCACTGAACAGCTTCCACGGGTTGATCAGGCGAAATCAGATGAATCCCCGTTATAAACAAGTAGAGGAATACAATTGCAAATGTAGAATATTCCTGGCGACTTGTTATAATATGAACTACCCTCGATGGAACGAGCAATCTAGCTTTGAAACACTCAATGCAAAGTAGCAGATGGTAAAATTAATCCATTACCGTCGCCTCATTTTCCTGAAAAAGCCACTGTTAGATACACTCGCGGCCGACTCGAGCAAACAACAATTTCAATTCTGCCCTTTTAAAATCATTCCGGTCGTTCGACCCAGCCCTCGTGCACACGTCATTCGTCCTAGAAATTTTCGCCGGGCCGCGAGAGGAAAAGGAGCGAAAACGGCGGGAGGGAAAAGCAACGTTCTTTGGCCGCGTTGCTCATTACCATTCAAAGCGTGGCGGGGGCTACACCGTCAGTTGAACCCGTGGCTGCAGTCGCACGGCCGAGCTCAGAATTTTCTCTCCCCATTGTCCTAACCGGCGTTTATGGAACGGTGTAACCCAAAGGGCCTCTCTGACTTTCAAAAAAAAAAGCACACGCCTAGGCTTCTCTCCACTGCTTCCAAAACCGTCGCTCCGTTTCCACCTCTAATTTCATCGAGATTCCTACAAAGAAGTCGTTTCGCATGCACGCTTGCATAAACGAACGAGCCGACTGACCTTAATCGCCACCCTGGGCTCGCCCTCTCACGATGGTTGCTCGCGAGAAGGTCGACTGGTAACTCCTAGCTTCAGCCAGGATCGAAAAATCTGCTCCGGATTGTTCAGCGGGACGGACCCAAGCGTAACAGGCTTTTCCTCGGTCAAGCTAACCAACTTCGTGTACACAGACTCCCAGGATCAACTAGAAGTGCACAGGGAATCCGACGGAAACGTAATCGTGGCAGGGGAAACTTAAATCTGCGATGCAGGCGCGTGACTCGAATCGTCCATGAAGCATCGCACACCCACTTATTTACAATGGGTCTACGATGAAGTACGAGCACTGCAACCGTGATCACGTCCCTGTTTTATATTGTGTTCCGAGCTTACTGATTCGTGATACAGCGATCCCTCTCCGTTTCGTTGCGAGAATGGTCCAAAGATTGAATTCCGACAACAGCCACGGCCATGTATATAGTTTTCGTTCTCGATATTCGACTGGTGAGCTGAATCCGTGCCGCGAGACATCCTTTGCAGGATTTTATTGGCGGAAGAGTCGAATAATTGCATTGTATTAGTTTGTCCTTTTCATCGAGGAATCGTTTCTTCCCATATTCCCACCTTCAACTTTCTATATTTCTTCCCAGTTAATGGTAGTCCCACAAGTAACCACGTTTCTCTGCAGCCGTCCGTTGCTGGCAAAATAATACCTGTGCCTCCCGCTTTTGAATTTTCCTACGCGCGGCGTAATGCTATGGTGGAAGTTTTCCAGCGGAATTGGAGGAGACACACCGCAGCTTTTGGCGAGGTTACCGCTGTCTCTTTCAAAAGTTAACACTCTGCGGTTACATTTACATGGCGCCCCCGTCTAAGGGAAAACGTGGGGAAGTTTGAAGCGAACCACGCCGCGAAAAAATATCAGGTTAAAAATACTCCGCACCGAACCACTCAGCCTAATTTCTTCTCCGTTTTCGCTCCCTCGGAATTTCGACTTCTCGCAATCGATGAGATGAAAGAGGGGACTGTGCTTGCAGTGAAAACAGTGCTCGTGTCTCGTTAATAAATATCGCCGGGCCACGCTTCAATTACCTCTTCATTCTTTTCTTTGGCCTCTTGTGCTCCTCGTAGTGGCAGAGAAGCTCCGCGTTGTTTCGACTCTTCCCAGCGATGAAGCACGATGCTGTTTCCAATTCCCGAGGAACCTTAATCTCGATCAGCTGATCGATTCAAAGCTGAAATACGAATTACGATTTTTCTTCCACTGTCGTTTTAGGCAACGTAGAGAGCCCCAACCGTCACGTACTGTAATTCCTCTTCTTCTCGGACTTTCTCGTGATTTTCGTTATTGATGTAGCCGCGGGAAGATGCACGATTCTCTTTAGTTTCAGAATGCAAGCTCGATGATTAAAGACTTCATAGAAATTATGAGAGTCGAGGTTGTCGTAGTTTTCACAGCTGCGCCCGTGCGCATGCATACACGTGCCCTTTGATGATCCCTCTCCGCTGCTCCGCTAAAGTTAACCTACCAGTTGCGTTTATATCAGTCACATCGCGGGGGGAAGACGATGAAGGGAGAAGGCTAAGGTGACTGACGCGTGAGGTAGGTCAGACTCGCGGACCCGCGCGGCACCGAATAGAAATGAGGAGCGAAGATGAGGATCTCTAGTGCATCGTTTGCTTACCTTCGACATTCTTCAAACCTGCCACTGTGAAAGGTTTCTTAAAAGCTGGAGCATGTTGCGATCCTAGAGAAAATGAAAAGGATCTGTCCGAACCCAACAGCAACTCGTCAAATGAACTTTTTATTAATCAAACAGCGCACATTTATGTAATTATACAAATGTCCATTCGTACGAATTTGATTCAAATATTTCCCCACTTTTTTCAAATAAATCTTTGCGCGTGTTGCGTCTCGCGAGAGTGACAAAACTGTCCCCGGATGTTTGTGTTTCTTGAAAGCTGTCGTCGCTCAGCGGCGAGTCTCTCGGGAGAACAGCAGCACGATTTGTCAACGTAATTTGTCGTCGATATTTATATCGAGGAGAGAGAGAGAGAGAGAGAGAGAGAGAGAGAGAGAGAGAGAGAGAGAGAGAGAGAGAGAGAGAGACGCGGAAGAAAAATGCGAGGGAGCGCTCGCCACGATGGGGTAGGTCAGAAACCCATATAACCAACGGGAAGAAAGAAGATCTCGGAGAACTGGGCTACTGCATACGTTTTTCGTTTATTTTCCCCCGTGTTCGCGGAACTTTTCCCCTCGTGTGTGCACATGTGCCTTCACATTGTACTTGACGTCGAACCGTCACGACCTGGGCCACAGATGCGCGCAAGTGTTTTTCGCCAATTATGAAAATTTCAGGAGAGTAATTTCCTGGACGAAGCAGCTGGAGATGTGTATTTCTCCTTCTTCTGCTTCGAGAACACCCGTCGATGCCAATTTCCACCTTTTCCATCGTCGAGATTTCCCTAGAGGTATAAAAAGAGAATGGAGGAATCCGTCTTGCGAGCTGCGCTATGTTTTCTCAGGCTACTCTAAATAGCTTCTGTATTTCCATTCCAACACGCGGATGTGCGTATAATGGAGGCTAAACAGAAAAAAGGAAGAAACTCTCTAGGGTTTCCGTTTCGAGCTTTAGTCCTCCGAACGAAGCGTTGGATGGAGAACGTATCCGCTTTCAATTCGACAAATATCATTTTTATAATGGTACGTGGAGTCCAGTGAGTTTCGAGGCTTCGTCCGGCGTGTACAGCCAAGAAATACCGCCGCTGCACATGCAGCGGGAATGTTACAAGATTGTACTCGAGGGAAATACGTAGATTCCCAAGTATTTTCGACACACCGTGTCCCCGTAGCGGGGTGGAACCGTTCCTCGGGCTATGTTGGAGCAAATTGACGTGGTAATTGTGGCGCTTCATCACTTTTTCACGTGCTTGCAATCGGCCGAATGGGAGTGGGATGAGATTCCGGGGCGAAATCAAGGAGCACGGCCTCTAATAATAGAAGAGCCTTGCCAGAGGCATCAATCGACGGGAGCCTTCGTTACGAAAAGCCTCGGACCTTATTTAATTCATCAGCCGTATTCTCGACGATCGACGCGATTAATCCTTCGGTCATTTATAAAACTCGATCGACAATGGTGAAGATAGATCGATGGAGAGCAAGATCTAAGCGTCTTTCTTCTCGCGGACATTTATAAAACGTTCATAGCGAATTCTGGATGCGGAACTATTATGATATTTCATCGTATGAAAGTTCACTGCTGTTGTAAACTCTTTGTAGAACGTTCGAGGAGTCGCGTGGATCTTTCTTTAATGCGAGGAGCAATATTGTTCGATGGCTGACTTCGATGGAAGATATTTTTAATCATCGGAATGGATTTCTTCGTTCCGCAAGCGTCAAACCGTGGGATTCAATTTGCTCGCTCCGCAATTCGTACGGAACTGATTTTGTCGGAGCCCCGATTTGTGAAATTCTACTGCAACCACCACCCGAGCCGTGGAACCTAATCCCAAGAATCCCGAATGGCGAGACGTAATCCGGACAATTCCGTGTCGCAAGGACCTGAGACACTACACAGGTTCCGGAATCGAGTGCGTCCTAGAGTGCAGTGAGATTCACAGCAAAACTGCTGGCTACTTTTCTCTCTTAATGCAAGTCTCGCATCATTTTTATAAGCCCTCTTTTCCCCTTTAATTCCCGGTGCAATGTTTAATACCGCATAGCAGGGCAAATTTCTGGATCACATTTTTTTTCCCACCCTTCAAAGTGTAATTTTCGTCTCTCCGTTCCATCGCTTGGAACAGAATACACGTGTTCCTTAATTCCGCCTACTATTCAAACAAGCACGAGGTTTCATTAAAGTCTCCTCAGACTTTCCTTTGACGGCACCTCGTTCGCTGTCTTTCACTCTAATCGCCCATCTTTCTGATTAGACCACTTTGAATACTCCACCCTCTATCCCCTTTGAATCGAACATTATCTCGTCGGCTTTTTCTCTTTATCAATCATTTCTTTCCTCCGCCGTGTTCGTCCGAAGATTTAATTAGACCCGTTCCGACGACACAAATCCCATTTGCATATCTGCCCGCTCGATGCGTCTCCGACGGAACAAAGCAACGACGGACGGATTACCTGCATCCTTATCACGATTCCTGGGTCGTTTCTTCTTGGCCGTATCGTTTCAGGGGGGGGGGGGAATATCGGGGGCCGTCTTTGTTAAAGATCGACGGGACGCGCGAGAAAAGGGACAAAGAACGTCGTATTGAATTTGCACCGTACTACGCGTCAGAGATGCAACAAAAGATCTCCTATTCGAGTTTGCTACTGTACAAAGGAGCCATGGCTCCTCTCCTCTCCTCGCTGCAGATGGAAACGCCGGATAATTAAGTCCGAGCCGTGGATACGTGCATTTCGAGGAGACAACATCGTGCTCGCCACGTATCTTGTTCGCGAACCGTTTCGCGATCGAATGAACCGCGCCGTTACACGCAGTTCGTTTTGCCGAGCATACGTCTCCGAAAATGCGCGATGTTTCCGCGGGATTAAAGAGCGCGTCCAGCTCTTGCTGGTTTCTGAAAAATTTATATCGGAGAAACGAGTTCGCAGCAATTTCGTGGTCGGAGAAAATGAAGAAATTTTTCAGCTCTAGACCGTTGCTTTCTTTGTGGATACCGCGGCACCTCGCACCTCTTGACTTTTTAATCCTCTATGCCCGGATCCTTTTTTTTGTTTGCTTATGGAAAAGGAAATTTGCCGAATTAAATTGCGTCAGAGAAACGGAAAATTACACGTACAATTGCGCACAGCCCCCACTGGCGCAACTCCATGTCACATGCTTTTATTGCGCGACATTTTAAACTTTTTATTAACTTTACTACTCGAAATTAAATAGTTCTCGAATGCCACTTCTGCCACTACGAACTCTGCTCTCCACAAGCGACCCCACATATCCGCAGCTTCTCCGCGTTCGTCCCGTTTTCAGATACGATCAATGTCAAGCTCCACGATACCGATACGTGCCATTTTAAGCATGCAACGTGCTTTTCAACTCGGCATAGCCGATTGATTGTAACAGCGGCCAGCCCATTTTCGTTCCGCTGACGATCGTGGTTAACGATCAACGGAACGATTCGGCGGAAACGCGAGTAATAGATGCGCGGTGATTTTCCTTCGGCATGGGATTCCGTAAAACGGGCAGGAAAAGTGGAATGGCTCACGGTGAAATTGATGACGCCACCGTTTCAAGTTCGCCGGCCGTGGCGTACGATCGGATGCGAGTAGTTTTCCTGATTAAAAGGATCCACCGGGTTTGGTCCAGATTTTCCTTGAGAACACATCTTACCATTCCCGAGTTGATCCTCGTGTCCGGATGCAAAGAGTCCCCGCGGATGAGAAGTTGCAGCGTAAAAGCGAATTTTTGGCGAGGCGCCATGCAGCGTCGTCGTTTGTATCGTGTCTCGAGTTTACTGGCTCGCAGCTACAGGTAAACGTCCACCTGATTCTTCGATTATCGCTTTGGCTCGCGGAAAGAGAGTCAAGCTGGTTTCATTCACTAGCATTCCGGTACCTTTTTCCATTGATGGCACTATTTTGCTCCTTCAATAACTTCATCTTTCTTTTTTAGACATTTCTCTCTATAGTTTGTACCTCCACCATGAATTTCGCGACTCATTTTGCTTAGCGAGCAGCTGTAACGCGAAGCACTTTGCAACGCTGGTACTTCATCGCGGACGTAAAAAGATGATGAAGTAGCCCGGGCAAAAAATGACCCGGTTTTCGCCGAATGAACGGGATAAGTTCTTCAGCTTTTCGACCGAGTATCGTATTATTTCCTGCTGCGTTCTCGCGCGATCCTTAAATAATGACGAAGCCTTAAGCGAGGAATTAACTGCAGAAAAATTCACTTCGTCTCTCGTGTCGAACGGCGAGCCATCAACCTCTCGGCTTCACGGCGAGTTCATGGCTTGTCCAAACACTTAGCTTTTAGTGTCAAACAGATCGTAGGGTGTAAGACAAATGTGCGAGGTTTACGGATTTTCGATGCAAGGGAGATCACGGTATCATCGCCGAAATGTATGCAGTAGTATAACTGTTTTGGACGTTTATTGGCCTTTTGATCGGCCCAGAGTTATGAGCATTGAAATTCATAAACATTTACACGGCTCAACAGATGCGAAATTATGACGGGATTTTATAGCCCATCTGTCTCAGAATCGAATCCTTCGCGATCCCGGTTAGATCTCTGCTGAACACTCGGAAGCATATCGTTCGCTTATCGAAATTCATTCTGAAAATTTCTCCTATGGACAGACAAATTATTTTCAACTTTTACTCCTTTCCGCGTGAAAGATCTCAAGATCTATCGAATATCTTTCCCTTCGAATGCGAACCCCTTTTCCATCCCTCGTTCTTTTCGTATTCCAAATTGGCGCATACATAAAACGATAAATTTACTGACCGTTCTCATGCGACACGTGGTTGGCTAGAAACCACGCTCGAGAACGGCCGGCGAAGCTTTTGAAAGCCTTTACCGTGAATACGCGTGGAGAATACGTACGAAAAGTGTCGGATTTGAATTTGAGATGCAACGCGAGAAATATTTTATGCGCGGCTCCTTCCATCTGCTTTCACGCGACGACGTACGTCGAACCGTTCTTTTTTATTATTTCGTAAAATAGGAATGACCTTAGGTATTTAGGAAGATACACCTTTGAAAGGCGTTTACCACCAACGATTCAACTTTTTACGTTCGATCTCTTAGGAGCTGTAGTCCGTTGATATTTATTATAAAGTGTCTCTCGTATTTTCTGTTACAGGAAGTATTGCACACGATCAGCGCGCCCAGCGGGCAAGTTCAGCGCATCGTTATTTTCAAGAAGAACGGCGTTCAGGCGATGGTGGAATATCCTTTGCAATACCAACCCTGTCCGATCGATGGATCACGTTTCACGTATGAGCTCCAAGCTCCTCGAAGCGCGATAAACGGGCTTAAAAGTTCGAGAAGAGGATCTCCGTCGTGGTAGCGCATACCTTTCTTTTTTTTTCTTTGTTCGAGCTGCCGGTAAAGTTTGTTGGTCACGCGCCACCGTTACAATACGATGAAGATTTATAAGCGTAACTCCGCGGCTGACACGATTTCATCCTCCCGGTGGTGTCAGTTACCCTCGAAGTCTGATACTCGGAGACGAATATCGCCTAGCAGCTCGTGGCATACCAAACGAGCTGGCATCGTAAAGGGCGATTTTCTCTCGTTGGAAAACTATTTACTTGTGAATGTTTCATGCAGTCGATATAGAGTATCGAAGTTTTACCTTGCATTTTATTAGTCGTAACAAAAATGTGAGGGTTTTAGAAATAAGAACGAATCGTGTTGGTAAGAAATCAGAAGCGGAAATTTTTGCCGGGATGAAACGACGGAGATTCTCAAGCGATTTATATTCAACTGGCCCTTTCTTGATTTTTGTTTTTCATCAGAGATGTCTGTATGTCCTTAACTGAACTCTTCGATAACCACGTTCGACTCCGTGGAATCCGCGACGAGGGCGAAGGAGACGCTTCACGGGGCAGACATATACTCCGGTTGCTGCACACTGAAGATCGACTTCGCCAAGGTGAGTGCATAAAAGCATCGCATGCAAAATTGATTCTCTCCCCTACTCCTAATTTTCGATGTTCCACGTACCGAGGGAAAAGAGTGGCACTCGTGCAGTCGAAGGTCGGTTCATTACGAGATCGGACGGCCAAGCGACGCTGTAGGGAAAATTTATGAAAAAAAAAAAGAAGGAAAAGAAGAAAGCTAAGCCTCTCGAGCTCTACCGTTAATATTCATGAGAAAGAATCCGCCGGAGAAATGCTTGCACAAATAATGGAAACGCTCTAGATTCAACGGCTCCTTTACGTAACCGTGAAGGGGTTGAAACGGCCGAGGAGTGGTCCGTACTTAGCATGCCGTAAAATTCGAGGAAATTTGCCGGTTTCATTCATTCTACGCGCTCGTTACATATTCCAATTCACCCACGTACAAGCGGCCGACGCGGTGACGACATTCTTCTCAATATTTCATCCGGCGTCTAATTAGCAAATCCAACAAATGTGGCTGGAGAGCGCGGTTCTTCTCGGGTGAAACGCGTTTCTCGCCGCGCACTCTCGTACGTGAACTTTAGAAACGCGTGGTACACCTTTGAAAATATCGCGTGTACTTCGTGTAAAATCCTTTAATACAGTTTCCAATTCATTGAGAAATGCGGAACGTCTCGAGTACAGCTTATTGCCGTTCAAATAATAGTGTGTACTTAAAAAATAATAAGTCTTAATTAAAAAAAAAGGAGGAAAAGGTTTTAGTTAGTTCGTCGTTGTCGTAATTATAAATACTCGCTCGTGAAACAACGTTTTCCACGCTGCCTTCTCTGAGCAGCCCTTTCCATCGTGAAAGGGATCGCGATGCAAACAGCAACTAGCTTGTGCTCCCGAGGGAGTGAAAAGAAAATCATGCGCATTAACGTTAGGCCCGGCGGCAACGAGGCCTTCCGTGTCATTTCAAAGGCAGGAAAAAAGAGGTGATTCGCTGAGCGGAGAGATCTGTTCGTGAAAGCTTTTCTCGCCTAACGGGGTGAGATCTGGTTTCTGTTGGTTGAATCGTGAATTGATCGAGCACCTCTTTGAATCAACATCGATGTTCTCGTGTCCTCACATTTTTGTACTATTTACAGGTAATAATATTCTTACCCCGCAGTCTAATTAATTTTATCGCGACCCAGATCTTGCCCCGCACGATTTTTAAACAATGGCATTTCATTTCACCCCCCCGGCGCAAATATGGTTAACGTCGTTTCGTGTCCGCTGCTAACTATCGATAATTGCTCACTCGACGTATCGCCTCTAGTAATCAAATAATCGGTGACCCTTGTCCGCGGGTCATGCTCCAACATATCGCAAGCGCGCGACCGAAGTTGTTCGCTGCTTACGATTACCGATCATCCTCCAATACATATTTCTTCAGCACGCGTTCTCCAAGCTCGGCGCATTCATTTTCCACCCTTTCCGCGCTTTCGATTCCTATGACTCGCGCGAGTATCACGGGTAGGCCGCCGTCTCGTGCCTGTCGCGGGACGCACACGCGAAACGTTACTTGGCAGATCTTTCCATTGGCAATTGTTGCATAAAGGGTGGGATCGCCGGACCACGGAAGCTCCGCCTCGAAATCCAATTTTGAACTTTGGGCCGTGGCTTAGGCTCTATTTTCATTATACCGGTGGGTGTCGTTTTTGGCAAATACCCACGGTCTTCGTGGCCGGAACGGAACGGCGAGCGCGAAGTATTCGGCGTCGTCGCGACTTTCCGTTGATACTCGATAAATCGTGCAATTTCTTTTTTCCCATTTTCAAGTTGCACAACGCTAGAACGGCGATGCGCCCGCGGTGATGCAATATAGACGCAATTAATGGTAAACTTCCTTGGGATTAGGAGGGGCGATCGATTCGACGCGGCTAAACAGACAAGCGGAATTATATTTAATTCTCTCCGGCGCGCTGTGTCCGAGCGGCTGAATGGAAACGTATCCTGAACGCGATCGAACAGCCATATCCGTTGCGGGCTTTAATCTGTTTCTCAATACGAATCGTGCAACGATAATCGCCCATAGCCTGCAATGCCCCGAGCTGCACTTGGAAATTTCTCCGCTGCCCTCGGCTATCGCGAACCCGGCGAATTTGTTTCCTTTACGGCAATTTTACGGTGAAATTTAGGATCCTTGTATTTTTAAGAGGATGCGATCGTCCGGGAGGGAAAATAGAATATATTGAATTCGCGAATAGAGATTCGTTCCACTATAAAATGCAATTCGAAGGCTAGTTTATCGGAAATTTATACGATCTAAATAAAAAATATTCTGCATCAGTGGCTATCCACTGTTTAATATTAAATCTATGATGTCATTCTGACAGCAATGAAACTTTCAGCAGCCAGAAGAATGCAAGTACTGTACGACATTCCTTTTACACAGAATAAATTCCCGAATGATCTCCCATCAAAACGTTTATGTCCGTCTTGCAATAAATTTCGCACAAAATAGACTTCTTACCAGAGAAAGAGAGATTAATAAATATCTCGTCACGGAGACGCCTGCAAAGCGTCTCATTCTTGCGATGCGCAACAAGGCTGGCGCTGCAACATCTTTCTAAGTCGCCGAGCATAAATGCATCCTCGAACTGAAAACGTCGATCATCGATAATGACGCGGGCGTAGCGAACGAATGTATACGCGCGACTCGGTCGCAATTCGTTTGTATTCAATAAATTTGCCGGCTCGCCTCCGCGTGCGATAAGCTAGCACGTAGCAAACGCTTTGTCAAACTGTCAGCGGAGCTGCTTGCGATATTTCCCGAATGAAGTTACCGTGCAGCAACCGACGATGCATACCAGCCACTCGTCGTTTCTCCTATAAAGTGCATTTTTTCCAATTCCCGTTTCGTCCCTCTATTCCGCGTGCGGAGTGTCGAACGAACATCGCGAAGGGGCGCGCGATTAAAGCGGTGAAAAATCGCCGCGTTTTAACAGATTACTTAGATACCGTTGCCGCGAGAAAACGGCCGAATTCCAACTTTCGCAGGGCAATTGTGGGGAATTGTACGCGAAGCGAACCACTCGATAGACCGGCGGAGACGAATTCGACGACGAGCTTCGCGATGCTTGTTAGCAGAGCTCGAGAGGAGACCTCGCGGTATATGGAAACTTTTTAATGAATCGCGATGCTCGGCGACGTCTATTTTGCTGCATTAGGGTTACGAATGCTAAGAGTTCGGTCGTAGGCTGAATATTTGGCAAATACGGAATTGCAATTCAAGCGGGTACAATCGACTCCGTTCTCCTATACAGTATTCGTACCATTTCAATGCTACTCTGAATATTTGATAGAATATACCTCTCTGACATGCTCGACTTGTACGATTGTTGTACGTACAGTGGGGTCGCTATTGAATAGTTCAAGTTCATGAAGAAAGGCTGCCCTTAAACTGAAGTGTCGTATGATGATATCCGACTGGAAGTCTATGTACTCTAATAGCCCCAGATGTTTCCCTCGATCTCGATCCCAGTTCTACTCGCTACAATCGCGAACGCCCCTTGTCGCATTCAGTGAAGGGTGTAGGATTTCCATGATATTTGTCGCGGTCGTCAAGAAGCTTGGACGTTACAAGAAGCACGCAGGCCTCGGTGTATCGATCGCGAACAAATCTACCAACTACTTGTGCAAACTGATTACGAACATTAACGTCTCTCCGGTAGCTCGTTCTCCGTTCACGTATGCATCTACGTCGTTCTTGGGGAGCCATTTTGGCAACACGTTGGTACCTAATGATCGAGTTAACTCCGGGTCCGGCGGCCTCTATAATTATACCTCACTTTGTACCCAATACTCGCATTAAACCTGCGCTGACAATGAAAAACGATCTGGCAATTATTTTCTTCTCATACCACCGCCAACCCCCCCGTTGCCGTCCCCGTTGATCGTTTTATCGCGACGAGACGTACGAAATCGTTACTCTCCTCCTTTTCTTCTCGGTTATACGACGCTGTTGCTCGTCCCCGCAGAAAAGAAAGAAAAACTCTTTGCTCCGATAACGCGACGTTGCTTGACGAGGGAAAACTGAGAAAGCCGCCGCTTGATTACCGCGGCTAATTAGAACGCTGTTATCTGTGGCGTTTTCCGGACGACACACGAACTCGCAGGTGAAGAAAAAATCTGGATACGAAATGTCCAGCTGCCCGCTGAACCGTCACGGATTAACAAGAAAACGAGGCTTAAATAGGAAGTTACTTTGTTACGGCCGGCTGTGCAGCGATGTTTCATTAGTTCTCCACCACAATTCTGACCTTTTTCTTTGTTTGTTTTTTTTTTAAATACCTTTCCTGCGCTTTCTCGTAACGAACCACACCGCCATCCGTTACATTCTCGGCATTCAACAGATCTCGTGCCGCCTGGTCATTTCGGGCTCATTTAAATCTTAATTTCGTTGCTACAGGGAGCGTTTAAAGTACAGAGTAGCAGAGTTGGTAGGTAGTCGAACCGCAGGGATTCTGTGGTTTTATTACACAATCCTGAATCCTGTCGCTTCGACGCGCGATAAAGGGTAACTTAGATCATTGATCTCTCGGTATGACGCCTTCGTGCGCTGTTTAATGTATCATTTAATCGTATCTTCTACTCGACGTCTCTCTGACAAACATGTGGTTCTTCGGCGGCCTGCAGTCGATCAATATTTATTGTCAGTGTTGTTGAACGTGTTGAGGAATTCAATTGGCAGATTAGCAGTATTGCTAATGTCAGCGAAGTGTTCCGATAGGGAACCAGAGAACTCTTATCCTCTTCAGATTCTTTTAAAGATAAGATCAGGTTAATCGAGTTCCCTCTTCTCTGTAAACTGAATAGATTGCCTTTAAATATTTACCCTGATAAATAATCCACTGTACAAGGGACATCTATCGCCGGTCCAAAGTTGAATATTTTAAATCCTCTTTACTATAATTAAAATCGTTATCGATGAAACTGTTCGGTTGTTCTTAAATACGTAATCCCATGAAATGTTTGTTGGGCAAAACAGGGCTCCGTTGGAACGTAGATCATTCCAACGGAGCATCGTTTCGTTCGATTAAGTGAAATGCTTAGCGGCCCCCGTAATTGCGTGAAACTGCGCTATCAAGATCGTTGGTCGCGCGCGCTAAATCGGATTAAGACCGTGAATTATGTTCGTTCGGGATTTAATATACTCCGTTTTGAAGCGACCGAGAGGTGGCCGAGCCGCCGTTGTATTTTTTCCGCATCGTTCTTCGAGCGTGCTAATTGAATTCGTTGTTTCGCGCGTGGCAGGAAATATTATCAGAGAATTTTATACACTTTGATGGGCACGAGCAGGCTAACCGGACGACACTCGTGGAGATGTATGCGTCACAGTTCGTTAGTAGCTTTTAATTGCGTCACAGTCGGTGCGGAGCCCTAGTATACCTAATGGGCAACCTTGAACTCTCTCTCTTCGAGTCACGATAACGATTCGTCTTATTTTTAAGATATCGATCGAATTTATGGTAGTACCAAAGACACGTCTCGTCTTTTCGGTTACCAACAGTTCAGTTGTAATAATTTCTTTCATCCCAATTGCCCCGGCCTTACTTGTTTTCTTACGCAGCTGTACTTTGACGGGACCCAAACTGGGTCGATTCAGTGTTACACAATTTTAACCAGAGTATCTACTTGGGACGAGTTTCCTGTTCGAAACGATAAAAGAAGAAATTAGCTATGAATTATTTAAACGTACGATTTGCAAATGGAGATTGGTTATCGACACGAACTTCCTCTATCTTTTGTATGTTCCAACTCGGTATCGTTCGTGCGGCGATATGCAATCTCAATGAAAGTTTTTTTATTATTCAAACTGACCATCTCCCACAAGACCTACCAGCGAGCACTATCCTTCCGACAGGATTCTTCCACGCTCCCACCAGAGCATTTCCCAAACCATTTCCTCCGTGCAACATTTATTAGCGACGGTACAACAAACGGATTTACAGTGCGCGCAAAACGGGATCGCCATCGCAGAACACGGCCCTCATACGATACGATTCAATTCTCAATTGCACTTCGCGCTCATTAACTTTTCCGCCGGATACAATGAACTTTTCCGGGAACGCGTTCCACCCTGGCTGCTTTGAATTATAATTCGCGGTTCGGCCCCCGGTTACAAGTTATCGCTGGTGGGTTCCTGAAATTTCTGGCATCTGCCAGTTACGAAACGGGACGGGCGGGGGATGGCGGCACGGGAAATTCTCCTGCTGCTCATTTGAATTGTAAACGAAGGGCACGGTTTTCCCCACGTCCGACCAGACGAAAAGCTTTTCCGCGAGGCGCGGCTGGAAGTTGCCGGTTACCGTACGCCCGTGCCGCGCTTCGTTTTGCAATTAGGCGTTCGTGTTAAAACACTCGAAATTGCTGGCAAGCTTTCTTAGAGAACTTTGGTTTCGTTCGAGATTTCAAGGAAACTGGGATTTACTTCGGCCACGTTCGGTCCTCCAACAGAGAAGTTCGCCACGATCTCGCGGCAATTATATCTTGTAATTGTTCAATTACTCCGCGATGGGGGGAAAAGGAAATTCGTGGACGAATCTTGCAGGCCTCGAAGGAACTCGTCATCTCGATTATTATTAAGTCAACTTAATTTTCATTTCGGGGAGTTTTCACATTGCGAAAAATCGACTGCGACGATTAGACTTGGTTCCTTTGGACGGTGTTTCCTTGCAACAGGTTTCCGTTCCGTTGCACTTCGTTTGCGGCACCTCGGTGCAACGCGCTAATTAAAGACACTGGATAAAAGTCGCACTTAGTATAAGAACGAACTCTACATTCCGACTGCTGTATTCTTCACACCTGCAACCTTCATTACGATTCTGTAAATGGATGGAAAGATTGCTCCGAGGAAGGGTTTTTTTTTTGTATAATCATAGCGATAGTATTAGAACTTATTCACAGAAATACAAGTGTATCGATTGGATTCACAAGGTGCTTTTAGTCCGCTTTTGATACTCCGTTTTAAAGTCCATTAGGTGCAGCTGCGATTGCACGCTGGAAAGGTTAAATCTCGTTAATACCGGTCATTCGTTAGCGCTGTACGGAGGATTACGCATTGTAATTCACCGCGCATATTCAGAAAACGTGAATTACGCGGATGGAGTCCAGTGTTTGCCGACAATCGCGAGTGCATCGATTGTATCATTTTGGAATCGAGCGGTTGCCGAATAATACCGCCATCCGCGAGCAGAAAATTAACGCACGTGGGTCCTGCGTGGATGTGCTCGTTGGAGCCTATCGAACGGCCGCGCATAATAAAAGTGAACGGCCGATTGGAGCACACTAGTGGGTCGCGTTTAACCGTAAACGACGACGCGTGTACGCCACGCTTTCATTAAACGCACGCCGGTTACGCAGGCATTCTCCGATTCTCCCGCGGTCTGGCGTTCGTCCTTTTACCGAACTACAATACAAAAAATATATACCAAATTTCAATACGGCACAGTCACTCTATTCCAGCAGCTTCGAGTACGAACTCGTCTCCTTTCAACGCGACGAACCGCCAACGAAATTGTCGAACCACCTTCCGACGCACACCTTTCTCCAGGCATCGCGCCGAAACAATATTTATGGATATTTACTACCAAACCATGAGTAAAGTTCACAGGCGAATCGTTCCGGGACCGTTCTCGGCAACTCGGCATCGTGCAATAATTTACGGCCGTTCACGCTCAGCCGCCACGCAACGTTTACGAGCTCTCGTTTTCCGCGAGTTTCCTTGCGCGGCTCCCGCGAGCCGATTTATCGGGGCGCGCCTTTTACGCGTGAAAAGTTCATCCGAGTATCCGCCGTTGGAGACTACTTTGCGCGGAAGAATAACGCCGCGGGGCGAGCGTATTTCACAACCGCAGTTTCTGACCCAAGTCGGTTCATAGAAAGACCGCGAACTGTCTGCGCGTTGAATCGAACGTTTTACAGTAGGAACGTCCGCAAACGAGCCTGGTCGTACGTTGGTTTGTCGAGTGGACCGGTTACTTTCGACCGATTCACTTCTTCCGCTTAAAGAATCCCCCGGGCGGGATCAAGAACGATCTATCGAACACCTATCCACGCTTCTTTGTGGGAAATTTATTACCATCGCTATTTTTGCGTCGTCGGTGTCATTTATTTTTGAACAGCGAAGGAAGCGATACCGTTTCCAGCTGAGATAAAACACATTTGTCTCGTATCAATTTATAATGCTCATATCTGTTGCCTTACAGTAAGGTTATCAATTTGTACTATAATCTGTAGATAAAAATACCTACGACTTTGTTTGGCACGTTTGTTCGCTTTCACTAGGGGATAATTCGATCAATAATATTAACATTATGGCATAAGTCATTTTTTAAAGGCAAGTTACATAAATTTCTTTTACAAATGGTTACATACTTCGAAGTGTATTAATTGTAAAAAGAACAATGAGTCGAGAAATAATAGGTTTCTTATTCATTTGTTACGTTACAACTACCAATTGTCATGTAGCGTAGCTTCCAAACGAATTCGCTCCAAAAGCACTGATCTGCAGAACGAAATTCTATCCCCGTCCTCGTGAACTTTCCACCAACTGCAACGAATTCGTCCTCTCAATAGACATTCGAGGCCTGTACCTATCGTTTGCGCATTACATCAAATAAGAAGCTCGGCGAACATTTAATCATTACATCACTTCATCGCGGTTCATGCACAATACTCTCTGGAGCGTCGCTCTTTGAATACACCAGCAATTGATCGCGCACTCGATCTAACTTTGTTCCGCGAGTCAAACGTGAAAACACCTTGATTACTGTCTACCAGCCCGCGGCGTTCTTTGAGGCGGCCGCTATTTTTAGAAAACGATCCCTCTTCTAACGGCTTTTCCCCCTTTGAGCAAGCACCCCCGGTGAGTACACCCTCTCCTCTCTGCGTTGATCTTGCGACCTGAAGCTTACGTACGCTCGACCTACGTTTCACTCGATCGACCCGCGCACACGATTCCATCGTTGTTGCGCGAGAACGGGGAAAATGTGTTACTCGCGCGAGACGGGCTATCGGAGATAGTGAATTAAAAAAAACAAAATTGCAGTGCCCTGAGGGACTAAAAGCTGGCCAGCTCCTCGTGGATAACGGGATAAAGGGCGCACGATGATCGCGTAGGTGGAGTATGGTTGAATCGTGGATATAGAAATCCCGTTACTGAAAGTTCGCTGGAAAAACGATGCTTTTGAAGTGTATCGCAATTCGGTAAGCTTGCGGCGAGTCGGACGGGCAAGGACGGAAACGAATAAATAACTTGGTTGAACAGGGGTGTGGATGCTTTAATATCATCTTGATGATGTCTCCGTGGCACGCAAGTTGTACTTTAGTATATGACATTTCCTCTTGATCAATTCGAAGGTACATTTACGATCAGTACAAGATACGTCGATGGATTAAAGATATTTGTAATATCGATAGGATGATAGAATCGCTTCTGTCGTTTGGTTTATTTTTACGTGACAGTACAATGGTTGCACAGGTCTCTCGACGCAATGAAATAACCATAAACATTCTACATTTATTTGATGATAAATCTACATCGAACCTTGCACGGACCTTTAATAAATTTATGGAATCAACCGTTCGATGTACCCTTACGCGAGGCATACGCTTCTCGCAGCACGTTCGGCGGTTCTTCGAGCTCACTTTTCCACGAGTCCGAACTGAAATCCGCCAGCTGAGATGAGGCACGTGGATCTCCGCGAGAGAACCAAGTTACGTACTTTCGGGCTGCTCGTTCGCGAATCCAATCACGTACTTGTGTATCGACCAAGCCGGAGTTCGGAGGCTGCATCTCCCCGTGTTCGCTTCTCCATCCTGAATGTCTTTCCGCGGCACGGCTTGACCTCGTTCGTCCCGGCTGAATTCGAGAAAAGAGCCGCTTAATTTGAATACCTGTTGCCCGGCAACGTGTTCACCTCTGGGAAAGAAAATTGCCGACAGAGGCTCCCTGATATTTGCAAAATTGCCCCCCCCCCTCTCCTCCCAAAAAATATGACATGTTAAAAGTAGTTGTTTGTTGCAGAAATTGTTATGGCGCTATTTTCGTTTCTACCTGAAGCTCTTTGCTTTATTTTCAGTTCCTCGTTTGTTAAAAATAATTCTGCCCGGGGGGGCAGGGCGGAGAAAATTGCACTTTCTTGTACATGTCACGGTACCTTCGATCTTTCGACGGCACTGTAGCAAGGAACCATCTGCTGGAATTTAACGAAGAAACATTAAGGATCGAATTTAACGAGCTTCCGGTTTACTGGCTTCCCTCGCTCGATGGTCGTGCAAATAGGTCGCGTCTGAAGTGTAGCCGAGGTCAAGCGAAGGCGGGACCAGCGGTAGAAAACCGGTGCTACGTTGATCCTTTTTGGTTTTGCTTGTTTCATGAATGCAAAGATGCAGAGAAAGCTCTCTCTCTCTCTCTCTCCCTCTCTCTCTCTCTCTCTCTCTCTCTCTCTCTCTCGCGTGTACCTTTGTTCCTGGGACAGAATTAAACCGAGAGGTAGAAACGTGGAACGAGTAATCGTCTGCGACCATGTGCAGCGTTTCCAGTGTATCTCGAGGTTCCGAGCGGAAAGATCGTGAGAAAAATATCGAAAAAAGAAATGAGCGGACTTGCGCCATGGTTTCACGTGACTCCGCGAACCGTGTATGCATTCGGAATCGCGTGCCGTGACATCTCGACGAGTTATCCGGGTAAATTACACGCGAATTACCGTTGCTCGTGTTGACGGCGTTCTTCGGTCGACGAGAACGCTCCTATGCTAATTACATCACCTTACGTCGTCTCTCTCGTTCCTTTCTCTCCGCTCATACCCGCCAAGTTCCTCCGTTTTTTTTCTTCTTTCCTTTTGATTAACTTAGGGCGTAATAAGAAAAGGGCAACCGCGACCATCCGTCTCGCGTATATCATTAATATTCCTTGCGTCGCCCCGTTTAATCCATTTAGCGTCGGCCACCGCGTAGAGAAGTCGCGTGACGCGATGGGATAACAACTGCTCGACTTCATCCCTGTAATAGCTGGTTTTCTGGCTGCCAGGCACGCGATACCATTTTTCCCTCTTCTATTTGTTTGTGCTCGCGCTCCGGCACACGTGACCCATTAGCGGCTTGCGCTTACCATGCCGAAAATAGTCAATGCAGCTGACGCGCGCCTCTGTGCGCTCTGGGAAACGTTGGAACTCTGATAACGCCGAAGGTGCCGTGATACGTGACGTTTCACTCGCGTATAATCGCGATGCACCGTGGACTGGACCACCCTTGGGATCGTTTGCTCCTATCGCCATGGAAGGGAGTTCGCGAACACGAGTCTCGATAATACGGTTATTTATTGCCGCGTAATGGAAGCATCCACGGAATTTGTGATTTATTCATCCCGAATAAGCCAGTGTCTGATTATTACTTTTTTATTATTTAACCGTGGATTCTGTAGTCGCGACAAAGTCCTGAATACTTAATTAGCAGACGAAAGCTGTGAAAGCTTTTCGGATGAACTTCGAACACGTCACGCAGCTTTCCAAATGCTTTTGAACAGCCGTCGTCCCTCTGTCCCGCAAATACATTGTGCTCTCCGACGAAAATAATATTCCTCCGCGAGTAACGTGGCAACTATTCGCGTATCGGTGAAAGGATTCGACGAAACATGGATTTGAAAAGGAAAAACCTCGCTATCAATGACCGAACGCTGCCCTACGTAAGCGTGACTAAATTTTCCCGATGAGGCTGCCTTCCAATCGGGGGGGAAACACGTGGACGTTTCCCCATTCCATACACGATTACTCCTGGAACCGCCGTGTCCGCCGCGGAAATGCACGTGCTTCTGACAGCACTGACGTCAGCCAATTGAAATAACGAACGGGTGCTTGTTCTCCCGACATTATGCAGCGTGATTTGCTTGCTCTATTTTTCCGTCCCATCCCGTGACCACATGCTTCCTTCCTTCCGCTATTTTCGACGCTGCCGACAGAGCGGAGTATTCTGTTACACAATGAAACGATCGTCAACAGCTTGTCAATCGGGATTGCGCTCACCTAATGTTCGTTCCATTTGCGGCACGTGTTGAGCTCGAAAACCGCGTTGAAATGAATGTCACGTCGTTAAGCGTTCTTGTGGACTTTCTTGTGGTCTCGTACTAACAAATTATTACAGGGAGCTCCATCGATCGAAAGTTCGTTCATGAATTATTTAAAATGCTTCCCTTGGATGCTCCTAAAATGTTTACTAGTGAAAGAAATAGGACAGGGGGGAGTCCAATCGAAGGTACAAATTGTCACACGAAGGTGAGAATTTCTTTCAAGAGAACTGCAATTAGAACATGGAACGTCGACTCAATACCAACGAGTGCTGTAATATTTCGTATCCTTCAGAAACAGCTGACTAACTTCCCACAACCCCACGAAGGCTCGTTGTTTCCCTCGAAAAATTTCTCGTGATTTTTATCGCTTGTCAGCGAAACGAATAATCGGACAAATTACAACAATTCAGGTCAGCTGTTTTTTTTCTCGTCAGATTCCGGTGCGACAGTCTGCAGGTTTTAGAGTAGCTCACGGGTAATCTCACTGATCGACACTGTCGGGGGGTGTGAACCGAAAGCCTGGTAAAAAAAACAACTTGCTGGAAACTGACGAATTGCCACCGATAACACCGACCCTGTTAACACTCTCCAGGAAAGCAGATAAACGACTCGCCCCTTAACTTCTTTTATCCACCTGAACCCTCTATTTAGATATCAATGGCGTATATAAATTCATATTTGTCCCTTTGGAAAATCACGTTTATTGAAAAAGTAAACACCAGCAATCTTTTAACCGATTGGAAGAATATTGCGTATCCTAATGCATTTCTAATCTTTATCTGAATTACACATTGATCAATTGAAAGGAGTAGAATTCAATCCAAATCTTGACTTCTATCCGATATCAATTAAATAGCGGAATATTTACATCTTTAAGGGTAGCGTGGTGAAAGGGGTCACAGTACATCGTCTTCCGGCGGTCTCGCAACGATCAGGTATATCCAATCGTCAGTCGAAACGAAATTCCATTATTTGCCACGGCAAACCTCGAATCCACGCCGGGCTTCCGTCGTTTATTCCTCTGCACACAGTCGAACGTTTACTTATTACATATGGCCACGGGAAACAAGCTAGCCAGATCCGAGCTATATTGTTCAGCGTGGCGATTCCACTAAGGTTAAATCGTTCCCTCGATTCGTGTTTTTGATACTTCCCCACGAACCGATTCGTCGTCCTCATCATCGATACGAGCAGGTTCGAAAGCATCCTCCTCCCGAGGCGGTCGTAAATTCGTCCCCGAACCGCCGACCACTTTTCCCCAGCAACGTTCTCATAAGCTGCTATAAAACCATCGCGCCTTTGTGCCTTCCTTTTTGTCGAGGAGCGCAGCAAACCAGTTACGCGGATCACAGATGAAATTCCATTATTTATCGCGCGCGCCGGGCGGTCCGCGGTAGCCAGTGACCACATTTCCGTGTCTTTTGTCAAGCCTCGTACGATAGAACGTCGCTACAAACTCTTCGACTCCATCTCGCCACAGCCTTTCTCTCTGATTAATCCTGGCCATGCAGGTCATTCTTGCACGAGTCAGCGTATTCGTACTCTTGTAACAAAGAGTCCTATCCTGGTCCTTTCTCTTCCTATTACTGATCAGTCCCCAGTTGGAGCGACAATTCTTTCCTCACTATCCTAATACCGTTCATCGATTTCTTTTTTCTTTAACAACTTCGGCACACAAGATTTTAAGCGGCTCCTTCCGCTGATCCTCGGCCGAATTGCACGGGCACGGTTTCGCTCGCCGTTATCGAGTTCAAGCTGCAGCTCGTGTTCCGTGGTAGATAGTCGTGTATCGTTTATCCGTTAGTCTCCGAGGAGCTGAACCCATACACCGGTTCAGCAGCATGCATATCCAAAATGCGAAGCATCCAGCAGGCAGGCGAGATGAATACAGGGGCGTGCTCGCGGAGACGTATAACCCGCTAAAGCGAGCCCGGCCCGTGCATACTTGATTCGAGGCTAGTCCTTCGCGTCTCTCTTTCTACGTGTTACGTGTATGCGTGTGTGCACGTGTCGGTGGGTGACGGATATAGCCCGAGTAATTTCAGAAACGTGACGTTGATGTGACAGGGCCGAATCCGGGCTTGTTGCTCCCTGTTTATACAGCGCACGGGCCACCAATTAATGCAGGATATTTATGCAGAACGCTGACCCTTGCGTTGCGCGCTTACACGTGACACGGGACGCCAGTTCAATTTCACTGGATTCACGCGAATATATCCCTTCTACGTTAGACGCTTTAAAGTCGTGTGTTTAGCTTGGAAACATCCACGCGTTCGTGGTACGGCGAAGCAAGGTCCGGATCGTGGTATGCGTTTTGTAAACCGCGAAAATCCGTTTGTTGTTCCCCGGGAACCATCAAGGAAATCCCCGATGGCGTCGAGGTTGGAGGAATCTTCCGTGGAATAACTCGCCACCGGCTGGATTAATTAACGTTCTCCGTTTGTAGCTTCTCGATGTCCGCGCTCTTTAATTAACTGCGTCGCTCGCCTCAGCTCGAGGCGTCTTCTGGAAAACTTTTTCGTAGTATTTCCGTTGGAAGAAATCTGAAAGGCGGCGATCTTTCCAACTTTCACCCGCGTACAATTTCCTTCGTCCCTCTCTCTCTCTCTCTCTCTCTCTCTCTCTCTCTCTCTCTCTCTCAGCTTTGATTCCCTCTTTTGAATCTGTCAACGCGTCCACGTGGATGGAACAAGAAGTACAACCTCTTCGCTTGGAGATTCATCATCCTTTGGCTCGGACGATGGTATAAAGAGAAACGGGAGGGCTGAAGAGGTGCTCGATTGCGAGGTGGAAAGCACGATTCATTGGACGATAGAATGTTAATCGAGCAGGACAATGGATCTCGTCGAAGGGATTTCGCTATTCCCCAGGATGACCTGTATCGAACGAACGATTTCCTTTGATCCAACACCTCGCGAGCTGGCCAAAAGCCAGGCGAATTCGTGCTCTGGCCGATAGGAAGAACCGCGCGTTCCTCTTTCTATATGGCAGGCATCGAAGCACGGTTGCAGAGATAATAGGATTGTCTAAGCAACGCTTCCTTTTGACCGTCGCGAACCATAAATATCCTTCGCGTTGCCTCTAATTGTTCAGATTCTTATTCATTACTTGCTTCAAGCAACAAGCACTCTCCGATGCTTATTTGTATGACACTTTTGGTTGTAACAGAGTTGCAGTTTACGATGCGTCATCGTTTTGGGAAGAAATTAGAATGTATAATCCGAGTCTTTGCGATCCTTCATTTAGATGCATTTCCACGGCATTACAGCATTCACCCATTATCCGAAGACTCTAAAGGGTAAAAAAAAAACTGGGAGCGCGCGAATTAGCGTGGGATCGAAAATATGCAAATCAGATTGCCGCTTAAGATCTACGAGACGGGTGGAGCCGGATTACGTAAGGATTGCCGGAAAACAATCTCCTTCGCTCCTACGATCGATTCGCTTGGGCATTAGCCGAGCCCGTACGTAACTCCGGCTCGGCTCTCGTGATAAGACATTTCCCAGGGTAGAAAGTGCACGGTGAACGATACTTTCACACGTATGTATAATAGAACGCCGCCGGTTTCCTGGTCCGCAGGCCTCCGTTCGTTTCAACGGCTGCATATGGATCCGGCGCGAGAGAGGAACGAAAGGTCGAAGATAATAATTAATTTAACAACGCGACCCGCCTGCAAACTGAGTGCCGCTTAACAATTCAAATGGACGAAGTTCGTTTCGAATTCTCCGCGGAAATTCTATTATCGATCTCGGTCAACGTATTCGATTAACATTTGCCAGCGGGCCAAGCGTCACCCGATAGCCCTGCTAAAAGTGCGAAGTTACTCATTTTCCCCGATGCGCCGCTAACGAGATCCCTCTCGTTTAATCGCACCCCTTCGCTTGGAATTCGTAACATTTGATTCTCCGCTCTCGTAACACGTCTCGCTATCGAAAATACAAAACTCGACTTCACGCGGGACGCGGCAGAAAGTTGAATTTTATAATTCTTGATTATTCTACGAGCTACCCCATAACAGCTTACTCCGCATAACTGTTCTCAGCGGTGTGAATGCAATACCAATTGCACGCGCATCGAATTTCCATTTAAAATCAACTTATACCGCCCCGAACTAAGCCTCTTGTTAAGGTGCGTCCTCGCCAGAGTTCACGAGCAGTATGGGAATTAAATTTCCTGGAAATTGTTTGTTCGCGTATCTGTTTCGATTGTTTATTTATTTAGTGGTTCAGAGGCAGCAGATCTGTTTTACAAAAATTCAAGTACAAGCAGGTGTAGTAGTAAGAGTGAAAAGTGTAGCCTAAAATTCAAGATTTGCCAAATCGGGCACTGGTGTAAATTAATTGAAGATATTTCGCGGACGGTTCATTGGTCAGAACGCAGCTTTACAAGCGGCAAAATATGCGATGCTTCCCGATAGGAAGAAATTGCAGAAGCTTTATCGGCAAGCACCACGCCGCTCGCAGAAGTCGTCTTTTTTTTTCTCCGCCGGAGCCGGTGAAGAATATTCCGCGAAACCTCGGTGCGCATCGCTTGCCGCCGCATCTTGGTACGTCGTCGGTGTCGATATGAACGACAGGATCCATTTCGTCGGTCAATGAAATTTACGGGGGCCAATCTTTCCCCTCTGTAGCAGCTCCACAGCCGCACCCCTATTGACCGAACAATTTTTGTCCCCAGACATATGGGACGGGGGTGGGCGCAACATTTTCCCCGCTTCTCCGTTCGCATAGGAGTTACATAAATTTCGTTTATGGCGTCGTGAATGCTGTCGCTTCATTTTTTGAGGCGTGGAAATGATTGGACATCGGGATTGTGAATCGTTTGTTAAGTCGCGATACAAAGGGGCGATCCTGATAGCTCACGTCGGCTTCTCCTCCCGGCGAGTTTCGGGCTTGATCGACGAAGGTTCTATGTAAAACGCTTTGCGCAAGATCTAGATGGGAGGAATATTTTGTTCGGCATTTTTAGGGAAATATCTTACGGATTATCGAATTCAGTTTCCCTTCTTCGGCCCCCCTTGGTGTTCGATGAAAAGATGCACCATTCGGGGGATGTATGACAGTTGCAAAAATGAGCTCACCTTGGACACAGCAAGGAATACCCTTTGGCTCGATTGTAAGTTTATTCTGCAACGATGATGTTCGTGAAGCTCCGCCGAGAACACCCTTAACCCGTGAACAATGTAATAGCAATCGCGAGCAAGGTTTATTGATCAAAAGGCCACGTTGGGAGGAGTCTTTCTTTTTTCTACGAAATCCTTTAGTATCTTCAGTACTAATCCGGCGTGCAGAAGAGTAACTCGCGTAGACAGTGAATCAATTATCGTTCCCGACTATGAACGAGGTCAGGCAGGTTTCTGCGAATCTTCGTTAGCACCATTGTTCCCCCTCGTATGTGGGTTAATCGCCGTTCGCCGAACCTCCTAGCCATTTCCCGGCGTTTCTATCCGCCACTCGGGTTCCGGCCACGCTCGGAAGATTGTTCCGCGCGTCCCGCCACCAGTTGCTAATTCGAATCGAATTCGAGCCGGACATCATCCGGCCGGCCCGTTCGAGTTGACAGCGATCGAGCTCTTCAGTCTCTGGCCACTTCCTCGTTTACGCCTCTCTTGTTCAGCCGATTTCATTCTGTTTCTCCCTTCGTTCGCCGATTCGGCCAACGTCGTCCGCGAGAAATTTCACGCGCGTCACGAATCGCGTTTCTAGGCGTGACGGTCACACCGGCTGCGGTGGCGATGTCCCGATTGGGACGAGCTATAAAATCGACTTTAATCCCCTGGAGGTGGTGGCGCACACGGTTTCCGCTCGATTTTCTTTTTTTTTTTTTTTTTCTTTGCGACGCGTCGTTCCCGTTCCATTAAATTCATTCTACGCTCGCTCTTCTACACCGTCTTGAATTCCTCCTTACTTTCTGCGACGTTACGGTTTCCCTCTGCGGGACCGTTCCTCGCTCTCCACGAAGATCGTTCTCTCGCAAGTTATTCGTTTGGGATTTCACGATAACCAAAGGGAATTGTGCTATCGGTACTTACCTGTTCGCGTGAACCTGTTCGGTTCTCTAATGGAATCGAGATGGATTCCCCAGTGCGTACAGAAGGATCGTTTCGATTTTGAAGGGGGGAAGAAAAACGGAAAGAGCGTAGAGGTTGGCCAGTGGCCAGTGATCGAAGTGTTTCGCGTCGATTCCGTAATTGGGAAATTTGAATAAGAAACGGAATGTAATTTTTCAGGGCTGCCGGGGAATCCAATTTTCGCAACGTCAGTCAGAGATTGAGTTTATAATTGGCCCCGCGGCGTGTCCGCCTCGAATCGATTAACCCGCACTTCATTAAAATGTTTACCGACGCGTTTTTAATGGTCCTCGTGAGTGGGTTTCGTTTTTCTCTCGACCAGGTTCGCGCGCAACGGTTGCATACAGTTCACGGCTTTGAATAATTTTATCCGGATAATAAAATATCAGTTGCCCCGAATTCGTGGATGTTGAATTAGGAAAGTTTTCACAGCTTCCCGGATGAATTCGATGTAGAGCTCGAGCAAAATGACAAACTTTTCGTTTTAAAGTCCTCATACTGAAAAATGCCATTTCGAAGGGAGTCGTTTTAGACGCTTGGAACAGGAAATTATTTCCTACGAGAAATTAAGTCAGCCGATTCTTGTAATCTCATAACATTTCCAACTATGATAACAAGGGCATCGCGTTTGTAAAGAGTAAAAACGCAAGGTTCCTATTAGAACAACCACTCACGGCTAGTTTAGGACTCGCCAACTTCCTTTCAAATTGAAACTCACGACTCGACGTTCTCAACTCGCTACACACCGTGCAAGGGTAGTTACATTAACGTTGGTCCACTCCGTGTGGGACTTCTAACGACACGGCAATTCAGCGAGCACCTCGCCCTTTTGTTGCTTCTGCTCTTCTTACTTTGCTCCTTCAATTTAGCGCTACATGTTTACACGTTGGACTTATGAACTGCGAACAGCGAAACGAGGAAAAAGAACAGAGCGGCGAGGTTCTAATAGCCCCTCGCTAGCGTGGGTGGTGTTAGCTTGAAACGAATCCTGGCGAACGTGGCCGATTTGAAATACGCCAATTGCTGTGATATAATTACCATGCGCATCCTATTTTAGTTAAATTGAGTTTATATCGTTCAGCTTGAATATTCAAGTCTGAAGTCTTAACTTCGAGTCGAGTTTGGTAATTTTTAATATTCTTCTCATTGAATATATAATAATATTCTACGTTGATGCAGGAGCAACATCTGTTAACCCTTTGAGGCATATAGTGGCTTCATATGAGTCCATCTATCCTTTTATTTTGTTCTCAGCCTATTGACACAGTGGCTTCAACTGAATCCACCCCCTAACTTGTCTGCAAATGTACGAAACAATTAATACATTGTCATTTTCTGTGCCTCAAAGGGTGAAGTGCAGACTGTGTAAATTTATCAGCATTAAGGGCGTTTGGTCGAAACCTGTGATACACGCATGGGAAGTTAAAAAAACAAGTTAGCAGCATGACTCTTCTGCATCGATCTCGGTAATTTTGCTAAAACGCGTTCACGCGGACAACCGAGCTGATATTGGCGCAGTACGTCGTGGTATCTGGTATGATTGGTGGAAAATAGCCGGGAATCGTAGAAATGAATGCACCGGTAGTTAATGCTCAAAGGGTTAACCGCGCGTAGCTGTGTGAAGGTGGCTGGGCCGCTTTGAAACTCGGTGAATCACGTTATAAATTACAGTCCGCGCAAGAGGATCAGCGTTGCACGCGGGCTCTAATGAATTCCAGTTTCACCGAAAATAATTTATCGGATCAAAATTAGCGGTCTTAACGGTGACAGGCTGCGCCGTGCGAGCTCGACAAGAGCGAGCGAAATCGGTGGTCAGAATTCGAAATTGCTTCCCCCCTTCGAGATTGTACTTCGATTCCTCCTTATTTCGTATATTTTAATCTATCATTGAGTTTTTTTCCGGAGCCACGAGGTACGGTAACTTTGATTCCCGGTTGCGTTTCCTCGTTCTTGCGTCGGCTATAATCGCTGCGTTAGTACTCATCCCGAGGCCCACGCGCATTCTGCGCGTATTTGTCCTCGAGTGAAATTAGCTCTCGTGTAAATTTGACCAGGCCTCGCTTCCCTGTGAGAGGCGCGCGCGTAACAATTAATAGGAATCGCCGGTCGGATCGACGACGGTTTCATTCATCGAATAAACATCGCGGTCCGCGCCGACGATGGAAACGCCACCCTTGAAATAAATCCGGCCGTGATTACGACAGATCCGCTCCGCGAGCTAGCGCGTTCGTAACGCGTGGGCGATTTAATTTTCGCGAGCCGCGGCCACTGGGCTTGATTCACGGCTGAATCATCCTTCTCGACGCTTGGCCCGGGACGCGTAAAAGTATCAAACGTTGCACGGATGCCGACGACGGTGCGATTCCTGCCCTACTCCCACGCTACTGATTGTATCGTGCTGAGAGAAATATGGAACGGGAGCAGGATCGAATTCGAGAAAATCGAAATTTTATAGGCACGTTTTACAGACAGAGCATGCAAGTTAATTTTCTTTGACCATTGCACAGCGTATGATGCTATATTGCACACGCCTTACAAACATGCACTCAGTGTCTGTACGAGATTAAGGTCTGCCAAGATTGAAACCACTCGAACATTCAGACAGAACTTCGATGAGCTCCAGTTCTCTGCATAAGCAATCTTGAATCAAAGAGATCGACGAAGTTCGATCGCCGCGCGAACACGAAACTACACTTGTGTCATCGACTTAGGGTACACGGGGTGTTGGCAATTATTGTTTTGAAAACATTTTGAAGGTAATTAATATCAGCGCTCTTCTCGTTACCGATTATTTCCAAAACTCCATCGCTACGAGCCATTTAATTTATGCTAATAGTCAGCGTAATGAAACCGTCCGATCGTTCGCAGTGCTATCGATCGCCGCGAGTTGCCACGAGTTGAAGATATCACGCGAGGCGGGGTTTAATTAATCGAATATGTTCGGCGTTTAATTAAAATTAATGAAACGAAGCGAGAGGAAACGACGATCGTCGAAATTGCAACGGCTCCATCGTAGTATTAATCCCTGTGATTCTCTTTCTCTTGCATTAATTGCAACACGACACAACCGGCATGGTGGTTTCGATTTGAAAGAAGATACGGATTAATATCATTAGTAGCGCAGCACGAGGCCGCGTTATTCGTAATCCATTTAACGGAAAGAATAAGTATATATTAACGGGGAACCTATGCAAGCGAAAGAAAATGGTGTTATTACATTTTTTAATTGTATAAAGAATCGCGTTCAAGTTTCATTATTTTCCTCGCCGAAGAATATAAAAATAAGTTAGCTTGTTGAAGTTTTCAAGCGATAAACATAGCTTACATATTTGATCGGGAACGAATATCGTTGAATCGGATAGTGAGCGCAACGCCAACGAATATTTCGAGATAGCAAATTCGATAGCAAGGATTATTTCGACAGGGTCACTCGACCCGGTGTGATATTCGAAAATAGCTGATAAGAACGCTCGTAACAAATATTCGCCTGTCGTTTTAATTAATACCTTTTCATGGCGCACCTGTTTCGCACTACCGGCTTCACATTAGCCAAATCCATGTACCCACGGGTGTCCCTTTAATTTTCGAAGAAGCAAATTGCTGAAACAGTCGTTTGACAAATTCCAGATTTTATATTTCGACGACAGTCCGGACTTTTCCATTACTCGACATTCTTTAACGATACGCGATAATCTTCTAACGTTCCACGTGCTCCTTGTCTCTTTCTCGATAACACTCTCGAGCACTCGGAAAAGCTTTCTCGAACCGAAGCAGCGCGAGCCTGACCTAGAAGCGGCATTAGCAAAATGCGCGTCGCCGCCCGTACCTTTCCCCGTGTGTCGATTCTTATGCGCTTCCTCTTTACCCTCTTTGCCACGCTTTATCCCTCTGTCCTTTATACAAAGCTGCGACTTTTCATTAAAAAAAAAGCACGCCCCGAAATAATATCGAAAAAAAAGAGTGGCGAACCAGATTCTGTCCCCGCTAATGTTACCCTTTCGCTCCGCGAATGGAAAGAGAAAGCCAGCGAGGGAAATCCTGTTTACATCCCATCATATCTGTTGCCCGGTTAGCGGCACGGTGCACTCCGCATTCACCGTTTCGCGCCCCTGCACCTGCTCGACCCTCGCGCTTTTACGTCGCTGTTCGTTTTACCCTCGCCCGTTCGTTGCTCCGTCCTCTCCACGCTGTTCGCTTAATACCCCGGGATCCGGGATCCCTTAATTCGACTTTCGTCGGAAAATCCAATAAGAAGCTCGTTCTCGAGGATGGAAGAGTGCAGCGTGCTTCCGTTTCGTAACGCGTACACCATCTTGCAGCGCGAAATTAGCGTTTCAGGAGCGGCCGAATAATTTCATCGCGCTGTAACCGGCGGCGGCGCGGGGCAAAGCTCGCCGCTTGAATAATTTTCCCGGGACAGACCGCAATTGCAATACCGTGTAACCCACGTGCTCGTACGTTCGCCCTGTCTGCCGTGGCGGTTCGCCTCTGTTTCGTTTATCACCGCGGGTTTATGGCCGCGTCCGATTCGATATTTATAAACGCTTCGCGATTCACTTCGTTGGACTGCCCTTTCGCGAGAAATCAAGTCGTGGAAGGAAAGCTAGAGTTTTTCGATCGAATTATACGAGCGTGCGCGAGTTGGCGGGCTTGGTCAAGTTTGGAGGGTGTTCGTTTAACGTGTGCAACTTTGGATAGTTGTTTTTTGAGTTTTAATTTCTTTTCGAGTAGTAAATTTTTTCTTGTCCCTCCTTTACAGTTTCTTCCCCTCGCGATCTTCCTCACTGCGGCACTATCGCCCAGCCGCGGTCTCCATCCTAATTTTCGCGATCGAAATACCGCGGTCGGTGCTTTGAACACGCGCACGAGAAGTACGAAAGAAAGAAAACCCGTTTAATTCATAGAAAAGAACGGTCTGGTGGTTTCAACATTACACAGGTTAACCGTACCCACACCGTGGAGCCGGGTACGGAAGTTTCAGCAAAAATAGAAACGGTTGGCGCGCGTGCCGGCGACGGAAATCTTTTGCAAAAGTCGCAGCGTGACATCGCGACTCGCCAACCATTCCCACTGTTTTTCCCCCCTCATTCCTCATATTTTCCCTCCCGAATCGCGGCAACAGCCTGAAATTTTTATCCGGTAAAAAAGTGTTCCGCCGAAAGAGCGCGAACGCTTTTCTTCTCCGTCCTTTCCGTCAGCCGGCACCGCGATAAATCGTGCGAAATACCGCCGCGAAAATTCATGGTTCGCAATGGCGTATCAACTCGACGCGTGGAAGCAGAGGGCCGAGTTGATACAGAAAGAAAAATGCAAAATTGCGGTTATCGTCGAGAGTCGTTGCTCGCAGCTGCGAAGCGAACAGATAATTGACAGCACTGGAGAGCAAATGTTCCGAAGTCATCGGTGACTGAACAGGAAAAATGGAAAATACTTTAAAGGAAAAGCGATGCTAATCTTTGTCATCCGTTCTTCGAGTACACTTAATCGTATTCAGAATTCTGTGTCGTCCTCATCGAATTTACGAATCGTCCATCGCCGCAAGTAGACATCGCCAGCAGTTACTTCGGCAAAAAATTCCATCCGAAAAGTCTTTCACCGCTCCGTTTGCGCCGAAGAAAGAACGCTCCTTCGCGAAGTCGTTGGCGAAGAAGAATTCACGGAAAGTAAGGCGGGAGGAGACATTGTTCCAGGCACGGTGCAATCTATTTGCCTTGCGGATAAGGCGAATCGCATCTGCAGGGAGGCCAAGACGTTCCTATGAAGTAGCTACTACCACCGACGCCCAGGATGTTATTAACTTTACAGAACCGAGAGCTGAACACGCAGCCGGTCTCTGTTCGTTGCGCCATGCAGCGACACGGGGCTGCACGTTCAGTCTACGTGCGACAAACAAAATGTTGCTCGATGTTGCTCCAGTGACGTAGCTTCAGATTCGTCTCGAATCTACAACTTTTAATTAATCCTCTCACACATTTACGGGTTGATTTCATACAGACTTCTTCCTTCTCGAGTTTAGATACCATTCAAGCATACCCACCCTTTTATCTTTTTACATTTCTGCTTCTCTGTTTTTGGTGCATCGTATGTTGCATCGTGGCACGCACGTTTTCGTCGCGATATCTTTTTCTCCCTTACGTTCTGCACTACGTAGGTCGCTCTCCCTCTCTCTCGGACCAACCATCAGCGAAATAATTCTTACAAAGGATAAGGGATACTGCGGGACATTTGTTAAGTGGCGTGCAACCGCCGGACGTTTTTACGATCGTCGAAAACGCGCCGGAGGGCGGCATTGTAATTTACTGCGAGCTTCACGACCGTCGAAACGTAATCCGGTAAATTTCACGCATAGATCGGGCCACGAATGAGAAACAGGCGAATGATTCGTTAGGCTCGTGATGCCCGCTGGCGTTTATGCGAATCGGAGAACAGTTGATCCGACACTGGCGTTGATTCGATCGGCTGAATAACATTCAGTTAATAAAAGAGAGGAAGGATGCATCCCGTGGGAAACCCGGAGATTACCTAACGAAGCTTCGCGGTAGCGAAGAATTAAATTTTTCCCCGAGAGGGCAAGGGAAGGGAACGGCTCTCTTTTTTACCCGTAAGAGGATCAAACGAGGCGATAAACTTTTCAAAAGCGGCGTCAAAGGGCGTCGGGTACTAGCGTGGCTTATAATAACATCAACTCGATTCAAAATTTAATAGAATGCTCGCAAACGAGCTGGACGCACACAAGCCAGCGTGGAGCTTGTGTTTCAACGAGCGACTGGTATAAATAGTGCCACGTCGCTTTGATAATAAAACGCTTCTCGTTACAGCCACGCGGATTTGTCCGGTCGCGATCTCCGTAGGGTTTCGTCGATTCGTTCCTCCCTTTCGGCCGTGTACTTGTATAATTCATTCTGCAACAGTGCATGCATAGCTAATCGAGGATTTATGGGACGTGGCGAGGGTGGGCATCGTGCGTTAAATTTCCATGTTAATAATTCCGCTCACGATCGCCGAATGCTACTGCACCGGAATGCGTTAAATTTCAACGGCTTTCCGCAAGCCAGTTCTGGAAATTACGCGGACTCGACTGCTAACTGGCCTCTACATGCTGGCCAGTGTACACGGGATAATCTTGAAATACATCGACGCTGAATAATCGATTCCTTTTATAATATTCAGCAAACATTTGCTCGATTATGTTTTATACGTATATCGCAAGTATGATATGGTTTAAATTGCAAAATCGTGTGTGGTACGTTTGGGACGAAAGCTTTCGTGAATTGAACGGGTCCTCGGGCAATCAATAATTATTTCGAATATTATTGACGGATATTGGCAGTTTGATAATGCATTAAATATTGCAATCAAAAGCGAACAGATTTAATGGAGTCCTGAAAATCTATCTCACCGTTCGTTTTTATCAGCCCACATTGATACGACGTCTGTGAATGTCATATTTCGATGCATTATCGTTATTAAATGTCTAATTGAAGCTCTTCTCACTCTGTACTTTCTCGTTTCCAGCCCACCAAATTGAATGTTTACAAAAACGACGCGGAAAGCTGGGACTACACGACGCCGACGCTGGGTAAGTATTTCCTTCGATCTCTCACCCTTCTCTACTTCTCCATCTTTTAATTTACTTATCTGTTTTCTTTTTTGTTTCGCATCGGGAACGCGCATTCCCGCTGTACGCCGTTCTCAAGCGTTTTGAATCATTGGTGTCGCGTAGCAATGGCTGCGTGTATGTACTCGCGTACACGAATTTCACTTAGGCGCGGACCGGAATCGTTCCTCCCTTCTCGTCTCGGTTTCCGTTTGAGAAGCCGACAAATTCCCTCTAATTCCGCGCTGTTTCTAGCGGTCTCTTTGCCTTCCTCCGTCTTCTTAGTGCGCTTGCCCGCTCGCACGCTCGTGAAGAAGACTCTAATTGGATAAAAGCTAGTCCGGATGCGAGCTTGCAGGGTTTCCGCGGTATGCATCCCCCCGTTTGGTTCACTTATGCCCCCCCCCCCCACCCCTCTGCTTGATAGAAACGTTCATCTAAACCTCGTTGGAAAGTGCGCCAATATTCGCGAAAATTCTAGACTCGCAAAGCATGAAGTGGATTTCAAAGAATTCTTATCATTGAACGTCGCTATCGCGTTAGACACCCCTGTACATTTCAGAAATTACTATTTCTCGCCTGTCAGTGCCTTCGCAGAGGCCGAACGAACGGACGGAGAACGTTTTCCGGTCCCGTCGACACGAACCGATCATTGCATCGCTACTCGCATCGATTCCATCGCGCGTATTACATTCGACAAACGAGGCAAAACGAGGCTGAACGATTCACGCACGGAGACGCATCATTCCGCGTCGCGTTTTTCGACGGGAAGCCGACACAAAAGTACGGGGAACCGCGCACGGTCCGCCGGAAGTCATCGCGCTTGGAAATGCTCGGTGGATACCGTGAACCGAGTCGTATCGACGCGCGTACGATCCAGCTGTAGCGGAAAGTAAAAACGATCAAAGCGCTCGTTAAAGAGCGCGCTCGCGATATTTTCCCCGTTTTTAATCGCGATTATTTTCGACACGGCAATTTGTTTCGTCCCCTTCCGCGTGTCGACGGTGTTCCCTCTTCCGTGATCGCGCGCCGTTCCTCGACCGTGTGTGGCCACGTCGAATCACCGTTTCGAGAATTTCCTTCTTTGACCTAATTCGTATTTCGGACACGGTTGCGCGCCGCGGAACTTTAGCTTTGCCATTCGAATTTCGGCGAGGCGAAGTTACACGCAACTCTCCACGCTCGTTACCTTTTGGCGATGCTAACGTCGCCTAGCAGTTTCCGTTTCACCGTACTTCCACGTTTTTGTGTGAAACGATCGATGATTTAGCGCGGAAAATGGCAGAACTGCGAGTTAGAGTAGTGGCCAGGGAAATTTCACGGTGGTTCTTTCGTGAAGATTAATTCTAGTCGGTCGGTTTTAGGGGAACCGAGGTGTTCTTGATTTCGACTGCATCTTCGTTGTTTAAATCCCTGTAAGTTTCGGGGGAAACTAATTAGAATGCTTGAACACATATTTGGCTTGGCGAATTTCAACAGTGAACACGGTGTGCAATTAAACTTCGAGAAATGACTGAATTATTCAAAGTGACAACCACTCTATAATTTGGACGGAGCTTTATCTCGAACAGATTAGAGAGTAATGACCCAATTGCACTGATTCCTTGAAAACTTAGACGAGTTTTAGACTTAGCTTTCTCGCTTGTGATTAATAACGGAGTTTACTGATTCGACAATTTCTCTTCCAATCATGGATGCCTCATATTTTATCTCTGATACGGTTCGCTATAATAAAACCAGCTTAATCTACCAATCGGTCCCGCGTAGCCAGCAGAAAACCAGTAAAAGCCTAGAATCGTCCAAGCTTGATTCAGGTACACCGAGGGTGCGGTTTCTCACGGGCCGGAACGATGTCGAAACAATTAAACGCGTAACAAACCGCAAGAAGTTGTGCACGCTTGGGTTGAACGGTCTCGCGAGTCGCGTGTGCCAGGTACAAAACCGTGGATGAGATTTCGCGTAAACGTTAAACGGCCGCGGAACTCGAGGAATTCCGTTCAATTACACGCGATCCGACGTCGCGCGCCATTCATAGCCCGCGCGACTACACGCTTTTAAATACACGCCACATTTCGTGGCACGGCGGGGAACGATCGAACTTTCCGCCTAATTGATCCGTCGCAGTCGTTCATTCCGGCGGTTCGCCTGGGAAAAGAAAAACGTCGATGGATATGTCGTTCGACGTCGTTGATCACGCGAACGATTCTTCTGGAAGCACCTCCCCGCCCCCCTGGCCCGAAGACAGGAGAAAGCTTTTCGATCGACCAGCTCGGTAGAAAGTTCGGATTACTACCGTAAAGAGGGAAACTTTTGATGCGAGACTAACTCCGACGCTTGGGGTGCATCGAAGTCGTTGCTGCATTTTTTTAAGTGAGTTTCTTGCATCGACGCGGTTCCATTCTGCGAAGTTTCAGAGCTTACGTATCAAGATTTCGCCGAGGTGTTCATTTAATGGATTGATTTAAGACCGTCACATTGTTTGGAATAATTCAGGAGTACGACAGGTTTATCCGCGTGATAAAGTGAATCGAATAACTTAATTCCTTCGGGCGACAACGACGCGACTTAACGGATTTATAGGGTCGAATTCGATTCGCGCTCTCTCGGAATTGTTGGCAGTACAGTCGGCGCGCAGATCATTTCGCGTCTAGAGCGCCGCTATTCTTCGCCCCGCAGCGAATACCTGTGATTGCGTAGGAAACGATTAAAGCGCTCCGCCAATAGCCATCCGCGAAATGAATCGGCAGACTCCGATTCCGTCAGATTTTCCCGTAAACCGGCTTGATGTTCGAGTAACTGTACTTCCACCAGAGCGAGCGCGCTAGACATTCCATTTCCCTCCGACGTGACACAGAAATTTACAAGCAGCCGAGTCGTTTAATGGGGAGCAAAAAGAATTCGAAAACGAGCCGCGAACATATGTCGCCTGTCGACACGTATACCGCAGCCCTGTCGCTTAAACTGGGTATCACGGCTCGCCGTAAGAACGTTACGAACCGGGGGAGATCGGTAGCAGGCGTTCTGCTCGCTGTCGGATTCACGTCAACGGCTGTACTATCGGAGCGCACGCGAACCCGCGAAGAAACGAGGCGTCGTCTCGAGAAGATCGCCACGATGATACCGAGCGGGGAAGAGCGTTCCCCGGACTCGAAACCGCCAAGAATAGCGGCTTTTAACGAGGCTAGTTAATCTCCCGATCACGTTAGCCGCAATTTTCCCGTCGCCGTTGAGCGCGAGCCGATCCGCCGTGCTTCGCTTTGGCAACGGCGATCCCCAAAGACGATTGGTGGCGTGTCCTGTTCGCTTCCACTCTCTTCCCGAAGCTACGCGCGGTATATAATTGTCGCAAGAACGGTGCGCCGAGAATGGAACGTCGATGGGTGAGACGAACAAAGCCAAGTTGCACGCCGACCCCAGAGGCTGGCCTTTCAAGCGTACAAGATACTTCGGAGGTACGGATTGATGTAGAACTCTGTAAGGAAACGAGAAAAGTCTGGAAAATTCAATTTAGAACATTTTTACGTATCGAATCATTTAAAATTTATTATCTCGTACTCGGTAGTAAGTCATTCGTGACCAGCTCTATACCTTGTTGGTGCCATAATGCGTTTTCAAGGGATGAGATAGCCCTTATAAAATATTTGAAACAGCGTCAAAAATTCGAATAGGGTGATTTACCCTGGCTAACAAGTTCGAGATGCATAAATCTCGCATCGCGCCAGAAGAGATTTAAGTTTCGCGAGGCGAACGTTCTATCCTGGCCGCCCGTATCGTGCGAGAACCACGGCCGTGGATGGTGAAACGAGAATAAACTCAATGCCTATGAGACACGAACGACAGCGTGTATGTACGAGCACAACCGACACGGATCGATGCGTTTGCATAAAACTTTATACGGGGATCGGCTGGCGGCACAGAGTTCTTCGAGATAAATGGTGCGAAAAATCAAAACGGTAGATCGCCGGGATTAAGGAGAAATCCTTCGGAGCTTTTGGTTAGCTTCGGTGCCGCGATATTTTATTTCAGATTGCGGCCAACGGGGGGGTTATATACCTTCGGTAAAATCGTATCCAAAGCGGTATAGGCGGAACGGATTAATAAACTATCGATTGTG
Source organism: Holcopasites calliopsidis (assembly GCA_023838395.1). Lineage (NCBI taxonomy): Eukaryota > Metazoa > Arthropoda > Insecta > Hymenoptera > Apidae > Holcopasites > Holcopasites calliopsidis. The sequence continues at coordinate 6,593,428 of JALHAQ010000004.1, read as the reverse complement.
CCAGTACCTCGGCACTGGGAGCTTGTCCCATCGATCGCGGATTTAGCCGCTATAGTTATCGCAAAGTCGAGTACGATTGGACCGGTGCCCGCGGTTGGTCCCGTATAATAAAATATTCAGATCCATTCGGGCCGCGAGCGAGGGATCGGCAGCGAAATTTCGCCGCGTGAAATGAAATTCCTTAGCTTAAGATGCAGCATGAGTCTCTTTGTTCCGCGCTGAATTCAATATCCAGCGACGCCTGTGGAAACTCGTCGCCGATAAGCAGTCAATTTAATAACCCTTTAATGCTGGAATAACTCGCTCGAGGATATACCGGGATGAATTCGTTCAGCAAGTTGAGGACACGTTGATCGAGTTCTTGAGGATGTAGATCGGTTTCGCGAAGCCTGTTCTTTTTGGAATGTATTCGTTGAATGAGATTAATCGATCAGATCAATACTTGGTTCATTGGATTTTCTTGATAGTTTGACGAGCGATATTGTATCCGTCTGGCATCTAGAGAAATCTCCTCCGAGCTTCGTACGTGATACGTAATAGCGCGCATCTATTTTCCTATTAGTTGTTGGCACGGTGAATTCGGAGGTGTCGATCGCAGCAGATGCTGAGCGATCGTACACAGAACCGTTGGCTTGTTGCGACTTGAAAGATTGATTAGTTAGAAATCGATTTCATTTTATCCTTTACCCCATGGACGAACTTCACCAAATATTTTATGTATAATCCAAATTGCCAATTTGACAGAAGAAAGAAAACAGAATGGTCTATTTCTCACGTTTCGCTTTGACTGTAAACTCCTGCACGCCGATAAGAATTTCAAGAAAAACGAAATACGATAAAACTTATGTCTCTTACAATATACGAGGAGCATTCCTATACTAAAAAGCGCGCTATACCAATCTTTGCGCGAAATGTATTACCCGACGCGCATAAACCACAATGAACGCTTCACTTTGGGAAATTACACCATAAAAAAAAGAGGGGAGAAAAGAAAAGAAGAATAAAACCGGTCGAAATATCGGCCATAAAATAAAAATTGCCTCTCCTACTGTTAGAGTTTTTCCCATTTGCGCGGGGCCATGGCCACGATCAAACGCGAAGCTGACATTATAATCTTTGTATACCGAGAACGAATCGTGGAGGTAAAAGGGTATTTGGAATCGAATCGATGGCGGAACGTCGAAGGATCCGCCGGAAAAACAGGATCGCGTAAACGCAACCGGTTTTCAAACGTTCCAGATTTTCCAATGCAAGTTCGATGTTTCCCGCCGCTGGACATTTTTTGCTTCTCGTGCACGCCAGGAGATAATCGGCCGGAATTTAATGGCACTAGTGGGCGACTTCGATAAAACATTATATTCCGTGCGGCTCGTAAAACATGAACAATTATCCGGGATACTTGCAGGCTTAACGACGCACCTGGATAAACAAATTTATGTTAGCGTGAAACTATTAGGTTTAAATGACGCTCTTGACACGGATGACCCGTGAACTGAAACAGAATTACCGGATCCGAATAATTATTGAATTCCCATTAACTTTTATTTGCTTGTTCGACGAGTATATCTATTCTGGCATACTTTTGATACTTCTCGTCGTTGTTCCAATTTTTCTCGTCCATCCAGTTGAACGAAAACATTTGTCGCAAAACAATTTCACCACTTTTACAGCGGTGTACGACGCGTTCCTCGTAAAGTTGCTCTAATCTTCTTTCTTATTTGGCCTCCGAGATTACTTCCTGGAACTCTCCGCAAACTGCACTTCCCACCTTCAAACGCTTTGCATTTGATCGTTCCATCATGTTCAGCTTTTTTTTGGCGATCAAAGTCCTTGCCAGCGAGCCTGATGAACTTGATCGAACGTTCTTCACGCGTTACGTAATTTCGGCGTTGCTCGTTAACGAGCACCGCGTGACGTGTCGACGCGTCCGGACGACGACAACTCATTTTCGACGAAATAATCCGACAGTGGGTTACGTAATCTTGGATATATTTTTCAGTAATTGGATCGTTTACCATCCGGGTTTATGTTCACGCCCCCGGGCCCTCTACGTCGACCCTAATGCTCAATTACGGGCCGCTGGACGTCTCCGTGAAACCGATACCGAGGCGGTTCAGGGGGTTGATTCCGTATAGTCGCGCAGCCACCGCCACCCTCCGCAAACTACATCCGTTTTCCTGTTAAGCACGGCGAACGTGTCGTGCGTCAGATAAGAAGGGGAAAACATAACTCTCGTCGTTAGCCTCGACGCGGAATCGCTTCTTGAAATACCTGCTCACGTGGACTCGGTGTAATCAAGCGGAGGACGATTTAATTAAACTCGATCCCCTTTCATGTTCTTTCGTGATCCCGAGAGCTTCTCGTGGGGTGAATCGTCGACGCAAATGTAGCTTACCGTCGTGTGATGCTTGCAGTATTTATGAGAGCTTTCGGCTGTAATTTGTTTTTGTTTAATGGCTGCAGGACGATCACCGGGGGTTGTAAATTATATCGTAGCCCCTGGAATATCGATTCCGAAGGTATCTCGGTGAGGGAGTGTCGCGATTAACGTTTGAAAGCTCACGATTTAGGGCCCAGTGTTAAATTGTTTCCTGCGCGAAAGTCGGGATTCCACTTCCGCGAATGATAACGCGACGAATTTTGAGGGGGCACGGCTATATATTTAACAGCATGCGCGCGGCACGGAATAGGCAGTCTGTAATTTTCGGTCGTCAGGCTATTTCCTTCCGACCAATCCGCGGCCGGAGACCCAGTCTGATGCTGGCAAATTGCTAATTTGTCTGAAAGTTGGTCGGATAGGCGGCGAGGGTAGCGCCAGACGGAGGGTGCCGCGTTGGTTTCGTGGTTGCTGATGGGAAACTAGCTCGAAGACGGGGCCTCGATCGTGTTTCTTCCTTCTTGCCAAGTTAAAATAACAAACGAGTTAACCTATAACCGTGTAAAGCCTGCAGCGAGATGACTTACTTTCCGCGGAAAACTCGAAGAACCTGCTTAGCTGCAAACGGGAAATAAAATTGACGAAACACGAAGATACGGGGGGGTTGAATGAAAAATTTCGAAAGTTTCCACGATGTCGCCCGTCCGATGGACTTTCCCTTCTGCGTTTGCACGATTCCCTCTGGGCTTCTTCAAGCGCCCAGCAACGTAAAATAACTACGATCTTGGCAAGGGACAATGTAAACAATACCGGAGAATACCCACGGGAAGCTTTCGTGCGAGCGGAGAAAAAGGAATCGGTGTGCGGGGTTCGACTTGGTCCCGTTTAGGGTCACGTTTTCCCTCCGCCCATCTTTTGTGCGGAAATCCACCGGCGCGCGAGTTTGTTCGATTGGAAACGATGAAAAGGAACGCGATCGGGCGGACCGGTCGCCCATTCACTTGGCAGCCTTAGTTCGTTGCAGTCGCTTGATGAAAAACAAATACCGTTTTAGATGGTTCGAAAGGAATCTCAAACGAGTAACTATTTGCTTGCGTAGTTTTCACCGTTTCCCTTTGTCGTTACTATGAGTACTTAGCATTCGGGCAATGTTCTTGGATCTCGTAGCTAACCCATCGGAAATAAATTCTAAACAACTCGTGGCTCCTTCATTATTAATTGCCTCGCTCAATTGGCAAATATTTCATTACGCGGGTAGCTCACCAGACGAACCGAGAAACGCTACGAATAGGCACCAGCGACGAACAAAAGTGCGAGTGTCAGTTTGGCCACGAAGGGAGCAGAGACGAGGCGCATCGCGACGCTCGATTTCAGTACCGTCCTGTTGGACGGCTTCGATCTCGCTTCCCGTTCTTCCACGGTGGAATCCATTTGTCTGTGCCGTTCCATCTGGGGTGAACTCCGCGGGAATGAGCGAGTGCACGGGCTGTCGCAAATTTCCCATGAAGACAATTCGGTTGGCTGGCTCTCGACAGCCACTCACGAATCGTTGCCTCCTGTGCTCGTTACACTAGACAGTTCTAAAGCAGCATAATTAGCACACAGAGGTTCCTTTCCCTACCATTTTCTTGGAGAACCAGCCGCACCCGGAATGGACAAATCTACAACGGTTTCGCATACACGTAAGGTCGATTCGAGGACGATAGAGTGAATCACTCGACGACGATCCGCGCGAGGAAAAAGATTTCGGAACGGACACTGTCAGCTTGTTTAGGGGGCGAACAAAGTTGCCTGCGGCAGCTTCGAATACTCGTAAATGAATCTGACGTATTGACTGTTTCATTGCCACCGACCGAACGTCGTTTTGGAACTGTTGCGAACTGCTGCTGCGTTTTCCGGCCTGATACAAAGTTGATTGATCGATCGGCTAACCGCTGTGCGATAACGCCGTTGAAATGACTAGCCTCTTTTCCGTTGTGCCGTTAGAGCTCTGTTTCATCGGTTATTTCGCGATGCTGTTATTCGTCATCGTGATCAGTTTATACTCCCCGGCATCAATATTTAACCGGCACTGTTTCGTCCAAAGAGCAAATAGAGTAAGCCAACAGTTCAATTGCAAAATCCACAGCTCGAAACGCCAATATTAATCTCGCCAATATTTATAAATAGCTGCAGAAAATGTATGAATTTTAACGTTCTTGCTTTGCATTTATTTGCTGTGAAATTTCAAGCATCTTCTTAATACTTATCGCTCGTATATTCTTCGGACTATAATATTTGGAAAACATTGAACAAACAGCTACAACGTATACAAATCTCATGGTCTCGAACATCAGCGTTCCAATAAGTCGAATTATACAAAACGCGAGAAGATTACGGTGCTTCGCACTTGCATTTATTACCCGCAGAATTTCCCAAGCATTTCATTCACACTTATCGCCGATGGAATCCTCGAGCATGCACGATGATTCGCCTGTATAATAATGGGATCTAATCGTTTCTCAGCATCGATCCAGGCGATCGTCGCGTCTCCGCCTTGCGATAAAAGCGAATCGAATTCTGATCATCAGGAAGTCAAACCGTCGCCCGTGCTTCGGACACGTTCTCGCCCCGACAAGATCGAGCGATTCCGCTGGAAATGAACTATGCGACGGAGGATTCGAGGGGAGCACGCGGGTACGTGTGCGTACGTGTGGAGATATAAGCAGAACGGCGAGGAAATTGCGGCCGGGAAATGGAGCGGGCATCTGCCAAGCGCGTTTTCCTCGAGCGCGTGTCTTCGAGCGAGCCTCGGAAACGCGAGTTCGATGCGAGCGGGGCTGATAATTGAACGGGGCACCGTCCTGAGCCTCGAGTTTTCGAAATAACGTCCCTTGCTTCTGCTTCTCGAGTCAAGATCTCACAGCTCTAGCATTCCACCTTGTCCCGAGGACAGTCATTTTTCATACATTATAAAGCAGCTCCCTTAACGAGCTGCTTTGTTCATTTTTTTAAAAGCTACTCGCCTCCTCGTTAGTGCTTCCCTGAGTTTATCCCTGGATAAATTACGCCCGGAAATATTTGAATGCTGTCGTACGTGAAGTATAAACGAGAGAAAGTCGAAAATGAGAAAAAGATGCGCGTATTTGGCGACGGCTCGTCCGTCAAACGCGGAAGGAAACGGAAGCAGTCCGTTCGAGCGTACTTTTAGTCGAAAACGGAAGCTCCACCAATCAGCGTGGTCGGCCCATGTGGATCAGTCTATAGAACTATCGATCTCTCATACGCCGATTATTCCTGACCCATTTCCCGATACATTTCTCCCTGATGCGTTTCCCACGCTCGTGAACTATGTACACGTCTCGGCTTCCCCCCCGTTTGCAGAGACGATAAAGGTGTTCCACGAGACGAGAAGCTTTCCCGACGTCCAAGGAAATCGCTTATCGGCGTAAGTTGTATTTTTTTTCCAATCCCGTCTACCCTCTCCGTTCAGGCGGGGATCTACTCAAAGTTATTGCCGATTCGGGAAGTTTTCACTTCGGCCAGAACCGATCGCTCGCTTCCGTTTCCAAGACGTTTGACCTGGCCGCGATAATGCATCACGCGGCGGGCTGACGTGAATGTATCGAGCACTGGGAAAGAATTGTTTCGCGATAAATCCAGGCTTTTTCCAATTCGGTGCTTAATGCGGTAACGGTTTTCGTTTCTTGCGCGAATTTATGAATTGTATTAATGAAGTATAAAGGCAGGTGGTTTCGGATTTCTTTGATTAGGATTGATCGATGACAATAGGGTTACCGGATTAGCAATTTGATGGCGCATGGAACGTTTCGATAGAAAGTTGGGAATGTTTCATGGGTTTAGAATTCAACATGGTTCATCGTAAAATCGAATAGACTTCAATTTCATTTTATTGTGTCATTCATGGAGGAGTTTTCGCCTGGTTTATGGCCCGCCAGAAGCGGTCAGAAGGACATAGAACGTAGAACGTGATCAATTTTATGGAGTGGATGCGATAAAGTATTCGCCTAAAATCGATCGCCCTTCGTAGATTTTAAAAATCGAGCGACGTTCGACTAAGTGACACGAGAAGGATGTCGAATACCTACTCGAAAATGAACGTAAAGATTCTGTCTTACGTTGATCAATCTTTCGCTGCGATTCTTCAATGATCGTCAAAGTTTCTCGGTCGCGGTCCGGTTAAAATTAACCAATGACATTCCCGTTGCGTGAACTTTCGTTTTGCAATTGTAGGGATTCGAGGACTCTAAAATACACAAGGGAGCGAAATATTATTCGTTTGGTTTCCGATGCTCGGCCGGTATACTTATTTGAACGGTGAAAGATTTACGAGAGCACCCGATGACTGTTCTAAACGTGTGTCCGTCGTCGAACCGTGACATTTAAACACGTGCCAGCTACCGAGTAAAAGTGCGAAAGGATTTCAAGCGAGAATTGCAACTCGCTGCATGCTTTCATGCGTATCGCGATGAGAATTACTTTTTTTTCTCCATATAAAGATTATACGTTTGGACAGATGCGAGGATCTATTTTGAACGGCGTATTTCAGATCTGATGAACAGCTTCGTTGAGGTACATGTAAGCCGATGATCTATGGAACGAGAGTCTTTTGACGACGTTGAGTGTCGTCTGATTATCAAATATCTCGTAAAGTACTTAACTAATGGATCGCCACCGTTGACGCTTCATCGCTACGCGTACATGCGTCACAATTATGTGTAAATTCTCCCTTCGCGATAAACAAAATAAACTGGAAACTGTGCGGATTTTTTTCGACAATTAATTTCATTCAGAATGTTGCGAGATTATTTTAAGGCTTTCGTTACTTTTCTATCGTACTTAATACCGAAATGCTCGCACTCGTCCGTTTCAGTAAAAAAAATATACCTCGACGAAGCTAAAAATAAAACATCGGTGAAATTGCAGAATCGTGACACTCGAGCATGGAAAATTTCATTTTATTTTCTCCGCATGCGTAAGCCAACAATTACAGCTTGTCCTTCTCCGTTTTATCTCGCGCTCGCGTTTCATGCACCCCTTCGAGAGCAAGGGCAGGTGACACAATTTCACGTTCATGGCAAAAAAGAAAAATTGCTGTCCTCTCGAGCCTCTCCGCCAAGAAACCACATAACGACATGTGGCACTTTGACGCTTCGTTTCGCGGGCACACGTTCTGCCGCGGATTTCGTCTTGCGCGTTAGATTACGGGGATGTTCTTTGTACACTTGTTCCCTGGGTCATCGATTTTCCACCGGAGACCGAGGAAAATAATTCCACGTTTAACGGAAGTGATTTGAGAATCCACTGGGTCGAATGGAACATATTCTAGTTGATACTCGTTCAAACAAAACGCATTGGGAATTGAACGTTTTCCATTTGGGAAGGATTCATATTTTTTCTCTGGAAGGGGAAAAATAATCGAATCTGAACGCTTTAAAACTCGAAGAATTGGAGCTGAATTATTCCTGATTCTTTTTTTATTATTTCAACACAGGCGAGTGTATAATTAACAATATATGGTTCACGGTCGTCCGTCGATTATTTCACACGTTTTCTCGCCTTTAAATATATTTTCGACACAGATTTTATCACTCATATTCGTTCAGAAAACACGTTAATCGAATTACAGCACATGTTCACATAAAAACGCCGTGAAATAAAAGCACCGCCAAGTGACGATGTAAATTTTTTATTTTGTACCCTGGACAAAGGGTCATATCGGTAATTTATTTACGGCACGTAGAACGCAGGACGAGTCACCGACGCGCGGTATTCGCCGGTTTTAGCTTTCCCTTCATTTCGATTTCGTAGCTGGAATTACGACACTCGTACGTACACATTTTATTATGCGCGCAGGGAACGGAGAGCTCGTTCGGTGGTGAACTGTTTACGTCTCATCATAAAAGGTGTACGCTACTGTGAGAGGTGAATTATTCTCGAGACCCCAGGGCGGAGGAGAAAATAAAATTGTGTAGCGGTACCGCCGCTGTAATTAACCAAGGTTTCCTCGTAATTGCACCACCCGCGTACTTACGTTTCAAATAGAAAGGCAAGTACCTTGAACTCGTGTAAGAGCGCATTTTAATATGTAACTTTGTAAGAGAAATTGCTCGAAACTGGATTAAATTTCTGTTCCTCGAAGCTTTAGCGCGGCGGAGACCCCATTATTCGAACAGTCGATTAACTGGTCGAGTCTATAACTAACAATCGGAGAGTTGCAGCAGTTCGTAACGCAACGAATCGTATTACGAACTGCCGTAAAAGTTCGCCGAACTGCGTCGAAAGCAATCACAGCTTTGTAGCTTAATACATTAACGTAATAAACGGTAATGCCGAACAACAGATTTGGTATTGGTTCCGACGGTCGAACATTTCCCTGTGCATAGTAAAGCTATCCTTGAATTATATTACGCCCAGCACATGATCGGGGGCAAATTGTACGCAGAATTGTTCGACCGTTGCTGTTTCCGCAAAAATGTATCTTCAAGAACATAGCGTTCCAATGTTATCGCACCTTCAACAAAATCCTTAAACGCGTTGCAGCAGCGCAATAACAGAAGAAGCATCGATGTTAAACAGTCCGTCACGCGAATCGCCACGCACGCACGAGCCTAGATCCTGGTCAAACGTAACAAAAGCAACGAAATATCGTCGTCAAACGTTTCGCTCGCGTCTCCATTCGGTGTGCGACGATTTAACCGGCGCGCACAATACGAGCTCGTAAACCGTGGAAATCTCGGTGACCGCGTGTCCCGTCTCGAATAATCGGCAGACCGGGAAGATCGTAAAGGTGTACGTAACGCGTCGTCGCCTAATTTATCGCGACACTGAACGAGCCACTGGGTAGTTAACGGTCCCGATGCTTGCACCGCAAGATTGTTCGAGTTCGCCGCCACCGGATGATCCAGCGTCGATATTTCGAGCTATACTCGGAAGGGACTCGGCCTGGTAACGTCCCCCGAGTGAATTAGTGGCCGCGACGTCGAATCTGCTCGTGCTACATTGATTCAGCTGCTTAATTAGCGTCCAGGGTATTTATAGCGGGTTCCACTTGATCTTTTCATTTTCTTTTTCTTGCGAAGCGATGGGTTCGTCGTTGGAAATCGGTTGATTTATGTTAGGCAAGTTACGTGGTTGCTTCGTTATGAAAGGATTTAGCTTGCTTGGCGAAGAGAAAGAAAATAGGCGATGGTTACGTTGGAACTACCTGTCGAGAATTAAAGTTCTGCTCGTGGTAATGAGGAACTGCGATTTTCAGATATAAAATTAAATTGATAAGATTCTTCGAGTAATAGATAAAGCGAGTCACTTTGAATATTTTGGTACGCTCGTGCGAGGATTATAAAAAGTGTTCTACCGCCTAGTTATAGTTAATATTGAAATAGCTATCTTCAACCGTGAGAACCACTTACTCACTGCGCTCCTGGTAATGACACTATCTGCAAATATAGCGCGGAGTCTTTACAATTTTTCACCAAAGAGAGGCAGAGAGTGAGAGACATTAAAATGTCGTTTGTCACCGTGTACTTTTCACGTTGTTCACATTCGCAATCTTTTCCCTTCATCCAAGGTGCAAGAAATCTTGCACTTTTCCTGGGGAATCAGTCATTTTGCCTAAATCAAGGGAAATCCCAGGGCAATAACCAGATTCGATGCGTTCATCACCCCCGGCGTCAGTTTGGATAGAGTAGATGGAATTGATCGTCATAGAGAGACGGAACGGCGCGTTACTCAACCAGGATTAAAGTCGGCTGAATAGCGGCCGATAGGATCGTGTAAATCATTGGCCAGTGAAATCGCGAGATTAAATTTAATGTCGCCAATGCTGCGGTGCCGTGCGCGTTCGGTAATAAGAGCAGTACGACGAATATCGCGCGGGTATTATTCATGGAATGAAAAGCTGTTGGCGGTCGGGCAACGCGTTTATGGAATGATTGACGGGCCAGATGCGCGCTGCGAGTCATGCTCGCCTCCAGATTTCCGGTTTTCGCGTTCCCGACGATCCCCCGGTTACGGAATCGCGTCGAATCAAATCGCGTTCACCGGGAAAATGTTGCGCAAGAAACGCATCTCGTTGAGCATCCAATAGTCGCGTAGCTGAATGCAGCACACTGAGAAATGTTTCTTACGCTGGTGAATCGTGGACGACACACCGCCGTGACGCATAAACCATCATCAGAAACGGGGAACCTTTCTTTACCACCCGGCGATACTTATTATTAGGCTCCGGATTTGTATGCATTTATAGGAGATTCGAAGATGCTAAATTGCATAAAACGCATGTAATATGGAGAAATATGCAAAGTATCCAAATTATAGTGCTTTTTAAAATACCTGATCGGTGAAATAATTTTCTACCGAGGTTCTACTATCTTTACCATATTCTGAAAAATATGAATTTGCATAAAAATCCGCGGTCTATTTATCGTGTATTCAGTGTAAAGTGTTCAAGTCTACAAGCAGCACAAAATCGCCCCCGAAGACTCGACAATAATGTATAAATAGATTATTATACTACAACATTACCACGTGAATCGAAAGTCAAAATACAATCGACAGGATCTACACACGATCTACACATCAGCTAATATTTAAAAAAAAAGGATTCTCTGAGTACATGCAGAACAGGGAGTCAAGCACGAAGTACTCGAGCAACACAGCAGCTAACAACAACATGAAAGTCTAACAGATATCAGTGCGGGACCACCGTGATAGATCTAATTAAACCACATCGACACAACCATCACCGACAAGCTTTCAGAAACGTCGAAACAGCGATATCATGTAATATATACATAGAAACGAGACAACAGGAATTAGCGTAATCGGTACGTCGACCTCGCACAGCCAAGAGGAGTGTACAACACGTTTCATCGCATTAACCGTTCCATTGCATCAGGATGCGTGCATGCAGAAGGTACAATAACGCATTGGCATTACTTCATCGAGAAAATATGCGGCCAATAGACGGATCGAAGGGGTCGACGCGATCGCGTCTTTGCTTATCCATTCTCGCTCATGACGCGTGAATTTTCCTTTTTTGCTGTCTACTCTACAGCTTGAATTTACCTTCTGCAGTTATTTTATAATTATTCCCCCGCTCTTCGAAATGGAATTTCCATGTAACTTTGATCGGAAAGAAACGTCGTTCCGTTCATTTCAGTCTCTAAAACGTTCGAAACCGTGGAAACATTGAAAATTCGTTCCCAACGGACGAGCTCGACGAGTGTCATCGAGACTAATGTGCTCGTCCCGTGATTTATTCGTTGCGTTTAATGCGCACACCGATCGTGCACAATATGTAATTTCGAGCCAATGCATCTCGTTCGCGAAGTGGCGTTCAGGTCGGCGAAGATAATAGTTTATACTACTTTCCCAATGAAACTGGCTATCGAACAGGTTTTCCCGTTTCTCTAATTTCTTTTTATTCTTTCACTTACCTACCTCGCTCTCATTTCATTCGTATTTCATCGCTGACGTACGAACCAACGATTCCCGGCTATAGATCAGCCAGCGTCACGTCTCTTTTTAGTTTTCCTTCGCGAGGAACCGTTTCGAGGATTAGAGTCGCGTGTAATCCTGGCAACCGATGTTTTCTCCCGCCGGAGAATTTTATCCCCGTCGAAGCTCTACGAAATAAAATTCACGATCGGCTCCGTGAACGTTACGGGAACCGTATTTTTAAGAGCTCTTTATATATTTTCTTCTTTTCCTTTTTTTTTTTTTTTTCTTAACTCGGAAATCATCGTTCACCAGTCCTGCGGGCCGAGGATCAGCAAGGAAATAGCGACCATCTTTTCGTTCTTTGTATTTCTCTCTCTCTCTCTGGTCATCCCGCAAACGTTTCCCTTTTTATCATCGCTTTCACCGTATAACGCTCGTTTTTATTCGTCGCTACTTACGCACGTGGTGTTCCGCTTCAGCTTTCCCCGTAATAACTGTGAGAAGGATGTAGACGCGTTAGGCGGACTCGCTTTCTGCAGTGTACGATTGTTAGAGTGATCGGGACGAGCTTTGGCACTAGATAATAACAGACTTTTTTTTTTACTGGCTTCTTTACGAAATTCTTACGCATCAATCCGCCAGCTTTTCAATCATTCGACCGAAGAAAAGTTTAGCTGCAATGGGTAATCTAGAGTAGTCCGATCGTAGCGTTTCTTGTTCGTGCATTACGCGCGGATTACCAATTTATTTTCTCAGAGTTTACTGATCCGTCCCGATTCAGGCTCACGCATCAAAGTCGGACGTAATGTGCACGACACAAGGAACGTTCTTGTAGTTCTTAGACGCGCGTGTAAATCTCCCGAGCCCCGAATAACTGGCTGGCCGCACAGAATGGCAATTAAGCCAGTCGTGAACGGTACGGCTTCAATTATCGGGTGCATCGGTAAGGAAAGCGTGGCTCGGTATCGCGGTACGGTATATTGTGCTGTACAGATCAGCTGTACCTATGTCGCTGAAACGAAAGGGGGTGGGCGGGGGGTGTGCGCGCGTAATTGAAAATCCCGCGAGCAGCTTGGCCCGGTGTCGTCGACCTTAATTACACGGAATTGACCGGAATCGCGTTTGAGCTCGTTGAAATTCCCATTTGAACGGGACGAGTGTAACCGAATCGCTTCTGCTTCTTTTTCGCTGCCCTAGGATCGCGTTACTAAAAATCTATCTACTAAAAAGAAAGAAGAAGATCTCGGAACAGCTTGATAGATTAAAACACAAGTCTTTATTATGTATACTGTCGAGATAATTAATGCCAGGGATCATGAAAATATAACGCCTCCTTCCGCGAAACTCGCACACCGAAGCAATTTAGGATGCCGGTGGCTTGTGAATATCTAAAATTAGACGCGCGAAATCGAATTCCGAATTGTGCCCCGGTGCCTTCTCTCGATGGGACTCAAGCACAGCGCCGAGCGCGGATCGATGCGTTTGAACAGGCAAACTGAAACCGTACAAACGTTTAGACAAGCCTCGTCCCGACGTTGACGCGTGGCTGTGACAGCGAAGGCTTTACACACTATCTTTCATCCCCATTGGACATGCCAGCTGCGTGCACCTGTGAATGTAACATAGAGAAAAGAGGAATGGCTGCGACGTTCTGTGTTCAGTAGTAGAGCCGTAGCACTAGGCCGACACGTCGTCAGCCTCGACACTTGGTCGGTCTATTTGCTGGGTGTAATAAGTTGCAGACTTTTTTGTTTTTCAAATAGTATGTTATTTTCTTATGCTTTCGAGATACTCCGGGTGCTACAAAAATTAGAACTCGGTGATTAATAGATTTCTTTTTTTGTGTCAAGTATCGGCTGCAATCGGAAGATACATTTCCTTAAGATAAGTGTAATTAATTCTTGGCGCAAAGGTATTAAATTGAATGCGTGGATCGGTATATCAGCTTCCATGCTTCTTTCTCACATGCATACTTTTTAATCGATTCACCGAAGTCCAGACATTCCGGAGGAGTACAGAGGTGCATTAGAACTTTCCGAATTACATTATCTCACGAAGGGCTCGAAGCAATTAGATGGATTCGTATGTCATCGTCGTTGCCCCCTGTTTTCAAGCCAAGTCCTTTCTCCGCGACGAAGATGTAAGTGCGGAGTGCGGTTTTGTCGGCTGTCGAGGTTAATTATGACGGAGGAATCTCGAGAGATCCAGGTTACTAAAGGCCATCGAGGCGTTCCTTGCACGAGCGCAGGAAATGAATTTCGTTATCGGCGAGAACCATTTTTAAGGCCGTCACGATGTCTTTCTCTTCGTCTATCTACCCTTTCTTCTTTGCTCCCCCCCCCCCATTTGCTATCCATCGCCAAATGACCGTCGGCGAGTCTATAATCGCGATAACCTTTAGACGTCGCGTCGTTTCGATACGATCCACCCGCACAACCCACCCCTACGACGAGAAAACTTCTAACGATCCGTCGATCCCCCGTCGGTTAATCGACAACCGATGTCGTCGACGAAAGGAAGACTCACGCATCCCGTTACACGCGACACTAGAGGGAAAGCGTTGGAAAAGCGACGGCCGCTGCTGCGGTGGAAAGTGAACGCAAGCAACAAACGTCTAGGAACGAGCGTGACAGAGAATCATGGAACAGAAACACCGTGAACAACAGTTATACATGAACAGCACCAGTTAACATGAACAATCTTAAACGACATAGTAACAGTATAACATAGTAACAGCATAACAACAACAGGCGAGACAAAGAACATATGCACAACAAAATATATTCGATATGCAACTTATACCACACATCACGCCGTAGATCTGCCGGACCTTTCACCAATCATCGGGACGCAATACAAATGTCGAATATCTCTACATACCGCCACGGAAAAATAAAAACAAACCATTGCAAGTGTGCCCGATAGAGAGTAACTTATGAAACAATTAAGAAAATGATAGATAATGCAGAGTCGAGGGTGTAGCGCGCTCTTGGCGAGCAGCATAGATTTCATATGTCAAATAAAATACGACTCCAGTTATCTATAGATATATTTAAATGCTCACCATCACAACGTTTCTCAAAAGGCTACCAGTGCACTTCACAGACAAACATTCGATCGACCACTGTTACCGTCCGAAAATCAAATTAAAAAAAAAAAAAAAGTATGTGCGATAGAAATCGAACAGGAAATGTAAAATAGAATGTATAGATATCGAGGCCCTCGGAGAGAATCTCTACCCCCGTTACGACTGAGAGAAAACGATGCAAAACGACCACCCCTTCGTCGTCTACCCGTATGAAAAATATATGTATATATATATATTTTTTTTCTCTCCCTCTCTTTCTCTTTTTCTCTCTGTTCTCACGTCCACGTATGTATATATACTTCTATCTGTACACACATATATGTACCTGTATGTGTATGTACGTGATCTACGCACACAACCCAGAGTTGATCTACCCTTCCTCTTGTCGCTTGTTACCATGTATGCACATCACCCCGAACAAAAAAAAAAAAATCCAACAGAAAGAAAAAATATGTATATACATATCTTTGTCTACACGAGAAACGGGATCAAGTTCTGCCGTGTAATAATACTATAGATCGAAACTAACCCACAGAAAGCAAGGAAAAGACACACATCATGTATATAATATAAACGTCTGCCTGTAATACGTACCCCGTTACGTGGACGGCAATTCCGGGACAGAACAGAAAACAACAACAGTAACAACAACAACAACATCAACAACAACAAAAGTATTAACAGTAAGAAATAAATAGAATAGCCATATACGTGTACGTACATGTACAAGGTATAATAATTCTACTGTACACACGGGGACAGATCGGAGAGGCCCGAAACGATGTTGTCACAGCAAAAAAAAAAACATTATATACAAAACCAAAAAAAAAAGACCAAAAATTAAAAAAAAAAACAAATAACCATATACGATCGTGACAAGACAATCGAGCGCAAGGAGAATCCGAAAGGAATTACATATGGAAAAACACGAGGAACATGGGGGTTGTTATGTTGGAATGTTTGTCTGTGTGCAGATGCAGCCTACTCGTTGTTCACTTGACGGTGATGATGGATTCACGTGGAACCGAGTCAGGGCCCGGTGAGAATGTGGGGCTTAGGCAGGTCTACGGCTCTTACACCCTCTCCCCCTACTACTACTACTGTCTGCGAAGAGTGAGAGTGATAGCATCGGTCACTGTGAGAACGCGGATCACCGAATCGTCCGATATATCTCGAGTACGAGTCGGACGGCGATCGGGGTGACCGAGAGCGCACGCTGGGGGTTGAATCACGGTAAGTCTGTTCATAAAGCAACTCTGTCCGGAGAGTTTCATTCTTTCTCTCTAATCTTTCACTCTTTATGTACCTACCGCTCTATATATATATCTCTCTCTTTCTCTCTCTCTCTCTTTCTCTCTCTGCTCGGTCGGTCTGTCGTTTATCCCATTCACGAGGATGGGAGATTTCAAATCGAGCAAATTCCGGCCGAAACGCGCTTCCTCCGTTTACACGCGAGTCTAACACCTCTGTTAGAAATTACCGAGGTCTGCGCGGATTTGGATAAAGGGTGAGTCGGAAGCTAACCACCGGACCACGGTGCACGATACCGCACCGGCTCGCGGGAAGCAGCTCGAATTTTACCACCTTCCCAGTCGATTGCAAGAGGCTGGCCGCGATTTAGTGGAAAACGCAAAGGAAACAGTTAAACTGCTGTTTATCGTCAAAAGTATCCCGGACGATCTGAAAATTAAGCGTTTCTTTTATCGTGGACTGAAGGACCGACCAAAAAACAGCCACGTTCCATCCGACTCGCTGCTTTCTGAACGTTCAAGAAAGTCAACCACGCGAATGGTAGCGCACAGTGTCTGCGCAACATGCCCGGTGGTAAAAAGAGAAATGTGGAAACTGTAGGATGCACAACATGTGGCTGACGCGGAACGTGACGCTCAGAGGAGCGAATCTGGACGTGGGCTTTCGCGTGGATCGATAATAACCAGTGGCAACTTGGGGAAACAGGAGAGTTCATGCACAGCGTGTTGCATGCAACGTTCGACAAGCATCGACAGAAGCGATCGCCCGGTTTTTCCTGTCGGTTGTATTATCGGAAACACGGTGATCGATGGCGCGTCAGTTGGTTCGGAAGAGCGACGGCCAGTATACGCCGCGGGGATTAAAAGCTCGGAATTAAGAAAGTTCGATTCGCTGCACGACGTGTTCCAAGCTTTTTCAATGGCTCCCTGAATATTGTAACTTTTTACAATGGACGACGCCGAAATTGTTTTTGGTATGCGTCGACTCTAGTTTTATTCGTATATCGTTAATGCGATCGGACAGCCGGCCAGCTTGCAATAATTTGTCAGAGCGCCGAGACGGTAAACGGAAGTACCTCGGGTTGCTCCGTCACGGAAACAGGGATGCTAGACAGACCCACGGAGCATCCTGAGGGGTGATGACTTAGGAGAAGCGCATATGCGTGGCGTTATTAATTATCCCGGTGGTATGCTGACTGCATCGCAATCGGTCGCGTCATGTAAACGACTATTCGAAACGACGCCGGTATATTGCATTCCTAATTACGCGCCCGGGTTATGCTTCCGAGAGTATAAATTTCATGTTGCCAGTACACGGTTAATCTTCATTATCTTTCGATTCGCCATGCAGCGCTGCATAGGTGCTTTTCGAAACAAAATTTTACCACCTGACCTTTCACCTTTCTTTCGCTACGCTAATTCTGCGTTTTTTTTATTCAAAATTCTCCACTCCATCTCCTATCCACAAATAATAATAATAATACCGAGTTGTTAGAAAGATTAACCGACCATGCCAGATGTTACTATGTCAATAGTAAATTACTCAATATATAGTAAAGAATTAATATAATTCTGTACATTAAAAATACTTCTTTAAGTTTCCTCTCTACATTAAGACATTCTCCTGGTGTACCGGACGTTAAAATGAAAGACTCTCCGAAGCATCCTTCCCTCGAGGGGCCAGAAATTTCGTTTCCTCCGTTGTACCTGTTGATCCCGTTTCTCCCCGTATCCAACAACAGAAAACTGCAACAGATCGTTACTCCTGGAAATCTTGCGGCATGCAGAGTTATTTTACGATTCTCTAAAGCTGCAGCAACTCGCTAGATATACAGCGTTTATAACTGAAGCACGCGGAGGAGCAATTACTGATGCATTAAATTCCAAGATGCGCCACTGTTAAACTGCGACCCCAATTTTGCACGCCGTAACTCAGGAGACCACCTCGCGGGCCTTGTCACGAAGCTGTGTAATCGTAACTTTTATCGCGCCAGTTTCATGGAAGGTGCTGTTAATGTAAGAGGAAGGGTGATTAAAGTTGCTCGAAATTGTTCAGGGCTTGAATGTTACACAGTTTTAATCGACAAATATGATTGCGACGAATCGAGCGATTCGTTTCCGCAGCAGGCGTGCAAGCTGTCCCGGCGAAACGAAATATTAACAATCTATGCAGCCGTCAGGATAATCTAGTTATCGTGATTGAATTGGTGGTACGTCCAAAAAAAAAAAACGTGTAACAATATTTGTGGAAAATAAACTGTTTCGACTGCGGAGAGATCGGCGGTAATTTTCTAAGCTGACAGGATGTAGATATATTTTGATTTTCGATTATAAGCTTCGGTATGATGTCCCCAGGTACATGTTAGAATTTTGGCTCACTCATCCGATGGGCCATCGGATCCAATATCCGATTTTAATGATCTCCGAAGGATCCGCGTAAGGGCAATTTATAGTTACAGGCCACGTTGGGGACGGTAATGGGTCGTTAGTCTCATGGTGGAATCACGTAGAATGATGATGATGTTCAGGCGGATGGAGGGCCATATTCTACGGCAACTCTCCTAGAGACCTCCTTTCCTACCATATCCCCATCAATAAAAATTAAGCAGTTCATAATCGAATTAACTTCCCCGACCAAACATGTTGCCCTCAAAAATACTTGTTCAATTAAAATCATAATATGAAACATGTAACTTGTCTGTTTGGTTCTGAAGCGAGACTGTGTCGTTAGAGAAGAAGGGTTGAAATTTCGTTCTGAAATTTAATACAATGGTAACATGCGAATGGTTCTGTCCTCAATTGAGAATCGAATGGGTGGAAAGATCTTCGATCGGAGCAATAGCGTTGCGTTTATTCGCCGGACACGATATCCAAAATCCCAATCTCCAAGGTCCTCCGCGGGGACCTACAAGTGCCAATATCGAGTTCCATAGACTTGTAAGGGCCTCCATATGACCCGGATGTACCGCTCTCCGAGCTGGCTTAAATTTGCCTCAATGTTTCCGTAGCGCCGTTATTAAAATGCGCTTGCCTCCCTCTGACGTAGTTTTCAGCTGTCGACGTTTCAGAATATTTCTCTCCCGCCGGCGACACGCTGCTAGGAAGATCGTTTTAATGAAAAAAGTAATATCAGATTCTCCTCTAGTACAAATATTCCTTTTCCATCTGTCAATAAATACTCGGAGTGTGTTGTAACATTTTAACACCGCGGTAATTGATAGGAACGCGCCATACATTTAATACAAGATAATATAAAAAATAATCCGACAAAAATACAAATCACTTCTTCAGGATTTAGACTTTGAACGCTCGAAAATTTTCTAGAATAGACAAGTATAGTTTTTTTTTTTTTTTTAACGAAGACGTAACTTCTACGAGTCACTGGAAGTTATCTCTGTGGTCATGACGCCCGCCGCTTCCTCCCGGAAAAGGGATCGATACTCCATCGTACCGCTCGGAGTCCATGAAACGTAGACCAGGGCGGTAATAGCACCCTTAAATCGGCAGCACCAATCGTCGATAGGATAAGTTCGAATACACGAAGCAAGTGGGAAGGAGTTTCGAAGAGAGGTAGCTTTATTTAGAACGGCTAGCGACGAAATATTCCCGCGCGTCGTAGTACCTAGCCCGACTGGCCTCGTCGAGGGAGCGGAGATGCAGAAATCGTGATCGACGAGACTGGTTCGCAGGGACTCGTAAATCAAACTACACCCCCCCAGATCCATCGATCTTAATGTTGATCCCCGTACAATCGTTGCCCTCGTAATTTTCTACCTCGTTCGCCACTTCCGGCGTGGATGAATGGTGTTTGGAATAAATCGAATCGGAACGGCACTCCTCGATTATTTGCGCGTCGGGTAATGGTTTGTTTTTTCATCGAATTAGGCGCAGCGCATTTCGGAAACTTGGCCGGGATTTATCTTGATTAAAATCGAGGCCGGAATTTTGTAAACCCTGCTCCATCGCGCACCGGGGTATGCTGGTTTCTGCTACTTTGAATTGATGGGAATCGTCTTGCTTTTCGTTAAGCGCCAGTTAGATTATCTTGGCCGGGAATTAAAGGTACGCGTAACAAGGGAAATACCTTAGAGTTAGCGCGCGTTGTAATATTCTACGTAGATGCTACGATTATGTGGTGATTACTCTGCTGTAGAATATGGGCCATTTGAATACGTTAACGAAGTCCGTGAGATTAATAATGTAAAGGTTAACGATGAAGGGATGTTAATTTCCTTTATAACAGTGTCGTTGTTCATTAAAGATACAGTTTAACTACGATATCAATATTAATCTACAATTTTACTTCGTGAAATAAGAACTAACAATCCGAAGGAAATGTACAAATCAGTCTCCTAACTTAAAAACCGGAGACGATCAGACTTTTCCCATCCAGAAACGCGTCCGGATCCGTTCCGATGGAGATGCATCGTTCTCGGCTGGTCTGCACGCCGAGTGTCGGGGCCACGATATCGAATAATCGAAATCAATATAGGCTGTGCAAGCTGTGCCGCTATTCGGCCACGCTGTTGGTGTCTGCACCACAAGACGCCGCGTCCCGACGCACACCGTCGTGCCTGACCGTGTGTACGTAATGCGGTTTAATATAGACCAATTGTATACGCTTGGTTTCGGCGGAGGTACCGGGAGATTGTATCTTGGGGTGACAGGCAACAGCAGGCCGAGGGAAAGCATCTGACAGGCCGCGGGTGAGACTCTATCATGAGATACAAGGTAGCCGGAAGTCGCTCCACTTTGGAGTGCCTCTATCTAAGGGATTTCGAGCAATCAATGGAAGAGAAATGATTTTTTATTAATGTGGTAAGGAATCAAGTATCAACTATGGGAATTAATGTTCTCACGCATTTGATAGTGTTGCGATCCCTGGAGTACTGATAATAAATATTGAACATCCAAGAGTTTTATTACGCATTCTGCCTGCAAGTTTCCCAGTTACGAGCAATTTCAGTTTCAGCGGATTTCAAGAATTAAGTAGTCCATATGCTAATAGAGATCCCTCGGGAACCTTGTACCTATGGAAATCACGGTGGAAACCTTGTCCCCAAAGATTATACAGTTTCCACGAAATTCTCCACGACCGTAAAAGCTTCTTTCGATTTTTAAACTTCTGCTTCCTTGCATCCGAGTATCGCAATGCTATCCTGTCTCCATGAATAGGTCTGAATCCTCAGGAATGACTGTCTCCTTATCACTCCGAACTTTCAACATCCTGGGGGACCGTACGGATCTTTGGGATCTCCGATTATCCAGCTTGAAATCGGTCACCTCGGCTTCCGTGAAACTGGGGTTGACAGTGGCAGCTACTGGTATTGCACCTCGCTGTCCCGCGAGTTTCCGACGATCTGACATCTGCAAAAGGAAATCACCAGAGAAATTGATTAACCCCGGTCTCGCGAGGAGAAGCGAAGGTCGCGTCTGTCTGTTAGCTTCTCGATCACTTATTCAGCGGTCGTCCCTAGCCGCGTTGCAGCCGAGAAGAAGCAACGGTGAATTCGAATTCGCGCAACTTCGTTGGAGAATTGAATTTTCCAATTATTGTTTTGCGCAATAAGAGAAAAACGAGGGGAAACGAATCATTGTCCCTTTGGATGGACTGAGCATTTTTTGTTTTCATTTCGTACAGTCCAGAAAAAGAATGGAGCACTAATCGAGAAATTTTTTGTCCCTGTTACAGGAGCGAGTGCACACAAAAACGACGCGACAGGAAATGGAAGGCCGGCTCCCCTTTTGGCGGAACCCAGATACGGTGCCGCGCCCCAGCCATACGGTAAGTCTGTCTCGTCTGTCCGTTGCTCTTCGCTTCCTTCGTTTCTCCCTTTGATAATCCAATTAAGCGGACTAATCGAGAAAACGGGCGAGCCATCGGCGCGACAGCGTTCGACGGTACTTTCTCTCTGGCATCGCGCGAAAATGCTGAATTCGCGTAATCGTACGTCGGTAGTCGCCGGGCAAGTTCATCAACTGTAACCCTAATTTTACTAGCGAGCGAAACGGGATCGTGAATAGTTCGTTATCGGAATTATTAGCTGAAAAATACGTCGCGATGGTTCTTTCCGTGAGCAATAAGCTCTGTCTTCCGTGGAGAATATTATCGCACTCTTTCCGCGAAAAGACGTCTCGAATGAAATTAATGGTTCTCCAAGCATCATCGTAAATCCGTTTACGACGTATTTAAATTGTGTTACGGCAATTTATGGAATCAATGGCAATGGTGCATGTCTCTGTCGCGGTTTCCTGAGAAGCTCCTCGCGCGACTTCTAAAGACAATGGGACCGTAGGAATTCTAATAGAAAATCGATGATTGTAACTGTAGCAGTTATGTCTCGATCGAGCTACCGCAATTATAACTGGGGGCGAAATCCAATCTCTGGTGTCGCGATGGTAACTCGAACAATAGCACGCGATACGAAAACCTATAACAACGAAGGATCAAATGCCTTTTTAATTAGCTACTAGCAAAATAAAACGCTTCTAAACTTGTTAAACGTTCGAATTGGCTATAAACACGATTAATACAAAATTTGTAACAGAAATCCCGACCGTCAGAAGCGGTCCCCGAGCAAACTCAGCGGTGCGACGCGGCGCAAAAAGGTCGTCGGCGTCTCTCGTTCATTTGATCGTCGACGCGTGAAACGAGCATTCAACGGGAACGATTAATATTTCCCCTTGCTCCGTGATCAACGGGGACGGAACAGTCGCCCGATTTCCATAATTAACGTATAACGCGAGCAGGCGGGCGCGATTTCGCGGCACGCGGAACGAAATCGTCCGTATCGAGGACAAAGGGCATCGAACATCGTCCGCGGCTGCAACAGTCCCGGTGCCTTCTGTTCGCAGGATCCACGCCACAGGTAACATTCCCCCCGGGCGCTGGTCACGATCGTTACGAGGAGAATTTCAACGGTCCGGCAACGTATGCGGAGCCGTACGTTGAGCGTTACGGTATTAAGAGTGAATTCAGCGGTCGAGAGCCATTGCATCCCACACCGCCGCGGCCTGGTTACGTGCCAACCTTGGGCCAGACACCACCTTCGAGTACGCAGGGCTCGGTGATGATGGTCTACGGTCTCCAACCGGACAAAGTCAACACGGACAAGCTGTTCAACTTGTTCTGCCTGTACGGTAACGTAACGAAGGTACGCTTTGTGCTCCGTCCGTTCGGGGTTTTTTTTTCGGTCGTTACGTGGAGGACGACGAGAGTTTGCCGAGTGGATTAGCGTACTTCTCACAGAGAAAAAGCTAAGGACGTGCGTAGACGTGTGCAGTTGTCAGCGGAGTCTCGATAGACCGCACAAGTTTCTTAGTCCCTCGACTGTTATATAAAATTAGTTCTCTGTTCGACAATCCAATATCTCCGAGATCCAAGTTTCATGAAATCTTTTTATGCATACATCCTGAAACAGTTATCAAGTTATATTTCAATAGAAAGTTCCACGGCAGAGTCGGTAAAATTACTGAGATACACCGATTGATGCAGCAGGCTTCTTGATCCTTTGTTTCACTGACACAGGTGAAATTCTTGAAGACGAAAGAGGGTTGCGCCATGATCCAGATGGGCGACAGCATAGCAGTGGAACGGTGTCTACAGAATCTAAATAACGTGACGATCGGTACGGACGGCAGGTTACAGCTTGGCTTCTCGAAACAGGCTTTCCTATCGGACGTCACCAACCCCTACATTCTACCCGACAAGACAGCGAGCTTCAAGGATTTCACAGGAAGCAAGAATAACAGGTATAGTTAAACAAACGCGTCTACCAGAATATTCCGTTCCGTCTACCTCACGGATTGTTCTTTCCACCTCGATCCTATTTTCGTGGCTCTCTACTGAATGACACTTTCCTCTATCGTCTCACCCTTTCTCTCGGCTTCGACTCGTCTACGGCGTGGCGTATTCGCTGGATGACCGGATACGCTCGAAACTTGCTCATCGATCCGCCGAACTGCTCGTCCCGATTAGAAAACCAGTCCGAAGTCGCGCTGCTCGACATTGAATGAACGTTAACGAGAGACTCGCGATTCTATAGCTTCGAGAACTGGACGAACGTTTTGCAGCTACGAACGTGACCCGTGTGGAGCGGAAGTAGCGGCGCAATTAACGCCGCTCCTACTTCCGGGGAACTCGAGCAATCGTGTGTCATGATTTAACGTTTCTTTGAAGGGAACTTCGTTAAAGCCCAGCTTGTTTGATGCATGTTCTTGTGTCGGAGGAAGTGGGTTTCATCGATTGTTTCATCGCGATAAAAGTGTATTACCGATTTACTCGATATTTGAAATGTACGATGCAATAGGGAATCGATACATGTCCCGTTTTTTCCCGGTAATTTATAGTACCGTTAGGGACTGTTGTTTGAGCGAGTGGTTTGTAGTTGTGAAAGGTGGATTGTGCAATTTTTAAATGCGAATCGCGTCTCTATTTTGAGTTTATTGGACCATAGGATTTCGTTGAAACTTGTATGTTTGCTGTTTAATTACAGGTTCCTAAACCCAGCAATGGCCAATAAGAATAGAATACAACCACCCTCGAAGATCGTCCACTTCTTCAACACGCCCCCGGATTTGACCGAGGAGACCGTGCACCGCGTATTCGTGGAACGTGGCATCGAGGCGCCGACGACGGTGAAACTGTTCCCCCTGAAATCGGAACGATCGTCGTCCGGCCTTATCGAGTTCAGCAGCGTCGGGATCGCGGTAGCCGCCATCATGGAATGCAATCACACAGCGCTGGAGAACAGCAGTAAGTACAGATCGGTGAACGCTCGCGTCAGATGTTAAAAAGAAAGGGGGGGTTATTAACCCCTTACAATCCCATTTTGAACGTACCCAACCCGTCAATGTACAAACCCACTCTTCTGCGCCCCGGAGGAAGATCGATAACCAATCTAACGAACCACCCCTCCCCCCTTCCGCCGTGTTTTTTCAGACGGCAAGTTCCCGTACATCATGAAGCTGTGCTTCTCGTCGTCGCGCACCATACCCACGAGTTTCCCACCGAGCAGCGGCAGCGCGTCGAGCAATTCCGCCGGGAATGGCCACGTCAAAATGCAGCAGGACTCGGAATAGAACGGCGAGGTCCAGGGCCAGCAGCGTCAGCGTCAGCGCCAGCGTCCCTCACTCGCCCTGCACCCGTTGTGTGCCCCGACGGGCACGGCCCTGCACCCAGCCGCAGCGATAACGCTATCACCGGTCCTGCCGCCGCCTGTGCCACCACCTTTGCCGCCCACCTGCGTTCTGATCGCGACGCCGACCCTCTATCCGACTGTGCCGCCGCCGCCGCCGCCTCCGCTGCCCACGTTCTGGCCGTACTGATGAGAGGAAAGCACAGCGGGCCTACAAACTAGAGCCGGATACGGGGGCAGCAACAGGCGGAAACCAACCAACTCGTGTACCACTGCTACTGTTATTCGCGTCGCGTGGTGACGAACCTGGCAAAGATCAGACGCTGGTCGCTGAGGGACTCTGTTCACAATTCGAGGGTGAAGAAACTCGGCCTCGGGCGTCGAGGAGTATTAATTGTTGTCTGGCTCGAAGATACAGAACATTGAAGCAACAAAATGATAATTAATCGCGACGTCGACGGAATCATCGTCGTCGACGGGGTGGAGAAAAGTGGCGAATTGGTGAGCTGCACGAAGGTCATCGAGGATCGCCGCCCCTAACCGGAAGTGGAAGATCTATCAGAAGCGAAACACCGCTAGGCAGCGATGTCTTTCCTTTCTTTCATCCTCTATAATTCATCTACTATCTTCTTCTTTCCGTTCATCTCCCACGTTTTTTATACCGATCGCCTTTTTATCACGTTCTTCTTTCGTTTTTCTCCTTTCCTCCTTGTTGAGTTGCTTTTGGCGAGGTCCGGGTATACGTGCTTAGTCCGTAGCGCGGAGATAGCTCGAACGGACGGTGCTACCTGTGCACCGTTTTTGTTTCTTTTCATCGTATGTTACGGGTGTTGCAGTATTATGTCGAAGCGGATCCTTCTGCCCCGGCAAATTCACGACGAGCCGCGTGAGATTTTTAGACGCGAACAGATGGGGAGGATTCGTTTTGTCGTCTATAAAGAAGCTTCTTTCGTACGCGAGGATCGATCGTGAAGAAGAAAAAATGATTGTACATATAAGTGAGAGGCTGCCGTGGTCGGCACGGGTTACATATCAATGGCTGGCAAGCGAGCAAAATACGCTTCGCGAGAAACTGTTGTAATAATTGTCGTCACTTGCTGCCGTCTGCGTTGAAGAAAGAACGAAAGGGGGATCGATGGTTCCTCGCGAGATAGTCGGACCATAACGCAGAGTCTCATTTACGTTGCCCCGTTTATAACGGTTTACATTTCGCACGGCAGTGAGCTGTTATGTGTTTCCTCCGTTGTTCGTTTCCTCGGCGCGAGGATAAAAGGGAAACCGAGAAGAGAATCGGAGGACGAATTAGGCACTTCCACGATCTCGAAGCCAGGTGCGTCGCGTTCCTCGTTGACCATTTTCCCATGGGATCCAATGAATCGGAGGTTCCTCATTGACCATTTAAAGCTACACACTGGATACAATTTTCCGAGGGCGTTCGGAGGATCTGAATCAATCGTGCACGCTAATAATTAATATTAAGCTGCTCCGTTGTGACTAGCGAGAAAAAACAAACAAACGAATGTATAAAAAAAACAGATACCACGTACATTCGGCACGCGAGATTCTTTTGCTGTGCAGCAATGAACAATAGAGCGAAGAGAGAAAAAAACGCATGAGAGGAAGATTCTCACGGATTCTGATGGCTCTGTCTGTCGTTGTTTTATATACTCCATACGTGTATATATATATTAT
Source organism: Holcopasites calliopsidis (assembly GCA_023838395.1). Taxonomy (NCBI): domain Eukaryota; kingdom Metazoa; phylum Arthropoda; class Insecta; order Hymenoptera; family Apidae; genus Holcopasites; species Holcopasites calliopsidis. The sequence continues at coordinate 6,566,440 of JALHAQ010000004.1, read as the reverse complement.
ATATTGATATCTATACATTCGCTTCGGACGAATATCTATTTATGTTTTCACGTTATCCAGATTTTATTTTCAACACTTGGAATTGTGCTCGAGAGAAAGAAAGGGAGGGAGAGAAGGGTTCTCTAGCAAAGATCGCGACGTGATTAGCTTCCGCGACATCCGGTTACGTGGTGTACGACCGGAAATCCGCTGGAAAAAAGGGACGATGATAAAAAGCTGGCGGTTCGTTTCGAATAGAGTCGCTTCTTCTATTCGCGTTGCACGAGGAAACTTTTCGTGAGCTTCAGTTTCGTAAAAGAGAAACGGTTAAAGGATAACGGGAAAGGAATGATAGGAGGAAGGTAAAGATGAAAGGCGGACGATAGGAATCGTCTAGACTGGCCGTGTATAACGATTGGAAGAGTCGTGGATCGCTTACCGTCTCCAGCTTCCTCTACGAAACGAATGATAAGAGTGAAACGAGGGAAAACGAAACGGGAAACCGGAAGCTCCACCTAGCTGTAGTGTTCAGGCTGAAACGGAGAATGAGGGAAAGCCCGAAAGTAGAAGGAGGGGGAAAATGCAAGCCAACAGGCGACCGAAAGGTTGCATTCTCTTCTAGCGTTCGTACACTATTGATCAGATCGCGGACTGTGAATTGAATTTTATATGAAGACAATGAAATCGGCGACATGCACACACACACACACACACATACACACAATATATTAGTAGTCCCGCGGCAATATTTTGTCCGGCCGGGGGACGTTTTTATAAGAAAGGTTTTAGATCTCCGATTTAAGAAGAACAAACCAAAATGAACCTAAAAAATGCGAAAAAAAGCGTAAGGTTAAAGTAAAAAATAATAATAATAATGGTAATGCAAGTATAAAGCTAATAAATTGTGTTTTTTTTTTTTGGGAAGCGAACCAAATGACTACTCTAAATAAATGTAAAAAAAGGAAAGAAATTAATAGAGACTTGACTCGGCCATACGTAACGTAAGATAATAAGAAACAAAACAAATTACGAAGAAGAAAGGCTAAACGCGTCGGACACTCCTTTTTAAAAGATGCGCGCGCGCGCGAGATGGTGAACAGTTATCCACTGTTTTTTGTCCACTGATCGTAGGAGAGAGAGACCTAACTTAAACAAGCAGAATAATAAGGAGAACTTAAATAAGGGAATAAAACAAAAAACTGTTTATATTCGAGGCAATATTTGTTAGAATACAACTAGGGGATAAGTTGTGTACCGTTCTTAAGGGGCTCAGCACACTAAAACGCGAGGAATCCTTGTTAATTGCCGAAGCGAGGGAGAAGAATATACGAGAGAATAAGAGGTAAAAGTGGGAAAGGGCAGCGAGTTGAAAATACTGAGATAGAAAGCGAAGAGAGACAACGTACCATTTGCGCAGCGGAAGAGGATGCACGTTGTGCGTTGCTGCTTGACGGGAATTTCTCATTTTGAAATATAAAAAAAAATATATATATATATATTGCTTATCAATCGTAGGTGATACATGTGTATATCGACGCGAGAGAGTGACAAAAGGTACTAAGCTAAGGAATTAAGGAGAATCGACGATATAAATGACAATTAGACAAACAGGCAAAGATGCACTGTAATTAATCGATGTGCTCGATGATCGTTACGTTAATGATGATATATTGATGATGATCGTTCGTTTATTGTTTCCCGATTCGTGTTCACGATATTGTGTTCTGTTCCAAGATTTATATACGTAGGTATTACACGTTTATTTTTTTTCCTTTTTCGATTTTTAAACATACAGGTCCAGGGGGGGGGGGGCGTAAAATTGTTTCCACATCACATTTTCGTACTTTTTATTACGAATCACAATAGCATGGTTATTATTATTATTATTATTCCTATTATTGCTCATCGTTATTCTGTAATTATATATATACATGTATGATTACAAACAGTTAGGTATCATAGTAGTTGTAACAGATGCATCACGATTTTATCCGACGTAAGAAATAATATTTGAAAAATTCCGAGATAGTGAGCAGGACCTAATGCGTAAGGTAAAGTGGAAAATGGAAAAAAGAAGTAGATAATAAGCAACTAGGACTTGTATACCATATCATATCGTTTTGTATATATATATGCATTATACATATATATACACACATTAAATGTGATCTACGGAGTATGGTGTATTTAAATCAAGAGCGTATCGTCTCGTAAGAAGAACAACATTTTCAAAGTCTGCAAGATCGGTCGCAGAATTTTGCAGTAATCGTTTGGGAACAAGTCTGTAGCGTAAAGAAAACTTGGTCTCTCGTTTCTTTTCCCTTTTAGCTTTTTTTTCATTATGGAAAAGCGGTATGGATTTATTGTATCTTCCTCGAATAAAAAGGAAATAGAAACGACGAAAGAATATAGCGAACGATGCCCTCCTGATGAAAATCCCGCTCCGATGTGATGTACGCTAGGTACACGTTTTGCGAGAGCAAATGACATTAATAAGAGAGATTAACGAAAGAAAAAGAAACACGCAAACAAGTATAATATAAAACTCGTGTCGTGTTTAAGAGGTCGAGCACGCATGCCAGACTGTCGCTTATTTTCTGACACTTTACCTGTACATGAACGAGCGTGTGTGGTAAAGTAAATTTTACGCTGGTATACACGTTTAACAACGAACGCTTGGTAAAAAGAGAGGAGACACACGGTTTCTCCCTGTGCTGCGCGTTTCTGTGTGCACCACTCTGGACTAAAGCAAGCAACAAACTCTCCGAGAAATAATCCCCGCGATGGTCATCCCCTTGTTCTTCTTTTCCTTTCTCGTTTCTGTTCATATCTCTTCATGCGTTTCGCGGAGAACAGAAGTTCTCTGCACCTCTGCTGCTTATCGCTACTAGTTGCGACCACTTTACATTTAGCTCTTCCCACCGTCGTACATTATACTCTCCATCGATTACACCGAACGGCTCATTACAATCGTATGCACGAATGCCGTGTACATTTAATTCTAGACACGACGATGATCCTCCGTAGACGATCGCAAGCCTCTGGTACCGTGTATAATAAAAAGGGCCCCACATAAATCGCCGTGTACAGTTGCGTGTCGGGCGTGTTGCGCGTTTTAGAGCGGACACATGGAGGATCCTCGTTAAAACGTTAGCCGTTAGAGTCGCGACGCTTTCCCCTCTCGAAGCGTTCGGCGAGCCGCGGTTTCTGAAGCGATTAGCTGCTTGCCTCTTGAAATTGTGCGCCTAGGACCGATCGACGGCGGAAGGGTTAAATTTAAAGAGAGGCGCACGCGATCCTAATTATTAAACGATCGTGCGCCGTTCCATCGGAGAACGACGAGCTTCCACGATGGAGGGGATTTTTTCGCCTCTTTCGCTTTTCTTTTCTCTTCGTTCTTTCTTTTTCTCGTTTGGAGGCTCGACAGGAGGACACGCCACCGTTTGCGTTTCGGACGACGAATGAAAAGGGATGTCGCTGTGAAACGTTCGCGTTCGCATCTTTCTTTCGGCCCAACTTGTACATAGCTTCTTAATAACTGCGCTCTGTGTGTGGACGCTTCGTGTGTGAAATAAAATGCACGTAGCACGCATCGTCTCGCTTTTACGACGGAACGGGCAAACATGTACAAAATGAAGAGGGGACGCGCGTTTTTCTGTCGTCCGAAACACTACTCGCGTGTGTGTCTTATATACAGATTATATACAAATTATATAAATAAATGTGTGTGCGTGTGTGTGAATGCGTGTGCGTGTGCTCGTCCTCCGACGTCGAATTTTTCGTTGGTACAAAGAGAGATTCTTCTGTATGTACAAAAAAATCAAATTGTAATTGTAGCGCGTAGAGAGTGTGTAACGATACAGTATTCCACGTAGTGTCTATATAGAATTGTGTAAAACATACGCTAACACACACACACACACACACTTACATACATTCGTATACACACATGATTATGACTATAAGAGGGAAACATTATACTCAAAAAACTAAAAAAAAAAAGAAATTGAAAAAAAAAGCATATGAAACTACAAGGTTGTAAAGAGAAAGAACAAAAAAAGAAGAGTCCTCTGTTTCGATAATTAATTACTGCGTGAGGGAGAGCGAGAGAGCGAGAGAGAGAGAGAGAGAGAGAGAGAGAAGTGAAAGAGAGAGATTGAATGCATTAGTTTGAATCTTAAAACACGGAAATACATATCCCATCTTTATGTATATATTTGCGGCTCGCATGAGAATTTCAATTCTATATCGACGATTGATTGTGTAATTATGATTGATTAGTATTATCGCGACGATAATGATGATGATGGTGATTCTTATTAATTATTATTAATTAATTATTATTTATGGTTCCGATTTTATGAAAATCGGAACGGATTAAGTAATGTTACGACGATCGATATTGCGTTTAAAAGCGTTTAGGTTTAATGTTTGTAGTTAGGTAATGTTAGGTAGATCGGAGAGTAGATACATATCGTTAATATTGTTATTAATTCATAGTATTGCGAAAAAAGGGTATTACTGCCGGGTGCGCTTTGGTTTCTTTTGCCCGCAGAAAGGGGCTCGTTGTTCTCACTTATTGCAATAGCCGAGAATCACGAGATCGTTTCGATCCTCTCTTTTTCCGCTGCCCTCTCGATATTTCAAGCAAAAGCGAGGGCGATACAATTATCTCAGCAATTCTGGCCGAAGATGAAGGAATACAAACATGTACCTGTGCTTACGTCGATGTCCTGGAAGAAATTGTTCCGATCTCGCGACAATTATTTCCAGTAATTGTACTTTTGTGCAATTATTAATCAGATACTTTCATACAAGCAGTACTCGACGCACACCCTAAACAAATTTTCGACCATGAAAATGACCAGGAAAATGAATTCAGTGCTGTTTTCCTTCAACTATTCTGAAGATCGTTTAAGATATATTAGACATCGCACGAAATTTCTTTCCGATGCAATAACTACCATTAACTTCCTTCTCGCTGGGAAATCGGCAAATGTTGGTCCAAGCAAAAGCGAACCAAAGCGCAGTAACCTTTTTAGCGATCCCCCTTCCCCTCTAAGTATTACCAAGTAACATATACCTGTCCCACATATCAGAATCTTACGTATCCCAAAAGCACTAACATGCGTCATATCAGTGTTTCTAAGCGTTAGTCCTAATGTGTCCCTTTAATTACCCCCCCTATTTGCTCCCCCTTTTGGTGCCCATCTTTCGGCGTTTACATGTATATCCCAAGAAACATTAGGCACCTTATCGATTCATCCTTTTCCCCTTTTCTCTTAAAGAAAGCGAACGCAAAAATTGTCCCTCCCGCCCCTTCTTGATCCCCCCTTATAGTTCCTGGTCAATTCCCGTTCCCCGCAAGATAGCTCCGCCTCGTTATTGTACATCTGAGCCAAGAAGGGTCTCTATTGCTCTGTCTTCCCATCGCTGCGTCAAAAGACAAACTAGATGTAATAAGATTTGTTGACTGTATACATTATTATACATTGATTGTACACGCATCAGCGACATCACACACCCGAAATACTCGACATCGGTACACGTGCACACTTGTCCACCAAAACACATCCCCCTGATCATCGTGAACGTACACCACCACCAAGTCCAACACATCATCACACGGGACACTGCGTCAAGATGGCCCAAGATGGATCGGTAATGCTGATCGTCGTCGGAACGATATTTCAGGATCGATACAGACGGGGGATAGATGAGACCTACCCTCGGTATCGTGCACGGTGAATGTACAGGATAGACTGTTTTATGTTTCTTTGGTATGAGTACTTTTACAATCCTCCAAGTGTAATTTTACGGAGATTCCGTTTCACGCAGAGACGTATTCGCAAAAGTAGAGGTTGTACACCCTTAAGTGATTACTATGATCCCCGTTTTGTTTGAGATTCTAGCTTTTAATTATTTAAGCGTTTTATTAATGAACTGCGTATCGTTTTATATACTCGTTTAATCTTAGTTAGATTTAAAGTTAACGTGATAAAGTCGAATCGGAGCTGTATCAGCCTGGAATCGTTAAGAACGATCATCTTTGCCTGGAAACATATTGGCGATCTTGAACGGTCCATCGAGCATTGGCCATCCATGATTTGTTTAGTCTGCGATGCCGCGGCGCACGATTCGTTCGAGACATTGTAAAACATCAAATACGACACTTAGAGACGATCGTAGACATTAAATGTACACCACGTTTCCACCCCATACAGAAAACTGGCCAAGTAACAGGAGACACGGACAGACACACTCCAATATATTACTCTTTAAACGAGAACAAAAGGATAAAAAAATAATAATAATAATAATTAATGATGTAATGTGTATATTAATACTTGTATGTCATACGCTCTAATGTTGTTTGAAGAGTTATTTGCGAGTCAATTATCTGTGCCTAGCAGCCCTGTGCACCCTATCAAATGTACCACCGTTCAGATGAGAAATTAAAAATAATAATGGGAAAAAAGTAATGAAAGATACTGATTGAACCAACAAAAAAAAAATAAAACAAGCATACAAAAGAAAATGAAACGAACGAAGAATTAAACACACACACACACACACATATACAGACGCAAAGGAAACGGCATATGTATATAGATATACATTGTTTCGGGCAGAATTAATTGCGAATATATATACACACACACACACAGGTGTGTTCCTCACCGCGACAACAGTAACAAAAGAAATCAGCAACAATAACGACACATTAACATTAAAGAAAGAGAAACAAGCCAAACAGTGAAACAAAGTGGAACAACAACAGAAAAATATACAAGTGAAAATGGATGATGAATTAACAAAAAAAAAAAAACAACAAAACTTGCACCCTGTATACATAGTTCGCACAATGATCTGTTCCTATTTTGGAATCAGTTTTTTTCGGATTTGCCAAGAATGTATATCTACAGATTCTATATGGAAAAAAAAGATGGAAATATATATGGAAAAACTGATTATGAAATATAAATAATTGAAATCCCATAGTTCTGGAATTGTTACCCCCTTTTTGATACCGACTTGCCCTCAATCGTGTGGGCAAGCCGCGTCGTCGTCTCCCGTATACCTCGTGCGTGAATAAAGGACGAGAAAGATGATAAACCATGAACGAACAATCAACAAGAACCACAGAGTGAGAGAAATTACAAACGATCGCAAGCAAACGAACAATAAAGAAAAAAAGCGATTCGCTTTTCAATGCTAACTAGCAGCCTAATTAGAACACGAGATATAACGACCCTTCGTTTCGTACAATCCCCCCAGTAGTCGTGCTACCATCGCATCATCAAGGTCCTTGTTATACATACGAGCTCAAAGTCCACTAGAACGGTTGTCTTTAATTACACGCGAGGAGGCCAGACAGAATTGGTACCTATAGAAATAAAATTCAAAACGACAAGCGTAATACGGTAAAGTATTAACGGAGGAAGAGTAACGCGCGAGGGTGCAACAGCTCGTTTCTACTGGCTCTTTTCTATAAATTTGTACTCATTTTTTTTCTTTTTTTTTCGGAGGAGTGACGTCGAGCTTCACTTTCGTAGGGTAACGAAGCGAACAGAGAATATATTGTGGCGCGAACGATCGACAGGGTGAATTTGACACTGAACGCGATTATTAGCAGCTCACTTTCATCTTTCATATCCGTCTTTACAACAACTCGGTTGAATAAAATAATACTCAATATTTAAAAAAGAAAGGCAGAAGTAAAAACATTAATTTCTATGTAGACCGTCACACACTGAACACAACAGCACAACCACCACGACCCACGCACATTCATGTTTATATGCGATTATTATATACGTGTATGTGTATAAAGAGATCACCGACAGTTCGACTCGTTCATTCGTTTCATTGTGAGGCATCTCATTAACCACCCTCTACTCTGATTGATCCACACCATAGCCCCAAAAATATGAGGGACGCTTGTACACGTGTGTCTATAAGTTAAAGAAAAAGAGCGCTCGAGGAATCAACGATTGCTTTCAGCTCTCTGTTCACGAATGGCTAAAATTGAATCTCTATATTTACAAATTGATGCCTGATTCTCTCGCATACGATTGAATAAATAACGTACGCGAGGGTCTCCTTAATTGAACATTACGGTAGAAACGAAAAATGTGGTCAGAGACGTGAAGAGCAGCTGGTGTGAATTGATTGGTGTTTGTAGAAGCGACGGGTTTGCAAGGGACACGATAAGAATGCAAACGTCGAGCTACATGAAACGAAAGTGTTAGGTGAGAGAACAACATGAGTTACGAAAGGAACATCGAGCACAGATGAGTAATAATTACACGTGTGAACAAAAAAAAAGATGTATGAGAGAGCGGGAGAGAAATGGTGAAGAGAAATTGAGAAAGAGCGAGAGAGGAAGCGTGAAAGGAGTATTGCAAAATTAAGAAGGAAATTAGCACACTCACTGAGCGCCGCTAGTAAAAGACATGGTAGGCTATTATTATTATCGCTAAATAGTCGCTAGCCGATAGTGATGTAGTTTACCCTTTAGAGTTATTTTAAGTTCTTAATTATAATATGGTTACTATTAAATTTATTATCGTATCACATTACACACTGTAACACTTCTATTATATGATAACAAGAAATATTTACCTGTGCATATTGACATATTAATGGAGTCACATCATTAAAACATATACTACTCAATATATTCGGCGTCAACGACTCGATTCATTGACACCCAACACCATATACCATGCATATTATACCTCTTACTACTCAAAATACAGTTTTCCTCCTTAGCCATTCGGAAGTTGGAAAAAAAATACCGTCTATCCACAATCATCACCCACTAGTAACAATGACGATGAGTCTACGTTTACTCTTTTATTTTTCTATTTTCAAATTCTATTTCTTCTACTCATCGTTGAATAAGAAATTCAGTCGGTTGTTCCCTAAGTAAGCTGACATGTGGTTTCGTAATTTCATCGCAGACGTTTATTAATATTTGTTTCAACGTATATTGTATTCATACGACTTCATTTCCTTTCAAAGTTCATTCCACAGTAGATTAAGTTTCAATCGATACTTCATTTGATTGATCTGATTGATAAATCCATGAATATTTGCACAGATAATTAATCGTCTCTATAAATCAATATTTTATGTTTAAAAAGGTAATTGCATGCTCGTTCCCTGGTTTATTTTTGCAAACGACAGTCGGTGTGAGAATAACTTTGTTTCATTACAGAATTTTATTAAATGAATTATCGGATTATAATTCATGAGAAAAGTAAATTATTTCGCCTCTCATTTATTGAACACGATCTTTAGTTTCGTTCTAAGCAAAAGCTATTACTCCTTATCAATTTTAGAAAAAAGAAACGATGAAGGGTAAATATTTTGCCAAACGAATAACGTCCAAAGGGATATTTATTTTTAAATTCCCCGTGAAAACTTCGACATAAAACTATCCCATCCTTGCCACAAAATCATTATCAGTCTGCAGACAAAGGGATACACCCAAAGCCAGTCACATTACTTTCAACGTTCTCCTTTTTTGTTAGCAATGTCTCGAGAAGAAGGTAAAGTGGAGCGAAGTACGAAAGCAACGCTTCGTTTTAACTTTCCTGAAGTACTATTGCTCTCCTACCGTGATAAGACATATCGTGCAATTCGCCCGCGAGAACTCGCGACAAATTTAAACGTAATATTGCGCAAAGCGTTACCGTAAATTCCGCTATATTTCCATACGATCGCGTGCGACTCACAATCGCTATTGACTAAAACAAATTGCGGACTTGGTCATTATTTAGAGCGACAATATGTTAATAATTGTGCCGTTTCGTTAGAAATATCATACTCAGTGATCGACTTTCATTCAGATTAGAGAAATTAATTCCTGATCAAGTCGCAAAGGAAACTACAGAAAAGAAAAATACGATACTTCTCGACACGATACATCATCGTTTTTAGACCCAATACAACACCAAGTTAGAGCAGATTTAATTATCCGATTAACTCTATTGGGTGTATTTCCATTGAATGCTCGTTCGCTTTCATTTTCCATAATTTCGCTTTCGTTCGTCGAAAAGTATAGGTCTGAGTTTTGTAAAAGCGAGGAGCGAACGAGCATTCGTTCGGTGTAAATGCACCGTGACATGATAAACATTTGCACGTTAGAGGTGACAGAGTTCAGGTGTGCTCCTCATTATCAAACGCGCACAAAACGTTCTAAGAAGGTAGACGGCAAGCTGAGTCCTTCGATAAAACAAAAATAACGAGATCTAGATAGGGGTTGCTTGAAATAGAGCTGCTTGAGCATGCAATCGATTTTCGCGAGCTTTTATTAGTAGTAACTCGCTAGATCCTGGCCGCAAGCATGCGCATGCTTTGGACGTCGACTCTTGTCTTCTTTGCTTCGTTGCACGAAAATCAACCACGTATGTACCATGCTTCCATTGATGCTTCGTTGAAGTTCCATCGAAGATTCCATCCCTGGAAGACCGTTTGGAATTGAGGAACTTTGCGATTCCGTGTTGTTTCAATTCAAATCAATTGTTTACGAGTGGTTTCATAAGCTAAAATGCTATTGAATATTTTTAATTGAACAATGTGAGTAGAACTTTTAAAGAAAAAGATAATAGGATATTTGAAATCAAGAATCCTTCAGGCGATGAGACGATTATTAAATTCCGGTGCGTTCAAGCAACCAAGACATCTATAGGAGTTTACGTAGTGTTTGAACGAGAAAATAGATAATTACGACGATAGTTGGTACTGCGTACTAAGGCATAAGCATTTGTCTTTAGATAAAAAATAATTAGAGACTCCAAAGTAATCCTCTCGACATTGCGTTTAGGGAATATAAAGGGGGGAACAATTCCAGAAGCAGCGATTAGATTAAAAATCAATGTAAGTAATATATTTTCATATTTACAAGGACTTTTAGTTGTAAGTGGAATAAATCGGATAGTTGAATATATATGGATGTATGTATACATATAATATGTGTTGCGCTTGTAAAAATATAAAGTGCGTTTTTCCAAAACGTATTTATTCCATCGATGAGGACGAAAATTCGTTTGAAGAAATGCGACGAAAAGGAAGAGAGAGAGAGAGAACGGAGAAAAATAACGAGATACGAATTTGTTCTCTTCTTTGATTTTTCCCGTTTGATCAACGTTTTCATTTCGAACGAAACAAAGGGAGAAGAAAAAATGAAGCACCATTCTGCAGTGGAGTACAGATAAAGGGAAGGACGAAGATAAAAAGGAAGTTCCGCTCGACGCAACAAGTACATTTTGAAAGAACGCCACGGATAGGTATGCTTTCACTGAAAGCGATTTAATTTCCAAGAACTTCGTTTCGTTCCTCGATCGCGAACCATTCTAAGATTACTTTATATCTTTCTCTCAGTTTTCTACTAATATTCCCCTTTTTACAAAGCGATTTTCCGCAAAGGGAAGAACTTCCTGGAATTTGATTTACGATTCGGGCAGAATACGATCTGTTTATCTAAACGGATTCTTCACACGCGAATCCACCAAGCAAAATGCCCAATTTCGTGTTCGTAGCTCTCGACAAGGCACGTAGTGAAGTTAAGACGAGCAATATAAAAACGTTTCTACGGAGTCTGGCACGCGCGGGGCATCTCTGCTTTATCACGCCCTGTCCATCCCCCTCAGCGCTTGGCTCGGTACACCGGGTGGCAGAGCACCCGGATCTCCACCCCTTGCTTCCGGATCGTTGCTGGCTGCCTCAGACATCTTGAACCTTTTGTACTTCCCTGAAAACAATTTTTATTCCTGATAGCTTGCGAGGAAATGAACATTTTTCATGAAAGAGCCATTCAAACAAATTCTTTTACTGTCCACTGACACTACAATATTAGAAATGATAATGATTGTCTTCAATCTTCAATTTACGAATGAAATGTAAACCAGAGAACTACTATCTTTGATTTCTTAACAATAAGTGCATGCTCTATTTAAAGAGGGGACGAATTTAGGTATATCTTAAATACCATATTTTCCACTTTGAATTATGACTCATTAAAGGAACACGAAATCTCGGCTGATATCCAGCACGAACAGTCAAGTTGATTTTTGGATCGATGGCTTAATATTACTTACTCGCTAAACGAATCATGGTAACGCCCCACCAGATGCTCCAGCCCCACCCAACCAGGCAGAATAAAACGGTGAATAATTGACCCACCCCAACCAGTAGGTTCACCACGAACGCGCCTAGCCTCGACTTCAATCCAGCCACCGGTGAGAATCTTGGTTGACCAGTGCATAGATTGAAAATACCGCTCCAAACGGTACCTGCGAGCGAAAATAACCGTTCAGTTCCCACATTTTATGGCCAATCGTTCTACAAGATTCTGAGCCGTGTTTCCATTTACCAGATCCAGGCAGTAGAACATTCCATACGAGACAAAACCATGCTAGAGGAACTGGTAGACACGGAATGGCCCCACGCATGAGCGAATTGTGTTCCACTAGAACGTCCGGTATTTTAGCTTTCGGTTCCTATCGAGAAATGCGAGCAAAAATTATTGTCAATTCATTGGAAGGGAATTTCCTCCCTCGTTTCTGTTTCGTATTATTCATATTTTCATTTTTCACATCACCTCTGACAGTGGTGGCGGTGCTACGCTGGTAAGACTGTGCTTGGCACGTGTGTTTCTTGTGCGTTCCGCATCGGCGTTTCGCTTGCATTTGCACCCGTCGAATAAACGGCAACAGATCGCGCCGAATCTTCTCTCTGGAGGACAGCAAGTGGAAGCGTCGGCGGGTGCGACCCTCGATCTCTTTGAGCAACACTTCAGTTCCCTGAGTCGTTTGCAACTGTCACTCGTCAAGAAAAAAGTTGTGGCATTTTTTATAATTTCAATTGTTGGTCTACCATAGATTTCATTATTTCTTTAATCTCGATTTCTGTAAACAGAAAGCACGATCTTCCGATAAGTACATTCGCACCTGCATCTGTCCTTGAATTTGGACCAACAACCAGGCGGCGCGTCGTCCCTCGGACGGGGTTGCTCCTCCTTGTTCACCACCGAAATAGTCCTACCGTGCTTGCTGGGCCAGGTAAGCCCTTTGGGGTCCCTGCGACAGGCCAAGCACCTCATACTCGGACAGCACTCGAAGCAACGATTGAAAGACTTCTTCCACCGCGTTAAGAGCTTGTCAGGTGGTCGTTCGCCAACGCCGTTCGCTGCTTCGAGCACCCTGTAATTAGAAAGCAACCGCACCCATACTGTTAACATTATTAAAAACGACTGCTTGATCGATTCGGCACGATAAAGAGGCCTTCGACTTCTTGATCGTGAATTCTTCAAGGACGTTGTGGGGATGAATATGGGTCGAGGCAAAGGGTATAGTAGAAGCGATGGGAAATTAATTATTTGATTAAGAGTTCCTTTTATATCAGTGGAACACTATAAATTGTTTTACCATTTTTGCACTGCATGGAGAAATTGTACATACAGTATATTCTTTGGAAAGTAAGACATCGAATAGGCGCCCACCTATTGCAATGACGAAGAGTGTTTCCCTGTGAAAATATGCCGCATTGGTCAGAAACTACAGTGCATGATATACGACCTAAGTTCCAAGTAGCACAATTCCCTGGTCGCTCAACCTGACGTTCTACTTATTCCCGAGAAACACACTACGAGTCAACGGCACTGTAAAAAAATATTGCAAAACCAGATCGATCACTATAGCCCACGATATTATCCGTCCACCAGACACAGTTCCGCGTCGAAAATGATTCTCGAAAAAAATAATCAGAAAATCGATCACCAACCTATACATACATCTCATCGATTTCTGCACAGCGTACTCCACCTACGCCTCCGTAAATTATCGCTAGGTACACACGGTACACGGAGCACAAGAAATGTCGCGCAGAATTCCTATCGATCGACAAAGAAGCAACGTGCACCAGATCTCCACGTGTTGCCAGAAACACCTACCCTCTCCTTCCCGGTTGTCTTCCAACCCCTCCTTCGGACAGTTGAACGTTCTCCCCGGGGGAGAACTTTACCTGCTTACTCGTAGACTCCACGGGAAGATCTAGATCAGTGGAACCCGGTGATGGACGAGCGGACAGGAACGTCACGATTCACGGCGACCGGATGTCGAGATGGACGAAGATGATCGCGAGGGCGCGGATCGATCGAAAGGGAGAACGTGGACGCGCGAACGAATCGAAGGCACCTCTGTGCTTCGGCTGGCGAACGAGCATCGCGAGGCTCTGCTCGGTGTGTCGCACGGGGATTGCGGGTGCCGCAGTCCTCGGGGGTTGGCCGGACCTCGGAGGACAAAGGGTGGCGAAGCGAAGAGGAGAGGGTGGCCGGCCAAGCTGCCGGTCACGCGAAGATTTTCTCCTTCGGCCACCTGCATTACACGTAGCAGACCAAAGGTACAAGAGACTTCCTTCGGCTGACCGCGAAATCGATACACCGGGCACGGTGAAGTTCTTTACCGTAACACCGACGCATTTTCAAGGCGTCCACATGCCAACTATTTACCCCTCCTCACGATTGGATCTTTTTTCCATGCGTTTGGCATTTTCGTGACTCGCCTATTATCGTCGATCCCTTTTATATTTAATATTGTAACACCCTTTGATCGTTTCCGATGGAAAATCAGTTGTTTTCTACAGTTTGTTAAATATTCTCCAGTGCTTCTTTACGTTATGAACGGTTTGGAAATCTTCCAATTGTGTACACTTCGGCCACCCTTGCAAAAATGTGCGTGCGAGTGTCGTTTCACTCGCAAGACCCTGAAGAATTGTACGAGAACTTTCTCCTTCAGCACGCTCGTTTGAAACTATTACAGCAATCTTACTTTTCCCGGAATACCTTTGACCATCACGAAAAAGTGACACGAAACGAGTTTCCCTTTCGTCCTCCTGACTTTCAAAGGGCAAACAATATCTCGTGCAATTATTATTATTTTCTTTTTTAAGGATTCTCAACACGTCATTAATGATTTTCATGTTAGGTAGTTTCTGTATAGTCACTTGCAGATCCTTGGAAAAAATTCTACGCAGTCATGAATGTGAAGTGAGTGATAAGAATGTTTTGTAACGCTGTCGTAGGGCCGTGACGTAAGAAAATATATCATTATGCGGTGCAGAAAATTATGCGAAACGCGGTGTAACGATGTCCAGCGCGTGTTGATGTATCGCGGCGGATCGCGTGGCGCCATGGAAATTCTAGAATATTACCAAGCGCGGTATGCCGATTTTCCTGACGTTTTTCGGGAAATATGAAAGCATGGTCGAGATTTGATAAATAACAAAAGAAAAATGCAAGTTACACCGTGGCGAGTATATTACAAATACAATTGAAATTAAGGAAGAAACATGAACCCCATAAAGATACTTCTTTAAAATAAAATCTGGATCGAATCTTCCTTCGAGCAAGGTAGTTAAAAATCGGACATTATCCACCAACGTTCCGGTATATATGTATATTTCTTTGCTCGAAATTAGTTCAACCGGCGATGTGATGAAACGCGTGTTCACGGGTGTCAGCTCATCCGCGGTGCAGCACGTTAAACAATACCATTAAAACTTGGCAGACCATCGTTCAGGAAGTTCCTATCGTGGCCGTGCTACGATTTCCACGACGATTATGGCACGGAGCCGCCGAAATCGTGCAGCTAGAAATTCGCGAGCCAGACGTCATTAACCCTCTTTGGAACGGAGGAACTTTCAACAATGCGATTACCTTCCCATTTGTTTATTCCATTATTACTTTCACTTGCTCGTGTATGCGGAGATCAGTTGATCGTATTAAACGGAACGAATGATCGCAAATTACTTGTTCCTGAATAAAATCAAAATTCAAAGCTCCCTGTAGAAATCGACGCTCTTGTAATTAGAACTAGATGCACTGTTTAATAATTTACTTTCGTAGCGTCGGAAGGCCAACTTTCTCTTTCACGATTGTTTGCTTATCCAGGGCAGTCGGTTTACTGTACCACGGTTAAAATAATCACGCCACGAATTGCACGTTCAATTAAAAGCGAGTGGAAAGATATTGTGCGAAAAGCTCGGGGAGCAATATTGGTAGGAATCTTGCGTGTTTTACCTGGTTCGCGAAATGCTGCGATTTTTTTTTTAATATAAACATCTATTAACAGTCAATAAGAAGGGCAGTATTAAGCAAATTTTCCACAACGCAATCTGAATCCGCTTAGGGCAGTGATCGAGCATTCGATTGAAACTAGCAATTTGCATTACGTCACGGGACAAAATAACAATAACCCCCATTCAAACGAGAGCCTTACTACCCCAGGGCCAATTAAAACCATTAACGAATAAAGAATCCGGTTAAACGGGATCATGGATGTCCACGGTTTGACGTCAATGTCGGGAAAAACTAGGCCAAACACGAAGGGCTAGTTCATTCGTGTCGCCTTCAACCCCGTTCCACGCGACCCCTAATTCTCCCCTCCGGTTTTCGAGGAGTCAAAAATCACGGCGCGAATCACGCGTTAC
The DNA here is from genome assembly GCA_023838395.1 of Holcopasites calliopsidis. Lineage (NCBI taxonomy): Eukaryota > Metazoa > Arthropoda > Insecta > Hymenoptera > Apidae > Holcopasites > Holcopasites calliopsidis. Next base: position 6,549,964 of record JALHAQ010000004.1, on the reverse strand, counting down.
GCAGCAGAGGCGGGCGTCCGGATTGAGAAACCTCGTGCACGAAGAAACGGCCTATTAAGGAGGGTGGCGGCTATGAGTAAAATACACAGGGGTGGTTTGGGCTCGACCTTGGCCGCACGCGATATACCAACGACTCGTCGGTCGGTCCACGTAGTCGCGTTACGTCGATTTTTGATTGGTAACACACACGTGTGCGCAAATTATCCAGCACGAGCATCCGGCGTTACGTAGATGACCGGAAGCCAGGTGAACGCGATCATTCGTCAAACGTCGACGCCTCGTGGCTCGACCTGTCGAAATTAGCGCGCTGCTTTCTTTGTTGGTCTTTGACCGATCTTTTAGTCGGACGGCATGATTCTCTTGTGGTGGCGGTAATTCTTGATTGATAGATCGCGCTCTTGGTGAAATCGAAGGGTAGACGATTATTAACTTACAAGGGGTAATCGTGTAAAAGCATTAACGCGTGGAAAATGTTTCATCCTTTCCCTCGGTTGCTTCGATCCGCGTTGCGTTAAAGAAATCGATGGAAATTACCCGGACACGGATAATTTTCCACCTTAAACGGCGCAAAAAGCGCCCGGCCAATCGTTAGATGAGAAAAGGATCAAACCAGCTGGAATTCGAACGGAAAATAAAACAGAAGCGCTTCCGATCCGGCGAGATCGCATGCGTTTGCGTTCAACGGGCCGGAAATGGTGCGCACGTGTAACCGTGTTTTTAGAGAAATCCCGTTCCACCGAGCACACGATCGACTAATAATAGACCTGATAATATTTGCTCGTCCCTTGCACAGAGCTGTGCCCCGTTCGAACGATCGTACGCCGCGCGCATTTGGCGAAGATTATTTTCAGAGTGCCAGCGATTCCCTGGTGATGCGGTTCGCGGGTGATGGAGAGACGGGAAGATCGACTGCCCTGTCTGTCGTGAAGAATCAGCGGTCCTCGGGCTGGCCTTTGGAACAATGTAATTCGTCATTTCGATGAATAATTCGACGAACGTTTTCGAGGATAGCTCCATCGCAATTCCGCCTCGCACAATCATGCTGGTAAAGACGTTTCAGTATTCGCTCGCGATTGTACGCAGCATCGTCACGCTATTGCGGTTCTGTGAGTCACTTTTAACGTGGCCGGCTGTAATAAAAAAAAAAAAACTCGCGGAATGATTACGGTCCGCGTAGGGTCCGCCGCGTACAAAGAATTTAATCTCGTTATAATTACGTTAATAACGGACCGCCAACAGCCGTATCAATACGCGCCGGTGTCACGAAAATGATAGACTAATTATAACGCTTCGAATCATTTGAGAATCACACGCAAAAATGGTAGGCGTCAGAGAAACGGTTAAAGTTTTTTTTTTTATTGCTAATGAAAAAGTAACACTATGTACATGCGAAGACTGCATTCTTCTTGTTGGTTTCAGCAGTAAAACTTTGTTACACTTTTACCGCAACTCAATGTCACTTGCACTTGCAATATTTTCTGAGAAAATACTGTTACATTAAATGTACTGTGAATTTTAATCAAAGGTTTAAGAATATACCATAAAGTATTAGAAATAAACGTGAATCTATAAGTTTTTGTTAAAGAAAAAGATAAATATAGTTATCATAGCTGAGAAATGCATGAATGATAGACACGGCTCGTGTCTTCGATACCCTTCGATTTTTCCCCTCTGCTTCTTTCCCGTTTCAGCCACCGATTCGAGTTAATTAGCGACGCTCGTATAACGAAACGATTCGAAATTCTGATTTATAATCCCCTTGAGCCAGGCCGTGGCGATGTAAATCTCCATAGGATCGATAAACCTAGACTCGTTTGCATCGACCACTTGCAAGGGTTGTGCTTTATAACTAGACGGGGTGAAGGAACTCTGTGAATCTTACGCGATGGGCCAAGCTTTCCGCGCGGCTCTGTTGTCTACGCTGTCTTCATGAAAATCGCGATTATGCAACAAATTCGTTGCACTCCATTTACGATTACGTACTGCTGCGATATTTTTTGTTTGTTCTTTTATCCTCCTAATGCAATCCATTAAAGTGGTCGTGTGAAATCAACGCGTTCGACTGCAAAAATAAATTACCTAAACAAAGGGAGATATTCAATCCCTGCCGCAACTGTATATTTAACTTAATCCACATCCCTTCTGAATTTACATAATCAGAGCGATTAATTCTCGCTTAGAGTTGGTCATGAGCAGATCGTAAGGGTAACTACGCGCTTGAAGGCACAGCAATGAATAATTACGCAAGTAAAGTAACCGTTGCACGATCCTCGTCGCGATAAGCATGGCTTAATGAAACTCCGCCGCTTCGTAACTCTGATATTTGCTAATAAATCTTCGTTCGCTCAGTGAGGTAGTCACGGTGCGGGGTGGATAATCGATAAGGAGGAATCTCGCGAGCAATTTCTGTAGAAAAATGGGCCGAGGGAACACAGTTTCACGAGAAACCACTTTAGGCATTCAATAATTCTGCTGTCGGAAGCTACCAGCAATTCTTTTCGTCGCTCGCCCCGACTCATCTCACGAAAGTGATGTTCCGCTTTAATTGAGAACGATGCTTCGCTCTCGTGTCACGCGGACTCCCCCGCGCTTATAATTCGATTTTCCGATCCGCCACGTTCGCTTTACCCCTAGCACGTTGCGAATCTGCTCTATACCTGGCGCGTGTCCTTTAATTCGGATCCACGACGATTTACTGTCACTTCCGACCGCATAAATAGCTCCTCGTGCAACTGTGAATCTTTCTAGATTAATATCTGCTGACGCTGGTATAAATATGATTCCGCGAGACTGCAGGTTTACGAGAAACAGCAGCAGCTGGAATTTTATGCTTTTGGTATTCTTGGTAAAACGCGATTTCAGCTTTTCGATTATACGATTATCAGACGTCTCTTTACTGTGGAACCTGCGTATGAATTCTCCACGTTCTCGAATATGAATTCTACAAACTTCCCGCTACTCTTAATCAATAGAATTAGTAACCCGTTATACCCAGTAAGAAGGAAATGCAAAATGATAAACACTACTCACGCTGGCTCGCCGTTCTGTTCCAGATGCACCACGTTTCCGCTCAACGTTTCGATCTCCTGCGGTCGTTTCACCACGTGCATTCCGGTCTTCTCCCTCGGCGAGGACACCCCTTTGACGGTATTCACGCTCACCCCAGTGTCCGTGGACCTCACGCTTTCTATCGATTCTACGGACACCCTCGCGGACGATTTCACGGACGTTCCACTGCCTTGATCGTCCGTCCGCGGTTTCACCCTGCCGCTGTTCACATTTTTCCTCTCGTTGCTCACCGCACCAACGTCGGACACATCGTTCCCCTTCGGAACAGTTCTCGTTTCATCGGACAGCGAAGCGTTTTTCACGGTTACGGTGGTTACATTCGCGACAACCTTCGTCTCGGACTCATTGGTGAATTTCGGGACCATTTTCACGTCTTCCTGTTTCACCGATGATGCACCCATGTTGGAAGCCGTCGTCGTTTGGCTCTCCGCGTTTGATAGATTTTTGGTGGATTCGTTTGCTACCTCGCCCGCGTTAATTTTCGTCGAATTGGACGTAGATATCGTTTGCAACGTGCTCGATTCCTCCACCCCCTGATCATTCGCTTTAAAATCCTTCGCGTTCTGATCATTTACTGCATTCTGATTTTTGTTCGAACGCTGCGGTGCTGAAGCACTATTGTTCGATGTATTGTTCACTTTGCCCACATTTTTCATCGACTGGCTTACGCTGTTATTCTTCGAATGGCTGGCAGCCACATCAGTGGGAACAGGAGAATCGGTTCTACTCTCCGTTCCGCCCTTAGCTTTATTGTAATTACTAGGCTTATTAGATTTCTCGCCGTTAACAATCTCAGAATTATGCATTTGTCTATGCGCGGATTCATCGTTGGACGAGTTGGAAGCTTTGCCGTTCGAGAGATCTTGCTGGCTTTTCGTCTTCTCCAAGTTATGCCTTCTATCAGTATTACCTTTATCTAACAAAAGCGCGTGGGCGTCTATGTGTAGCGGCTGCACAGCCGTCGTGGCTGTTGTATTCACAACGCTGGACGTCCCGGTGGCGCCGGAAGTCTGCTTCAAAAGATCTATCAGATCCAAATCACCGGCCCTATCGTTAGCCGAATTTTTCTCGCCAACCTGCGAAACTTTCGATCCCGCCTCGGACTGTTTGCCGCCTTGACTCGAGTCATTCTTTTGGTCGTTGTTAACACGAACCTCCTTGGGCCCTCCGTCGACCGCCCTTTTATTTTTGTCATTCGGCTGATTCGAGATCGCGATAAACCTGGCCGGATTCAAGGAATTCGTGCTGACTCGGTTCGTTTTCAGAGGAATTTTCGACGGAGACGCGAGCCTCTCCTTGCTCGGCGTTCTCCCAGAAATCAAAATCTTCTCCTGGCCTTGTTTCTTCGCGTTCCAAGCATTCTTGGACGGGGACGCGGCTAATTTTTGCTGCTTCGACGGCGACGACCTAGCGGATTCCCTTGGCCGCTCCCTTCTCGCGAGCTGCGGCGTTCTTTCCGGTTTCGTCGGAGTTCCTTGGATCGGGGAGAGCTTGCTGGGCGTCCTCGTCACCTGGCGACGGCTGGCGTGGTTCGTACTGCTGTTTCCGGAGACGTTCAAACGATTCCGGGAATCCGTCCTGTTCAGGCGGATCCGTGAATCCGCGCGGCGACCTATCTTTGGAGAAATTAGACGCTCCGTCGACTTGCTAAGGGATATCGAACGCTGTCGGGTTGGCTGGGGGATCAGGCTTCTCCTTGGACTGCTCTGTTGCGACACTGAAACTGACCATTGCGAAAGGAAAAATCATTCCTGAGGATTTTCCTATTCACCCAATAATGCTCGATGGAAAAATCGTAATCGAAACAAGATATTCCATGAACAACATTACGTTCTCTCACCGCACCGCTGTTCAACCTCCAGGTTGATAAATAAAACACCTCAAACAATCGTAGAATCTTTCAGAAACAATGTTTACCTCGGCGATCGTTTCTGCCTCTCCTCCGTGCATCCCAATTCTCTGGGGACTGCGGTCTAGACTTGGATCGCGGCGGAGGACCCTTGAAGCCCCGTCCTCGAAAGGGCGAGACTCTGCCGCTGGCCAATCCAGGCGATGGACTCCTCGCCTCCGGGGAAGCTGGCCTCGAATCCGCGATGATCACGAAGCTGGACCGCCGGTGCGCCCTCGAGGACGACGTGGACGGGGGAGCGATCTTGTATGGCTCGGGTGCGCACGGCGGCGGTGGTATCGAGGTGGGCGACAGGTAATTCCCGTCGGGTGCGACGAGCACCCGGAACGGTGGCGGTCGTTGTGCATGGCCGTCGTCGAGCCGCCTCATCCTTTCGAGGCCCCGAAGCTGCAAAGCGCAAATAAGCCACAATCGAAGTTTATAAGTTAGTACTTGCAAGCCGGTTTCATCGTTCTGCTGTTTATTAAAGCTAGGCTGTTACTGTAAATTATTTTATCGGCTCTTCTGAAACTTCTAAAATGAAACGTTTGGGCTAAATTGTTTTATAAAACGGAATGGAGGAATGTTAATTTGAATGTTATTTTAGGAAAATACTATGTCACGCACTTGAGTTCACCCTCTTTCACACTGTTCACAAAAAAAATTGGCACAAAGCTGTGTAAATTATAAGCAATTAAAGCAAAGTAACACAATCTTCAGTGCCTTTCTCAACTGCACAACACTACAGAATGAACTGTCTGATGCATCTACGATTTCACGACTGCCTAATATTCTCCAGTTTCACTTAGGCTCGAAAGGTCTCTTCTTATTTGCTCAGCTATGATTCAGAACGTCTCTAACAAGCCAACGTGCGCCAAAGTTGTTTTCACTCTCAGCCCTGTAATTCTTGCTACCCGGACAATATTTGCCGAGATACCGCGCTATCGTTAGCTGGCTGGCGCAGCCCAGACTATCCTAGTCCCTTTTACTTTGATAAAGGCATCTCCGCCTGATGAAAGTTTCACACAATGCTGAGGGCGTTAATAACAGGCTCTGGGACACGCGTTAACAACCGCTGCCCGACATAATAATACTCTAATAGGTGGGAAGTCGGAACCTTTCCCCAGCTAAATACTTGGACAGCAATAACGACAATTTCAAACGTTGCCTAATTGATACAGGAAGTCGCACAGTACCTCGAGTCGTTCATGCAGACGACCAGGATGCGGAAGACACCAAGATCCGTTGTCGCTTTCACCTGGAAAATGCACAAGTAGGATTTACAAACACTGACAAACTACTAACACACTAATTAATTAATGAAAACACTAAAATTAGGTACATAGCAAGCTTGCTATTCATTAAAGTATAAAAGTCACAGTAATTGTGCACCTTTAAATTACCATCGTTACGAAGAACAATCAGGATGCAATTCGTAATTACTCAATTAAAATCAAACTCTCTCCGTATCCATCGAACATCAAATAACTTGTAAAAACTATTCTTCTGTAATTGAATCACAGTTCTTTCCCCCAGGATTCGCGTGAAATCTTCAACGTCGGCCGTTCTGCACGGTTTCGCGAGAACAAAACCCTAACTCTGGTCCCCGGAAGTGCGATGCAAAAAACGTTCCCTAAGATATTCAGTCTGCCCGTTTGTTGTAACAAGTGTAACGTTGAAGGGCCTCCACGCTGCTGGCCTCTTCCTTCTCCATTCTTCGCCAAGTTTGTCGCTCGAGGATCAGATTCGAGCGTGGTCTGGGCAATTAGCGGGGCAGCATGGTGCATCCGCGAGTACTCGTTGACGGTTGCAATTACTCGTTGTAGTTGCGGCCGATCCAGTTGAGCAGCCTCTGCATATGCGTTTTATTCACGCTCTCATAGGCGAGAATGCCCGACTCGATAGCGTTTGCCACGCTAACCGTGTGATACTTATTGAACTGCTAAACTACATTTGCTAATAATTCCAGTCCATTTTTGGGGGTGTAAAAGTTCAATTGCGCCAATTAATCGGCGGGCTTTGTATGTCCCTATGTTTCCACTACTTCAAACGTCTTTCTTTATCACAGCTGCTTTTTAATTTCTAAGCATATTTCATCGTCCCCTTCATAAATTAGTTCTCACAGCGTTTTCTTTTTATAGAAGTGTTTAGTGGAGCTCCTTACTTTTTATGAACATACTGAACAAATGGAGAAAAAAAATCTGCAAAATAGCACTGACCATGAAATGCAGATTCTACATAATCTTCCTTTTTAAAGAGGAAGTTTATGTTTCGAATGCGTTGCACTTTTAATGCAGCTAATTCCGAGAGAAGTGTAATTAAAAAAAATGGGTCAATGAAATATTGTTAAACGACCGTACAGTGTTTTTATTATCACGATAAATCTTTCTATACGGTTTCTCACTTTCCACCCCAAACCATTGAATGACTCATTTTGACCCTTGGCCGTAAGAATTTCACTTTGCTACGGTTGCTTTACGATAACCCGTGTAAATATTAGTAATTCACTCGAACCGCTTTTATCCTGTTAGCGATATTTACCACGAAAAGCATTGCCATTTTGCAGCGGCGCTCCAAGTAGCGCTGATTAATGATTCACGAATTCAAAGATCAAATGCCGGAATCTACGGTCGGTTAATTTTACAACGAGTTAAATAAATTTCTCCCGGTAAGTAATGCGAGAATAAAAGTAAGAAAATGAGATAATCACAGAGGTAACGTCGGTCCAAACGCCATCCGGAAACGACGATACCGATCCACCCCCTCGGCGTTCTCCAAGCCGGTGGTCCCCGAAGTAGTTGCATCGTATCCACTGACATCCCTCGAATCGTCACGAGACACTCTGGTCAGCATGAAGAATCAAGGAGAAACGACCCCGCGGTGGTCGGAAATGTGATTCGCGATGGCTCGCGTCGGCGACACCTTGATCTACGGTGGCCGTTTGTTTCGAATTAATGGCCAGAGGCCAATGAAGACGCGATTCGCGATCTAGAAACCCCGTGCGAGTACGTTTCCTAAGAATTATTGCAACGCTTTCTAGAAATCTGTGTTCCGCGAATCGCTGAAGCTATCCCCGATCGACTAGCTGCTACTCTTCTACGCCAGCGTGCATCAACGAGAAGTACGGTGGAGGAGGTGGAAGTCTTGGCCAGCTTCTTCGATTTTTAACGAGCATTAAATATGATAAAATATTCACATGGCGGAGAGGGGGTAAAGCAGAAAGAATCGTCCAAGCACAGTGATTCCAGTCGTAAAGCACGGCTCGACTGCTCGAACGGCATTGATGAGCGAACGAGATGATTTCCGGTAATTAGGTTGCTCGAATCGTTAATGGTTTACTCGCGGATCGCGTCTGGCTGCCCGAACTGATTTGAGTATTTAAGAAACGCGTCGAACGGGTTGTAATGAAAATGGTTAAGAAACGGTTTATCCCGTTTTACTTTTCTTTTTTTTTGCAGCCTGAATTGCATTAAAACGTTAGCGCGTGGAGTGAAATGAATGATTAGCGGCGGCAACGGTTGGCTCGCTGCAGATTCTGGTTTTGATAAAAACAGCAAGCGTTACCGTGAATTACGTGTTACACAGCGTTGTACGATTCTGCGAATCGTTGGATAAGATTCATTCGCGACCTTGACACCACGAAAATCGCACGTGAGATACGAATGCCGGGGCACGTGAGGTGATCGACGATCCTCCAAAGTGCATTTACACGCATCGCGCACTCTATCTAATTGCGACCGAGAATCGAAAGTTTACATTTTAGGGAATAATAAAGAGACAGTTTCGTGATATCACTCTATCGTAATTAAAAATAAAAATACAAGAAAGATGATTGTAATTTGCTTTTGTAATTAATCCACGAACGTTTCAACCTCCCCAACGAAAGCCAAAGCAAGAGCAAGGATCGTTCACCGATGGTGGAATTAATTAGCTCCACAAACAGCGGTCGCCTGCCTATCATCGCCGAATAAAACAGGGGACGAGCGTCGGCGGCCTAACGAGGCTCGTTCGACGGCACTCAGGGCGAAGCATCTCCCGTGATCGACGGTATAAATAACGATTTAACGTCGAAGAGGAGCGGCAAAGTGACGGACGTCACTTTTAATTAGCATCCGTTGCGCAACGAATTCGATTAACAGCCGCTTTTCCACCATGGTGCACGGGGTTTCTCTTTGTTTCTCGCTCGCGTGCAATCGACGTGTCGCAACCGCGCGTCTTTCATCATCGGCCAACGCAAAATGGAAGGGATAAACAAATGAAATTTAACGAGGATGGAAAACGTTCGGATCGGCTACCAGGTAGCCAGGGTCAACGACCCCTCGTCGTTCTCGTGTATCGTAACGCCTGTGTGTATTCTCGTTGGCCAAGGAAGTTCGGCGCGGCGTAACGATCATGTAACAGCCGATTATTTCGCGGGGCAGTCGAGCAAGGACCGTCGAATTAATTGTTGCGCGAGTATCGCAAACGATCCGCTGTTTCGTTCTATTGCGGCTATCATTGCCCAAGCACGGAACGTTGGGAAATTTCACAATTACGGAAGATTACTGGATCTTCCTTTGTACGCATTTACAAATATGGACTTCCACGTTGCTGCTAATCCGAGGGGCGATAAATTAATTTCGATTCACTACAAATTACACGTCGCGCTATTCCCTTAGCTGTTTCATTTTTCATTACACGGAAACGATTGGAGATACACACTTTCCGCCTGCCTTCGGAACCGCGACAAAACTTCTCGCGTGCAGCCCCGTGTCGTTGCTTTGAATTCAAACGAATCTCACCGGCCAGTCCTAAGCAGCGTGTTCCTTGACGATTGTCATCGATCAAAGGCGAGAAAATAAACTTGTTCATGAATATTAATTCAATGGCACCGTGAACACGTTTCGAACGCGATGCATTAAATAACGTAATCGCGGCTCGATCCCGAAGCTGCCGGCAATTATCGCGGGCGAAAGTAAATTTGAATCGATTTCATTGATCACCCTTCAAGGTGGAGCGATATTAATATTTCATTAGGACGGCAATGTCCAATGTTAGAATAAAAAGCAACGCTTAATTGACTCGTAATTAATAGTTGGGGAAAGTTTACCACGATACATTTAGAGGCGGTGTATAGCCCGCTGAAGGAAGAAGGAAATTCCGTAGGATTTTTCCTGGCAAAGTAGAGCAGTCGGACTTTTATCGATTCGATTTAAATCTGTCCACGAAGACCATCACGAGGTAGCGTTTTTCTAATTTCCTAAGGAAAGCCAAAAACTAATTAGATACGGAGCCTGCACGCTACGGTTTAACTCGTTAACCCACATTTCCATTGTTTCCTCGTGTCTCCGAATTGGAAACTGCCACTGATAATGGGAGATAAGAAATCGCAGCGATGGAAGAACAGCAACAAGTACAGCGACGTGCCCGCAACAATTCGCATTCAGCAATTAAACGTGAATCAAGGTGGTCGTTCTAGGCATCAAGCTGGCTTCGAGGCAGATATTATCCAGCTACACCAAAAAAAGAAAATAGTATGACCCATGAAATTTCAAGCGTGACCTCGTGCGCCAGTCACGAGAACGGGCACGCGTTTGCGCGAATTCTGCAAATGCATCGGAAAGCAGGGCGGTTTAAAACAATTTTACGACTTCCTGAAAACACCCCGAGGAACAACGTTGACTCACCCCTAGAACCACCGATGACAATCGATGAAATTCGAACAGAATGCGACGACTATCGAAGGACTAAGCTACTCGGCTCATATATTTAAGGGAAAATATATTGCTTCGGTTTATGCATAAAGTTCACGAGATTCCATCTCAGTCTTCAAACTAATTCGAACACTTCGAGAAACAAGCCCCACTGAAAGCTCACAAGATTCGCAAAGCTGTTCTTCGCTGTCCACCAGTCCCGACGATCTCGGATGGTCCTCGAACACCCTTAAATCTCTCGCGCGATCAACCATAACATCCCCGAGGATCCGCCTAAATCAACTTCAGCAACATCGCCCCGGATCGAAGCGAAAGCCCGATGAGCGTATACCGGGGGAAAAGCGGCGTCTTACCTGGCTACCAGGTGGACAGCGAAGCGATGTCGCCGGGCAGGGTGCATTTACGAGGGTGCGAGCCTCAAGGAAGCGTCGGTGGTCGACATCGGCGTCCCGCGGCGTCGATCCGCGTCTTCGCGTGAGCACGAACGCGTCCTTACTGCCGCGGGGTTGGCCGGCTGGCTTGTTCGCCGCGAAAGGCGAGGGTACAAGCCGCCGGTGGTCACTCGGGAGGCGCTCGCGCGATGACCACACGTCGTGGAAACATGGACGGTCATCAGACCGCCGATGTCTTGGGTATGGAAGGCTTGATTAGTTGATGGTGGATTTAGGGATGATCCGGGGATTCAAATGGTTGTGTATCGATCGGAAACGTTACGCGATGAAGATCCCTGGAATTTCGGAGAACTTTTCGACCGAAGCTCCCCGATCCAAAGGGCGTTGATATAGGGGATGTTGATGAAGCCCTTTGCTAGCCAATCAATTCGTATAATATCGAATGAAAAGTTCGCCAATTTTGTTTATTGGTAGTATGCGCGGATACTTTTAATAAGAATCGAATAGGAAGTACTTGAACAATAGGATCATTTCTCATTTCCTTACATAATATCGATCGCCGAACAAAGTGTAGCCGCGCGTCTACCCACGCACTGGATCCCGTACACTGCGAAAAGTGTTACAACACTTACGGATAACCGGGTGTACCGCTTGGTCTACACGTTGCATATACGTATAATGCGGCGAGGCAGGCGAGGCCGTTCATTCATTTTGGTCGAGGCAGAATCGCAGGATCCAAATTATTGGAACATTAGCTTGATTGAAACGAACTGGGCTCGGCCTGATCGTGGGATCGATTTCGTGGATGTGCAACTTCTGCGGCAGCGATTGCGTCAAATGCATACCGCCGCGAACTTGCGTCGGGATCACTCTCATTAAACGTACGCCAAATGAACATATCGACATCCGTTAATTAGAACATTATTACAAAACAATGAATTAGTGAAACATGGAGAATTCATTTTCAATTCCATTGACAAATTCGACTAATATACAAAGGGACAGGGACAATATCTGTTTTATAAATAAAATCGATTAGCCTCCTTTTAAACGCATTTTATTCGATTGTATATGTACAGCTTACATAATCATCGTCGCCACGTTACATTATAGTACATCCGACCTCGGGTTGAACGGGTAACTTGTTTGCCATGGAGAATTGCTTGCGGAAATCCAAAACGATCGATCCGTGCAGCCTCGATCATTCATACTAAATCCGGAGAACGTGCGCTTGGTCCTACGACGATAGGTCTCTCCTCTCCCTTTTCGACTCTGACTCTTTATCAAAGGCTTGGGACGACGTGGTGCTTGTAAAAGTCGGACACGTTTTACTCTTTTTCCATAAGCCAGTTTCTTGATAATGTTTTGCATATTCGGAACTCGAAATACCGATCACCGCTGCGCACCCCCTTTAAGCCACGATAAAAATCAATCGGGAAGGATGAACGGGTGCAATTTCACTCGAACTTCATAGCTCTCTTGTGAAACTTTCTGCACGGCGAACAGGCCAAAAATACGCGATCCTACCCGATGCGTTTACCACGAACGCAACGGATCTGATTCTCCTTTTCGCGCTAAACCATTTGCGTGAGTGTAATGCATACACGCGCGTTTACATTTACGCGAAAGCCGACAAACGCAACGCGATGTTTATTCATTTTAATTAGCTTCCATCTAAACGGGGAAGAATAATATTGCTTTGTAATTATCACGAAACGCAATACTGTTTTGTGCTCATAAATCTTTAGACGAATCACGAGGAAACTTCATATAGATCCCGTAATTCCCAAGATCGATCATTTCTTCTCTTTCAATCCCCTCTCAGGGAAACATCATTATTAAAAAAAAAAAAGATTCTCGTTGCAATCACACTCGCGATATCGATCTTTTTCTTTATTGTTAATAGTCGTAATTAATTTGTGAAAGTACAGTACAGGGAACGGTTTCGAAAGTAGCTTCTTTTTTATTGGCATAGACGAACACTGAAATAGCTGTTAGGTGTTGTTGAAGTTTAACAGTTTCTTGTTCTTATCCGCGGGACTGCTCTTTTTATCAACGACGGGATCGATCGTAATTCGATCGAAGTACAGCGGGCTCGGAGTAACATCGAAATCGGGTAATGATCCGTTCCGATCAATTTACTTGAATTACATGCCTATAGCACTGTGTACCGTCTTTTCTTCTTGCCGTAAAGATCGTAGGCATTCTTTGAAATGAACATGTAACATGCAAAAGAAGATTAATATACTACACTATGACACATCGATTCCAGCGATATATTAAATAATTTCTAAAAGCTTCCTCAGTAAACTTTGGTACCGTGATTGTTCAGCATTTAAGGCTGACGATAATCTTCGCGCGAAACAAATTTTCATCACTTGAATATTCCCCGGCCGGGGTCTCCTTTACTAATCCGTAATAATAATTGTGTCAACCGTAATATTGTCTATACATACTATAAATTGCAGTACTAGCGCGCAAGGAAAATATATTAAAATACCGTTCTATCGTCTAACCATCCGTAACGATAGACAAATAGAACTTCGAGCTTTACGCGTTTTAACGTCGTCGAATAACACCGTCTTCTCGGTGTTTTTCGTATCAAATTAATATTGAGGGACTTCGTCGCGCAGCGCGAAATATTCGCGTCACGCGATTATAATCACTGAAAGTAGCACATGCGAATGTAGTTTTTCCACTGTAGTGCTCCAATATTCTAACGACGAAGTTCTTTCAAATATTGTCTCGTTTCGATACACGTGAACATAATAAGTAGTCATTTGACATTTTGATCGCAGTGAACAAGAATCAAGAGTTTTAGTCTAATTCAGTCAAGCTACGATTCCGATTCGTAATGATCTATATAAAACTGTGGAGAGTCGAAGGAAAAATAGAGTAAATAATCTCTGTGGCATTCTTTGCGTGATTTGCATTTTCACGTACGAGGAGAATTTAACGAGGGACTAATAAATTTCTAAAAATAGATATGGATTAAATAACACTCGTTAATTATAAAACAATTGACTAATCAGTAACCAGCAATGTGACGCGATTGCCGTGAAACGGAACTTCGCCGGGCAAGAATGCTGCGGCGTTTACTATTTTTAGCTGTACAAATTAAATAAATATAAATCTATATATCTGCAGTGGTGTACAGAATGTCTTTTCTTTTTCTTTTCTCCTAAGCTACTGATCTTGGTACAGCCTTAGTTTCACGTTTGTAGTTACAAAAAATAATGCTCTGTTATCATTTAAAGGAACTCCCTGCTGAAATAGTAATGATCCTTTCGAAATATCATTCCTGCTCGAGTACTTTACACTTTTGATCCCGTTTTATCGTAGCTCCTTTGCAGCCTTTTGTGATATTTCCTATACTTCTCAATCGTTATGTCCGCGTTATCCGTGCTCGATAAGCTCAGCGAAACGGGATCTAAGCTTGCCGCAAGCTTCAAATAAGTTTCTTCCATCTCTTTAGTGATCTTTACGTCGTATTGAAAATTTGTGGCCTCTTCTTTGATCAAACTTTTAGACAAGATATTTTCCTCCTCGGTTGGAACATCGAAAGATATTAAATCTTTCTCCTTCTCCGACTCGGCGTTATTTACATCCAATGAAATATTATTTACATCGCTGTTGAAGTTTCTTTCATCGAAATTCGGAACATTTATCATCACACTTTCCTCGCGCTTACTCTTTGGAGAAACCTCGTACAGAGATGCAGCATTCCCAATCGGTATGGATTTCCCTTGCGGCTCGTTTAAATAAAGCAACGACGAACTTTTTCCCATTATATTTTCATTAGGCTTTAGCTCCGTGTAATTTATCCCTGAATTATCCATGCGAACGGAGGACTGAACCCATTCGGCTACTCTCTGCAACTGATTATTGTCGTGCCGCAACATAGGAGAACTTTCGTCGCTGCTCGTTGAAATTGATCTTTCGGAGCCGGATCGAGATAATTTCTTTGAATGAACTAAAGCGGTATTCGGTTTACTACTTCCACTAGTGTATAATACAGTTTTGTAATGTCCAGCATTATCTAAAAGAATATTCTTCGATCCAGGGGTGACTCGCACGAGACAATTCCTTGGACCAGTTATTCTGCTTTGATTACGAGATTTCGTGTTGTCAGTGTTGTGCAAGCGAGCCCCAGTCGACTGAGCCATGTCGCTGGAGCTGCTGGGTGGATCGGAAGTTGATATCACTATACTGTCGCTACTAAAACTCGGACTGGTGGCCACTTCCATCAGTCTGGAATCATTTTGGTGTCCAACGCTATCAATATTCTTGACTTCTATCAGAGTTAATCGAGTGGGCTGTTGAGCTTCCTGCGTTGATCTTTCGTTCTTCCAGGCCCTGTCGTTAATTATATCGATCTCGATAACGCCGTTCACTTTGTCTTTACTCTCCTTCGTGTTGGTTTGTGCCTTCGATTTCGTCCACTCGTTCTTCCATAATCTATCATTAATGATATCAATGTGACTCTGTTCTTTTCCGGCGATTAAATCCTTTGGATTTTCAGGAACTATGTGATTACAATTGGAGGATTTCTTTTCCGACTTGCCCCAAGAGTTTGAATTAAGTTTATCATCGACTTGCGACTCGCACCTTTTGCTCAGTTTCGCTTGTTTCGCTTTATCTAAATTAACTTTAATGCATGTATCATTCGTTTTTTGAGTTAACGCCTGCTTTGCAGGGTTATCACTTTGATTTTGAAATACACTTAGAAGTTGCGTATCGTTGCGACGTGTTGAATTTTTTTTATTTAGATTGGCTTTCGTATTAAGATTAACACGACTATCATCCTTTAAACCGTCCACAATTTTACCATTTCTACTGATGAATTTATCTCTCGGACATAACTGCTGACAATTGCTGTTTTTTGTACAATTATTTTGATACTGTACTTTATTACTAAGGTTTTCATTTACCTCATGGTAAACTACATGCATCATAGAATTCTGACCTTCCTTACTCTGGCAATTTTTATCATTATTCTTTACGTTATCGGCATGCTTCTCCGTGTACTTCATCGTACATTCGTTACAGGAAAAAACATCGGGGATGTTAGTTTGAGTTTCTGCATCGACCATTAAAATACTTCTGTGGCAAGTACACGTATCGCAATGCTTGCCAAATACTCTTTCTTTTTCACGATCCTCCAAAACCTTTGCCATTATTGCCGCTGAGACAATATCCACCGGTGGCTTTGGCTCATCCGACTCGTCATCGCTATGTTTTTCAATTACAGGCTTCGTTACATTGTACACCATCGCCGTTGGTGGGAACGTTGAAATGGGCACTGTTATGCTTTTTACATCAGGCGTCTCATCGTTGGAACGTTTCTTTTGCGCAATATATGTCCGAACTTTGGCTTGTACCTCGGAAGGTAACTGAAAACACAAATAATTATCAAATTGAAAAACTTCTCTCCTACGTCACAGCTATCTCTACATATTTATATAAATATAGACAACTTACAGACTCATATTTTTGCCCAACAAAATTTGCAGGCTTACACTGAAGCAATTGTATCGCTAAATTCACATCATTTCTATACTTCTCCTGAAATTGGTAAAGTTATGATTCATAAATTTTGTATTGTTTAATTTATACCAGAGAAATTATCGTATTTAAGAGAAAGACATACATTATCTTGAGTCAAACGATGTATGGTGTAATTCGCATCAGCTAATCTATGAGACAAAGTTGCAATATCTTTGGTAAATGCACTTTTCTCTGTTTCACATTTATCTACGATCCTCAGTAGTTTGTCCTCAAGATTTTGATTCACTTTTTGAACACGTTTATGGGCTTCGTGCAATCTTGCATATTTTTCTTGCCAGACTAAAAGCTCTTCCTTCATGGACGCCAATTCTCCATTGGGGAATTTATCGGCTTCGTTCAAAAATTGCGTTTCCATTGTTACAATGTGATTATCCTGTTCCGCCAGGCGTTGTCGTAAATTTTCTATTTCCACATGCAAATGCATGTCTCCATGTTCGTGATCTTTTTGCTTGCAGCTTGAACATTTGCATCCGCATTCCTGAAATGTACAACCGCAATATTCAATGCCTCCAAGCAAATTCAATTTTCAAGTGCTACTTGATTATTTCAAATATTGTTAGGTTTGAAATGTCTGGTGTTTCGAAAATATTCAGACTAATTCCATAACAGAAATGTTTATTGCTACCTTACGTACCTTACACTTCTCGGCCATCGTGGGACAAAAAAATTATATTAAAAACACTGAAAAAATATGTACAAATAACGAGACTTCGAGATTTGAGCCTCATAACCCTATTGTTCAGTTCAAACTGAAATATTTACAGTTTGCGCGCGTTTCAATGCACTTTATTCCCTCATTACATCGTTAGCTACAACAAGGACTTATGCGATAAAAACAGTTTATTGTAAAATTGCTAACATTTAAGAGAATATCGTTTCGATAAGCTTTGAAATGACAGATTGCAAAACTCTTCTTGTCGTCTGCCACACTTGTAACTGGTAAAAGTAACACTCGTTAACTATATAGTGTCTGGCAGATTCGCCTTCCCACATGCATAACAGCGCCGGAGGACTAGGGTCTCCTCCTATGGAGCCTAGGGATAGTTACTTATTTATTCGATTACAATTTGTTTCATTGTCAGTACTTAAATAAGCGATAATACTCCCTAGTTGAGGAGTTTAAAGTAAAAAATTATTTACTTTCTATAGTTTAACAGTTTGTCAGTCTGATTGTCGCTACAACACTATCAATAGTAGCGGTGAAGAAATATCGATAGCCGACACTGTCGATAGTTTCCCCCAGTTAGACCACCGGCCATTGGTAGTTATCGATACTAACAAGAATCCACATATGCAAGTATTCATAATTTATTGTTTATTATCATTATTGTATACGACAAGTTATACAGTTTGTCAGCCTGATTAGGGTTTCGATATTATCGATAGTAGTGGTGGATAAATATCGATAGTCGACACTATAAATAGTTTCCCCTAATTGCACCACCGGCCATTCATAGTCATCGATAGTGATGAACATACATTTATACAAGTATTTATAATTTATTATTTGTCGTCAATTGTTGTATACGGCAATTTTACAGTTTGTCAGCATGATTGGCGTGTGGATATTATCGATAGTAATGGTAGATATATATCGATAGTCTACACTATAAATAGTTGGCATGCCGATATTATCGATAGTAGTGGTGGATAAATATCGATAGTCGACACTATAAATAGTTTCCCCTAATTGGACCACCGACCATCAATAGTTATCGATAGTAATGAAAATACATTTATGCAAGCATTTATAATTTATTGCAAGCTAATAACTTACAACTTTCTATACCTACACCTGTCGATAGTGAAAACAAGGTATCGATAGTTTTTGATGTCGGTGGCTATCGATAGTCCTACAACGCTATTCAAGATTGTTCAAGATGGCGCCGATTGTTTGACGTAGGTACTTTGCATCAATAAGAATTAAAGTGTTGCAATAATAATTTAGTGCTTGTTATTTAAAAATATCTACAAGAGCTTGTTCTTTGTGAATTTCCAAACGGCAGAAGTGATGTAATATTAAAGGAAAAGGACAATATATTTAGAAAATCTTCTGTGACATATACATAACCCCAATTATTCATTCTACCAGTGCTGATATTTTCTATTTTGTATTTTAGATTATTCGCGAGACCATAACAAATTACAAGAACTGTCGAAAGTTCTGATTTTACATGCACCAATTCTATATGCTATTAATTGTAAAATTTGTACAAATTGAAACTATGGAACGTATTGCAAATTAATGTATAAACATAGCTTTCAAATACTAACTCTTGTCGAGCGGATACCGTGTCCATTTGCACCAAGTTGTTGGCTATTTGGTTAAGGTTTTGTCCATTCATTCGAAATTGTAATATTTGTGAATAATAAATTAATAATTGTTTATTGCAGGTTTGCACAGCGAGTTGCTCCTTCAAGTAGCGTTTCTGGCTCCCCCAATCAAAACCAAAGCCCCAAGCTCTAAGTTGTGCCCCTTCGAACATCGATAACTGTGCGCGTGATATGCCAATAGTGTATCGATATAGTAGTGCAACAAAATTAAATTATACTTGTATTAATTGCATTAATTATAGTTATATTTGTATTAAACATTGATATAAGTGTTAACTTTAAGATGTATTATAAATTAGTTAATAAGAATAATCTATAAGTAATAGTTTTTGTAGTTTGTAAAACATTTTTGTAGCATATTTACATCTATGCTATTATCATTATTGTAGTTTTAATTATTCTTTAATTATAAGATGTATTGTAAATTAGTTTATAAGAATTATCTATAAGTAATACTTTGTAGCTTCTAAATCATGTTTGTAGCTTATTTAAATCTATGCTATTATCATTATTGTAATTTTCATTATCCTTTAATCATAAGATGCATTGTAGATTAGTTTATAAGAATTATCTATAAGTAATAGTTTGTAGTTTCTAAATCATGTTTGTAGCACGTGTAAATCTATGCTAATATTATTATTGCAATTTTCATTATTCTTTAATTATAAGATGTATTGTAAATTGATTCATAAGAATAATCAATAAGTAATAGTTTTTAAGTTTAAATATTATCATTTTTGTACATTATTGCAATTTTTCAATAAATCTTCACAAAAAGAATGCAATTGGTTTCATTTATTTAACACCTGCTCACCCCTAATGATTTAAGTTAGAGATAAGGACTGGAAAATGATAAATTTGAGGAATCCGCGGTAGTATTGAACTTTTCGGGATTTCCCGGAAAATGACGTCAAATTCCAAGAATTGATGAAACAGAATATTTGGCGATTTGGAGCAAGAGGAATTCTGTAAAATTATGTTTCGAGGAATACCTCCTCGCATATTATATTCTCCTGATACATTTAGTCGATTTCGATCACGAGAGATTTTGTAAAAGCAGGTTCTGAAAATGTTTTGATCGTGACGTCATCAATCATGAACTCCGAATACCTCCTTGCATATCATGTTCTCCTAATACAATTTGGCGATTTCGAGCACGAGGGATTCCGTAAAAGCAAGTTCTGGGAAATTCTTGGAAATGACGTCACATTCCAAGAATTAGTGAAATGAAAGACCTCCTCGCATATCATGTTCTCCTAATACAAATTGGCGATTTCGAGAAAGATGAAATCTCGCGAAGTTTGGGCAAGAATATACAAGAGGCGCCATCTGTCCTCAATGTCGTGTACTACCCAACTGTGTTCACAAAATGTTAATTCATAATTCAAACGAGCGATATCGCCACTTGTATATTCTTGCCCGAACTTGACGAGATTCCTCTTTCTCGAAATCGCCAATTTGTATTAGGAGAACATGATATGCGAGGAGGTCTTTCATTTCACTAATTCTTGGAATGTGACGTCATTTCCAAGAATTTCCCAGAACTTGCTTTTACGGAATCCCTCGTGCTCGAAATCGCCAAATTGTATTAGGAGAACATGATATGCAAGGAGGTATTCGGAGTTCATGATTGATGACGTCACGATCAAAACATTTTCAGAACCTGCTTTTACAAAATCTCTCGTGATCGAAATCGACTAAATGTATCAGGAGAATATAATATGCGAGGAGGTATTCCTCGAAACATAATTTTACAGAATTCCTCTTGCTCCAAATCGCCAAATATTCTGTTTCATCAATTCTTGGAATTTGACGTCATTTTCCGGGAAATCCCGAAAAGTTCAATACTACCGCGGATTCCTCAAATTTATCATTTTCCAGTCCTTATCTCTAACTTAAATCATTAGGGGTGAGCAGGTGTTAAATAAATGAAACCAATTGCATTCTTTTTGTGAAGATTTATTGAAAAATTGCAATAATGTACAAAAATGATAATATTTAAACTTAAAAACTATTACTTATTGATTATTCTTATGAATCAATTTACAATACATCTTATAATTAAAGAATAATGAAAATTGCAATAATAATATTAGCATAGATTTACACGTGCTACAAACATGATTTAGAAACTACAAACTATTACTTATAGATAATTCTTATAAACTAATCTACAATGCATCTTATGATTAAAGGATAATGAAAATTACAATAATGATAATAGCATAGATTTAAATAAGCTACAAACATGATTTAGAAGCTACAAAGTATTACTTATAGATAATTCTTATAAACTAATTTACAATACATCTTATAATTAAAGAATAATTAAAACTACAATAATGATAATAGCATAGATGTAAATATGCTACAAAAATGTTTTACAAACTACAAAAACTATTACTTATAGATTATTCTTATTAACTAATTTATAATACATCTTAAAGTTAACACTTATATCAATGTTTAATACAAATATAACTATAATTAATGCAATTAATACAAGTATAATTTAATTTTGTTGCACTACTATATCGATACACTATTGGCATATCACGCGCACAGTTATCGATGTTCGAAGGGGCACAACTTAGAGCTTGGGGCTTTGGTTTTGATTGGGGGAGCCAGAAACGCTACTTGAAGGAGCAACTCGCTGTGCAAACCTGCAATAAACAATTATTAATTTATTATTCACAAATATTACAATTTCGAATGAATGGACAAAACCTTAACCAAATAGCCAACAACTTGGTGCAAATGGACACGGTATCCGCTCGACAAGAGTTAGTATTTGAAAGCTATGTTTATACATTAATTTGCAATACGTTCCATAGTTTCAATTTGTACAAATTTTACAATTAATAGCATATAGAATTGGTGCATGTAAAATCAGAACTTTCGACAGTTCTTGTAATTTGTTATGGTCTCGCGAATAATCTAAAATACAAAATAGAAAATATCAGCACTGGTAGAATGAATAATTGGGGTTATGTATATGTCACAGAAGATTTTCTAAATATATTGTCCTTTTCCTTTAATATTACATCACTTCTGCCGTTTGGAAATTCACAAAGAACAAGCTCTTGTAGATATTTTTAAATAACAAGCACTAAATTATTATTGCAACACTTTAATTCTTATTGATGCAAAGTACCTACGTCAAACAATCGGCGCCATCTTGAACAATCTTGAATAGCGTTGTAGGACTATCGATAGCCACCGACATCAAAAACTATCGATACCTTGTTTTCACTATCGACAGGTGTAGGTATAGAAAGTTGTAAGTTATTAGCTTGCAATAAATTATAAATGCTTGCATAAATGTATTTTCATTACTATCGATAACTATTGATGGTCGGTGGTCCAATTAGGGGAAACTATTTATAGTGTCGACTATCGATATTTATCCACCACTACTATCGATAATATCGGCATGCCAACTATTTATAGTGTAGACTATCGATATATATCTACCATTACTATCGATAATATCCACACGCCAATCATGCTGACAAACTGTAAAATTGCCGTATACAACAATTGACGACAAATAATAAATTATAAATACTTGTATAAATGTATGTTCATCACTATCGATGACTATGAATGGCCGGTGGTGCAATTAGGGGAAACTATTTATAGTGTCGACTATCGATATTTATCCACCACTACTATCGATAATATCGAAACCCTAATCAGGCTGACAAACTGTATAATTTGTCGTATACAATAATTGACAATAAACAATAAATTATGAATACTTGCATAAATGTATTTTCATTACTATCGATAACTCGCCATGGCCGGTGATACAACTAGGGAAAACTATCGATAGTGTCGACTATCACTATCGTGTACGAAATGTGTGCTCGAAATTGCCAATTTGTATCTGGAGAATATGGTATGCAATAATACTTGCAATCGTATAATGTTAACGTTAATGTATTTCATATCATACTTGCGATGTATTTCAAATAATATTATATGTATTATTATATGTATTTCAAATAATACTTGCGAATTTTCGGGTTTATTAATTTTCGATGCATTTTCTGAAAAACGTATTATTTAAAATAAAATAAAAAGATAATGATTAATTTGCAATCAATAATACGGTTTTATTCTTCTTCTCCTTTTTTTTTAAATACACTCACGAATCACCTTAGAATGATTAAAAATTTTATTCATAATCGTATTAGTAGTAGTTCTATAAATTTTAACTATAATAACGGTAAAAATAAAAAGGTCGTACAATCAATGATTTCTAAGTATTTTGCTTGAATGTGTAATATAGTTTTTATTAGATAACACGAAACAAAGTATTGAACAGATATATATATATTTGAAGTTATGAAAAATGCGAAGATCAATATGGTTTGTAGAACAGGATTATAGTTATCGTTGCATAATTATGCAAGAAGTATTCTTCTTATAACATATGACACAGCAGTGGTAGAATATATATATATATGTCTATATAGTGCCTTACCCTACAATCGAAATGATCCAAACATTAATGCTTAATATCAAATTGGCCTTATTCTTTAGATATATTGTTTTTTTACACGATTGTAAAGTACAGTCTTACTCGATAAGAGAATGTACGATATAATAAAGTGTTAAAATTTTCTCTACATATGATTGTAAAAAAGACGGGCAAACGGGACTTTCTTAAATCGGAAATTGAAATCTTAAATCTGTAAAACTTTTTATACTTTTTTTTTTTCTTTGTGATCAATGCAAAAGATTTCAAATTTTTTTATATCAGAGCACTGTACTCATTTGTAAATGTTAATATCCAGCTATAATGCATTTAAGAAGATACGGATATAAAAGAATTTTTTTATATAAAAGAGAATATACTTTTTTTTGCCCGAAATATAGTTCCTTTGTAAAGAATGTAAATGTACAATAATACTACGCATATTTTATCACATATGTGAATATAGATTTGTTATAAAAAAAATTGTTTTCAAACATTTTCTATTATTTAAAAAATGTTATTCTGTGGAGCGTAAATTGTTTCATTCTTATTCTTTTACAAGTGAACACAATTAAAAAGTTTGGAACATTTCAAATGTTGAGCATATCGTATATATATTAATAAAAGAATATGTCCGAATGCAACATTGCTTAAATCTACATATACAATATAATATCTATATTCATATAGAATTTCCATATATTTCATAACAACAAAATGACTCCTCCTGATTAAGTTTCAACAAATTGAACACAAAAATCACCTATGATATAGAGCAAATTTCATGCATATATCAAACAATCCTAAATGTGAAACATGAAAATTTGCAAAACTCACGCTACATATTTCATTAAAAATAGTCCTAATACAGTCTGTTCGATAATATTTATGTTATATCCGGTTCTATTTTTTTTCGAAATTCATCTAAGACCGCTAAATGTATCTAGCGATTATACTCTGATCTCTTTGTTGTAAATAGTTAGATTCACATTATGTAACAGGTCGTAACACCTATAATATCCAATTGAAAATTTTTTCACATTGCCATAAATTTTCATAATTTCAAAACATCAATGAGAAACTCTTAAAATGGTTCAACCATATAAATTAACTAATGATTCAATAAAATACATTTCAACTGTGCCATTAGAAGGAGATTATGTTAAATCCCAATGACATAACGATATACCGGCCCAGATTTAATACATAAAAGTAACTCTCACATCAACACCTCGTGCATAAAATGAAAGTTACCTTTAGGAACCGCTTTTTATGTTACCACATAAACCGAAGAAATTGCACTTTTTAGGTACTAAATGACATTAAAAAACGTTCGTGTTCGTGCATGTGTGAAAACCAAACGGAGTGTTTTATACACAAAGAATAAGACTCTTCTTTTAGATCGCTAAATGTGATATATACATTAATACCAACAATAATTGTAGCAAAAAAGCGATATGCGATAGCCGAATGGAAATTAAATATTGCAACATTCAGAATACTGCACAATTGAAGGGCTAACTTTTGTTGCTTGATTTTTTGGTTTTTCATACACAGACAAGTCTTGAATGAAAATTAAGATGCGTATTATAAATTGTTAGCAAACGTAAGAGATAGTTTAAGAAGGTAGAAATTACTATGGTGTTATAAATTGCTTAGGATATACAAGATCGAATATACACAATATTATAACATTAGTATGATAGAATTGAAGTTTCAACTGTAATAAGCTGTAGATCTAGCAATATCGATGATGCATTTTCGTTCTCTTAAGTGCTAAAACTTCATTAATTTTGTCTAAAACCATAGGCTCAATTTATCTTAACGATCGAGCAATAATTAAAATAAAGATTCATTTTTATAATTATAAGTGAAAACATGAAATTCATGAAGTTTGTTGATAATCTTCTAACACAATTGCCTATTAATAAAATCTCTACTGGAGGCAGTATTTTTACACGACAGGTATGGTGCGCTTTTTGAAGCAAAAATATTCGAAATTTCTTTGCACCACAACCTGCGAAATCAAAGAAAATACCGTTCTTCCATCAACGCAACGTAATAATATACATATACAATAAAAAGATAACGTTATTGATTTGATCTTGTCAAACATTATTCTCAAATCAGTGCTACTAAGGTCTCGAAGTTTGCATGGTTTTTCAATATTGTTACGGGGCATTACTATTACAAAAAGTTGGTGGATTATACGCCGATATTCCCTATCTTCCTACGCTGTAGCGATATTGAAAAACGCGAATTTTAAAACCTTAGTCATTACGAATACACTACATATATACAGATTACAGAAAAAGTTGTTTGGAACTCCTCCTTCGTATTAGATGACAGAATTTGATGGATGAAATATTTGTTTAATGAACTGAGATCGCCTGTATGTAAAGCATTAAAAGTCATTACGCACAATTTTAATGAGGAATTCGATCCAACGTCGGAAATTCGTCTAAAGTCAATACTGCTTCCTCTTGAAATGTCTACGACCTATCTGTTACTAAATCCTTCTCCGGAGGATTACCCAGAAAAACCAGTCACCAGCGATGTGATATTTAATCATTTGTTTTATGTCACCTTTCCACTATGTCGAATTCTTACTAATCTATTTTACAAGCAACCTTGCATCCGGAATTAAACATCTATCATTCCAATGAACTATTTATATATAACATGTAATAATGCAACATTTCTCGTCATAAAAAATCGTAAGCCTTAGTCGTAACTCGAACAAGGTCATTTGTAATTACAGAATTAATAATTTTCGTCACTGAAACGTTAATAAACCTGTTCCCAATCTAATTACGATTATATCCAATATTCTCGATATACAATGTAAATGATAGTGTTAATAGTAATAATAATATTATCCCATTATTATTATAATTGTCATGTATCTTTACATTGAAATACAAAGTGTTCAAATTAATGAAACAATTTTGTATAATTTATTTCTCTTTTCTTTAAAGGAACAGGTTTCTTAACTACTTTCGTAAGGAGGGATTGTTTATACTTTAAGAGCAGCTTTGGGAGACCAATGATGGAAACGGGCAGGTCCTGTTGGATAGGATGGTGGATGAATCCACTTGTTTCCTCTATGGCCAATAAAAGGAGGTGGAGATGGACCACCCAAGAAATGAGGAGGCATGATATTATACCATGGTTGACTTATTGGATGAGGACCATAGCCCATACTGAATGAGTGACCGAACCAGGAACGATTTCTATTAAGGTGTAGCCTCGGGCTATTCAAATTACGTTTCCTACCTGTGCTGTTATTGCTATGCTGTTGATTTTGATTAGCAGAGCTTAGTGGTTTTGATTTTTGTTGCAGTTCTGTATTATTAGCCAGAGGGGATTTCTGCGAAAGACATAAAAAAATCTGTTATTTCTACTTCTAAGTCTTCATGAATAAAAATTAAATATAATTAAAATAATATATTTGAACCTGTATCTTAGTCTGCCCCTCGCATTGTTTACTTTCTTTTTCTAATCCTTCATTGCTTGTTTGAAAAATTGGTACACTATTTTCTTTATCGTCAAACGATGCCAAGGTACAATATGAGCCTTTACTTTCTCCAAATCGGCAACACACTTCGTTAGGATCAACCCAAAGTGTTAATTCCACTGGCAATGAAAGATCTTCATATTTCACTCCAGCAGCATTGGCAGCGCTCTCCAAAGTTGCATCCCTCCTATTATGACCGTTTACGCGAATACAACGATAACCTTGACCCTTGAACGGCTTATCGGGAAACCAATGATTTTTAAAACGTTCCGTCAACAATTCCACCAAGCGTCGTTTAAAGCATTCCAATTGATCGGGACTAAATTTTTCGTTTTTTTCTATCAGCTGTACTAAGAATAGTACCGCTGCAGTGATCTCGTTGCGCATGTTGTCTCTGTTGTATACCAAGTTTATAATTTGCGGATAAAATCCTCCTTTCACGATGTGATACAATATTCTTGAAAACTAAAGTACCATTTGCCAAAGCTGATGTGGAGCACATAGAGGCCTTCTGCGCTGCAGCAACGACCAAATCCTTTATGATAGATAATGTTCTCCTTATTTTGTTTCAGTTCGTAAAGCAACTTTCGTACCGCTATTTTTCTTTCCTTCCTTCGTATGTACAATTTGTTCCAATTTCTCCGATTATTTTTATCTGCAATATTATGAAAACTTTATTACTATTGTGCATTGTTTACAAATCGATAATGTTTTGATCCACTAGAAATTTTTATCGATAAAATTTTCAGGAAAAAAAATGTGCTCTGAGAATAACTGAACAGAGAAACAAATCTTAAATACACTTTCGAACGTGTTGTATAAAGATCTTATTCGCTCGTTTCATTAATAATTAAATCGGATAGGATATTAGAACAAGCATATTTCGATTACATCATGCACTTATAACTTGTTGCATTATATTACTCGTATATGTGGACACGCTATACGAGCGTATCCATTTCACAGTAGAACTACACAACAATATGTTATGGGTATTTAATTAGGTTATAAAACATAACAATTCAGGTTAGAAAAATTGTTTAAAGAACCATTACTGGCGACTCACATCGCGTTCACGACGATTAGTAATCAGGGACAAGGCAAACGGCACCATTCTATCGTGTATTAGATTTTGAAAAACGATTGCTTTGAAATAATGAGTACAACGAATTATGCCAGCTCATTCTTGTCGTACCAGGTCGTGCCGTAAGCGATTGTTCCTGAAATACCACAACTCGGTCTTCTGGTGATTATTTATTTATCAGAATGGTTCACTTCCGTTCTAACTATACTCCCGTTCGATATACGTAAACATTTTATAACAATATTAAATTGACCTTACGAATCAGTGACGAAAATTCCGTGTTTCTGGTGAAACTACTACGTCTTCTCTCTCTTTAAATAAACGTACTCAACCCAACACGTGTTACGTTGCATCAATGTCCATGAAGTATGTGGAAAAATATAGACCCCCCAGATAGTTATCTCCGTCTATTTGTGTTTTTATAATTATAAGCAGAGAAATTTTTGTAATATGGCACTTAAAAATATTAGTGAAAATGGCTCTTTGGAATTTTATGATTATAATATTTTAAATACTGAACAACTGTATAAAAAAATTATATTTGAAGATGATTGAATTATGCGCAGACAATAAATTATTCCATTTTTGTAAATATGTTATAAAAATGTTAAAAGTTTTGAGAAATGTCTTCGCTTTGTTAAGGATAACTATAAATCTTGATTATTAATGCTGAATGTAATTGACGTAACGCAGGTGTATCAAAATCATAAATATAAAATCAAAACTGCAAAAAGTTTTCAAAATAATGTAATCTGTAATCTGTTATCCAAATACTAGGTGGCGATATAACCTGCTTCCTACATTTTGCACTATAGTGATATTTCATATATATTTATGCAAAAATTAGTTAAAAGTACGACTATTAATAAAACGAATTATATTAAGTAATAAAATATTACCTTAATGCTGCACATTCTTTTCAACTCTCAAATAGATGATTTTTTTAAATATCTATGCTGTTATATAAATTAATATATAGAATAACGCACAGATGAATATTTTTATTTAACGATCGTCTTGACATAATATGCGAGGAAAAATTAGAATAATAGCCATGCAATTTCATAAGAATAATTAAAATCCTTTCATTTAGTGGAAAAAATTTGCTGTTGCTTGCACTGATACTACATCACGATATCTTCCGGTAAGAGGTCGCCTACTTCTCAACGTTCATGGATCCTTTTCCGGTAGGGTGACAAAATGACTGGCTTCAGTAATAAGGTGAGCATATTAAGTTTTATTATTTCGAGTCGTAGTAACTAATTCATATTGTACGGCATGTCTGTATTAATCTGCACACTGTGCATTCGAGTTTGATAAATGGTTTTTATAGCTAGTTAGTGCAAAATATTTAAAATTACATTCATTTATTGTACCGTTTCCCCTGCTCGTGTACACGTGTTTTCTTGATCTTATAATAGACCTGTTCCCTCGTCAGTTCATAGATATTTCATGTTTCATTATTTTCCGTATCGCAATATTACACATTGTGCGATATTTAGGAGAAGAGTTTTTAATTTTTTTTTAGTCTGTCAATTGACACGTGTTATTTGTTATTGAAAACTTTGTCATAAGTACTTGTATAACTCTGTACAATATTATAATCGTTATAATTACGTTCTTTCAGCCAATATTAATCGATGGCCGTGGCCATCTACTCGGTCGTTTGGCAGCAATTATTGCCAAAACGATCCTACAGGGCAACAAAGTAATTGTTGTTCGCAGTGAACAACTCAATATCTCTGGTAACTTCTTCAGGTTAGTAGAAATTGATGATATTACCATTTATAAGACACTTTCCTTTGTTCAGCGCTTTTTTTAGAAAATGTCCACTTTGTTTTACTATAAAATATTTATTTTAGGAACAAGCTGAAGTTTATGTCGTTCTTGCGCAAAAGGTGCAATGTGAATCCAGCTCGTGGGCCTTTCCATTTCCGCGCACCTAGCAAAATTCTTTGGAAAACAGTTCGTGGTATGTTGGAACGATAATTATTTATACATTATTCATAAATTTGCATTAATCAATGATTATGTTTATCTTACCTACATTATTTGATAATTCTATGAAAAAGACTTTCGATATGAGATTAATTACCATAGTAGATGAAAAATTCTAATATATAAATACTGCAGTTATAAAAGTACAGCTTAATTCGCAGGAATGATCCCACACAAAACACAAAGGGGAAAGGATGCCCTTAGAAGGTTGAAGGTTTATGAAGGTTGCCCACCACCATACGACCGTAGGAAACGTGTTGTTGTACCAGGTGCCATGAGAGTTATGTGTTTGAGACCTGGTAGGAAGGTAAGTAGCTACGTTAAATTAATCCACAATTAATTATTCAGTTCTTTTAACAATGATGGTATGGTAATTTGCGCCTGAGCAATATTTGCATTAAACTTTGTGATGTCACACTTAGCTGAGTAAAAATAATAGAACCTTAAATAAGATGCAAACGAAGGAGACGTGATTATAATACATTTTTTCGTTTTTAGTACTGTCACGTAGGTAGGTTGTCTCACGAAGTTGGATGGAAATACAAGGCAGTGGTACGCACTCTGGAGAACAAGAGGCGTGTCAGATCAATCCTTGAGGTTCAGAAGAGGGATAAGCTCAAGGTAAATTCAAAAATATTGCTTTGTACCTGATAGTAAAAGAATTATATTAAATACTTTATTATCTGTTTTAGAAACTTACCAAGCAAGCTGGAACAACAGTTTCTAAAGCTGCAGCACCATACACAGCTATTATTAATAATTTTGGATACAATTAATATAAAAATTGTAAAAATAATAAAGTTCCATAAACATTTTACATTTTATTACATTTCATTTTTATCATGATCACTCCCAGTTTAATGCGAAGTAAGATAATTCTTTTTAATTTTTATTCATAAATATATTTACAAAATACTTTAAGGCGCATATAGTATAAAATCAATCAACTTTCTACGCTATCTACCGTAAAAACAACAGTCCCACCTTTATCGTTATCTTCCTCGTCGTGTACCTCATTTTCTTCATCTTCTAAAGAAGAAGAATCAGACTCTTTTTCGTCTTGGAGACGGTAGTTACCTACTACTTCAGGTACAGGACCGATACCATGTAAACCAAGCTGCTCGGCTAATCTCTCTGCTGCATGCTTTGCTTGAATGCCCTGTGTAGTAATATTGCCATCGTTATTATTCCAATATTAAATACTTGATGAATGTGAGGTAGTTACCTGAAGCTTAATAGCTTGTTCTTTTTGTAACGCCAGAGATTCATTTAAATTAATGACTTTTACTGCACTGTGTACTATAGGCGGAGGTGTTGCTGCTGTAACTTCCCAATGTTTGTTCTGCTTTCTTTGCTTTTCTTTCTCAGGATCGTGTACATTAGACTTTGTTGTTTTATATGGCTTAAATGGTTCCCTCTTTTGATTACCCTCCACTGGAGGGTTTTCTACTTTATTAAGAATGTATGTAATATGTTCAGTAGATTCTGTTTTGAAAGATTCTATCTCTGCTAAATCTTCTGGTTTAATCAAACTTTCTTCAGGTGATAAGTGTATAATTTTTTTCTTATGAACACCTGACCCTGTTGGCTATTAATAAAAGCAGACATTAGAACAAAATTGTGTAAAACATAATAGTTTTTCTATTAAAGTAAAACCAACTTGTGCTAATATTTTTAATGGGTCTTCTTCATCGTCGCTATCAAGTTCTACCACTTTAACAGTATTCTTTGTCTCACTATATTTCCCTGTCCATTCTAATTCGTTCATAGCAGCTTTACCTTCGGTTGCCAAATTTAATCTTGATAAAAGATTAGCTGCCGTTTCGACTTCATTTCTGTGTTCTATTTCTTTCAATATCTTCTCACGAAAAGCTTTTATTTTTTCTCCTTTGTCTGGAAGTTTTGATATGAATGCTCTAAAAGGAAATAAAAGTTGTGAAAAAGAAATTTAATATTATAATCCATACATCAAACCTTACCTACTTATTACTAAGAAGTTTGTTCTGTCTTTCTAATAATTCTTCCAATTCAAACTTCTGTTTCTTTCCTAAATCCTCAATATATCCTTGATGTTCTCTTTTATTCAAAGGTGGTATATCACCAGGAATCTTATGAATTACTTTCTTTTGAAACATTTGTTACGTTATATATTAATCTTCTAAGTTAAATAAGATGTAAAGTATTTATAATGCAATCTGTAAGACTGAAAGCACAAGTACATTAAATTGCATTACACTACATAACATTATATTAAATTAAAAAACAATATAACTTAGTGTACAAATGTGCACTACTAATAAATTCAACAAAATGACATTAAAAGTATAAATAATTCAACAGTTTATTAACCTATTGAAAAATAAAATTCGAATATCCGCCGAAATATACTTTCATTCGTACAAATTACTATCACCCAATCAAATATATATTAAATAATAATTCTTATTGCACATTCGCCGATATAAATCAATTGTCACTTCATATTTTCAAATTATGAACGTTTTAAATTAACATTACAGCAAAACTACGCTAATTTGTAGTCAACAGAAGATTGAAACAACAAAAATGCATATATATATGTCAAGTTGAACACGAGATATCGCGCGATATTTTAGAGTATCGATACACTGTCATGTTAAACGAAGATTGCAATTCCAACCTAAATGGAATTTATCTAAAGAGTTGAAATAAAATATTACATATACTATTAGACTATGTTGAATTCTTCTGCACTTGTGACAAACTGAAGCCGATTACCTTCAATTTTAATTAGAAGCACGTCGATGCATTGAATGTTTTATTGCAAACTTGGAATTGTAATTCTGTTATAAAGTAACAAAAGTGACGTAAAGTTGTAATGATTGAAAGCAAGTTCGCGAAGCAACTGGCAGTCTTCAGAAATGAATTGCAATGGGGGGTCGTCTTTGGCTGCTGAACGTAGATCAAATACCTTTATGGATAATAAACCAATTATCACTTGTAAGTTCATCAATTAGGATATTCGTTCATTTAACCTTCCTCTGTCTCTTCCTTCCGCGATGACAGTGTTATTAAGCATTATTATTTACGCCTCTAATGATCTGTCAATCGTCATGACATTTATTTTTTCCTCCCGTCCACATTGAGATTATTCGTAACACGATATTATATCTTTTAATCATAGTATTTTATAAGGATTTCTTTTTAAAGATTTCCTTAACAATTCGCATTCATGTTTGATGAACATATGTTATTTTAAGTAGGCCACCGAATTATTTACGAAAAACACTTTTTCATACAAAATAACTGAATAGCATTTAACGTTTTTAAATATGTTGCAAATCTTATGTTTTAAATCTGACTGTTTAATAATGCACGTATGAATATATAATACACTGTATAATAAATATAATTTCTATTAACATTATATTTATCGGTCATACAATCTAGATGCAGGAGATGGCAAGTTGTTTTCTACATTGGAAAATAATATACTACAGGCCATACCCATGGATATGGTGGAATGGCGTAGATCATTTAGTAGGCCAATTAAACAAGTTAAACTTGGAGCAACTTTTGTACCATTTTCTAAAGATATCCTTCCAAAAGAGAAAGACTGGCACTTGATAAAGCAACCAATATTTCATATTTATTGGACAGAATGTTCGGTAAGTATAATAATGCTATAATTGGTATAATATTTTATAATGTAAATGCGTTACACTAACAGATCCTGATTTTAAATATTAATATTCTAGGATGTAGATACTTATAAATCAACTGTCAGAGAAGACATAGATAACTGGTTAAAAACATTAACACAATTTCATATCCAGGATTGGATGATTGTTATAGTAGAAACTTATGATATAAAGAAGACTAATAAATTATTACCTAGGACAACAGTTTTAGACAAAATTAGAAGCGACTTTGCTGCTAAGAATGGTGATAGGTGAAGTAATAGTTAATACCTGAAGCTTAGCAAATATATTAATATATCATATTTCTTGCATATGTTACATATCTTTTTTTTATAGATGCTTTTCTGTAATTAATCCAATAAAGTCGGAGATGCGATCAGCTGAATCTTTTAGAGGTTTAATCAATCGTATACGTCACTTAATGCTTGTTGCGTATGACAAAACTTTGTCTCGTTTCGAGGATGCTATTAGGGAACAAAGGGAAAGCAGAAATCATCCAAAATGGAACTTTTGTCACTATTTTTTATTACAGGTAAGCTTTTAACGATTGATCTTACGGTACTTTCTGCATTCTTGTATTCATTTAATCTTTGTTTCATGGAACGTTAAATGTAAGTCCTTTGATCGTAATTTACTTTTTCAGGAAGAGCTGGCATTCGTTTTGCAAATGTTAGGATTGTACGATGAAGCATTAGTACAGTACGATGAATTAGACGCACTGTTTACACAGTTCGTGCTTAATTCCAATTTAGGAGGTACAGGAGTCTTATTTTTGTCTTCTGTGTACTCTTTCTTGGCATTAACAAAGTAACTTGTATTTGCACAATTTCTAGATACTCCTATCTGGCTAAATTTATTTCAAACGCCATTAAACAATTGGGGCGGTGTTAACTTAAGCAATGGTACAAATCATCATTTAAGAAATCTTCTGGCCGAATGTAAAGCATCACTATTAGATCTTAGAAGTTATTTATTCAGTAGACAGTGTGCCATGTTATTAGCGCTTACCAAACCATGGGAGGTCTGTACATATTATACAGAGAAAATTTTTCATCGACAACCTGAGATTATCAGAAATATAAATTTGGAATTGTACTTTAATTTAGGTTGCGCAAAGGTGCTTATCGTTCGTTCATAATACGATAAGCGAATTGCGCATACTAGAAGTGCAGCGACCCGAAGGATCGATCGAATGCTGGTCTTTTCTTTGCGCATTAGAGGTATTACAAGCTTGTCAATTATCATCTTCTAATATTGATAACAATCAACAACTAGATCTTTGCTCCTTACATACAGCCAGTCTATGGGCTCTTGCCAGAGATAAAGTAAGTGTACAAAAATATTACGCAAACAATTGTCTTAATTACGACAGAAAATATAAATTTCCAATTTATTTTAGTTGGGAAGTTTAGGTAAATTATGTGGTTTAATGCCTGGAAGCGAACCCTCTAGCGAACAACTGCACACAGTCGTTTATCTCATAGCTGGTATGGGCGATTCCGAACGGCAAATAGAGGGAAAATTAACACCCACTGATAAATTAAAAGAGGCGCTATCATCGAAAGAGGCTTTTAAAAAACAATATCTTGAACATGCCGAGTTAGCCATGGGCACTTACAAGCACGTAGGTCGGATTCGATCGGCCAGATTAATAGGAAAGGAACTCGCGCAATTTTATAGCGAGCTCGGAGAGAATCAGAAGGCCGTGGCATTTTTATCTGATGCTTTAAAAACTTACACCGATGAAGGATGGAATCATTTAGCAGCACAAACTCGGCTGGAATTGGCACAGTGCTACAAGAGAATGGATGACGTTGAAAAGTACACGAAAGTTTGCGCCGCTATTGCCAGCTTAAGTGTACTACACGTGACCGTTCGTAATACTTATTTCGAAGAAATGTTTGGCTATATGAAAATGATCTCCTCGCCCGAACCACTACTCATAGAATTCGGATGTGCTTTTGTGATACTCAGTATGGAAGTTAAAGTAATGGACAAAGTAGTCCAGGACTGCGTGGTCAATATCGAGATCTCTGTACAAAGTTTATTTCCTAGGGAAGTAAAATGTACAAAGGCGTCCATATCGGTCGAAGAAATTCAGAAACCACAATTACCTAATAAGAAAAAGGGTACAAAATTACCACCTGAACCGTCGATTCCATTGCTATCGAAATGCACGCTAGAAGACATGAAGCCGTTCGTTCCAAGCTCATTACAGCTACAAGTATATTCCTATTTGGATTACAAAGAAGATAAAAGTCTTGGATCGGCGAGCGTGGTTCATAGAAATACTAAGCCTGTCGTAAGACGATCTGATAGTACAAAACATAGAAAACCGTCTGTAAATGCAAAGGGTGATTTTAGCAAAGCGTTATCGTGCGATGAATTTATAATAAAACCAGGCACGAATACGTTCACGTTAGCTAGATGCGTTGATCAGCCTGGATTCTACAAAGTTGGTCAACTATCGTTAGTCGTTGAAGAGAAATTGGAATTTCTTTCGCCTACTTTAAATCCCCGATTATGTTACGAAGTAGCGAAAACTCAGCCTACGATTTCCTTGAAATGCGGAAGAGACTTATTGGCAGGCCTTGTCCAAAAGATAGAACTAGTTATTACGAGTGGCAGCATAAAGATCACAAAAGAAAAGAGACTCAAATTACGCACGTCGAGAGGATTACTAGCTCAAGCCGATAGTTCAAAAGAAGCAATGTCCAAAGAACTAGAAGTAACACTGCCAGAATGTGAACCATTTCAAACAATAAGGTTGCCGTTTAAAGTTTTAGCTGAACTACCACCAAAGAAAGATGCTTTATCGATGGAGCACAAGGTATATTCTCTTTCTTATAATTTAAATAATCGAAATAGAACGCATGAAAGTAGATGTGTTTTTTTCAATATTCACGATCGTCAATGTCTGTGTAGCTGAACATACAGTGTCCATGGGGCACAGAAGAAAGCATACCTCTACACTTTGGCCCACCGCTTATGTCGAACATGAAACTTCATACCGCAAAGCACAGGAAATTCCTTCAAATCATTGTAACAGGATTAACAAATCAACTCTTACAGCTGAACGAACCAGAATTAACAACGGTAACATCGATAGATGTTAACTTTAAAAGCTTAAACCCAATCGCGGGTCAGAGATTAGTAATAGGTAATGGGATAAATGTATCGTTCATGTGGGAGCTTGAAATTGGTAAGGATGAGAAGTCTTTGATGCCAATAAAGACTGATTTTCGTGTAAAGTACATACCAATTAATGACACCGAAGAACTGAACGATCTACATAACAATGATCCTCTGCAAATTTATAATCTACAAAGAATGGAGAAGGAGTCCAGTCTTTATAGATGCAATTTCGATATTACAGATTACGTGGTAAGAACATAAATTATACATTTTTTTTTTTAATGGTGTACATATTTTCGTATTACGTGCTTGTAAATTGGTTCATCTATGACTTAGCTATGGATAGATGAAAATATATAACAAATATTTTAAAGGGGTGAGTTTCTATTTATAATATCATTTTCCAGACTCTATTTACAGTGTCCTCGAAAGTTGAAGCAGCCGGGAATGGAGGTGAATTTTGTCGTGCTGGTAGCATGTGCCATCTTTATCTTACAGTAACACGTATGTCACCTAGTCCTAATCCAAATCCTTCGCCGCAATTAATGTACGAAGTTCTGGCTGATCAAGCCATGTGGGCTGTATGTGGTCGTACTGCTGGCATTGTGTCGTTGGAGGTTTTAGAAAAACAAAGCGTCACATTGGACGTGATGCCATTAACAAGCGGCTACCTACCTCTTCCTGTTGTTAGATTGTCGCGATATATTCCAGCACCCGAATCGAAAAGTGGTAAGCAAATTAAATGTTTCGAATAGCTTGTCTTCTATATCTTAGCTTTACTGTGGTTTTTACCAATCTTTTAACGTTTGTTCCCATTGTTTTTATTTCTAACATTTCTTAACTTTTTCAAGATACGATTCGAAAAAGTGAAGTAGCTTCTAGTTCAAGACTAGAGCCATTCAGTCCTGGACAAGTTTACAATGCTAGTAAAGCACAGCAAGTTCATGTTCTACCAGCTGCACCTTCAGAGGCAAACTGAATGTAAAGGCATTAATATTAAGTGTCATGATACATGTGTGACATTGCAAAATGCTAATTTTATGCAAGTTGATCAAGAACGTTTCTACATTATCCGGTATATTTGTATGATACTGAGTAATGCATTATCATTTCTTAGTCTACCAGTCGTCATTATACTGCTTTGTTTATGTTTTTGTATTTCTCAATTGAAATTTGAGTTTTGGGCAAATAGCATTTATATAATATAGTATATACATATATATATTTTTCGTAGTTGTATGTTTGTATATTATTTGTCCAAACATCAAATTGCAATTTGCATCGTTGTACATTTCTACTAATAGTGGATAATTCGTAATTTAAGTTTTGCCATAAAAGCAAAGGAAGAATATGACAATATGCGAATAGTAAATAAAATTCGAGTTTCATAACTGAAAGGTATGAATATAGTTGAAAGATGCTGCTGCAAAGTAATACTTTTTCTTGTGCAGTAATGTGATTTACATTCTAGTGAACTTATTGAACAATATTCTTTTGTCGATATTGTTGTACAGTCCACATGTAAAATTTGATCGACGAATGGTCTTTTTTTGTTGATTTAAATCAAAATAAGTTGTAAAAATTGTTTTACTTGCACTTTAAAGTATGTACTTATAACTTTCACATTATGTACATATAACAGAGTAACTATTTTTAACTGTTTTCTATTATTGAAATATTTAATTTCGTAAATATAGTGCACTACGTGAGAAATTCGTATAAAAAAATTCATGCATATTTGATTTTGAAAGTTCTACAGATTATGTTATTCTAATACTAGAGCGGTAGAATATTTAATTTTTGTTGTTATATACGATTCTGTAAAGTTTGTACAAATGTTCAACAATATACTCATACCATGGAATAAGTATTTCAAGCTATGTAGTTCGTATGAAAATATTGCAACAATTATTAACATTCACCTTGAGGATAAAAAAGATGCTATGTTCTATGATAAATATTTAAGAAAATGTAAGTATATGTAAAAAAAAGTAAGCAGGATAAATATTATTTATGCTACATCTATACTTCTCACTTTCATTCTTAAGAGTATTAATACTGCAAAACGTATAATAATTATATTGCCATGTTAAGTAGTTGATCATATTTCGATTTAACGTTTTCTCTCTTTTATCATGTAAATAATATAATTGTTATAATACTCAACATGATATTTGTATGCTAGAAAATCGCAAAGCAACATTTATAAAATAAAATAATATTTTTAAATAATATTAAATGTATTTTATAAAAGTCCAATGGTAAAGTTTATTTCCATATTACTTTTATTTTTATATGTACTTGTCAAGATAAACTGAACACAGAATAAAAGAAAATATTATTAAATAATGTGCATAATTGATCAACTGCATATAACATAATTATTACATGTAATTTGTTTCAATATAGATGTAGAGGGTACAAATATTTCAATATGAATCTGTTAACTGGTTGGTGCAGTAAATTATCAAAAGCGGATGTTGTAGGCGTTAAAAATTTTACTTACACGTCTGACGTCAACAATGAATGATAGCACACGATCATTATGTACACTCTTCTGTTTCAATAAATTTCACATTTCATTTCTTACTGATACAATTCATATATACATGCAATTCAAAATAATTTAAAAAAAAAATTTATTAATAGGTAGGTAGCGGTTGCTGTGTGAGCAATAGACCAAATCTCCGTTTTAATGTTATCCTTTCCCTCGAGAATTTATCCTCGGGAGAAAAGCGAGCTAGAATTATTTTTTCCCATTAATTACTTGTAAAGTTTCATAAATTAATGAAATTTTTTACAGCTTACCTGGATGGGCTGAGAGCGTCGGTCTTCCATTTGGATCGATTTTCTGCATAACAAAAAAGGAAAAAATAGAATTCCTTCGTTTTTCATTACATGAATTTAGACACGTAAAAGTAAAATGCACAAAAAATATAAAATGCACGGGAAAAATATATAGTCCATATTTTACAAAAGTATAAATATATCAAAATACCTTTAACGTGTACACTCGTTCCCCATTTTCATTCAAATAATACATCAGATACATGTTTGCAACTTGATTTTTCTTCTTGTTTATTTGAAACCTACAGAGGTTATGTTTCACGTGGATCTTTGATTTTCACCTCGTGGTCAATTGCTCGTTCCAGGCATTTCTGACGCATGCGCAATTCGATAATAGGATAATCGACCACGCAAATCGATTTAAGCGACTTAAATTTTAAAATATTCCGTTAAAAAGGACGATCCACGGAACGGGTAAGACATTTTGTTGTCGGAAAAGATCGGCACTTTGTCATTTACGCTAGAGTAATGATAATTATGTTTAAAATATATTCAAAATAGTAAGTTTACCTTCCGTCTTATATTAACGTTCATTTTGCGTATTTAGCGGTAAGCTCTCAAGACTAAAATATGTGCTTATAGTTTCTCTTACGTATTGCTACCGAGGGTAGTATATCTCTTTATCACCAAGTAACAATTACGAGTGCGTTAACAAATTATACTTAATTCATTGCAAATACTATTTCCTTTCCTTGTTTAGATTTAAGGAATACGGATGGTGAGTTTTGAAAGTGGAGGTTAAAAAAATGCGTACGGTGTAATGTTCGATCGACTATGTTCGTGGTCGTGGTACCACTATATTAGACGTGTTAGAGCGATTGATGGAGAATGGTGTACTTAATAACTGGCAAGAGTTTACGAGCGATTCAAGCTCGCGTCTAAGTATCCCGTGGACGAAAGCTCTAATGGTTTATACGTGTAAGTGGAAAATCCGTGGGTGTAGAAGTTCTGACAATTCTTCTTAGCGGAGCCGACAGTTCAGGCACGCATGGCCGATGCGATGCAGCAAACCGCCAGATAGTTACAATACAGAGTGTCACTTCCGTTAACAGGCAAATCAGTCAGTGTAGGACGAGTATTGACCGTAACACCGTATCCAGACATGGACCCGAGAGCATTGCCTTTGCAAACATCTTTCTATTAATTCTCTACGATAGCCGAGGTAATTATTCGCGCCTGCACAGATTCATGTGAGCGGGACATTAATTTAAATTTCGATCTAATTTACCGATACTACGTATCTAATCACTACCATACACACGCATATCGCACTAATTTTTTTATCAACAATAGGACTTATCAATTCACAAATGCGGTAAGAACGAAGAAGAAAGATTGCACAGTCTTTTTACATGCAATCATATTATAGTTTTGTCTATGATACATCTATCTATTTTCTCAATGTTTCCCGATATTTATAATTCATTAACTGTAATGCGAAAAAATAGTTTTTAATATTATTCAATTTACGAGTTTCCTCGTGGAATCCAAGACTTGTTAGAATGGACAGATAAGTTCCGTAAAATCGTACAAACAGAAAGGTTTGAATTACGATCGAAGGAAACTTATTTCAGTCGGCATTATCTGTAAACACTCAGTTCGTAAAAAATAATCGTGCACCGATACCGATATAACGACTTTGAAACTAGCGTGAACTACTAGTCTGATGCAGTTCGATGTTACTCAAGCAATGAAGTCATTCTGCACGTGTAAATAAAAATTATACTTCTCCCCAGATGCAGCCGAGAAAAATTCGTTGGATCATTCAAGTCGAGGAAGATCCGTGGCAGGGTGAGAGCGTCGAGGAGCAAATTTCTTGCATCAAAGGTAATTGAACAATTGAAAGAAATAATTCTAATTGAATTTCTTTGTATTATTGTTTAATTCTTTGATGGAACGGTTGATTTTTTTTTTTTAGAAATAACTTTAGGATTATATAGAATAATTTCTAATCAAGTTGAACAAGTTTGACTTACATTCAGATGTATGTAATTTCATCCATTTATCGAAGAAGCGCGCTCGTTACTTACGCTGCGTGTCATTTACGCAATTATAAATAGCTGTGATCAACGCGATCACGTTTCGCACCACGTTTTACCTTTCTACGAGGCGGAAAGACATGTAGTATACAGAAAAACTCGGCATTTTAATGCAGTGGCTTCCAACATAATGTAACGATGTTCGAAACATCGATACATGTGTGTTATTCGAGCGTCCCTCGGTGTAGAATTTGTATCGTAAGCATACTTTACACATATAGTCAATTTTATACGTAAATGAACCTTTTTACGCACAATTATTAATCAACTATTTAATTTTTTTTTTATATGACTTTCATTATTGGCAAGCATTATTCTGTACATTCATTTTCCTTGCTTATAATTTGCACGTGACGATATTTTTAGATCACGTGCGGTATTTCTGGTAAGCGCATTTCGCGTAGGAACAGCGTGAATGCACATAAACCTTGAAATTGAACGCTCTCATTGAATATTCCTGAATATATTCATGTCAATCTTTGAAGCATCTTAATATTTTTCTTCTCTAAATTATACAAAATTGATCTTATAATTTTAATAAACTGATTATAGCTACATATGCTCCTTGATTAACCGATAACAGACATATGCGTCGATGATGAATTTCTCGTGTCGTGTTTACCGCCAATGACAAAAATCAAAATTTGTTTCTTTCTTTCAAATTTGAAATGCGACGCGTCGGCGCTGACTTCTGCAAAAAGAAGTTCGCCTACGAGGCAAGCCTTCCAACACCTTACAGTGTCGCGACGGACTGCATCGAACGAAGTTCTTCCTTGTTAACGAAACTTACACGCGATCGCACTATGTGGTCCTGCTCATTAAAGACTGATTAAAACAGATTAAATCATGGGCGCGCATCGATCGAGAGTCGGTCGTCCTTGCAAAAAATTTGCATTCATTGCCAGTGGAACGGGAATGCTTCAAACCTTGAAGGATTATAAATACGTACGCATATTTAGTGAAAATGTGACACAGCTTCGTATCGATGACCACTGACGTTTTAAAACTGACTACTAATTCTGAACGTTATTACATTTCGTTTAATACCGTGATGAA
Source organism: Holcopasites calliopsidis (assembly GCA_023838395.1). Classification (NCBI taxonomy): domain Eukaryota; kingdom Metazoa; phylum Arthropoda; class Insecta; order Hymenoptera; family Apidae; genus Holcopasites; species Holcopasites calliopsidis. Next base: position 6,507,181 of record JALHAQ010000004.1, on the reverse strand, counting down.
ATATTGTATAAAATCGTGAATTGTATTGTGTGACTTTTATGAAAACGTTATATATTTCAATGTTAATAATGAGATATTATTTGCAGTGTTTAGTATTGCGAAGAATTATGAACTGACCCACGCAGTGCACGGTGTAACGTGTATGATAAGCTGTGCATGTAATGTAACGAAATCTGCATATGGTGTAAAATATTTTGCGGTATCGAATGTATACGTGAAAGGACTAAGTATGGATGATGATATGTGTGAGTATATTAACAATAAAGCTTCATAATAACATTATATTCGTGTAATGATAGAAATAATTGCGTCGGGGATTTGCGATCATGCATTCGGATACGCTGAACAATAGTGTACCGAAGTGTGTACGTCTGAAATTGATCGAATTAGCCGAAGAATTGGAGACGCGACGCTGTGGGAGGTCCGCGATACAGAATGTAGACGCATTTCCAAGAATCGCACTAATCTTGTTACATCTGGATTCGGTATGGTTTTTAAACCGCTGAATTTTTAAACGGCGGATAAAGATCATATGGATGCACACAAAAATCGAACGCCCAATATGTAGATTATAAAAATACCTACATTATAATTGGCTTTTTTTCATCGAACATATTACTCAGATAATATATAAGTTTTATTAATTGCAGGCTGCTTTCGAAAATGTTTATGCAAAATACCGGGAAATGACAAGTAGAATGAAAAATCTGCATTGAGGAGTTTCATGACCTACCACTTCCTACCTGTTCCGATCGAGAGACTACTCCTTTCTGCTTCTGGGATCCTGTTTACCTGTGATACATTGGGCCTTACCGTCCGCAAGGAGCAGCTCGAGGGCCTGCTCCAATGCCCATAGATTGTACATCGTAATTTTCCTATACCTTTTCCGAATCGTGCAACTATAAATCAAACACTTCGAAATACTTTATTATCTTCTTTCAGATAAGTGATTGGTCCACACCATAAATTCGTTGTCCATTATGCAAATATTATGCAACTAAAGCCAATGCGTTCCAGCCAGGTGATCATTTTCGAATATTTTCATTCTTCACTGTTTGACTCTGTGTAACTTTAATTTGGAATCGGTAGGGCCCGGATTTCGGCACTCCTTCCATTGTTTTCCTGCGTGAGCATCAATAAGGTCCCACGATACGTTAGGAAAGGGGATAGCCCATTCGACGATAGAGGAAGAATGCCTAGGCAAAGGAAGGAGCAAGATAGAAAGTGTACATCTCTAGAGGGCTGGGACTAGTGGGGGAAGTTGGGCCTTACTTGCTCGAACGTCGAGGTTGCCAGTTTGCTCGGGACTCGGTTGGCGTGTGGTTTCCTCGACGGTTCGTTGACGTTCGTATGAAAGTAATAACGTCACTTTTTCTTCTCGTTGTGCAATTTTTCGGCTCGCGAATCGGCTAGCGTGGGTTCACGTTCTGTCGATCTTGTCGTCATCGACCATTTACTTCCTCGTCTTTCTGACACGGTGCTCGAACGCATGTCTAACGCGCGAAGAAGCAGCGATACCCGTGATTTCACGTCGTTCGAGTTTCGCTCGCGACGAGGATCGTAAAGGCTCGAACGCCAGCATCGGTAGGAGCAAGGCAAACAGGGCAGAGAGAAAGAAGGAAAAAGAGTGCGCGAGAGAAAGAAAGTTAAAGGCCCACGCGTGTATGTGGCGACGTGTTGCGCGCACACGGGTGCAGCGGTCTTCCTTGACAGTGTGGAATCAACAAGTGTCGCGTACGCGCGCGATTCTAACCTCATCGCCGAGATCGGTCCGGTGCTCGGTTCGATTCCGTTCATCGTTGTGGGATATTCATCCTTCTCAGTGCCCGTGATCCGTTTGTGCGTTTCGCGACAGCCGCCTGGCAATCGTAATCGATGTGATATTTCGTGCTTTCCGCTAACGTGCCCTTGGACATTGTTACGTCGCCGATCCGGTGGCTGCGTCTCTGCAACGTCTCAAGATGGAAGTCGTTTATATAGGTACGTCGGCCAGGAATTATCATTCCGTTGCGCGCGGAATCATTCAATATCTGTTACCTTCGTTTCACAATAATTTGTTGGGTCGCTTGATATCGATTTACTTCTACCTTGCAATCTTCTCCAGCGCCTCATGACTTAATCTCTTGATATTAGCCAGGAATTACCTGGTACCGCGGATCTTCACCTGTATACAAAAGAGCCGGCCCTTTTATGTTATTCTGTCCAACTAAATCAATGTTAGGCTCTTCGTACATTTTTATACTACAAAACAGTTCTAGTCGCGCTGAATCTTTCCCCGCCGCTTAATTACGCCCCGGCTCTACCATTTGGAGTAACTGCACCGTTCGAACTGGAACACCCGTGCATTCATCGCGTAAAACTGGAAAAACATTTTCATTTTCCACCTATATGTTTTTCTACCCTCACCAACGGTAAGCAATGCGGCTATCCGTGCAATGTGGCTACGAGGTGCGCCTTATCTAATCTGTGAAATATTTATTCATCGTGTACGCGAAACGCGCGTCTACGTCCGGAAAGAGGTACGGGGTACACGTGCACGTGAAGAAAATGATAACTGAGCTGCGTAAGTGGCGTCATTTAGATTAGAGCGGTGCGCTCTGCGTTAGAAGGTTCGGTGAACCGAGTTATCAGGTGAAACGATTACCGAAAATCGCATTTTTTCCCATGTAAAGCATCGATGGATTTAGCGCGATCAAGAGCTGTTGGTAATTATCGTCGAACGACTGTCTTGTCGTACATTTGCTGAAATAACGGGCCCCTTTGTTCCTTTGATTTCAACGAATCTGTTTTAGCCGTAGACAGAAACCGTTTGTGTACTTTCAATGCAAGGAATGCATCTCTTGCTCGTTAGAAGCAATTGAAAGATTTCGCAATTTCACTGGGACGATCTACATTGGAATACAAAGGAATACAGCGTATCACGTACTCCGTTTGATAGATCATCTGGATCTTCCTTTTTACGCAATTCTTAGAACTCGTTGTTGTCATGCGTTTGTATTATTTGCTGAAGGTAGAAATATTATAATGGACAATTGATTGCTCGAGGCGACAGTAATGATAAGTTTTGCGCACGACTCAATCCAATTCTGTTTAGATCGATTTAATTCCTTGCAATTGGTACCAAACTGATTGGGTCTTCAGCGACGTGTCTCGAATTGGCTCGATGCTCCCCAATTTTCTTCGATCCATTTCAATTCAACTCTATTTGGATTGATCTGATCCATCTCGTTGCCATTCAACGTGCTTTCATTCTCGCCAGCGCGATTCGATGCGATTCGAGGTTTTTTCGGTGTGAGGATCGTCTTCGATTTAGATATGTTTATCGTAAACCTATTAGTATGAATTACAATAGTACACGTTGGACTTGTAATGTGTACTAAGAACTTTATTACACCATATCTGCAAGTGGATCGGTAATAACACCGCAGATTAACTTGGCATAATCCATGTAAATGATCGGATACTAAGGCAACGATTAATATATACCCTGCTCAAACATTATAAAATTTTTAGTCCGCTCTCCATTAACTAGCATTTGATACTCGATACATGTTTATTAACTGCAGCCGATTTCCATTGAAATGTTAGAAGCCTTAACGGCTGTTAGATTTATACAATTCGCCTTAGATATCTTGATTCTTGTCTCGTTAAACGCGCTGGATGTCCCCGTAAGTCGTATAGCAAACCCATAAAATCATTGAAACGATTACGATTAATTATAGCATGGTAATGCCGTTGTAGGTCTGAAGATAATCTGATTGGCTAGGATGATAGGTAACATTCGCTAGATTCTTCAAATTTCTCCAATATGATCGTGTTTGCTGGCTGAAGTTAAATACCAGGTCGCCAGCGTGAACATTGCGCTACGGTCCCATCAATTCGTTTGATCCGTGAACTACAGACGATGGTGTTGCGTTTAGGGCCAACGACACGCGTTCCAGTAATACGCGCCAAAGGAGGCGCATTCCCTCGGTGGTCTGCTCGCATTGTCATCTCGTTTAAATGATCGTTCAACACGCCGCCGGTCATCCTAGGCAGTTAGCTCGTCCGCAAAGCGCACGCGATGCTCCACTTGCATTCGCTCTGTCGCCAATGAATGAAAAGGCGACCGAATAGTCGAGGAGCGTTTAAAAGCTTTGCGCCTTTTGTGGCCACTAGCTGTGCGGCATTGTATAGGGACACGCAAAGTGCTTTGGGTCCGATGAACGATCGTGTTGTTGGCTGAAATAGACGTTTCCCGTTTTTTTTGTGGATCACTATGGGCCCTCGATAGCTGCAAGCTTTCGTTCCTTACTATGGGACTTATTTGTAGGGTCGCTCGAGTGGCTTAATCGACCTCCACCAGGCAATTGCCTTCAGTTTCAGGCTGTTAATTTTCGGATAAAAGTATCGGCAAGAGTTAGCTCTTTCTTGGCGCGTCAGGCTTATGGGTTTAATGACCGTGCAACAGCGACAGAATTGGAGGAATTCCTTTTTACAAAACGATGGAATCGCATCCCCTTTACACGAGCTGGCTTTATCCCGCCTTTCGGATTATATCCTCTCCTCATTTTCTCCACATCTGCATCTTTTTTAATGAAGAGGCGATGTCGAGTGGATTAGAGCCGTTCGCTCGGACGCCTTTTCGATGATGCTTAACCGTGATAGGGAGAACGAGACAAAAAGAAAGTGGGATAAAGGGTAATCGAGAAAAAGAAGGGCGAGAGTCATGATCGAGGATCGTTCGCCCGGCTTTCTCGTGCGGTCCGCGTTCACTAAGGACCCGGCCTGTAACAGTTCCGACTCTTGCTCGTGGAATTACGACTCGAAGCGTATAACTCTACGGGGGATTGTAATCCTTGGTACCTGGAGTTACCTGGATAGAGAGCATTTCTCCTGCGAAGTGGCAGCCGACTTGCAGAAAAAATTCTGCGTCCTTGAGGTAACCGACACTCGAGATCTTGCCGTGATAGCGATACTGCAAACCTAGCGCGATATCGATGTCGTAATGGTCACTGATATAATCAGCGGAATAATATAGATTGTAAGCGTACAATGCTTAGACGATGATTAATTTTTTCCGTAGTTTGGGCAAATTTAAAACCAGTTTCTTACGGCAGGATGTTTATTAATTTACGGCGCGATTGACTGAGCAAAGGATTTCGTACAAATATGTATATTCGTATGCGCTTGGCCAACAGGGGAATGACTTGTGAACCGGGGAATGCGGGGTCTCTTTTTAGAAAGCAATGCCCAGTGTATGTTGTTAGGTGTCAGTACGACGGCGCAAAACATTTGTTTCGTTGATCTGCTCTAATGAATGCGCGTATATAGCGAGAAGGGAGCACACGTTAGCGAGCGTTTAGCTAAGTTTAGCGGAGGCTTCGGATGGCTGCCGCTGTCTTCTGGTCTATGTATTACAGAGGCGTTAATAGCGTCACGCGCTTCGATTTGCGGTTCGTTCATCCCTCGCGGTCGCGAAAGGGATGATACTGACTCAAAACTTGTGTCAGCTCGAAGATAATGTAATTTTACATTGCAGCAACATTGTATCGCAATATTACTGGGTGAAATTAATTGGTAGAGTCGCTCGACTTAATTTTCTACGTTCCATGCGATTCAGAGCAAATTCGGAGCACGTATACCAAATTCTCCACTGTACTCCATCCTTGACCAAGACTGTTTACGTTAGTTGTTTCGAAAGTGAAGCAGCAGATGTGCATGAACGTATAAACACTTGCACAGCCAGCTTTGGATTTGAGAAAAGGTTTAAAGGAATTCGTCACAGATAGTCGGAGCGTCGTGTATGCACAGCTGTTTCGTTTCCGGTGTCTTCTTGTTTTATACATACGCTCTGATATCGGCTGATACATTCCAAAAGTACTTGGATAATTAGTAGACTCGAGAATCATTTCGTTCATGGCGTTCTGCATAGTTCTGATCGATCCACTTATGACGACTAGAGAGAAAATATCTTTATGCATCTCGTTAATTCATCCTCGCAAGCTGGCGGGCAAATACCAATTGATCGGTAGCGTAGCTGACGTGTGCATCTTCGCGGAACGATCGTTCCAGTGATCATTGGCCTCTATCGCGTGGGACGATCGATCGGTATCACGGGAGGTGTTGCGAATTCTGGCTGGGAACGATACGGATCGAGTGAAGCCGCGGCCAACGTGCAAAGGGTACTCCGATCGTACAACGGTGCGAAAGAACTCGATGCACCATATTCGGAAGCGGCACGGTTTCGTAAGGAAAGCTCCACGCTGGCCGATGACCGTGTCCAGGAAAGAGACGCGCGTTCTCCTGCACGTATCTTACGCCGTACTTCGAAGACGTGATCACCATCGGCGATTTCTGACCCCCCTCGGCTCTTCCTTTGCCCACCCTCTTTCCGCTATCTTGTACCCCTTCGAACGTGAGATAAGCATGATCGTTCATTCATTCAGCGCTGGCCAGCGACGTCCGCCTCTGCTCGTCGTGCCTCGCTTTCTTTTTTTCGTTCGATCCTCCTCTGAAATGTGGGGCGAAAAACGCATAACTTTCTGGATCACCAAGCTCTCCTTGCCGACAGCTCGACTTGTGATTAATGCTGGTCGGCGATATCGGTGGAGTTAACGATATCGAGATACTTCGTTTGCCGATAATTCGGAGCATCTGATGGATTAGAAGGTGCGATCGAAGGCGATGATGAATCGTGATAGAGCAAGGGATGAACGATATGGGAAATTTGGGAACTAGGCAGGGTATTAGGTTATTGGAATAAGTTTAGTAAAAGTTCATTTGAATCGGTAGGGTTTGTAAAGCTGGAGCAGGGTAAGATTGGTTGATTGGAATCTGAGTGATTTTGGATTCTTAGGTAAAAGTTGGGCGAGTAAGTTTTTGAATGGTTCGCGAAGATAAGCTGCGAATGAATGAAAAATTACCTCGGTTAAAATACGACGAATAAGTGTGATAAGAAGAGTAGGCTTATCGTATAAAATATTTGCTTACGGCTGTTTCGGGTTTTTGAATGGATTGTTGCTCATTGAAGAACTTATTGTTAATCTACTGTACGGTGCAAAAAAAAAAAGTAGAACTCTCGTGGTTCATGGAAGTATCGCTAGTCGTACAGAACGTAACTATCTACAGGTATTTAAGCGCTGCGCTTATGACTTTCTGTTGACCGACCTAAATTTCAAGAGTTTACTGCTGCATCTACCGGGGTCAATGAGTGTCAACGCGATAGATGATGAGACGTCGTTGCCATGTCGACAATAATTTCGCTGTAGTGTCGAAACGACAATAGAAGCACTTCTGTTGCTGTTAAAATGACATTTCTTTTTTGTTTATACATTTGGAATTTTCACATCCAGTTTTCCTTTTACGGAAATCACGATTACTGCCTGATTTAAATTGCTTACTTATTTTGATTGATTTTCTAGGACAATTAACTGGTGTACGTATTTAAATGACGATCCTCATGATGCGTAATAAATATGTTTTTATAACAGCTTTTAATCATTTTCGATAGTTATTTCATTGAATGGTTTTATCCATATTCAGTTTTTAAATCAACGCGTGTGTAATTCAATTGCGACAAATTCATTCTTGTATCATGAAGAATCATCTTCAAATCGTTTTGAACGTCGTGTATTTCTGTTGCAGATGAGAGGGAGGACGTACAGAAGAAAACATTTTCAAAATGGATAAACTCGCAGTTGTTAAAGGTAGGGTATTATAAAATAAATGATATGCTGCTGATACGTAAGTTCAGAAATACAGACGTTACTGTTTCACATATTACGGTAATTAAAAAGGCATGTGTAATCACTTCAACTACTTACTCACATAGAATAATCTCGAGCCGATTTCCGACTTGTTCGTCGACTTACGAGATGGCAATCGGCTACTATCTCTGCTGGAAGTCCTCACGTCAAAAGTCTACGTAAGTAAAATATTTTTAGCGGTGTCGTACTGTATAAACGATATAAACTATAATTCCGCGGCATGGATGATATCTTTATTTCACATCCGATGCAGCCATTTAAATATTCTGCCGACCGTCAGTCACTGTTTTATTTTTACGTGTTTCTCATAACTTTACATTTCGCATTTACACCTTGAGCCTCGCTAATAGAATTCCAAACAGGTGCGCTTAGAGGGTGATACGAATATTTGCATTGAAGCGTTGATTATCTATGCACAGTGGGCGTAGAAACATTTCCTGAGAAATGAATGCATCGTATCGTGTACTTGTTTCGTCTTATAGCTAATCCTTGTTCTGAAATAAATTCATTTTATTAAGTTCCGTTGAAATAAATTTGTTACATTAAGCTACTCCTTATTTTAAGCGTATAAGTACTTTCCCATCAATACTGACGAATTCTATTCATTTACAGAAAAGGGAACGCGGTCGCATGCGTGTTCATCATTTGAACAATGTTAATAAAGCATTGCAGATCCTCGAACAAAATAACGTAAGTTCTTTTTTTTTAGGGGAACAAGAATAGTAAGCGGAAGTTAATAACTTTTGGTACACTTTCAGGTAAAACTGGTAAATATTAGTAGCAACGATATCGTTGACGGGAATCCTAAGCTAACACTCGGATTAGTATGGAGTATTATTTTACACTGGCAGGTCAGTCTTTATAGTTGGGTCAATTTGTCGAAGACAAAAGCTTTCGACAAATATTGAATACCTCTTTATTATCTACTGGTCGTCCGTGTAATTGTATGCTAAATAAATTGTTTATTCAGGTACATTACCATCTGAAGGATTTAATGACCGAACTGCAGCAAACAAATTTGGAGAAAACGCTTCTGGCGTGGTGTCGTCAGAATTCACAGGTAAAATCCTGTTCGCAACATTTTCTTTTTACACTGTTGCTAGGTACAAGCGATAAACGTGTTTTGTCTGATTTTATCATGAGCAGAATTACCCGGGGGTTGATATTAAAAACTTCACGACATCGTGGTCGGATGGTTTGGCGTTCAACGCGATTCTACACAAGTGGAAACCACATTTGTTCGATTTTAATAATATGGCCCGTAAGCATCCGAATGCCAGACTGGATCACGCTTTTCGGATTGCCCAGGAACAATTGGGTATTGAACGTCTTCTGGATCCAGAAGGTGAATTAAATGAGTAATGAAGTTGATATTAATATTTATTTGTCCATTTAAGTGCTTTATATGTTTAATTTTTTCTTTCAACAGACGTGAATACATCGGTGCCAGATAAAAAATCAATAATGATGTACGTTATGTGTTTATTCCAATTATTACCTCATTCCGGGGACGATATAGGCGAGCTCGACGTTTCGGTAGCAAGTGATGGTAGCCCGGTAACAACACCAGGAGCGGAGGTTTTTATTTCAATTATCTTTCCCTCCTCTAGCAATCGTATGTGTCTTACAAAAAACAAAAATCTATTTACAGAATACATTATCGTTTACAAATTTCGGAACGCCGGCCTCGAGACCAATGAGTCTAGCAACGAACGTGTCGGTGGAACTCGGTGGCTACCAAGTGGCCCTCGAAGAAGTTTTAACTTGGCTTCTCGAGGCGGAGGATAAATTGAATCATGCCCCGGAGCCTGGGACCAGTTTAGATATATTGAAGCAACAATTTCACGAGCACGAAACATTTTTGATGGAATTGTCCGGACACCAAGACGGAGTCGGCGCTGTGCTGGAGGAAGGCGCGAGATTGTTAGCGGAAGGTGGTTTGCACAAGGACGAGGAGCACGAAGTTCGCGTTCAAATGTCGTTACTGAATTCCCGCTGGGAAGGGCTTCGAATGCGTGCAATGGAAAGGCAAACTAAAATTCACGAGGTACGCTCGATGTTTCTCTGTAATTCAGCGTATAATTAATTAGTCACTGAATAATCACTGTTGAAATATATAATTTTGAACGATCGCAGGTCCTTATGCAAATGCAGCAAGGTCAATTAGATGCATTGCGGCAGTGGCTAACAAGGACGGAGGATAGGATATCGTTAATGGCAGCGATTGAATTAAATCAGTCTGCCTTGGACGAACAAATGAAACAGTTAAATGAATTGGAGCAAGACATCGAGGCTCAGCAAGGAGTTGTCGACGGTTTGAGGAATATGGTAGTCGTCGTGGACGAAGAAAACTCCGAAGCGGTTTATGCACAAATGGAAGATCAGTTGTCTGCTCTTGGAGAACGATGGACGCACATTTGTCAGTGGAAGGAGGAGAGGAGGCAACGTTTGCAGGCTCTCTCTTCCCTCTGGCAAAATGTCAACGACGATTACAAAAGATTAGTGTCGTGGCTGAGCGAAACTGAAATCACATTGAAACAAATGGAGGCGAATCCAGCAACGGAGCTCGGCGAGGTTCTCGAAAGGATAAAGAAGTTGCAGATTTTGAAAATGGATATGGAGGCGAATCATAGAAAGTTGACGAGTCTGCAGGAATCTGTTCAAGAGCTCGAGGGACAGACAACTTCGCCGGACTGTATCAATATATTGGAGAAGATCGAGAATTTGCAAGATCGGTGGGAGGCTGTTGGACAAATAATGGAAGTACAAACTCAAAGGGTAATTTAACAATTTGCATGTTACTTTTAATATTTCATACAATTTATTTCTTGCATAGCGGGAGAAATAATTGTGCCATTTTTTGTTTTTAATTAGATAACGAGTTCGGGATTCGAGTTCGATGTGAAATCTGAAAGGGAAACAACAGTAATTACAGGCAGCGAATGGATGTCCGAAACAGTAACGAGTATCGCTTATAAAGAAGAAATAGCTGCAACGGTATGAATACTTTACAAAGCTTTTTATTTAATTAATTGCTGTGTAATTTTTATTTTGTTTCACCATTGTTTTTTTTAGTCAACGCCACATAGCGATTCAAAGAAACGCCGCGTAGATAGTACAATTAAACACGAATTCGAAACTGCGTTACATAATCTATATAAATGGTTAGATTACGTTGATTTAGAAATCGGGCGATCCGAGGGAGTATTCGATGAATTAAGTGTCGAAGAGAAAAAGGTAGTTTATAACGATACGATAGCTGACATAGAGGCGCACAGGTATGATTACAACAGAGTTCTGGAGCTGGGAAAGCAGCTTCTCGACGAATTAAAAGAGGCCAATGAATCGATCGAAGCAGAAGAATCGAAACTCAAAGACGTACAGAACTGTTGGACGGCAACGAATAATCGACTGGAAGAAATAAAAATACGTATAGAATACTTGGAAGAAGTGAAACAATTTCGAACGGAATTGGCTAGTCTAAATTTAATGTTAGATAGCTATTCCAAATGGTTCGATTCCAATAAAGGAAATAGTCAAGTGGAGCAGTTTAGGGTGATTATTTATTCATTTTACAGCTTGGAAATTCTTTACAGGAAGACCTGCGTAAGATTTCGATCTAAATATGATTTCTATTTAGGTAAAATTAAAGTCAATGAAATCGCACGAAGAACGCATCAAAAAATTATTAGAGAAAGCCAAAGATTTATCGGAAAACCATACTGGTATTAACGAATCTGTTAACGTCAATGCTGATGTACAAACATTTGCTTCCAGCTGGGAAAAATTATATAAAACGTAAATAATATTTTTCTGAGTGTCAAATCGTAGGATCCATTAGGATGTATTTTAATAATTTTGTTCGCATTACTTTCAGATTATCCGAAAGGTTAAATGAATTAAATGATGCTGTTGATAAAACTCCGCCAAAGAAATATACCGATGCCGTTGCCAATCTTACTTCCTTTATTAATAATGTTGAAAGCATGTTACTGTCGGAACATATAGTTATGTCAGACGATCAAACAATGTCCGAGCAGCTGAAAAAGTTTAGCGATCTGCAGAATTCCTTGAAGGAGCATCAGGAGACTTTTAATTACGTGAACAGGCTTGGGCAAGAGTTAATAATGAAAACTGACGGCAACTCTCAGGGGCAGAGGCTCAAGGATGCTTTGCAGGATCTTAATACCAAATGGAGCGATATGCCTATAATACTCGAAGAGCGTCAGCAAAACTTATTAAGAGGTACTTCAGCGTCAATTAAAATTTTATAGTACTTCGCAAACCATTATTCAGAATTTTTTCATAAATTTTCATTTTTCTACAGATATGCAATCTTTAAAAGAATTTAATACCGAACTATCGGATCTCGAAAATTGGCTTACGAAATCGTATCAGTACCTAGAGGAATTGTCGAACGATAATGCGTCCAATGATATCGAAAGTATGGAACGGAAATTGAAGCAGGTTCAATCGTTTTGCGAGGATATAAATCAAACGAAACCCAGAATAGAGAAACTTCAAACATCCACAAACAGATTGCTCGAAAATTCCGAGCCGAAATTCGCGAGTGTGTTGAACAGTAAACTGGAAGATGTGTCGCACAAGTGGAACGCAATTGTCGATGGTGCTAAGAACTTAAACGATAAGTACGAGGACGCATTGAAGAAGAATGACGAAATAATAAATGGAATAGAGGATTTTACCAAGTGGCTGTCAGCCTTAGAGAAAGAAATACCCGGTGAAACGAAAGTAACGTCTTCGGTGGAATTGTTTCAAGTTCGCGGACGATATCAGACGTTAAAGGAGAAAATAGACAAGCGGGTGGAGGAATTTAGAAATCTTAATGAAATGGGTAATGATAAATTGTTGAGCTCCGAAGGATCCTCGGTGCAAGAGCTTGGCCGGCGATTCACGTTTTTAAATGCTCGATGGACAGACGTCACCGATCGTATTTACGAACGGTACAGAAATTTGCAAAATGCTAGTCACGAGTATGGTGAATTTCGCGCTTTGGTCGCGCAGGAGAGCGATTGGTTGGATAAGCTTGACAAGAGATTGAAGAAATCGACGGAAAGTGCTGCGGACGCTGAGGAAATATCAGAGGAACTTGATGTACGTATACTTTTGGGTAGTAACAGAAAAATTTCTTCGATTTATCAAAAATATAATGGGCTTTTACTTTGAAAAGGATTTGGAGAATTATATACGAAATCACCCAGAAGCGAGACTCGAAAAAATACAAGAAATTGGGAAACAGTTGGTCGATAGTAATATCATGACGCAGTCCATTCAAGCAGATGTAGAGAGTTTAACAAGTCGATGGGAAGCTTTGAACAATAAGGTATGTTATTTTTATAGCACATTTTATGCAACATGTACATTTAAAAACTGCTTGAAATATTGATGTTATTTCTTTAGATCTTGTTTATAACAAACAATTATGTATATTTTTAACTGCATGTATCATTACCGGCGGTCTCTTGAATACCTACACAAATACATTGATCGAGGAATTTTAATTTGATTAAATATTAAGAAATGGCTTTTGCCCATATCAGTGATTTGTGTGATTTGTTACTTGCCTTACATCTTAAATTAATACAAATTTTATTTCTTAATTAAATGTTAAATACATTTTGAGCATTAACATTTTACTCGATCTTATATAAGTATAAAAAAAAAATTGTGCATACCTTAATGTTGCGTTCATCGAGCACCATAGAAAACTAGAATTATTTTGAGTAGGCAAGGCAGCGAGCAAAGCTGCTGGAAGGATCGGTGAAGCAAGCGCAACAATCGGAAGGACGTATTCTCGCTCTTCAGCACTCCTTAACGCAAATAGATTCTGTACTAACTGCACGCCTTGACTGTGACCTTACCGCTGATGATTTGCCCCATGATTATCAGGTCTGTTAGCTAAATTTTTGTTACTTGTTACTTAAATGTACATAAAAGGGAATCGTGAATGTCTGCTGTAAATACATGTACAAAAACATAAAGTTTGTCCACGAGCTAGTTTTAGATCTCGCTTCGGATTTATACATTATCGAAAATTTTGCTACGATCTTAAATATGTAATTTTGCGATTCAGAAACTAATGGAAGAAATGGAGCATCAACGTTCGACCCTTCAAGAAATGGCATTGCAGATCGAATCGTACAAAGCTTCCGGGAAACAGGAAGCTGCACTTAGATTGCAAGAGCAGCTGACTCTAATTGAGAAAAAGTTTTCCGAAGTTCAAAAGAAATTCCAACGCTTTCGTTGTCCGTCGAACTTGGAGCCGAGACTATCCAGAGCTCTTCGTGAACTCAGAGGAATTGAAGAGGCGACTTGTTTGTTGGAATTGTCATCGGAGGATCCAGAAGCTATCGAGGGTCAACTTAAACATTGCTTGGTAAGTAGTTATATAAAGATCGTATCTTAGCTCTTTAAAGGATCGTAAATAATGTAAAACGTTCTTCTTTCGTTGCGAACAATAGCGCTTTTATCAAACATTAAGCGAAATTAAAAGCGAGATAGAAAGTATTATAGTGACCGGTAGGAAATTGGTCGAAGAGAAAAGTGTCGCTGAACCTGATAAATTTTCACGGCGGATCGACATGTTGAAAGAATTGTACAATAAGGTAATACGTGTACAGCATTAATTCGTTGCCCTTGTTTAAATATTTCTTCCTGTGTACAATTGCATACTTACCCATTCGTTGCAGCTGGGTTTGCATATAACTGAATCAAAATCATGCCTGGAAGCAGCTTTAGATTTGTCTCGCGATATGTATAAAAACATGTCCTACATTAATATGTCTATCGACAGTATCAATAAAGAATTAGACACGCAGAAAAATATGCCCGACCTTCCAGTTAACGCAATATATGTAAGAGTGAGTATAACGAAATGCATAACTAAATTCTGATTTGATTAGCAAGGTATCTCACACGAAAGTAAACGATAAATTGTTGTTATTAGGAAACTCTGACAGAAGTTATTCCACGACTAAACGTTGTCAAAGAGAAGGTGTTAAATTCTCAGGAGGAATTCTCCAAACTTTGCGACCCCATGTATTTGGAGCAATTGAAAGAGAAATTATCCGATGTCGTTACTAGATTAGCGAACACCGAGAAGAGATTAAGACTCTGCAATGTTTCTGAGGTAAGTAAATCGCCTGCAAGAAATCGATGCAGCATTAAAAAAACAAATCGTACTTCTAGGAGGAACCCAACGTTGATGAGATAAATGCGTGGCTTTTGCAAGTCGAAGAAAAATTGAATAAGTTGGATGGTGTTCCTGTGGATGAATTGACGGAGAATCACTTCGAACAATGCAAGGTAATTGTTGATATAATATTGTTATACTGCGTTATAAAATACTGCGTGATATAATATTGTTATTTTTCACTACTGCGATGTTCTTTTCGTGTTCCTTTTTTAGGCAGTTCAGAGCGAAATGATCGAGACAAAACCAAAAGTTAATCAGTTGCAACGTTATACTTATTATCCGAAAGTGGCGGACGTGTGCAGGAAGTGGGAAGATGTTTCTAGTAGAATACAAGTAAGATAATTTATTCGTGTATAATAAACATATAAATATCATTCATTGCTTTATTTCTCATTGCTTGTATTGCTTGTTCTTTATCTTAACAACCGGTATATGTAATGCTTGTGCTTTATAGTACCATTACGTATATCTCGCCGAGGCAAATTTTCAATGATACATGTAATATTTTGATTTCATTAGTAATTAATAATGTAACAGTTTTCAGTTGATAAAACAACTACATAATCTCGATATTTTATCGTCTAAGATTTTTAATAATTTATTACTGTGCATTTACGTTTTAGTTAATTGTGTGTATAAATGTTTATTAGACAATCCTTTAAAGCTAACTGTAACCGTATGCCTTCTAAGTTTGATCACTATTTATTATGTATATACACGGTACTTCGTTACATGAGTATTACAGTAAGGTACATGCGTGCATTCTAGTGAATTTTACGAAGTACATTCGTCCTGTCCAAGAGGTGTCTCTATCTATGTAAATAATACTGCCATCATTAATAAAAAGTCGGACATAGACTATGGTGGATGGAAAAAAAAACTTATTATCGATCAATCATTTATGACATTGTCTCTCCCCTTGTATAGAATTTGGTACGGAAGTCTGAATACGATATGCAAAGCAAACACGACTATGGAATGACCGAGAAACGTGCTCCAAGTTTTCGTACTGGTGATGGATACACGCGAAAGGAAAAGCTTTGTCTGCACAATGAAATGCATTGTCACTCATTTTTTTTTTGGCCATGCTTGATATTGTCACACCATTAACAATGCTCTTTCGAATTAACCATCGCCTGTCCATGATGTTTCTGTTACCTATCATGTTTTCGCAGGAATGGATCCACAAAATCACAGACAATTTATTAATAAAAAGTAAGGTGGGAGAGACAAAGGGGAGAGACAATCATGGACGCACGAAACTGTCGAAACAGCCGGATCATGCCTCGTTGCAGCTGGCTAAAAAAGAGAATAAATTGATAGACGAGAATGAGGAGATATACGGAATAGGATATCTTAATCCTGCGTTCGATGAGAGTCAGTGTAACGTTGTCCGTACACCGGAAACTTCGCCGATCGATATCGTTCATCGAAGCCGGAAATCCTCCGTGCAGTCTGAAAAAGTCAAAGCCAAAATCGTAGACGTTAGTAGAACGGTTAGACGAAAGTTAGACATGAGTTCTGTGCCCGACGTTGTCCAAACTTCTCAACCGCAGATCGTACATATCGATGACGATGATGATCGACATTCTTCATCTCCCGATGCCGATGTGTACATGCCCGATGAAGAATTCTTCTTATCTAAGAATAGCACGTTGTTCTCTCAAGTTTCCTCCAATACGCTGGTCACGTCAGATTCGAAACCGTTCAACGTGTGTAACGCTCAGGCGAACAATCCTTTCCGTATCGTAGAAGTGAAAGAAATGGAGATAGTTAAATCGATTGCATCTCCCGAGGATCACGTAATATTACCAAGCGCGAACGTCAGTGTAGGATTAATGCCCCAGGTTGTTGAGAGGGTAGAGATTATCGAGGACACGGAAACAGAACCGGAATCGGTGGACACCGATACGGAAGACAAGGAAACTAGAGCAAAAATTTGCAATGTAATTAGTAGCGGGAGCCAAGTGATTGGTAGCAAGAAAAAAGAGCTGGTTCCTATTTTAAAGAAGAATAAAGGAATAGATCCGTATTCTCAGAGAGGTGTTAAGAAATTAACTCTTAAATTAGACATTGATGACGTATCATCGGGAAATCAAATCTCGAGCTCGATACCAATAAAAGCAAACGTAGCCCAAATGGATTCACAATTGCCTTGCACAATAGATAGAACCGAAAAATCTTGCGCATTGCGAGATAAGGATAGCATCGCTGAATATCTTATACTGGACGATAATACAAAGGCGAGTTCGAAGAGTACCATCGATGCTCCTTCCCTTCCATCACCGATTAGTCCGCCGAAAAGAAGAAAAGGGGACAACGATGGCAGAGGGTCGACGGCTGAAAAAGACGCCGATTTTTCAAAATTACGAAATACCGAGAACGCTGATACTGAGAGAAATACAAGATCGTCGATATTCAAACGTGGCAGAAGTATCTCGAAAGACGATACTCTGGAGGATTGTGAAAGCTTCTATGGAAGCGATAAAGAGACAGATGATATTTTAATTTTCTCCGATGACACAGAAATCGATGTAGGAAGTTCCAGTTCGGACGGGGAAGATCTAAATTTAGGGGAACATGTTGAGCACCTCTTGGGCAAGGTAATTCGAATAGCGCGCATCTTTGCCAATTGTAAGTCGTACGATGTATGTTTTGTGCTATTAATTATGCACATTGCAACGGTAACAGCTACGATCTTAAGCTCTCGTAGATAACGACAGGTGAAGGCTAACATTGCGCGAATAAATTTAATATTTATTTTCACTTTTGAAAAACTTTGTTCCATATAGATACAGGCTGAGAAGTTATCGCAGGAGATCCAACAAAAGGCGGGGGCAAGGTATACCACAGATAAAAGGTCTTACAAAGCTTCAACCAGTTTGTCGAGGACTGGCTTGGAGAAGAACATTTTGGAATTCGAGCAAGCTGCCCAATTGATGTTGCACAGAATGGACGTTATGCTGATGAGTATCAGCGGGATTAGCAATGAAAAAGATCCTACTAAGCGTTTGGAGGTTTTTATCATTTTGATAATCTTCTTGCACAACACAATTTCTCATATAAAAAATGCAATGCACATTTTTGTATCTCAGGTACTAAAAGGCGAAGTTAGTACTCTCGCGCCAGACGCAGCAGCTTTGATAAGCAAAGGCGATGGTCTAGTTATGACGGTGCATACGTCCGATCCTGCTAGGGCTGAGAAGATAAAAAATGAGCATCAAGATAAGTTAAGAAGTAAATGGCACCAAGTTATGGCGGAGATAGAAACGAGGCGCGTACAGGCGCAACGAGGGGAAGAAACGTTACGGCAGTATAACGATATTGTGGCGGAGTTTGAAGACTGGTTTAGGGATGTTCCGTTAAAGCTTGAACAAGTGAACAACTGCGAGGGCCAGTTGGAATTGTTCACCGTAGAGTTCGACGCTAAGCAAGAGCAGCTTCACAAATTAAACGACTTGGCCATTGAATTGAAAAGATTGAATGTTGGATACTCCGAAGCTGCTCGTTATAGTATCAACAATAGGTGGCAGGAAGTCAGCACGCAATTCAAAAGATACAGTGGTAGGAAAGAGAAGGAGAAGCATGTAAAGGATAAGAAAGTTGACGTGGTAGGTTTATATTTTTATATTTGCAAGTTACTCTCGTTAAATATATTTCATCTTTAGTATTATTCATCCCAGGATGTCGGAGGCGTTGACATGCAAGAATTCACCTCAAGAGTTAATAAAATTAGGGAAGCTGTCGTGACTGTGACAAGATCTTTAAACTCTGTGCCCCTGAATGGTGATGATTACGAAATGTTTTCGAGCCAGGAGGAATGTTTGAAAAAAATTAGCAACGCGTTAAATATTCTTAAACCGAGCATCGAGGAGATCAACTCTGTGTTTGAAAATGTTGCCTCGTTGTTAAGAAGAGATCAGGCGGAGCAGATCAGACGTTTGGGCGATAAATTGCGAGACGAGTGGATCAATGTTAATCAGAGCTACGTGGAAAGACACAATCGCTGGAATAAATGCTGCGAAAAGTGGAGAGAACTACGCAACACGTGTCGAACATTTTCCGACTGGCTGGATAAAATGGAAGAGTCATTGAAAAAATTAAATTCCCCGAAAGTATCAAAAACGAAGATCTTCGAATTGGAGCAGGAAGTTTCAAGGATGCAGAGGACTATGAACAATATTAATGTTTCAACTGCTAGCATTTTAACTCGCGCTAAAAGCGGTGACATGATGGAACTGGAGGAATTGGTTGAAACCATAAAGACTCGTTGGCAAAGCATCGTAACCGATTTAAACACGCGCAAAGAGAAGTATGTTTCAATTATAATTTATATCATTAAATGCATTATTCATAGTTTCGATTGATTTTATACGTTAACGCGTAAAATTATAGTTGGAAGTTTTTAATATACATGGAGCAGTGAAAGCTAAACCGTGTCTCCTATCGAGCTATTTCAGTTGTGATTTGCCTTTGCTGGTGCCGTGATCAACTTAGAATAGCCTGCATGCATTATAGAAGTACGAATAACAATTTAAATTGAATGTGAATGAAACCTTTTATTTTTTCTATATTTTTTAAATATTTTAATACTGGACGTCAATATTTCTCTAACTTGTCGCAGTGATATTAGTGCATAAAAATTTGCTACATTGTATTTAAAGAATCTGTATTTTTATTTAAGGAATATTGGTATGGAAAAGAAAGTAAATAATGATAACAGAGTTTTGGAGAGTGCTTACAACATTTTGGAGCAAATCAATTCCTTGCTGGTATCGGCAGCAAATCCTTCGGACGAGACCTCCTTATCGATTAGGTTGTCATTAATTAAGGTACGTTTATATATCTATAAAGAAATTAACTGTTCACGGTATGATAAAATATGGTTGTTACGATAGAACGTGCACGTAATATGTCTCTAACACTTTTTTCAACGAACTTCACTTATAACACAGAAATTTATATATGGAAATTAAATTACTAGATATTTGCATTGATTTATATTAACACATGTTAAAATATCAATTTTACACAAGGCAATGGCCGCGATGACGTTATTAAATAAAGTGAAGAAACCGAGCCTAATAATACCGTCCATGTCATGACTGCACAAACTCAACTGTGCCAAGACATAAATAGCAATGAACTTTTACTTTTTCTTTCTTTTGTTAGTAAATATAATAGCTATTACATTGTTACGTTCTGATGAGCGAATAATTTTCCAAAACGACCAAATTGAAATATCATTTACAGGCCAGGCAAGAGGAACTTTCTTCTCGGAAAAAAGCGTTGCAGAATTTAATAAATCAAAGTGGAATTCCATCGGGAGAAGATGAGTGTAACAAATTACTCACGGATATGGACAAGGTATGAGTCATCAATTTTTTGAGTAACATATGAATTTCTTAAAATTCATTTACATCATTTGTACTCATACTTTAGGCTAACACGAGTCTTTCCAATCATCGCGAGTACGTTGAAAATAAACTAACATCTCTTAAAAAATATATCTGCACTCTGGATGCAGTTATGGCTTGGGTCATGGAAACTCGAACGAGAATAAATATATCTCGGGAACTACCGCAACCGGAACGAGCCGAAGTTATCAATAATGTTATGGTAGGTGTTCGATTATTTATTAATTTCAACAAAAGCTGATATAAAAAAAAGAAGCTGAGCGAACAATATTTTGTATGGCAGACTAAAGTTGAAGATCGAGGGATGGAGGTAAAGGACGTGCTAGAGAATTATACCAATTTGGAAAAAGAATGCGAGTCCGCGAAGCAACCTATTTCTGTGGAATTGCAAGTAAGGAGAATCAAGGGTGTAGTCTTTAAAGTTCCTATAACAAAAATGATGTTTCAATTCAACACAATTTTCAACAGGAAAAGTTGAAAAAATTAAGGGAGGACTGGCACTTCGTGAAAAACAGTGGAGAGCCGAAGGTTCCTGAGATGAAATCAACCGCGGCGCAAGGAATCGGTGAGTTTCTTTATCACCAATTTTTTAAAGATCTTGAATTCGTGATGTATATTCGCCACGTTAAGCGCAGGCTCTTCACCGAATAGCGGCTGCTTTTTTATTTTCGTTTCTCGATCGATCCAGAAATGCATTCGGAATAGGCGACAGCGATAAATTTCCCCGGGTCGTCCTGCTTTGAATCGGCACAGTGTGCAGCGACCATTGAGCTTCGCTCTTGATAGCAAACAAATTGACGTCATAAACCTCACCGCGAGAATTTAATGTATTTAACGCGTTATAAGTCTCGGTTATATTTTTCATTTAACGTCAGGAACGGTTCGCTTTTCAGCCACCCAGTAGCTCCCGCTTAATCTCTTTCCGTTATTAAAGAGAACTCGGCTCGCCCGGGGCTCGGGAGCCACTAACGCGTTGAATTAAAATTTCGCGGCGGAGCGCATGATTCGGAATCGCGTTTGGGTTAATCGCGAGGCCCGGGATGGAAGAACGCGAGATTGTTGATCCAAAAGCGGAGAGCTTAACGGAAAGGTCGAGGGTTTGTAGTATAAGCGCGATCGTCGGGCCGCATAATGAGCGGATAAGCCGTCTAATGTAGTCGTGGTAGAACACCGGCGGATTGAAGATAGCTGAGGCTTCGTTGTTCCCCCGGTCTTCTCCATCCTCTTCCGTTTCCGACGTTTCCTTTCCCCGTTGTCAGCCACCTCCGTTAGAAGCGGCATTACATCGAAGATGAAATCAGACTCGCTTGACGAAAGTTTTGCGAGTTTACAAACGAATTCAGTTTGACCAAACACACTCAGATAATGTTATTTCCTGAAGTTTTGCAATCGCGTCAATAGGCTTGAACGGTTTCCTGCGCGAAAGGAAACTGTGTGATTGAATGTATGAGAGAGAACAGGTGGGTTCGTGAGGGCTGATCGATTGGAGAAAAAAATTTAGGCACGTTCTCTTCGTGTTTCTCGGAGGAATTTATGGGATATGTACGGGGCTCGTGCTGTGTTTCCCATATCGAATCACTTCCAGCGGCTCATCCCTCATCTTGATTAAATATGTAGCATTAGCCCACCGTTTCGCCAGGTAGATTTACAATCTATAAATGTGTTTAGTCATTCCATCTCTATGTGCATGGAACTATAACCAGAACAATCCTTAAATAATAATCTTTCACGAGAGATGAATCGTCGAGGAATGAAGGTTTAATGTATTTGTATTTCTTTCGCAAAAACTCCCGTGTAAAAATTTAGACGTTTGTTAGCAGGCGAAGCTTTTTTTTTTTTTAATACGATGCTGAGGTGGAATCTGGCAAATCGCGAGACCGTGTTCGTTGCGCGTTAGCAGTGATAATAAAAACACGGATACAATTTTCGCTCTCCACCGTGTACGAGAAATATCGGATGATCGTGTCGCCGTGTGCTGACACAGGGAACGTACTGTATGACGCTGTGCTAATTGCAGCACGTTGTTGTACGAGAGACAGCTTTTTATACCGCGACTGGTAATGACATCCGCCCCGCGCAGCTGACCCTCCATTATTTCTCGCCGGTGTTTTTCTATCGAACGAAATCCTCTCTCCTGGCAGGAGAGCCCGTCTATTTATCCTGGCCCGAATTTCGCGTATCAAAGGGGTATACATTCAATCCCCTTCGTCATAAACGCAATCGGTTCTGCTCCCAGCAATAATTCCTTCAGACTCTTGACGGGAATAATGAATCTCGAGATGAAACGGCGTGGATCGAACCGTAGTGTGCTTTATGCAACGCGATCGTTCCATGGGATTTGCTTCGGCAGAAATCTGTTATGGCTAGGAGTGTCCGCCTGAGCGGAAAGGTGGGATGTTGACTTATTTAGGAATCCTTATGCGTCGAACAATTAGAGAACCGACTATTCCAATGATTTTACCATTCGGCCAGTCGTATTTAAGGGGAAGAAAATTCTCTCAAAATACTCGGCAAACTATGCTTCATACGCGGGACTGAATTTTCCCCCGATTTCAACGAAATATAAGCAGTATAGGTACCTCGATGCTCCTCGAAGAAGCGAAAGGAACCGTGGGGGGTTGCTAGGGATTTACGTCGAAAGTAAGACGGAGGAGCACTTCTCCGGGATCTAATAAGAGTCAGCTTAGCCGTGAAATTTTATTGTACTACGAAGAAGCCTCCAGTGCTGATGGGGTGGTTTCGTCGTACCATACGTTCCAGCTACACGTACGTATGAATGCCCCGCGGGTCAGAGACGGGCTGGGTGGTGCGTAATATAGGACAGTAACCGTCTATACAACATCACCGGGTACATAGGTTCTGGAGAACAAATGACGAGGGGTAGACGGATGGTTGAAATAATGGTTTTTTGGGGAGCTGCGCTGGACACTGAAATATGTAACTTAACCGTGACCACGCATTACCCGGAATGAGATTTTGCATTAAAGTCTGAATGTGAAATTATAATTTAAATTCTCGTTCCGTGGCTGCGTTGCAGAAAATTATCATACGTCATGTATGTATATTTCGCGAAATCTAATTTCACCGAATAGCTTTTTTGTTGTTTCCGTAAAATAATTTACTTACTGTCTTACACTTTATTCATCCAAGAAGCGTGTACAAATTTCCTACGAATCGTTAACGTACATTATAAATTTCTTAATACACAAAAGTGTGCAAATGTTATTCGTAAACGTGTGCAGGCAGAGTCTCGATACATGCATCGTAACGAAATGAAACTGGCGCGGATTGAAGTTTAATCCTCCATAAAAAATAGTCGAATAGAAACACCAACAAGTGCAGCATGCCGTAGATGATGTAAAGCCATATTATGAAGTTAACCGAGGGCGATGTCCTGTCCTCGCGTGGCTCTTCCATCGTCTCGTGCAAGAACGTGTAAGAATCCCTGAAGTCGCGACGTTATTGTCAAACAAAAATGTGATTTAATATACCTTTGAATCACGTGCGCGAGGTAACCCTTGCCGCTTTAACTCCGTTCCCATTTTATACCTGTACCGCTCTCTTAGCGTTTCTGATCGCACCGGCGTGACAAACTCTTTCAATCATTCGACCCTTGAGACCTTTCATGGGTGATCGAATGATTGTGCGTCGCGTCATCACAGTTTTATTCGGATCGCGGTAGCTGGGCATGTATTCGGTTGTCTCCGAGGCAACTACCAGCTTCTTGTGCTCGAGATTCCTCGTTAACGAGATCAAACGTTTCGTGTACAGATCGACGATAGCCTCCTCGAGTATAAGTACCTATTGATTCGTTTCCAAAATGAAGGAAAAGGGTTCTTTTTCATTGGGGCATTTCACGGACAATAGAGATCCAAACGGAAAAGAAGTTGAAGGGACTACCTGAGGTTTCTTCACGAGTTTCCCGAGCCAGTCGGGTATCGAGGTGGTGGTTTTACAAAATATTCTCTTGCTCAAGAATTTGCCATCTTTAATCTCTCTGTGCCACGTGTCCTCCGATAAAACGTGAGCCGCGTACGGATTCGGATAACGCTTGAAGAACGCTTTGCAGACGGCCAGCCAGCAGTGCGGAAGAACTGTTACCTCCGCGCTCTCCTTCATTTACTGAAACTTGAAATTCTCACGTGTAAGAACCGAAGTTGCGCGAACGCGATCATTCGTCCGCCAGCTTCTCATTGTCCGCCTTTCCTTTTTATGGTTCTCATCGTATAAGTTCTCTCGCCACGAAAAACGTGGGGCGTTCGCGTGAATCTATGGAGTTACTGACGCTTACTCCTTCATTCATGCACCGCATCGAACGCCGACCGTTCCTCCACCCTCCCTTATATTCTTGCAATTCATTAGTGAATCGTCAGGCGCTTCATAAACAATGGATAAGGTCCCCTCATTAACGTAACTTCTACGATAATAACGCTCCCATGATTTTAAATGCCTTTGTCACTCTGCCTTTTTTCTCCTTTCGCGAACAATCATCGTTACTCCCCGCATACAATCACGATCCAGAGCGGTGTAATTCACCCCGCCTGACTTTCGTACACCATCAAAGTTCTCCAATTTTTAGAATAATTAGGTTAGCAACGTCGATTTTACATTTCACCTGTTCGTTTCTTTTCCATTGATTCTTTCTATTAAAACCACACCCCTCAAAACCTATCAACTATACCTCATAAAGTGGTGTTTCCAATTTTCTTCGTTCAACCCTTCATAGAGCTTCGCTATCTGAACTATTCTAGTACAATCAATTTTGATGCGACACGCGTCTCGATGAGATTCTTCTTTGTTTAAAAAACACGAGTGCCCCGAGCATTACTTCACCCCAGAGCCAGAGATCTCGTGCTGCGATGTTAAACCACGGAAGTTTCCAGGTAGCTACATTACGAAACATTTAGGAGGGTTCAGATATCGCAAGGGAAACGCATCCCCCTAACGATGCATTAACGCCACGGTGCTTTCACGCGTGTTTCAATACACGTGTACACCCGGCAGATTTTAACCCCACAATGTAACCTGAAACGCCCTTTGCTGGGCACCAAATTGAAGATACTATCTGCATATGGATATATTCTGCAGGAAATTACCGAGCATATACTTATGACGTATTGCACGCCAAAGGGCACGATTGTTGCGCTCTGTGTTGATACGAAGTCAAGAAATGGAAAATTGTTGTCTTCGAGTTCCAATTTGGATCCAAATTTTTCAATATTTAAATTCGGTATTCAAAACTTTCAACATTTACATTTGTATCCAAATGTTTATGTACTCAAATTGAATAGCCTCGCGTACAGATATCCAAGCTGTGCACAACGTCGGAGAACGGGTAAGCAGAAGTTACCAATGCGAAGGGAAGAACCCTCTTATACGCACGCCGAACTCCGGCCAGGGGTGGCTTTGCCTTCACGAACCAAAGTTTGATTACTGTTTTCACTGCGGGACCGCGATAGAGGTGCAATACGTACCGCTGTTCTAACAAACTCGATACATACTTGCGTGGTTACTTCACCGACGTTTCTATCCGCGCGGCTCTTGCAGAACTTACTTTTTCTAGTGCGGTTTGCTCACGGAATAATGCGTGGCATGTTTTATTATGTGGCCTCGTTTTATTACCGTTGTCGGTATATCTATACATTTGTTGTTCCTCTAAACATTGACAGAGGAATTTTCTTAACGCGTGACCATTCTGAACCTTAACTTGCAATAATCTTTGAGTGCTTTGTTTAAAGTACTGCCGAGAATATATCTTATTATTTCCTGAGATACTTAAATATTTTTTTAACAATCCTTCGTAAGCGTTTCTTCGTGGTGTAATCACACTCTGGTAGTTCAAGCCGTTACGCGGATTATTATCTTTTCATAGCTGCGTTAAAAAGACGTAACACGTGGCCTTCTACCACCCATCGTTGTTCCTCGGTTTCCTATAACCCGCTCAATTCTGTCGGAGGAGATGTATCGTATCGCTCGTTAAATCGTCGCGTAAATTTAATAACGTTACAACGTTAATTCAGGACATGGACCAGTCTGCGCCTCCGTTTGACGCTCGTTAGATCGGCGTTCGTAACGACCTTTATAGCTTCCCACTGAACGGTAATGTCGATGTGACGTGACGATACAGCGAGCTTTCCTTGTCCTTTTATTGTTCGAGCGACGTGAGCTCGAATTAATCACGGTCACCGATCATGAGCCCGCGAATTTCGTCTTATCAGATGATTCTTTTATGTTCTTCGCGTGTCCGTGGTCGTTCAAACATTCCCTGGAATTTATTTCCCTGCGTCATAGTTTCGCTTCGTACTCGAAACCGACGACGACGTAATTAATTCGCGACAGTCGCGATCGCCCGGAGAATTTCCCTCGACAAGTTCCGGGGATGGAGATGGGAAGGGATATTTCCCGAATAGGCAGCATCGGGTTAGAAGGAAAACTTTGATTTGACTTGCACGCGACCGCGCTCGCACGAGAGCGCCGCCGCGCCGGGGGTTGTTTCGTCATCGGACAAGTAGCGGTTACCCCGTCGGAATTAGAATTCTTGCCTGCGGCGTAAGATCGGCACGAACTTCTCCGCGGAATTGTCGCAAGTTTTCTTCCAGCTTAAAGCTTCCAGGCAAACTTCGAATCCTTCACCTCTAATCTTTCCACAAACGTTCCCCGCGATTGGTTTTAAAAAGTACCACACATCACTTTTCTGCGCTTCGTGAGCTACGTTCGGATTCTATTCATTCAACCGTTTGTCCCGAAGGAAAGTCGCACGAAAGTAAGGGGCGTAGTTTCTTCCAATTTACCGACGACGCTGTCGTCGTTGGATTTCGCGGCCGTTCCCTGGTAGAAGTTCTCCCGATTGTGCTCGCACCGCTGAGGCGAGGATGGCACGGGGGAGTAATACGCGAGCGTTCCAGAATCCAGAGTTTCGCACGGAGGGAACAATGGACAAGATTAATGGCAAACGGCGTTTGCGTGGGGCCAGTGCCGAGGATCCCGAACACAGGCATAACGAGAGGTCGGTCTTGGATAATCTGTCTTGCGGTGTTGCTGGGAAGCATCGCGTTTGCTGGATTATTGGAACGTTTATGGGGAGAGTTTGATATCACGGCTGGATTTTCGAAATCAGCTTGCAAAGTCCTCGCCGCCCGCCGCTCCGCCTCGAGCATATTTCATATCCGCCGTGCGATTTTTTGGGTTGAAATGCTATCCGATATCGCGGCCGAGGAAATGATTCACGCCGGCCGTGACTTCATCTGCGCTTCGAAAGAGAAATAAAGGAGGGATTTTATTCAACGCTTCGATGTTTAAATTTGTTTTTACAAAAGGCATAGACAAGTCGCGTGTTTTCATTTGTGGTTGTAGTTTAAAATAATCGCGTAGTTTTTTGTTTGTAATGGCACTCTGATACAACACCTATGCACTCCAGAATTGAATCGAAACGAGATGAGGTATAAAGCACTTGTCATATTATACTCCTCTCGTTTGTCTGTTGAGCGATATCCACTCCATGTTACACGTACAATTCTATCGTCCCCTGTTGCACATCCCATTCGCATGCTTGGAATAGGCTATCGAAAAGGAAGCTTTGATTTCCCATTTACTTTTCTCCGGCGACGAGAAACGTGGAACTGGATCGCGTGAGATTGACGTTCGTTTTATCCGTACGATTGAAAGCCATTTGTCGATACCCATAGCGGTGATGGTCCTCGCTGTAAATGCAATTCAACGCTCGCGAATCGAGAATTCTAATAGGCTATAATTTCTCAACTGATCGTCGACCGTTCCTCTTGGCGTTTCATCAAAGACAATCGATAAGATTTTCCCCCAGAAAATTCATTTGTGGATTTACAAGTATGTAACAAAAAAAAAAAAACGGAAAGGAGAAAAGATTGAACGAATAGATGATGGTTCTTCTTACGTACCGGTTTATTCCAAGACATATTTGTAGAATACCGTGCCTCCTGTACTTACGACGAACCAGGGAATAGGATATTGAAAAAGCCCGGCCTCGCATTGACATGCTGCCGTTTTTCCTTTCCGCTTCTTCGCCCTTTCTTCCTCGATTCTCGTTCCGCCTTTAGCTCAGGATGAATGCGCGCAAGGGTGCCGCGAATAGGTAGCAGGTGCGCCATGTGAATTTATCGCAGCAAAGGACCCCGACTTATGAGCGCTGCTTGTGATCGGAACCGCTCGAAAAAGCTCACCCCTCGGCCAGTGATCGATAATATTCAACGTCGAACTAGGCGGTATCCGGATACTCTTCATTTCAGGATCGATAGATTTTGTTAACCTGAGTGATTTTTCCGGGTTATCATTATTTGCCCTTATCACCATCGTTGCGAAATTATCATTATCATCCTGATTTATCGATACGCTCGCTATTTTTCGTTCCTCAAGCTCGAGAGAAACTTGTACGTAGATTAGAATCTTACCCCCTGCTTCATTAACGAAGTAGGGGTGTTTCATATGCTCGAACGTGTAATTTCATACACGGGGTGAACCAGCCTTCCGCTCATAGCAAGATATATGTTTTTGGTGCAAGAAACGTTCTCGATGTTGGGGCACGGTGGTAAGAGGGTGAAAAGTAAAGCTGAGACGTTGGAAACATTTGAAATCAGTGCGCTCCCCCTCCCCTCTCCGGGGACACCTCGTAAATCGTGCGCCTCGTTGTTGGCGCCTTTCCACGTGCCACCCCCTGTCCCTCTGGCATCTTTCCGTTTTCTCCCCGTGTCTCGCGTTTTCTCCTTCTTTGTCCCTCGCCACGCACGAAATCCGGGGAAATCGGAGAAAAATCGCGTTATCGCTAACCCGTGAAACAGAAGCCGTAACAAAAGGGGACCGGGGAGAGTTTAGAGCGCTCGGGGCGAAGTATTCTTGCATCGCCAGAAACAGAGTATCGCCAGATTTATATATTTTTTCTCTTATTCCCTTCTTCGCGCAGCTGTAGACTTTTCTTTTTTTTTTTACGACGGAGTCTGAAATACGGCGATCATTTCTCGCAGAATTATCGACGATGATAAAAGGCGAACAGTAGCGTTGGAATTTTTTCGTCTTACGCCCTTTGCGTCTCTGAACGTCGCCGAAGAAGGCACTACTGGTGCTGCAGTCATGATAGAAAAGATGCACCTCGTCTCTTATCGAGAAAGTGGAACCCAGTCTTTTTCATCGTTTCCTTACGTATTCTACGTTCTCGACAAATTCAAAACGGAGGCTGTAGCTTTCGGTGCTCGTTGAATTATTTGGATTTTACTGCTTGTTCTTTGTCCCGATAAGAAACAGATTCCCTTCATCAGTCGAAAGCTTTCCTACAGTTTTCGTGTGTCGCAGATTGCAGAATGTCTCTGCACCATGTCTTCTTCGTTCTCCAGGCGATTTTCATCCCCTTGCAGTGCAGTCGAGTTTCAAGCGTAATCCGCCCCAGTATTCGAAAAAGTATCTAGGCGCGCGTCAGGAAAAATGAAAAGTTACAAATGAGAGAATATTCCTCGTCCCCGGACGTGTGTTCGTCTTTCCTCGCGACGCGTTCGCCGGCTTGTGTGTTCGCGCAGTAATTTCGGCGGTCGTGGTACGTCTGCTCTCTTTTGCAAATATTGATCGTGAAAAAATAGTTCGTGTCTCCGATACGAAGGCACCGGGTTCCACGGTGCAACGGAATCGAATCGACGATCGTGAAATCTGGATGCTGTGCGTATCATTGTACCCAGCGAAAATATTGACTGTTCTTCGATGCACATTCAATCTTCTCTATCTCCATTTAAAAAATACAAAAATTCCAAACAATTATGTAAAAAGTTATTGGAAAAGAGTACGAAAGGAGTAATTGTTTCTTTTTTTGTAAAAATTTGATAGCACGATTGGATGGATCGAACGAGTTCTAATAAAAGGTCAACGCAATTTGATTGAAAATCGAATTTTGTTTTTTTTTTTCGTAAGAAATATATCCAGCAGCCATTAAACGTTACAACAGCAGAACAATTCTACGCTTCTCTGTCCAAGTTTTATCGTGAACGATAATAGGGGCTCGGTTCGGTTGCGAAATTGAATGGCCATTTGGTGGACCGCAAAACGTGTGGGACGCGAAGGGTTATAATTTATGTATGTATATCGCATGCATGAACGGCGTTGTTGTCACCAAAGTTAAAACGAATGAGAAACGCCGGGCGATGTCGATCCCAGTTAATCGACTGCAAGCACTTCGCCCCGACCGGGATCATTTCCGCTAGGAACGCTTCGCAAATTGAGTCCGCCACGGTCCGGCGAATTAATGTCTAATAGTCTGTTCCGTGGATGGAATTAATTACTTCAACTTCAAGCCGTTTATATTAAACGCGTGGATTTAACCGTTGTGAAATAACGATGCCAGTTACGTTAGTTTCACCTGTTCCACGTTAAAATGGCCCAGCGCTCCATCATTAAGTTCCCATTAGTCGTAATTTGTAAATACTCGAGAGAGAATGTTTCGCACGATTCTTGGTGCTCGAGCGAATTGGGTAATTGAAAGCCTTATGCGAGTGGGAACCGGGCTTTAGCAGCCCGATTAAATGAAATTTTGCTAACGCAGTCGGGGTTTTTAATCGTGCAGATTTTTCTTTTGGAGTGGCCTGCGAGACTGACGGATCAATTTTAGATAACGTGAAATTAAGTCCTTGGGAGATGAAGTGGTAGTACTCCTCGAGGAGTTAAAAGTTGTATTCGGGGTTGAACTTGTTACGGCGACGATAGGAAAAAAGAAGCTGGGAGAATATTATTGATTCCTTGTTGCACTCGTAGACTCATTGTGTTCGTGGTACTTAGAGCTGGAGTACTCTTCGGGCCACTCGTGAAACATTGATTCCAGTCGAAGCTTTTTTCGGGGATACGTACTTCTAACAGAAGAACCATGCCAACTGGATCAAGTTTTATCTCGTACACCAATGCGTCTTGCTATCATTGATCAACGATTTCATCATTTACCATATTTTTATCAATTGTCTATTAAAGTAAACCATTTCTAATTTAGTATCAATACTTCCATGCCTTGTTATCATGCTTGAATCATGATACATCTTCCCATTTCGCTAAAAGCATCCTTGGAAGTGCGCTCACGTTGCGAATCGAAATGCCAAAGGCATTACGGGCAGCTCTCGGGTATGATTTTCACCCGAAAGTCGTGAGAATCACTTCGGCAATGCGAACTCTGTTGGACTTTCGGAATCGTTACGGGACCGGTGTCGAAAATGGGCCGGTTCGGGCCGCCTGGCTCTAAAGTGGCTATATCTTCTCGTGTCAGGAGGCGAAGTCAGGGAGATGTCGGGTGACATTGACCGCGGGAGCAACCCCCGCGGAGGGTGGACAAGGTTTTCGCTGGCGCGTGGAAACCGCGCTTGCGCCCGTCACGTTCTCGTGCAGCCCCGGTTCGCGAAGAAAGGGGCGACGGGGTAAAACACAGTACGACCCCGGACGACCAAGGGGTAACGACACGTCCACCAAACATATCTAAACAATCTGTCTTCCTCGGCCCGGAACCAGTTCCCGCGGATATGGTTGATAAGCGTTCACGGTGATTAAAAGGAAAATCTCGCCCCCGATTTAACATACATATCCTACAACTGATTATCTAATCGTCTCTGGTCGTTTTTAAACGCGCGTGAAACATTCTCCCATCTGAGCGGTCGTTTGGCCGGTGTGTCGTGGTACTCGTTAGAGATACACCTAATCTCTTCCGGTTCATCGTCGCCTCTTTCGTCGTGAGTGTTCCAAGTGTGTGAACTGCGCGTGCCAAGCGTGAGCCGTGTCGCTTGTTGGATCCTATGGCTTTGTTATGAAATATCCCATGTAAGTATGACAGCGCGGAACAACGTTTGCCTCTACTTCTGGTGGGGCAGTATCACGGTAACGAGGGGTCGTGTTTACCCCTGTTTCGTGTCGCGAACGGGAGCCGGTACCTCGTGGCCCCGGCATTTCAGGCGCGTCCCGTTCGATCTGTCTTCTTTGTGGTGATTCGGTTACGTTACTCTCGAACAGCTCGGGAAACTCGTGACAGTCGTAGATGCAAAATTATCGCAGAACTCCGTGCGTGCGCGTTTGATAAAGTATGGATCGGCCGAATGAATAATCGGAGAGGGATCATTCTGGCGAGAAAAACGTTTTATCGTACGGATAATGATTTCGTGCGTACAATGTACGATAGGGGAATCGAAGCAACCAGATGCACGTAGCACGAAGCACTAGATTTCAATGGACCAAATCTTATCGGTTTAATTCGATCTAGTAGACGATTCGGAATAAGACGTAAGCTCTTCGATTCGTTGCACTGTTGCTTGTAGGAAGCTTCCAGTGCATATCGAACAGACGTGCGGCTCATATTCGACGATTCATATGCATTGCTCACCATCGCTGGTCGCTGACTCGAAAGACAATGCTTGGGCATCATTATCGATTCCGATGCGCTCCATCGATACACCTCAGATACCTAAACGTGAAAACGAAGCCCCGATTGATTTTTTTTTATTTTGCTATTGAAACACATAGAACTTGCTGAACTAGTAAAAGTCTCAGATAAAAAATAATTCAAGAGATCCATAAATTAATAGGATGATTAAGCTATGCACCTATGCTTTCGGTGCATTATTACTTATACCATCTATGTGGGAGTTGTTAATATTTGTAACAAGTAATTGTTCGCGATTGATTCATTGAAATGAAGCTTCTAATTAACGCGCATTAAAGGCCAGTTCGAGTGCACCGCGTGTCAGGGGCTGCACCGTGTGGAATTTCAATGCTATGCCGCTAAATGGTTAAATAAAATATTTGTGTTCGGTTGAATTACATCTGAAAGTCTCGTGCCAGAACTTCTCGCGCTACAAAAGAAAGAAACCAGTCGCCGGTGGAATCGCTGCTCTGTTTAATCATCAACCAGCAGCCATAATATTAGCAGGCTTTCGATACGTTCGATAGACTATTCACGCGTCCTCCCCTAATATCCTGAAATTAATTTATTCGTCGACTGAGTGGAGATTAGCTGCGGGATAAGCCACCAGCGGTGTCGATGAAATTACCAATGCCGGGAATTGGAACGTCGGTATTGACGTTCCATGAATTCCGGATCGACTCCTTTTCTCCATTCCGGTTGCTCCAGTTTCGATCCACCTTGATTCCGTTTAATGGACCATTATTCTATCTAACGCGGCGGTGCCGCTGATATTTCAACAAACAAAATCGGTCGTCGTTGAACGTGTAGGCGGCGGCACGTTCCACGCAATTAGTTTAATACTTGACGCGCTAAAGCGAATCACGCGCCGCGTTAATTCGGATTTTCTGATGCTATCGCCGGGCGCATCGCAGCTAAGTAAGCGCGATTCCGTTCGGGATGCATTTTACCCGCTCCATGGAAATTTCGTATCCCGGACCTCTCGGCTGAAATTTCCGTTTTTGTGTTATAACGCGGTCGAATCAAAAGACATTAAGCACTTGCGTGGGATAAGTAACGTCAACAGGCGTGAGGAACTTCCAAAAACGACTCTTTCTTCCTATTCCTTGCTTGAAAAATAATTCGCTCCTATGGCGATCGCGTTTCGAAATTGTGTTAGACGAAACCCCCGTCGGATTTGCATCATGTTAAACCAGGGTACGGTTTATTTCTGATATATGATAATCTGCGTGATACTCCTCCCCGTGATTCTTTTAATTCGGATTACTCGGTCGGCGGTGTATAAAAAGGATTGCCTGATTTTTTCCTTCTCTCTTTTCCTCCTCTCTTGTCCCGGGAGGGCGCGTCATTAAAATCCTATGGAGGAAAAAGAGAAGAAGCACGTCGTAAAAGCCGCGGGCGTTCGTTTTACTAAGCACCGCGCGCGTGAATCAGGCCAGCCGACAGTGGATTCGCGGCAAGCGAGACGGTGGCTGAATTTTATGACGGCTTTTCCATTAATCATCTCATCATTTTGTACCCCCGGCCGTGCCGCGCCGGCTCTCCGGGTCTTATTCAAAGTACAGCCGATTCGGAACGGCGGCATCGATTCGTTCTTGTTGAATGCAACTGAGCACCACCGACCGGCACGGCCATTGTGTTAAATTAAACGTTCGCCACCCTGTGCGCGATGAAAGCTTTATATATCTGCCGTTCTGGATCGGGTTACAGTCGGGGAGAGAGAGAGAGAGAGAGAGAGAGTAGCCTGATTGCTCGCGGCAGCTTCCCACATAAGTTCTAATTATTACTACCGTTTCGCGGTCAATGGCGGACGAACCATCTCCGTTCGAAAAGAGACTTATTTCAATTTGCGGCTTTCGTCCTGTAATGGATGGAAATTCCGGCTGGGATTCCTAAGAATTCATCGTAATTAGAAATATAGGAATTTATAAAAATAACAGCATTAGGAATTTTTAAAGAAGCGAACCGTAAGTTCACTCGAATTCTATTTTCGACCCATAAATCAGCGATGAAATGAACGAAACAGCTTCCCTGTCATAAATCGTAGGGGTGGTCCCTACCGAAAGTTGGCTCCTTTTACGTTATCAACACTGGACCAAGTTTCATCGTGAGTTTAGGAGTGCATCGATGTCGATAAGAGTTTTCCCGTTGCGGTGCTGTGTATCGAAACAGGGTCAACACGGTGAGCTAATAATTTATAATTTCTCGAACGATGCCCGGTCCTTTATTACGGCGCATAATTCGATACGGTTGGAGATGGGGGTTGGGAACGTTTCGTTTGCAAATTAGATAGCGCTAATGGAAGTAAGCAGTTCAGGGCGAAAACAGGCTACGGCGAACGCAGACTAGTTTCACACTAGTTCCGGGGACAATAGCCGACAAATCCCCTTTGCGACCTTCTCTCCGCCTTTGGCTAAAACAATGCGCGATTCTTCCTTGAAATCACCCACCCGAGATGCCGTATAAACAATGGTCCGACTATTGCGGGGGCGTGCTCCTAGAAAATCAATGAGGTATACAGTTCGGCTATTCTTTTTTTTTTTTTTTACCTAGCCGGATCATTGTCCCGCGAGAACAGAGAAGGGAGCAGCACGTTTTATGTCTGTGAAACTTTCATTCGAACCCTTACGCGCGCGATTCATTCCGGGACCGGAAGCTTAACTTTCCTTTAACACGATCGAAACGGACGGCGACTGTCTATCGATTCCAATTGATCGGTTTAGAGAAAATGTTCAATCGTATTAGGAACGTCTGTCTTTATTTCTGTTCGTTTCCACCTCGTTGATCTATACTCCATCATCCAGATATTAACGATTAGGAAACCGTGCAAGTGATAAGTAGTACGTACAAATCGCTGGACGCAATAAACAGGTGTCTTTAATATGAACGAACACGATGGCGATAGTTGATATCACGCAAGGGTAGTTGAGGCGCGATGACATGGTTTCCCCTCAGTTTGGAATCCGTGTGCGTGCGCGTAACTGGGCTGCCAAGACGATTAAAATGCCAGCGAGCCCCTATCGCCATCCAGACCATCTGACCGGCCGGACTCGACTCGTTTAATTACCAAATGCAGTCGTCGTCGTCGTCGTCTGTGATCCCGAATACGAACGGCTTTGTACCCTCTGTGTATTCGTTTTCAGGGGAGGATTTGCTCGGGAGCACACGGATTAATCGTGCGGGGAGGGGAACGGTGCAGGCGTTATCAGTGCGTCCTGCAGATAATGCGTGTCGGGATGCGGCCACGGATAGATATAGACAGACAGACAGCCGGGGGTTGGGAACGATGGACGAAGAGGGAATCACGCGTGTCTGTCTCTGTCCATTGGACCTTATCGCGTGAAATAGCCGAGCGTGTTTGCTCCTCGTAAACCACCCCCGACACGCGTGCCTTTAAACCACCCCTCTATTCTCTTATCGAGTAACTCAACCCCCTTTGCATACCTATGATGCCGTTCCAGACGGACGGGACGTGTTGCATTATGCAGGGACGTGGCCATTTTCAAGGCCACGAATCCTGTTACCGCCACCGTGACATGTTGGCCCGATATCGCCATTAAAAATGATCGTCGAACGATTCTTGCGATCGAGCCTCATGACAAATGGACAAGAAATGGATTATATGTTTCATGGGACTTTAGACGTTCCGGATCCAGCGGTGTCACGCTTTGGTCATTTGTTTGCAACGGATATTGCATGGGAGGGGCGGGGAGGGGGGGGGGGGGTGGTTTCTAAGTGCATGCGTGATCGGTTTTTGAAAAGCATCGCTTTACGATGGTCCAACCCCGTTCCGCATCATACTCTTTCAAAGTAGAGATCTCGCAATTTTGCTGATCGAGCTCAAAGAGTGCCGCTGCAATCTGCACTTTCGCGACAGGTTAATTCGGAATTAATATGCGCACAGCCGGGTGTTTGGCCGGCGAAGACGCACATACCCCTAAATTGACAAATTGACCGCACCCTATCACTGCGGGTGGCTGATGTTTGATTTTCGGTGGGAGTTGCAACGAGCAGCTCCCTCCCTTCCTTCGTCAATGACGAACACATCGATTTGCGATTCGACATCTAAAGAGCTTAATTCGTATAAAAATCCAGATTGAAGTCCCCCGTTCGCATCGGTTAATTAATTAAAAATCATCAAACAGAAAGTCAGACGGATTTTATTCCCGACCAAACTTTTCCGTTCAATCGAAGTTCAAAGTCGAGACGGATTTAATCGAGGAGGGATGACTATTAATGCGATTACGTCTACGTTTCGATTTCACCCGCGGAATTCCAACGCGACGTCGATGTTTTTGCATTCCCCGGGGGACCTCGGCGGGAAATGGTAACTTCACGCTGTTTTGACGCGGTATAATAATTTCTCTGGAGACCATGATCCGTCTAATCCGCGAGCATGCAGATTCGTTCGCACATCGGGGGCGACGAAAAGCGCACCTTCATCGATTTCAGCCGATGATACTCCCAAATCGTATTTCATTACCTCGCGAAAATTATCTGGCTGCTGTTGTTTGAAAGAAGGATTTTGAAAGATTTATAACATTCAGATGTCTCACGAATCTGATATATTATAGAAATCCAACGTTCTTTTTTTTTTAATTATGAATGGTGTTCATTGTTAAATGTATTCTGTTATTCTCTGGTTTTGTTATTTATAGAACTGGTATAATTAAACCCATCAAATATTTTTTCTTGCAAGCGCCAGCCCTTATATTTTTAATTTGCATAACTATAGAAAATTTCCCTGTCTGATATAAATGATGTCAACTCCATTAGAACCCTACCCCGCAGTGAAATTGCCTTTTCATAATCTCGGAGAGAATCTAAATTCGTTTCTCTTCCTCGACGCTAAATCTTCATTGAACTTTATTTCACTGACACTGTTCCCCACCCTCCGATTTAGGTCTATTTGCGAGTGGAAAATCTAGCGATAAAAGAGACGCTTGACCAAGAGGCGGAAAGGGGGAAATGAAGCTCGAAGATCAGTGGGCTCGGGGTTATCTTGATCGGGCTATGGTAATGTGGCTGGATAGTTAAGGGGCAATTTCTATGGATGCTTGAATGCATATACCCCGTTCCGGCGTGTGCGTCGGCGTAAGTGGTAGAGGCGGCGAGTAGTAGAGTGGAGAGAAAAAAAAATAAGGAAGGCTGGAAAAAGAGGACGGGCGTATAGCGTGGCGTTGCCTCCAGCAAGAAAGGGATGCTCAGGGTAGTGGATCGAAGAGGGAAGAAAACACGAACTAGGCGGGTATGCTAATATCGGATTTTCACCGTGCGTTCGGTCCATCTGCTGGGGAAACGTTTATTCGGTGCTTTATTTCCGTTATGCGAATGAATACTGACGGGCCAGAAGTCTAACAAAACAGAGTTATATAAAAAAGAGAGAGAGAGAACGGGGGCAGAAGAGTGTCTATCGTGTCACGAACAATTTCTCTCCACAGTTTTCGCATTGGAAACCGATGGGAGAACTTTTGCGAAGCTTATTAATCCAATTATTGTTTCACTTTGAACGTAGTTTCTTTCGAGAATATAATAATTTGAAAAAGTCAATATGCAAATATCCGTCGTAATAAGCATAGCTACCTAAAGAATCTAGAATTTATCATATTAAACCAAATTGAACGGACGACACAAATACTAAATAATTATTTGATCGCCGCACACGTTATCGATGATTTGTCTGGTGCTGATATCGACATCAATGTTTCAGCATTTTCCCATTATGCGTGACGGCTTTCATCCCGGGCACCCATTCGAAATCATGGCCAGACGACTGATAACGGGGGGTAGGTTAATGGGTCCCGTTGGGTTATTCGTCAAAGGCTACGATAGAACGTAGTCCCATTAATATCCCAGTTTTTTTTTTAGCAAAGCCGGCCGGGGCAGATCGCAGGAGGACGACGGCCTCTTCTGTTCGTCTCGTATGTAGGCCAGTGGAATGCCGCCCTGTTGCTTTTAGTTGATGAACCGTCCCTATTTCCGACAGCCGTCTTCTACGCGAGCCGCGGCTCTATCACGCTGCATTGCACTTCGCGTTCCGACAAAAACTCGCGATTTCTGTTTATGCAGGATGCCTTTGCAACGACGACGGAACGAGTTTCGCATTCTCAGAAATGGTACACGATCCATGCCATTTTTTCCTGAATTGGAACGTGAACTCTCTTGTCGCGTGGCCTGACATCATGTTGGTTTCTCTTTAACGCAGCATTGCTTTTTTGTTTTAGAAACCCTCTGTGATAATTGTATGTAGTATAGAACTTATTTCGTCCGCTTCGTTCTTAATAATTTCAGTTTCCCTTTCGTATAATTTGACGCAATCCTTAATAAACCCCTGAATTTTACAATCAGACGATTCACCCTCGTTGTTTCTTCAACGTTATACGCATCCCAATCCGTAAGCTGACAAGATACCGAGACAGGCAGCAAAAACCCGGCCACTGCAACTAATTTCAAGACGCGTAGGGGGCGGGGGGTGAGTACCGCAAGACTTACTCGCGTTAAACGTGGGAAATAAATTAAGTCCCGGTTACCGTACCATAAATCGTACGCTTAAAATAAACAACCAGGCCCGTGCTCAGCTTAAGCGAGTTGTTAAGATGTTCAGCCGCGAGCTGGCATTATTCAAGCTCTTTCCGTATTCAACGCGGCCCGCGTTTGTTTTCTCCGTTCCGGGGGTAAGTTTTGCAGCGTCGCGACGCGGCGCACAGCCTCGCGTCCCACGGGAGCCTGGCGCCGTTGTCGTAAGAAACGTGGGCCATTATCAGCCGAAGGGTCGAGATGCATCGGTTCAAGAATCGATGCTCTCTCGCGTTTCGAGCGTCTTACGCCGGTCGCGCCCGATATTATGCGAATACGCGCCGAGCGTTTCTACTTAACGAGTCCCGGGTAGAGGCGAGTTTGTAAACGCGCTTAAATCGTGCCGGAAAGCGCTTTGAATTAAAAGCTCAAATTGCGCCCCTGTCGTCGACGTTTTAATTACCGACCACGGTCTGAAACAGGGATTTTAGTTAATGGAACCTTAAGCAAACTCGGCGCCGCCAAGAAACGTTCAACACGACTTTCTGATAGTCGCTGCCTTGCCACTCGCTCTACCATCGTTCGTTTTATCGTCACCCTTCCCTGTTCGAACGCCGCACGGTCAGAATCTTCCGAATTTCGTAGGTCCTCGCGAGCTTCGGCAAACGCGTTAATTAAGTATCAAGGGTGCGGAACGTCTTTGATGTTCGAAGGAGCCGTTTGATTCCCCTGCCACTTCTCACAGATTTACAAGGTGTTTAACGTCGGTGGGAACGGAACTCAGATACTTTCAATTTTACTTCTCCCTCTTCTTCGTTTGTTCGAATCTCGTTTATTCGTTTATGCGTGATCTGAACTCGGTTTCAACGAAGTTTCGTCAATTTACCGTGGCAGTCTATGATGTTCGAATCTGTATTTCTGTATTCTTAAACAAGAGAGCAAAATTAGTCGCCCCAAATTTTGCGAAGGCCTCGCGCCCCGCTTTCTATCCCGTCCTTCGTACGTCCTTTAGTGCAGAAATACTACGTTCTATTCTCCACGGTACTGAATGAAGTATCGATTTCAGTCCAATAACTCGAGTAATTTTAGTAAAGCATAGTAAAGCAATTTTAGTAAAGCGTTTTTACATTTGCACACCAAAGCAGAATTTCAATAGCCTTCCACGCAGACTTCTTGGATCTTGGCACACTTATGACCGTATGATCTTTTGCCAAATGTAATGGAATCGATACCTACCCGATTCGAAGGATTTAGGGGAGATTCTGGTTGACGACTTACGTGTACGGTGTACGTGTAGCGATAATGGTTGATACGGATTGATTGAACTGGTCGGTGATTTACCGTTAATGGTCGTTGTGTGCCGTCTATCGGGATCTCAAGTTTTGCTACTGATAGATGATACCCCTATGTTATTACCTGATCGTGAAATATAATAAGTACATCGAGTTAATGACGCCCGAACTTTCATATCGCATTGATCATCCTCTGCAACGATGCAATTAAACATTTCATTATCGTCGCACGTTAGAGGTGATGTGCATCGCGCTAAAAGCATTCACGAAAATGCTGGTACATATTTCCCATGTACCAGTGTAGACATTCTCTGGTGAAATATCGCGGTCGAAGCGTTTACCGCTGGCAACAACGTAAATGACGGACAGATTGAACGTTTAAGTCGTTTCCCGTTGATGCGTCGTATTTCGACCAGCGTTTCCAAGCGAAATTATCGGTGAGGGAACGCTTTCTGGCGAATCTCCGCGGGTTCCGCTGTTTGGGTTCTAATTCCTTTCGACGGCGGATCGTATCGATCTGCAGTCGCGTCCAGAGGGGAACCGAAGCCTAATAGGAGGACACTGGTCACAACGAAATGACCGTGCTTAACTGTTTCTGAACGATAAATCTTGTACCCTTTTTGTCGCGAACTGTAATCCTACATTTAGCTTCCCATATGTTAGCCACTTTCGCAAACATCCAGACAGAGCTTAAATCCTGTTTGTACGCTGCTGCGAGTTGCTTCGCGCGTACACAGAATTCCTCGCTATCCCGGAATATGCGCAACATTCTCCGCGTCGTATATCGGCCGCTGCCTTTACTTGTTCCCGCGAATAATTCACTCGAATGGAGCTTAAAACGGCCATTCAAATACGTATATTCATTTCCACACGACCGAGCTATGCAAAATTCTTCCCTTCTTTATTTCCAAATCATTGATGCCCAAGATTGTTCACGCGGGTACGGTCGAGAAAATTAATCGGACACGATTCTCCGTTGTCTTCCACTGTAGAATGAAATTTCTTTCGCCGCGGAACAATGGTGTATACGCCGGTCGGGGGGATGGGAACGGGGGTAGGTTAATTAACTAGAGGGAGAGCTATTACAGTAATTTATCGGCGTGGTACGCGAAGGCATGGACGTAGAAAAGAGGACAGGTTACTTAGTGTGCGCAGTCTGAAGCGAAGCAATCCGCAGTGACTATGGTAGGACGGTTAAATCCGCGAACAATAGTTGAACCCGCGGAGAAAGAGGGCGACGAGCGAAGCGGTGGCTAGAGAAAAGAAGCGGGGAAGG
The DNA here is from genome assembly GCA_023838395.1 of Holcopasites calliopsidis. Taxonomy (NCBI): domain Eukaryota; kingdom Metazoa; phylum Arthropoda; class Insecta; order Hymenoptera; family Apidae; genus Holcopasites; species Holcopasites calliopsidis. The sequence goes on along the minus strand of JALHAQ010000004.1, from coordinate 6,465,316 downwards.
TGTTGAGAGTACGGTTGCCGGCCGGATATCCAGGCTGCATGTACAGTGTGTCCGTTTTATCCGGAAACGTGCAAATATCTCGAGAATTGTTCTTTGCCCGGAAAGATGAAACGGGCGCAACGTGTGAAAATCAATGGTAGATCTCGCCCACCCGGGACTCGTTACTGCAGCAAGCAACAGAGGCATACCTGGAGCATCATCATCGGATTTACAGTTGCCGGGGGTCGTTTAGATTCTTGCACTCCGTAGAATTGGGGTAGAATGGACGAGAGCGCCACGGCGTGCGCCGGATACAAAGGGGGTCGGAAACTGAAAGATGAAAAATGCCGGTTGGAGGAATGTTGCTCTGATTGTTGGCTCGCGCTACGAAGAAGATGATCGCGGCGAGGAAAAAGAATGCAGCGGCAAAGGAAATCCGTGAGCACAAATCACGTTGCGTTTTAGTCTTTCATGTTTTCTTTTTCATGTTTCATTCTTCGAACGATGCAGTTACTTAAAAATCTTTCTAAATTAAAGACGATTCACTGAAACACATTCTATATTCCTTTTTTTTTTTTATTTCACGATGAACGATCAGCACATACGTATCTCTCTCTCTCATCGATCGATCCTTTCACGTATCTGCCTCACCAGAATTTCATTGCACATTTCCCCGCCAGGCGAACGTTACATTTTCTCCAGCGCGATGCAAGATTCAACCCGGAGCGTACTCCTTCCCTTCTTTCCCAGCTGACAAGCTCCAGTTTTTATCCGTGGGACGAATGATGTCTGCAGACATTCTCCGTCGCCAGGGCATAAAACGACGTCTAGGCGCGTGTGTCAGTAGGTAGCTGAAGCGAGGTAGCTTAGTCCGGAACACCGGAACAAGACTTGCCTGGCTTGAACGATGTCAGAGACAAATAGCACCAGATGCCTGTACTCTTTCTTTATCGTCTCCTCTTTGCCACGTGAGCCTCGTTCGTGTCACCACATTAAGGTGTCGTCGCATCCGCCGCTCATTGCCACCTGGGCTCTGCACTTCTTATGCCACTGCAATTTACCTCACAAATTTGTATTTTTTCCTACCATTCATTTTCCAACAATTCTACCAGAGAAAAAGTATTATTTCCGTTCATACAATCTTGCTTCAAATTATTTACTATTAGCGATTAGCATTGACGTAATTGCGGTAACACGTGTCGCCCGACCTGAACACACGGGTTTTAGCGTGTAGCAGAAGCCAAGTAACTTTACGAGTTCGGGGTTCGATTTTTTCGATCTCTTCGGGGGTTGTTACGCGTGTGATACGAGCCGCGCGGGATTATTTTACCGCAGGCGACAGGGGGATCGTAGAAACCGCGTTGTAAAATCCCCTCCCACATTCTTGTCTTTCACGTCTGCCTCGTACACGTGGCTCGCACTCGTACGCGCTGTTGACACTGAAACTTCACACGTGTGTACATACACCGAGAGGGTAGCTTGTTCATTCGTTCGTACGTGTACCGTCCCCGCAAGACGTTAAGACATCCTCAACCCTTCCCGCTTTCTCGCGTAATCCGTAGCTCGAGCGAACTGTGTTTGAATTTCGTTAGATTGAAATGCCACTTCGAATAAGCAGCTGCGATTCATCTGGGAAAGCGTCGACTAGTTGGAATTAATTATAGGAATTCAAATCACAAATTCCCTCGCCGGAATTTAGTTGAATACTAATTATTTCCTCATTTTGTTATTTATTCGTTTCGAATTTTTTACTCGAGTTCAACGTGCTGTTTCGTTACGTAAAAAATTTCTCGCGGCGCACGTTCAACGACGCGGAACATTCGAGAATGAGGCAGGATAGGTGTTCATAAATAAAGCACACTGGCTAACACGAGCGCGTCTTGTCCCGTCTCGTCTTGTGGATTTCCTGAAATATGCATTTTAGGCTTTTGTACGGACTCCGCGGTGGCTGCCTTTACATTGTGAAGATACTTCTCTTTATACACGAGTCTGGTCTAATGGCGCCTTCTCGTTGCTGCACATCGCTGCTTGCACAGGAGCGCGTGGGTGAACGAGAAGGAAGCAGTCGTAAAAAAAAAGACTCGTATAAATTTGTTCATCCGGCGCATACTTTTACTGCCCTTCGAAGACCATGCTTGTCTCCTCCTCCGCGGCGAGTTCCTCGGGATTATATTCTTCTCGGCTCGGCGCAGCCTGCATTTTCTTGCCCTTTACCTGGAATTCGCTGAACCTCGCTTCCTCGAATCGTCTCGGTATCAGTCGAATCGTTTGCACTTCCCTTCTTCTTCTTCTTCTTCTTCTTCCCTTTGCGCACTCGATCGACCATGGTCAGTTTTGCTTCAGGTGAATCGATCTGACGACGGGTGAGCGCAATTAACGGATCTTACGTTGACGAATAAGTCAACTGTCGGATCCGGATGTTTTAAGTGTTGGCAGTGGCGGCTAATCGATTTCCCCGACGCAAAGCCGGACGATCGGTCCTCGCGGTCCGTTTGATGTTCGTGGTTTGAACGAGTTGATGGCTTTGGGAGTCACCGATCCATTTTTCCGTTCGTTTCACGTTCATTCTAACTAAATGTGGCCGCGCGCGGCGACGCTGCGTCCCGTCACTGGTGCATGTCGCACAGGGATTTGGTAGAGACGTGTCGCTGATCGTTTTTTCCCGCCCCCCGTCGATTGCAGTGGCAGAAACGTTTGGCTCTGTCGAATCTTTTAATAATATCCAGCAGTGAAATATTTGTAAGGTCTCTGCTGTTACTAAACGATAGTATACTCAAAGCAGCGCGTTGTGCGAGCTTTTCAGAAATTCATACCGTCCCGGTCATTCATACTTCGGTCGGAAGTAGCGATTTTTCCTATTTACATTCATAATATTGTGCGCGCGCGTTCTCTGCTGGATAGACGCGGCGGATGGTAGTCGCGTCGCGAAGCGAGCCGGAGATCTGAAATCGTCGAAGAGAGGAGGGAAATGCACGGGAATACGACGGAGCAACGGCCGTCAAGCAAACAGGTATGCTTCAGAATCAATATTTGCTCGATACACGGTCGGTACTCCACTCTGAATGCATCCCCCGTCGCACATGCATACGCGGAGCAGACACGGTCCCTTGCTCTCTGCTCGCCTCTCTTATGTGACAAGGCAGCCACAGTGGTCCGCCTCGATTCGCTGCGACTTGTACACTCGTGCATCGAAAGCGACCGGATTCCAGCCTGGAAGTTGGAATTTTGCTTGCATTCGATCATCCCCCGGCGACACGTGTTCAGCGAATCTGCGCTTCTTTTGTCTCTCGCTTTTCATGCATCCTCGGCCAGAACAGGAATATGAATCTGATTTCGCAGACGGTTTTTGGTGAGAAGACCAACCGAGTCTCATGAAATTAAACATTGCTCAAAAAAACTGATCGTATAGATTGCGCTCGAACTTTAGTTCCAGCATCCCCCCTGCTGCTTTCGTTGGTTCGATGGCGAAGTGAAAGTCGTTAAAACTTAAATTGCCTCGGAATTGACGATACGTTTCTTCTGGATGTTCCCCCCGAAACGACACTAGTTCTCGGTGTTCCGAAAACGAGATGAAGATGACAGGGGATTAGACTAATTTTGCCAGTAAGGACCCGACAATCTTTGTTGTGCTGAAAAATAGTAACGCTACCCATGCTTGTTAAGTATTAAAGATACATAACTAATTACCATCACGATTCAATCGTAGGCAACCGATATCAAATATTCTACCCGCAAGGCGTCGTTTATCAGTATTACAAGGTAAACCTCGTGTATCGGCTAATCAGCTTAGGTCGATATTTCTCCTCTTTGCGACGCGCCTATATGGATTTTGCCGCCAGTCCCCGTCTAAGCAAATTAACGCGGTGCAGATCAGTTTAATTGCACACCTGGAGTTTCCAGGGAGTACGTCGTATGCGGTGCATACACACGCGTGGTAGAAAATTGCTGTTGGCGGCTTGAAATGCCTAAATGTCGATAATCACTTGAACGACAATATTCCGGGCTCGACGCTGTTGCTGTATTATTTGCTCTCGTACACAAAACATGCTCAACCCTTTTCCTGTCCGACTAGCTCACTGCTCTTCCCCGATACGATCCATTAATATTCCATCACGTGCACGCAGAATAACGCCGCGTTTATGAGCGTTATTAGATTTAGAGACTACTGCCCACTGTTGCGAGGTTTCCTTATCTGGCACTCTTCCGAGCAGATTTCGCAAGCTTCATAACACGAGCAGCCTCGTATTACTACTGAGAACAAATTTTCTCATCAGTATTCTTTTAATATTAAACGAAAGACAAAATGAACTGTAGCCATACATATAATGAAATTTTTTCAACAAGAATGGTGGATTTCATCTTTTACATTTATCATCCATTTTATTCCGAGTTCCGTTGCCAGCAACGCAGAAGTTATTACTGCAAGGGATTCCTGTTAGCAGAAAATTGGCGAGTGAATTTGATTAATTTACATTTACCGTGCTTGCGTTATTACGAGCGTTTACGAGTCGGACTGTTACTGCGTATCTGAACAATTGTTATTCGGATATATGTATCTACTACGCGGGAAACTCGATGGAAAATCATTTCGCTGGGACTCGTGCATGATCTTATTGGGCCTCGATGCGTTCCTTCGAGCTTTTACAAGGCTTCGCCGGGGCCTATGCATCGTTGCGCATTTTACTCGTGGTTCATCGATCCCCGGTATATCGAAGATTCAAGTAGCCGTCTTTTTAACGCAGACCTTCGCGTTTACGAGGTAGGAAATCAATGCAAAGGCACCGGAAACCCGGAGACGGCGGAGGAACGTTGGAATTTTTTTCCAACTTGAAAGCTTTCGAGTTTCGCATTCAGCGCATTTCCCTTTATACGCCATGGAAGTTGTTTGCGCTACTGGAATATATATAAGAAAAATTTCTCTTTCCGTTTCCTCAAAATGCTGCACATTTTTGCAATTTCTGCAAACATCTGTGTAAAAGGAATTTTTCTTTACATATTAAATAATTGGAACAATTTGTGAAAGAAAATATTAAATATTGAGAAATTGGAAAGAGAATAGCGTATATATTTTGATATTTATTAGACTTACATTGTTACATAGATTTTGACACACGATAAATTAGCAACGAGATTCGCAAAGTAAAAGTACCACATGCCAGCGTTTGGCAATTCAGTAGAGAATGTCGACTTGTTTAGCCTCGTATGTAGAAACGGTGTCATTTCACATTTCTGAGCTCTGTTCGACGATCTGTTCGAGTAATGTCTGCCTAGACGCGGCTCAGTCTCCTTCAAGTAGCACGACTCTATATTAAAGTCGCCCTTCTCTCAGAGCTGGCTATTCATGGAATTCCATCCGATTATTCGACCTGTGATGAACGCTCTGGGACTAATAAAATGGAAGAATTTGAGTAATTGTTCAGTAATAAGCTCAATCAATTATCCCCTCTTAATTCGTGCGGTTTATCATCAACATAAAATTTAATATCCAATCAGATACGTAAGATTGAAGGTCCAATTTCCACCTGCATAATATAAAGAGTATTCTTTCGCACTTTGTGATCGGTTGCTGCGATATCTTTTTGTCAAAAAAATTGTTTACTTATCGCAGAGGAGAAGTACAATTTCATTTCTTCGCGCGCTTGTCATTCCTTTGATCCGTTCCTTTTTCATTCATCAGAATAAAATCACGCGTCGAGATCCGACGGTCGCGTAACGAAAGAGAGTAGTCCAGAGACGGTATTTTTAATGAGAATCCCGAGGATTCTCGCGGCTCCGTATCTTTGGCCAGGTAATGTCTGCTGACGAAAGATGGGAGCGAAGGGGAATCCTTCAGTCGAGTAGTGAACACTCGAGCCCCGGCTATACGGTTAATTATTTACTGAAGTAGCGAGGGTTACTTCCCTTTTACGATGTGTTTCAACTCGCGTGCTATTGTGCGTGTGCCCGTGCATAGGCTCGAGGAGCGCCGGGCGACGTCTCCCTGCGATCCGAAACTTTCGAAATAAAAGCGAAGATCGTAAACTTCGCCATTTACGTGGCTCGTTAACTGTCGCGCTGCCGCGACGGGATTATCGTCCGAACTTTTTCAAAATCTCCCCCTTTGCCGTGCTGGTTTTACGGCTAAGCAAGATCTAACAACTTTCCAGATTAAGATGGTCGCTGGTAGAGCGTAGAATTGATCGAGAGAAGGGTTGCTTAAAACGTTCAGACATTCACCGACGGCGATTCGAAAATGTGCATTATTTTCATTTTAGGAAAGATGCCAAGGATCATTATTCTGGATTACTTTCACATACCCTACAACTGACGCTTTGTAATTCTACTTCATCCCTCTATCTGACCTTTAACGAACCTTTTAATCATCGTGCTATAACCTTTGGGAACTTCATCGAGTGTTCCATGGCCTTAGCTTGAACCTTTACAGTTGTTCCGCTGCTGACATTTACTATTAGCAATAACGCTCGAGACCGCAGCACTCCTCCGGCATTCCCGTTGTCCAGCGACCAACGCCGATTTACACTCTCGACACTGCGAAGCACCCTGTACATTCTCGAGCAGCAATTCCGGGCAAACTTCTTTCGCGAGGAGGTCAAGATAACTGGGAAACAGCTTCCGCCGCCAAGTGTGCGCGACACAGCAGATTCCTCGGCGGTGTCGGTGTTGGACACCGGCCAAAAAATCAACCGAGTGCATTGGAACGAGGTGGCGGAGGGGCTGAACGGCCGACAGAGACAGGGCGAAAGGGGAACCGTATGCGGCGCAGCATCCCCGCGGAGCATATGCATAACTATCGTGCGTCGTTCGCTGCCGTATCGGCGACACACGCATTCCTGAATTATGCATACGACGCGAGCGGAGCCTCGTGTTTGCACACCGCATGGCGAACGGAACCGCACGCGTGTCGCAAACCGGTGTGCACACCGCAGAGGGAGAGACAGAGTGCGCGTTACCGGTGATCGGAGCAGCCGTCGAATTCACGGTTCCGCTACGGAGGCTGTTAAAGACGACTCTGCGTAACGCGAGCTGTTCGAGGTCTCTCCAACGACCGCGGACGTCGTGAAATCACGTATTATACGCTTTACATGCACGCTACGTCTTTGTGCGCACGTTTAGCCAGGGTGAAATCGCACCGGCTCGCACGGCCGGTGTCGTTATTATCCTGTCTAAACGCTTGCGTCGTACCGCGGGCACATCAAGACCTTTCATTTTCACGCATTTCCTAATTTTCTTCCTCGCCTCTCCCCTTTATGTTTTAATCAGAAAATTCGCGACCGATTGGGACACACGAAGAACGTACAACGATATTTCACCAGTAAGCCCAGTCCGAGCATTTGTCACTCGTTCACCACCTTTCTCCGCAGCAGCGAAAAAAGGTGGTCCCTCATTGCGTCTAATTTATTCGTTTCATAAGCGGCGCTCGCGCAAAATAGGTGTCAAAGAGGTACCTTGATAAATATCTTATGAATATGTTAATCTCGGTCGCCGGCTCGGTGAAAAATGAGGAAATTCCTTCACCGCCCCGTAATCTTCTCTACAAAAGAAGCGCCGCGTCCTCTGTAACACTTCCTTAAGCGTATGACTTATATTCTTTACCGACGAACGAGACGAAGGCGTTCGAGTTTGCACCGAGTTCGAACGTTTTTCATCAACTTTTATCGCTTGCGCCGCGAGACGTGTTTTCACCGCAGGAACTTGCCGCGCTCGTGGCGGTTTTTCGATAGACCTTTTAGGACGGCAAGCAGACCGTGCTGGAACGTGTGAGAATTGCTTAATCGCGAAACGCTTTCAGCGTCGTACGATAATTTTCTCGTCGCGCTAGTCCGCAACATTTTCTTCACTCAATATACTATTTTATCGTGAGAGAACCCGCGGTAATTTCCACCGGCAGGTGCCCGGCGCTTTGCCCTAAACGCTGCTGTCGCTCCGGGCGAGACGCTTCTAAGTCACCGATAAGCCTCGCGATATTTAAATACGCACGGTAATTTTGCAATCTTTGCTCCGGCATTTCTGTCACGTCTCCCTGCGAAAGTAATTTTTCTCCTCACCTCCCCGCCGTTAGTCGGCCCATGTCGTTCTCGTCTCCTTCGAGCTGCCTCGGTGAGGAAAGTACCCGGAGTAGAATGAGATGGGAGTGTCTTGAGCTGATAAACAGAAATTCTTGTTCCGAGGACGTTGCAATGAAAAGCAATCCTATTATCCTAATATGATAAGGTTTAATGGAGTTTGGCAGCGCCGGAGTTTGCTTCCCTCTTTCGGCCGCCCACTGGAAAAATAATCGGCTACTCGTCGCTTCGTCCCTTGTAATAGGTTCTCCCTTTCGAAGATCCGCGAACGCTGAAAGCTTTCCGACACCACGGTTGCCGCAGACTTCTCCTATTGAGCGGGTATCTTTTATCAGAGGAACAATCGTGGTATTTAGGATCACTGCGTGGACGTCGGAAAAGGTGTTCCAGGAAATAATTTATTTTTAATTCAACCTGGGAATAGCCATTTATCTATCCATCGAGTCTATCACTTTTATTTTCCTCCGCCCTAACTGTTCGCGTCGATGGAATAGCCGCCGCGACGGAGGAGATTAATTTCTCGCGGTAAGAGAGCAGCAGCCTTGAATTCTCGGCCGGGGGCGAGTAGGGCGGAACAATTGCCCTGGCAAAGACGAGAGATTCAATTACATCGAAAACGTGGGGCAAAAGGGCCGCTCGCTCTGCGTGAAGCCAGATTAATTCGTCCTTTGTCGTGATGGTTCCATGGGGAGAAAAGCATAGGTCCATTTCCTTCCTTCCCCCTTTTTTCACTCCTTTCTTCAACCTTTTCTTTTTATTTCGTTTCTCTTGCTTTGGCTTTCGACGGAACGGTTAACGAGTTTCGTTCGGGCGAGAAACTGCACGCGTACGTTCGGTCCGTCGATGTTAGCCACTGTCGCTTGCAACAATTGTTCACGCGCACGATTGACGGTTTTCGTACCGAGCGAAAAAAGAAAATGAGGAAACGCTTTTGCTTTTAATTAAGTTAATACTTTGCGAAGCTGTAAATTATGCAAGCTGGCGGAAAGTTGGAAGAAAATAATTGCTGCATATTAATGGGTAATATACTTGATTATTGCAGAATGTAGTAATGAAATTCGTCGGCTTGTACAAGCCGTCTTAATACTGAAACGCTTCAGTTTACGCGCGGCAAAGAGCCTCGAACCTAGTGGCGAGAGTAATAACGCCGGAAACGTGTTGCTTCTACGACGTGGATATGGGATACGGGAAATGTCAAGGGGTAGTAAAGTGCTGCAAAATATTTAATTGCGCCAACAGGTATACTACGGTCGGCTAATAAATTAAAATCGTAATGATGAAATAAATTCTAGGCATTTCTGAATTAACCAAATTAGTTTCATGAATTTTTTTCGAATTCTCGCTGCTCGAGAACTCTCTACCAATTTTGAATTCTTTCAAATCCTACCCAACAATTAATTTAATTATTCCATTATCTCCAACGTTCGCCACATCACTACCATTTATCAAAAGGAAAATGTATAAGCAGGCCGCTTTCATTCCCTTCAATTTCATTGTACAAATTAAACATTCCTTCATCAGAGGTGCGCGAAACTTATATAGAATGTACATTTTATAACGACAGACGTGAAAAAAAAAGCAAATTGAGTTGGCGGGAATCCGGCGGAAGTTTCGTTCAACGTTACGGGATACTTTTACTGAATATCACGGGAAATGAGGCCGAGCATTAGCAGGAAGCCGGAGTTTTAAGCTTCCGCGAAGTTAGTATTCTTCATAGGAAGCGCGGCGGACGCTTTATTTTAATTCACTGTCCGCCCCCGGAGCGGTGGTTTGTTGTGGGCGTGCGGAAGCGTGCTCGGCTTATCCACGGAAATCCTTTAATCCTGTCCTCCCTGTTCTCGTTCGTCAAGATTTTATCGATTCATTTACATTCGTATCGGCTATCGAGTAGCCACCTATTCGTTTTATTGACGGCGATTCGTTTGGCCGAATGGCCGGCTACGAGCGCACACGATTTTCAGCGCAGAACGATTTATGCGCTTCTGCGGCTCGCGGGACGCGCGTCCAGCTAATTACTCCGGCTCGCTAACGATCGTACAATAGCCGCCGTTCGTCGAACCGTATTTCACTTTTCGACCGGTCGATCGACTCGAGCTCCTCCTATTTTTTCCTCCGCTGACCGAGAGTAATTAATCGCTGGCTCGCTGATCTCTGGAACAACCCGGGGTAAACATTTCTGTGCTGTTTTAATTGAAAGGCACGCGCGTCTCGTACGATTCGCTCGCCGTTCGAATTCACATCATATTTCTTGTCCCCTGTCAGCTTTAACGAGGAAACTTCGCGTTTGTTTTGAAATACAGGCTTTGTAGGCACGTGACAGGCGTTGTTCGCCACGGGTGGCGAATTCATCATGGTTGTAAAATATTTCTTTATCCTCGGTACTTTTTCGATCGTGAGATACGCCCGCCAACGGTATGACCAGCATTCGGAATTAAACGTGTTAATTTTCAGACGGCAGCGACACGTTTCCGCCACTGAACTTTCATTCGATTTTCCGCTTGGGTTTCTTCGCCGCTTAATGGCAAGCCGAACACGCGAACACCGGTTCCACTGGTTGCCTCGGAATGGCTTCGACTACTTTTTGCTTGTAACTCTTTGCCACCCTGTGTACCGCTCCAACTTCCGTACCTTTCTATCGGGATAATTAACGAATTGCCACTTCCATCCCTTCCTCCTTTGGTACTAGGATTTTTCCGTATCCTATTAACTCAATTGTTATGAAGAACGTATTCGCAGATAACTATTTATTTGCTGGGGATATATAAATATTGTCCAATACATTATTCTATCATTTTTATTGCCCTTTCCATGCGACGGAAATCAATTAAATAAATAGAACATCTAGATTTGTTACTTTACCTATAGACAGCAATCCACACGCAATCAACGAGAAAGCTCCAGTTGCTCGAGTCTTCCAACAAAATCATTATCTACCGCTTCATTCTAATCGCGATGGTCCAATATAAATCTTTCCAGTGTAACAGACAACAGGAGGGACCAGAGGAGTCGGGGTTGGCAGTGTTTAGCAGAACAGAAATCTGAATTGTCTAATCGGCTAGCAGGATGTAATGGGGAGGGTTAGTATTTTCTGGAAGAGTGTCAGAGGACGGCGTTGAGCAATCTATCACACTCATTCATCGTGTATCTCCGCTTCCTCTGTTCTTCTCGGAGAATCGTTTGGATCTCTCCTGAAACTCTCCTCGAGCTCTGGCGCTTGGTTTCCCTGGTCCTTAGCCCGTTCTGTCGCATCACTTATCCCCTCTGCCAGACAGGCGAACGGACGAACGAAGCTCGCGGCGTGGCTTTCCTATTTTTCACCAGGAAGCGGGCTTCAAGTGCCTTTGGTTGCTTTCTTCGCTCGCTACTTTCGACTGGGCGGTCTGGACGGTGTAAAACTGCTTCCAGCAAGAATTGATGCTCCTCGCTGCAAATTCGTCCTATTTTTCACCACGAACCACCTCCCTCAAGCACTTGTCTCGACGGAGCTACCTGCCGCTAACAAGGGATTTTCTTTTTCCTTTTCCTCTTGTTCAACCATCGACTGGAGCTCGTCTTACGCTGCGTGTCTCATGCGCGCTGCCGGGTATTCTGTATTTCTTTTTTTGCTATGTTAGAGTGCGGATTTTTCGTGCGAGACCCACTCGGTTAGGAGCGACACGCTGGCAGTCGACGCTTCTTGTTAGCTTTGATAAAGAGCTGACGCATTTTCAAAGACCAACGCTGGCCAAGCGTCTGATTCCCCGTTGACGGCGCTCCGCTGGAACAGTTCCACCCCCCTCGTGGCGTTGTTACGAGAGAGCAATAACTCCCTCTTGGCAGCTGCTGCTGCGACGACAAGTGTTACGAATGTCCTCTTCAGAAAGCACCCTCGCTTTCAGCGCTGTTCCGCGGACCAGCCTGTGCGTCACAGATTCCGAATTAAAGGAGAAGGACGTGTGCTCTGTATTGCCGCGGGCGTTGCACGCCAAGTTACGAATCTCATTTGCAAATGCTTCATTGCTCCCAGACTTTATCCTTCTGAATTTCGCATTATTTACATTTCTAAACTAAACTTTCCCAGCTGTGTAGACTATAAATAGCTACGTAGTATCATTCAGATGGATAAAGGTCTTAAAGAGTATTTGATTACCTTCAGAGAATTACAGTAGTCGAACACTGCAACCCTCGAATTCTCTGAGAACGTATTTCGAACTTTGTCGATGCGTAATCATCATAAGGGTGTGTTTGATTCCGTCCCACGCTTATATCTGCGTTATTTCGCCTCCATGCGATTTCGAACTTTCCCCCGTGGATTTCTCAAGAAAAATTAACTTGCGATACGAGTCACGTATGAGTGTACACGTGAGACGCTGAAATCCTCAAAGAAGAAAAGGCGAGGAGAATTTCAAGCGCGTTTCGTTTCTTCCCGCTACTAGGATTTCCCTCTCGATTAGCATAATCTAGCAGAGCACGAGGGAAACTGGGGAGGGGGGAGCTTTATACGAGCGCTGTTATTATGTATTTAGCGTGTAATTCAAGTTGCACGACTACTTCGGAGACTATCAAACTTCTGAATGCAAGAAGGACTTGGAAAGCCGGTGAACTTATGATGGAAGTTCACGGAACATTTCGTGGTTTATACAAGCCGGAGGTCTTTGCTGTCCCTACCTGTGCTTCAAGAAGTTCCTTTCTTGCCCGACAAGAAAAGGGAACAGGTGCACGCGTGTAAATAGGGGAGCGCAGTGTATTATGGAGATTTGCCCTTGTTCCATAAATCAAGGGATCTCGTTTCTCCTGAGTTTCACTTTCTAATAAGAATATCGCCGAAGTTTTCTATAAATCCATGTAAATTGGCAAATATTTAGTTTCCGTCGAGGAGAGTCGAGGTAGGAATATAAATTTCGGCATCGTTTCGTCGACGGTTCGAAGGTGAATTATTAGCGAGAACATTCTACGAGGTAATAAATCGAGGATAGCACTCGGCAGGACTCGAAGAGCCTTCTAATTAGACCTCCCCTCGAAAATTACCTCGCGGAAAGCGGACCGCGAACAAAAAGAATACTTTCACCGGTTGCGATCGTAAGGACAGCAGTTTACAGAGTCTCCCAGCGGGGTTGGTCTCCAAGTTTTCGAGAGGGGACGTTGCAAATCGACCGCTACGAGACCAGGAGCGAGTTTTCAATTACATTAGAGTCGAGCATATTAAACCCATCTTCGAAGATTCTTCCCTCGAGATCCTGACGTCGAACCGTTTTCCTTCTTTGTTTTCTTTCTTTCTTTTTTACTCCGTCGTCCTTCCACTAACTCTGGAACCGAAACGTGGTCGGAGGGTAAACTTATAAACTATGAAAGTTACTTTTCCATTGGACGAATCGACCGTGCCTTCGCAGGACGGTGCCTACGTGCCACGAAATTCGTTCGGTCTCGGCTTCCTCCCGTAGGCCGAGAGAGTTCATTTACTTTCGTTTCTATTATCTATTGCCGCGCGTGAGACGGAACACAATGTTGCCCACCGGCCGGAAAATTACAAGTTCTCCCGACGCGGCCGCGGGTAGAATCGAGCCCCGAGCGTTTCGTCTCCAAATGTGTCGCATTTATTATGCTTGGCCCCGCGAATGAGAATCTTTCTTCTTGTCTGTTTCAGAAGTCGAAAAGAGCGCGGGTGCTGCAGCGGGGGCATCGGGTGCAATTGCGGGGGGCCCTCGGGGGTTGACACCTTCCCCTGCCCCTTCGACACCCTCGACCCCCGTCACCACTAGTAGTCCTTCAACCTGTACCACTTCATCCTCTTCTTCACCCTCCGCTCTTGTGGCCAGCTTCGAGAGATCGGTACTACAGGTAAGACTGCTTTCACAATATTCTTACTAATTGTCTTAAAGTACATTTTTTTTTTTATTATACATTTACAGAGAAGGAACTGTAACTTATAATAATGTACACATTGCGTAAACGCAAAGTTGGTATCGCTTAATTCAACACAGTTCTTGCTTGAAGTACGACATCGGCAGTGGCTAAACTCATCGTCGTCGGTGACGAAGTAACTTGGTAGGATTAGAAGGAAACAAGGAGACGATGGGGCGCGATGTTAGTTGCGATAATGCAGAAGCTAGGCTGGCCTCGGGCATTCCGGCTAATTACAGCTCGTAAATTACGACCACGTGCAAAAGAGACTGACGCGAATATGGTAGAATCCACGTAGAAACGTGCCCCCCAAGCAGGTGTGCGTGCACGTTGATACGTCGACGAAGAAAAAAAATGCGTTAAACGGTGCTCCTCGACTTGCTTCCTAAATTCTCTCGACGGGTTTCACTACCCCCGTGGAATTCTTTCGGGCCACTTAATAGTATTTCCGGAATTTAATCCTTCTTCTTCTCCCTTCGTACTCCTTTGCTCTTTATATCGATCTCCGAGTTCGCCAGAGGGATTCTCGTGAAAAGGATGGCGCGCCACGATGTGGAAAGCGTCGAGCGAGCTTAGGCACAAAGGTTATTTAGAATCGCGAATGCAGCTCTTTCGGCGAGCATTTCGGACGCTACATGTAGAGAGAAATACTGGGAGGAGAATCCTCGTCGCGGCTCGTCGAGGACATTTAAATTCACACGCCGTGGCAACGGGCAATCTGCCCGTGGAAATAAGGGGTAACGCGCGTTCTATGCTTCTCGAAGTAGGTAGGAGGGACGGTCTAACTGGATTAGCCCGGCGTGTCACCGAAATTAATTCCCCTTTCGATATTCACCGCTCGGACGCCGATTGATCTCCACTCGTCCGGAAAACGCGTTTCGGGTAAACAAAAATCGCACGATGAACACTTCCGAAACGCTTCCGCGTTTATTCGCAGCCGCCGTTTCCTTTTAGCGGAATTATTTAGCTTGCAGGAGATAGCAATGGAAATAGATGGAAATATGAACGTAGACGTTCGGAACAATTAAAATTTCAATTAAACTAAATAAATAAAGAAAGAAATATCCTTAATTTCGTTCAGCGCTTATATCACGGAACAATAATATTGGTAAAACTAGTTTACGCTGTAAGCGTAACATTTTAATAATACAGTTTAAACAGCATGCGAATATTTCATGACACAGATAAGTTTTGTCACGAGAATTTCCCGTTCATTTTTCGCAGCGTTAATCGCGTCCATTTATTATTTCATCAAAGATTTCCACGTGCGGAGTGTCGCAGTCGTCTTGTCACTCCGCAATAAGTCTGCGACGGAAAATTCTGGGAGAAACGCGAATCCAGCGAAAATATTCTGCCATGCTCGGCGTGAGTTCGGTTATCAGGGACAGGAATTAAATTTGTGTGACACCAGTGGACAGCACGGGGACGGCGCAAGGGAGCCCGTGCCCGTTCATGCGACCGTATAACTCGGTCAATTTTATCGAGTTACTCTCCCGTTTCTCTGCCTTCGCGACGTGCTGATCTTCATTCGTCCCATATTCGAAGCCGAAACCTACTTACCGAGACGGCTGCTCCGACGGTATTTCGGAAATTCAGAATTCGTGGAAATTGAACGCGAGATATTCGCCCGATACGGTTTTCGATTTATAATCTCGTATCCTTTTTCCATTGTTTTTTTTCGGAAAATTGCTTTGCAGGATGTGCCGTTGATGTTTCGATCGAACTCTCTCTTTGCTCTTTTACGCAATTTTTCCTCGTGTCACTCCTTGTTGCGCCTTGCTGCACGGCCACTGTGGATGTCGGCTTTATTACGTGTTCGTACTACTTGGAGCCTCCTGCTGCTATTCATACAAAGCGTTCTCTTTGAGTGGCTCATTCTCTCCTGCAAACAAGTGACACTTTCAACAATGCGTTCTTACTACAACCGTTTCTTTACTATTATTGACAGTTTTTTTAAAGAATTTAACTAATTTTTTTTGGATAGAAGATTAAAGAAGTCTTTCTTGACAGCCAAAACTCAACTGTTACTTTTACTAATAGCGTTCCGATTTATGAACGATGCCCTTAATGGAACACTTTCGCTGCAGTGTTTCTAAAAAGCGTGTCTTTTAGCGACACTATTATAATGTTAGATTCCGCGATCAATTTCATCCTCGTGACCCAGATGAAAATTCCTAATTATCTCCTTGCGGATCGACTTCACTGTCATCTGGTCGCCCGTTACGGCGGCACTACGCTACGCTTTTCCTATTTGCCGTGTCAACAGCTATACACCGAGCCGATTCGACGTCATAATAGGTACATATATCCCCTCTTCCATTTCCGGCTACGCTGTCTCGCTGACAAGCATTGTGCTGTTTGCATAAAGCAATGAGAAGCGGCGAGGTAACGAGACTCCGGCTGGAATCGAGTTCCCGATGAAATTCTATTTTGCCTCCTGTTAGGCCTCGTTTCGTGCTGGCGGTTCGCGCTACCTGTACAATTGATTAAAGCCAACTGTCTGTCTGGCGAAAGCGTGACGCGATTGGAATCGGGCGGAAAAGACGACCAGAGGGAAAAAGTGTGGAAGGAAACGGGAACGCATAGAAAATTGGAACGGCGAATACTCGGGGTACACAGTTTAAGCTGCAATTTATTCGCGTTGCGTTTCGTCGACCGAGGTTTTTAAACTGCATCTCCCATTCGCGATAGAGAGGCAGAGCACGCTTTATACCCTTTATTTTTGCGCTAGAAACCCGACCATCGCCCCCTTCCTTCTCTGTCGCTCTCTGCTCTAAATTCGGTGTCGCGTTTCGAGACCGTGCCCCGTCTCTTCGTGATATGTACAAAACCGCGTCTCCTAGCGTGGCAACTGTGTTGTACTCCGTTTTCCTTTGAGACGGTCGTGGTGTCTAGCTTATTAGAGTCCCTTTGACCGTTCCAGCGAAATGTTTTGTCATTTGACGCTGCGCGTGCTTGCGAGCTACGTGCCGACTCTTCTCTATATTAAATTCGTTTTGGCCAACGTTTACGTTTATTCGGAGATCGTCTTGAAACGGGAAGAAGTGGAGGAGACGAGTATTTTTGTTCGCGGAAACGTTTGGTAGAGACAAGCGGGACAATGATGTCGAACGATGCGAGGCTCTCGATGGTATTGCGTTGGGGAAGAGCCGTTGAATTTTTCACGCGAAAGCGCGCCCTGAATGCTACAATTTTCGAGAGCGTTTATTGGGAAAAAATTGGAGCGAAACGGTTCGGGGATTCAGATTGGTTTGGATAAAAATGAAGATAGTTCCGCGATCCTATCAAATTTAATATCGATGCTAGTTAAATCATTGCCATTTCTTCCCTTATATCTGAAATTTAAATTTTATCATTTCATATTATTCATTCATCGACTCAGATTATTTGCCCATAAATGCGCAATTCTTCCTTTGCCCATCGATTCGCTGGAAACGTTTTCTGAAATTCTTCTCGCCCGAAGGAATCCGTTCGGTGTGATTGAAAGGGTGCCGATGAAACGGATTCTTATCCATCCTTCGTCATCGGTCGAAGTCTGTATCGATTCGGCGCAGCTGCGTTTATATTTCAAATTAAGCAGCTCGTTTATTTCGAGTGGCGCGACGGGACAAGTAGAGGAGCCACGATATAGGTCAGGCCGAGGTGCCTGTGAACGAAATCCGCCTATCGATATTTTTAATTAAATCGCTACGATTCGATTCCCGGAGGGACACTTATCCGGCGCAATGCCTCGTTCGTGCGAACGCGATTAAAGTTTTCTTAAAGTCAACCACCATCGCATTGTTTGTTAAAAAAATAACTCCGGGGAAGCAGAGAACTTTGCATACAGCATACGGGGGACCAAGTTTAACTTGGAATTGTTTTGAAATGCACACAGTTTTCCTAGTTCAGCTTTGGGAAAAACAGCTCGGCTCGCGAGAGGCGATTTAAAAGATGCATAGTCGGGAGAGGAAGCAAAGTCGAGACTGAACCTCGCGTGAACAAAGGAGCGGAGAACATTTCGGGGCGATCGTGAAAGAATAAGAGACGACGCTCCCAATGGGCTATTTGTTGGCGCATTTAAATATTTGTCAGCCAGTTTGCAGCTGCTTTATACTCGCCGCTTCCTTTACTTCGTTCCTTCCGTACCCTGGTATGTTGTGCCCCTCGGAAACTCCGTAGGATAATCATCGTCCAACCTCCTGGCGCATTTTTCAGCGGGTCAGATGTCAAAGTTACCGTCGCGTGAAAAGTCTCGTGGCATATATACGGGGACTCGTAGGAATATTTTCCACCCTCCTTCGCGCGGCGTCCTCCCTTGGGACTTCTGGCAGGGGGGGGGGCGACGTCTAGGCCTTTCATTTTCATCGGACCTCTCTCGTCGAGGCTTTTGAAGAACGGAGGGCGAAAAAAGTCCTCCGCGAAGAAAACCACATGAGAGATATGATCGTTCTTCGACAACGCGCACTTAATCAGGCTGTGGCTTTGTGCGGGAGCGGAGGGCTAAAGTGAAAGCCAGAGGAAGGACCAGAGTGGCTCAGCGACGAGGCTACGAGATACTTTGGGGGGGAATATCGGGTGGAGCAAGACCTTAATTTCCTGTAGCATTCCCGCTTATCTCTTTTACGATTTATCGACCCATCCGGAAACTTACATGCTCGCTACCTGGAAGAAACATTGGTCGTGCTTGGAACATCCGTTTCCTGGTGCCGTTGGCCTGTATCGGAAGTCGATTATTGTTGCCCGGTTACTTTCCAGCTGCTTATAAACGCTGTCTCCCAACGAGAATAACTATTATTCTAACGTGCAGGGAGTAAACTGATAAGGCACAGTAGGCAAATGCAAATTCGTAGTTCGAAAGCGTCCAACCTATTTAACATGACTCGCTAAACGCAATCGGTTGCATACTTAGTGAATTAATCCTTTTTGTTTGTACGTTGATACAAGCGTACGAGTTGATCGATAAACTGATATAATAACTCTGCGGGTAAATGGCAGCTTTGTCTCAGCACGTAGAACCTGCTAGCATTCGAGTGCTCGCAGTGTACTCTAGCTATTGAATCAAATCTATTGAGATACCGTGTATAAAAGTAATCATTCGTTTGGAGGAGGGTAGTTGATGAACATTCTTTTGTATCGAGGTAGCTGTGTTCTGGATTTTGTAATTTCACTGAGCTATTGAAGCCTGACTATTAGCTTGCGATTGTTTGCCGGATGAAATAGTGATTAAACGTTCCGCTCTTGATATTTGGGATATAGGAGATTGTTTGATAACTGGTAAAAAAGATTGTGTAAAATAAGGGAGATATATATATTTTCCTTTGTAATAATCATGTATCAGTACCAGGATCTTCTACCATGTCTCTCTCTCTCTCTCTCTCTCTCTCTCTCTCTCTCTCTCTCTCTCCAATATTAGGATACGGAGTTGGCCACTTACGGACAGGCACTCCCAGCTAATTTCCGGCTGTAAATACTCGATTCGGTCCTATCCTGTTCGCGTCCTCCTTCCGCTGATCGATGACTTCTTTCCGTTTCCATTCCATCGCTCTGGAACGATAGACATTTTTATTCCACTTCTAAATTCGTCCTCGCGAAATTTGAACAGCATTATTTCTTGTTTTTCTTGAGAACATGTAACGTGTTATAATTTTTAATCGTAGTTTTATTGATATCACATGCAAGACTTTTCTTTGTTATAGATACGCGACTGGTTAACAGTCGAGGAAGAGATGCTGCGAAAACAGGCCGTGGTCGTCGGCGATGTCGGCGAAATTATGGAGGCGCTTGATAAACAAATGGTAAGCAGATTACCGTCGCTCGCGCGACAAACTTGTGCACTTCAAAAGTTAAAGTCCTCTGCATAAAATATGCGGCGGTCTTTCCAGAACCTCGGCATAATTTCGATAGACTTGTTGCACCGCGGGATACCGTATAAATATTTGCATGCTCTACAAATTTATGGGATACAAACGTTCAAGTGACAATTATTTTTGAAAAATTCAATAAACTTGTATTGTCTTACTCTGTACCAACGGGATACAGGAAACTAAAAGCTCCTGTGTCGGCAACTCCGTGCGCTGCAATATCCAAGAGGGTTGGAACCGAGCGACCCCCAAGTTCCAACCCCTATCTGCGCTTGGAGGGTAAAACAAGAGCGAGCCCTTCCTGCGTTATCAGCTTGTAGTTCCCTGTAATTTGTCGATCAAGAGTTGCTTGGGAAAAGTGTGGACGAATTCTTTCAAACAAGGGTGCGATGGCGCTTTGCCAGTTTTCTGGAGGGGTGGAAGCGGTAGTTTCTGGGTTACTGACCGGGAAAACTCTGACATTGGCATTGGCATTAGGGGACCACGCCTTCCTCTCAGTGCGTCGGCGATACATTGTTGCTTCGCGCGCAATAGTTATGCTCAGACTATTGATTTCTCTGGAAACGATTTTCCATCCCGCGTGCTATGTAATATCTGCCATCGTGCTTTATCGAACATTTATTTGTCAGAAGAAGAATGTCTTTTCTGTAGGGTTTTTGTTGGTCGTAAATGTTTGAGAACGATCGTTGGACCATCGTAGAATGCATTGTACCGTATATTTAGACATTTCGACACTATTTTTATCCTTGCGACTAAATAACCATCCTTCTCGAACAGTAATAAGCCTCTTAAAGCGGGCGAACTTTATTCCAGACTCTGAGGTACGATGGGAATAAAGAAACGGTATAGCCTCGGGTAGCCGTGGTTTACGTACAATTATCCCGCCCCATTCTTTTACTTCGCGAGTTTAATTCGTTCTTAAACAATTCAACAATAGTATCGGAGGCCCGGAAACGCGCAAAGTGTTCTTTCTATAATATCAATCGCTCGTTGTAATTTGTTCAGCTTTGAGACGAACGGTCTGGTGTGCTCGATAAATCTCGGGCGGTCGAATTAATTAAGTTATTGGCAGCCCTTTCACGATCTCTTCAATGGAGGTTCGTACTCGGAACGAGCGCACTTCTTCTCGTCTCCCTTTGTTTCGACCACTTGTCCGCCAATTTGTTCTGAGAGAATACCCAGACCAGGAATCAATTGTTCCCGGCGATATGTTAAATTCTTGCGTCGTTCGAAAGCCGTCGAGGAGTTTCTTTTTCCAGAGTCTTGATCGGAAGTTTACTTACCTCGTAGCCGACGATATTCGAGTGGAAAGAAAGAACGTGGAAGGCTAATTTTCCGCGAGATCGCACGCCGCTTTTTCCGTTCTTTTGATTCTCGTTACGGTATCATTTCGAAACGCGGATCGGAGTTTTTGGAACGCGATTTCACGCGAACGGTCGAAAACAATCGGTTTGTTACGGCGGTGTTGTTATTGATTTCCGATTCGGAGAGGTTGGAGCAAAAGATGCGGAGAAATGAAAGAGCCGTCGGGTAGAAAAGGAAGGGACGGATAGACAGGGTTGAAGCGGAGGTCTTCCATAATGCATAGGGGAATATCGGTCCTCCTTGAATACCGCTGATTATTAGAATTAATATCATTCGTCACGTGGCGGTGGAAGTAATTGTACTATGGAAGACTAGAGTTTCTGTTTAAAAAGGAATTTTATATGTATGCAACATTGTGCCATGTTTATTTTAATGTGGAATGGAAGCAGCTTGCATTTTTTGGCATTCCTTTGACATAAAACGGGACTGACTTTTGCAACATTATAGCATAACGTTACGTGTTCCATCTTGCAGGATACTTCCGCTTAACAATCGGAAGTGCACACGATTCTTCCAATATCGCAAGGCCGTCGTTTTACTGCTCGAAATTCCCTTAAAAAGTGTGGCACCATCCGGTACCCAATTACACGGAGTTTTGACGAACTTTCTTCGGCGAACTTCCGCTACGAATTTCCTAATTAGTGTCTCGCGAGCTGCTTCAGTTAAATTAAAATTACTTTCGAATTATTTCGATTCAAGTCCAGAGGATAATACGAAGCGTATCCAACTTCTGGTTATAGAACACTCTTTTACACGCGTCACGTATCTCTGGCAGAACTTTAGAGTTCTCTTGAGCAGCTGTTGAAAATTGTAATGGTATATTTTATTGTCGACTCGTATTACGTTGCCAGTTGTAGGGATTACGAGCAGAGAACTCGGCAGCGTTTCTCCGCAGGTATACGTTCCTAACGAGCGGATGATTTTGGAAATAACGCTCGATAGGAGAAATTGCACGGTCTTAGCGTTTAGCAATTACGGTAGTGGGGTAGATCGCGTGTGCGCAGTGCGCATCTTCTTTGTCCCCTCGGTATTTAATTAAGCACCGTAACAGTGATGGATTCGAGCTTGCACTTGTCAATTGAACTGGAAACATTCGAAGTTCCAATTCTTCGAGTAATAATTTCGTTTCTTATACGTCTGCTATATTGCATCATACAAATTATACTATTGCCTTCGAAATGGATAGAAAGTTCCAAAATATTTGCATTATGCGCGATGATATGGGGATACCAAATTTGTCAGTAATCAAGTACACAGAAATAACAATGTTGTCGTGATGTATTCGAAAAGGAAGAAGGAACGCAACGCGTTCTACTCTCTCCAAAATCAAATGCACCCCTCCGTACCGTATCAAATTTTCCGGCCCTCCGTAAGTGCATTACTACGTCTGTTTTGAAGCTGGTTCGGAGCGATTACTAAACGGCACCCTCTGTCACGAGAGTTTTGTACCCCGTGGGCTTTATACCCCATAGGACAGCGTGGAGAGAGAGAGAGAGAGAGAGAGAGAGAGAGAGAGAGAGAGAGAGAGATCGGTATATATAATACAATTCCCTAGCTATCACGGGCGCCCATGGAGCTGCGAATGTCAGTCAGTTTCCCGGCGTGCTTCCGTCGAAATACTCGCGTCGCGTCACTGTTTTGCTTGATCAAGACATTTACCGGGAGGTTCGTGGAATGATTGGAAATTTGATAATCGCATCGATAATTGCATTCTCCTCCCGGCGTGTCAGATCTACGAGGAAAAGGGGGTAGCAACGATGCGAATGTTTTCAGAGGCGTTGCGGTAAACTCGCGTGCGAAATGTCTCTCGTGTTCCACACCGTATACGAAGGGAAGCGGCGCGTGAATGTACGAGGAACGACGGGCCCGCGCGTTGTTCCCGGACGATTGTAAAGGCGGCTATCCAGCACGAACGCGCGAGCTACGAAGGAGCTCGAGACGCGTGTCTGTGCCGACAGAGCCGGGGAAGCGTGTGTTGCGTCTGGGAAAACAAAGTAGCCGAGATCCGCAGGAAAACCGGGAATCGTTTTGGTTGGCGCGGAAAGTGCGGAGCTTGCGCGCGATGGATCGAAAGGAACCGCCGAGGCCAGCCTGCTCGAGTAGCTACACGAACACTCTCCAGCTCCGATTCAACGTAAGTACGCGGAGGACGGAGAGGATGGAATGGGAACTAGACCCGGGAACGAAATCTCTGCGGCTCGTACTAATATTTGCCCGCGTTTAACGGGCTTAATGACGATGCCGGTCATGGAGATTTATTGCTCCACCCGCTTGCACGACGTTGCTCCAGCGACAAGCGGGCAAAAAGATACGGGAGAATTACGGGGCTTGATATTAACCGAAACAGTCTCGTTAACTGCAAGCCGTTTTCTCTTATTTCCGCGGAGTTCCTGATGCGGCTCGTTCGAATGGGCGGTATTCAGAAATCGTTTCGGGGCAATGTTTTTCATGTCTCGACTTAGAGTCGAAGGAGAAAGAACTCACTCGACTACAGTTTTCCATTTACTCGCTTTGTATTAAGAAAGCGTATTCACTTTATATTTTAATAAGATTATCCAATTATATATATTTTAGAGAATCAATTCGTTCTTTCTCGGTTTCGCTTAATCTTCCTAGATCGACCATAAATAACTGGATAGCTGGATCTTCTGTAGCGGTGGCGGTGTCGTTTTAAGTTCGGTTGGATCGAAGGGGTAGGGGCAGGCTTTTCTTTGATGCGGGTAAAACGAATTTCGCGCAAATATTGTACGAAGAAGAATGTGGGGAACGCGACGGTCCTCGTGGTTGCGTTCTCCCTAGATAAATCCCATGACCACGGGACCCATTGCCCGATAATTTCGTTTTTCCCCCTCCCCTTGTAGCTTCGCTCGCTCCTTTACTAGCCACGATGCAATAACATCGTTCCTCCGGCCACCCTTTGACGTCGGCCCCTTTCCACGAGACGAAGATAGCGCCAGGGAACACGGTTTTATCGGCGAGGTAGAAAGGAAAATTAACGACGTCAGTGGACGTTTTAAATCGTAAATCTTCAATCTTGAAACCGTTACAATCGGTGTTAAAGGGAAGCAGGTTCTGAGGAAACGTATATTCTGGCAGAATTATTATAAAATAAAATATGGATTTTTTTTAAACGATAAAAGAGTTATTTTTATCGCAGAATTAAATAGAAGTTTCTACAGTTTCATTCGATTTTCGGTTGCATTACAATTGCTTTGTGCGACTTTCCACCCTCGCTCTTTTCTGTGTTTTCCTTTCTTCCCGTTTCGCTGGTCTGCAGCAAGAGCACCGACTACGTGTTTCCGTTGCTTCTCGCAGCTGCGTATCTCGTAATGCAACTTTCTTGCGCCGCGCAAGAAGTCAGGAATCGTTATTCTCGCAACTTTGCGACCGTTAGTTTCGCTAGAGAACGAAACTAGGATAGATAGAGGCTTCCCTCGGTACGTTTTCTTTTAGCAACAGTAATTCACCTTATTTTATCACGGCCAGGCCAATGGATTGCAACCCACTGTTCTCGATTCTATACGATGGTCCGCAAGCTTCAACTTCAGCAGCAATCAGATTTTCCCTACGAACGGAGGACAGCTACCTCCGAGTCTCATATGCATAGTTGCGGCGGGTGTTTGTTCGTATCGTTAAGTTCGGTCCCCGCCGACGAACGCTGCGCAACGTTTGCTTCTCGACCGTTGCCTCGCAATCCGCTCCGTTAATGCCGTCAACGTGTACAGGATGTCTGAGCTCGTTTGCATTCCGCCGATGTGGCCGCAGATTCCTTTCTATTAAAAATGAACGGGGCCGGCGCCGTGATTGATTGACGTTGGCCAAGCCCGATGATCGCGATGTTCGTATTAATTCGTCGCGTACTGAACGACAGTGTCCCGCGAACGTTCCTATTTCAATTTCGCCTGACAGGCTTACGTGACACAGGCTGCAGTGCGTCACCTGCTGCTTTGTGATCGTCGGAACGGCCGTTTCGAGCTGCTTTTCTAGGGGACAGCTTGCTAATGTCTTTTGCAATAAATATACGGTACTCGGGAACGTGCGCTGCCCGTTGTACTTTTGCGAGCGGTGCGGAATTTGAGGAATAAGCGTGTTAGGGTCTCTCGAAGTTTTCTATTAACTTCTGCCACCACTGTATATTTTCTTCGTACGATGATCTCTTTAAAGATTCGACTGTCGAGCATAAATGAATGAAAGGTACGATTAGTGCAAATGAATAAATACTTCATAAAGGAAGAAAATTTGCACGAGCCCAGATTTTTCTGTAGAACAGGCGTACGTTTAGCGCGTCGTTCAGTAGTACAACCGTGTAATTAAGCGGACTCCTTCGTCTCGTTCAGCGTTCCTCTCTTCCTCCTTGCTCAACTTTCGCCAGCCTTCGACGTTTCGCTCTCTCTACCACTTGCAAATATTATTCAACAATGTCTAACGATATTTTCCACTTAAAAAAAAAAATACGGTCGAGCTTAGTCTTCCGCTGCCATGAGAGCTGACATAGGAAATCGTTGAACGGTGTACGTATGTTTTCGAGAGCGTTACACTGAATAATGCATGAGCTGATCGAGTAAGTTTCCATACTTTACAAGAGGGTAACCCACCTCCCGAGCGCGGTGATAATGAACGGTATCACGAGGGCAGGCGTAAGACGCGCGGCGTGTCGCTTATGAGGGAATATTTCATAGTTGGAAAAGTTATTCGAGACCGGTGGCAAGGGTGATTTTAACCGGCAATTTATCTTACCCACATCGGACGTGGCGCATTCTTTGCGCAGCGTGAATAAAAGCCGTGATAAGACAGCATTCGCTCTCTCTCTATCTCTATCTCTCTCCCTCGATTTCATCCCCCAGCCATTCATGCAATTACCTTTTAATTGGATTCGACTAAAATACGCGAACGACGTTTTTTTTTCCCTCCCCAGCGTGATTATTCGAGCGGAAGTCCAGCTTCCGAGACTGGATCGTTAGGAGATCACTGTGTTGCCTTTTCGATTCACCCTCGTGCCATCCCCCCTATATTTGTCTTTGCCGCCAGGGAAAATAATGTCGATCCAGTTTCGCCTTGTTTTGCGAAATACTGTTTGTTGGTTTCGCGTTAGAACTTCTCTGTTGGAGTTATATTTGTCTTGTTGAAGCCGGGGGGGGGGGGATAACATTTTAACAATCTAGGGTAGTTATTGATACAAAGAATGAACGTTAAAATGATTGTAAGAAATAATTGAAGCCAGTATTACAAAATAGCCAGCATTTCTGGTCACGCGAGCTTAATGAGATTTATAAAAGCAACGAATGCTGTTTGCATCGCTCAAATCTTAGCAATCCACGATTGCGCTTGCACCGGTTGAATTAAAAAGGAAAGAGATCATGCAGTTAGATTTTAATAACGCAAGCGAGAGAGAGAGAGAGAGAGAGAGAGAGAGAGAGAGAGAGAGAGAGAGAGAGAGCTCGGAACACGGTTTCTAACTGTTCGTCAAATATTATCGCGCGGCAGCTCGTGCTTTATCATCGCATTGAGCGGTGCATTATCGTTTCGAGGTGAAATTTCCTATAATTCAGCCTCGTCAGGGGGCGCACGTTAATTACCCGAGACTTATCTGAAACGGCATGCACCATGGTGTGCCGGCGTGGACGGGCCATGGAAATGCAATTACGCGTACGTCTGAGCCGCTCACTTTTCGAAGCTGTATCAACTTAACGGCGGGGCAAAAATGAGAGATGAATCGTGTATCGAGTGAACGGCCTTTTTTTTTTGTTTCTTGCGGAAGTCAGGGGGCGAATCCGAGTCGGGGTAGACTTGTTGAAGCCAGCAGGAATGGATTATACAATCCCTCTCGTTCTCCTTTTTGTTTAAATGTTAGTGAACATCAGTTAAGATTACGGTTCTACCATGATGTTCGTAATGCGCATTGAAAAAACAACAACGAATAATAAAGGATAAAAAGGTGCAGCTGAAAAGCTCTGCCACTTTCTGCACCGGGCGGATTAAAGTGGATGCGACACGGGGCGACCTGGATATCACTTTTCCAGCGTGAACGTTGTATTCGGGATGTTCGGGGCAACCGGTAACCATTGAAATTCCCGAGACCCTTCTGTCACTGGATCAAACTCTAGTCCTATTGATTTGCCACCAGAGGAGAAGAACATGTCAGTCCATTCTGACTGGTGTCTTTTCGATGAATCGAAGCCTAGATCTCGGTAAAAGTGTGGAACCAGTTGTGGTTTCTCTTTGGGCTGAGTGCCATGGCTATCATTTTTGCTCGGAGAGGAGGGGAAGGATATGAAAATGGATCGGAAGTAGCCTGCCAGGAATTAAACGAAATTAAAGAGATTAAAAAGTGTTTAATCTTAATCTGATTAAATTTCGTGGAACAAGTTTAATATTGAAAAATTCGTCGTATCCTTTACGTTAGGTATGTCTTTCCCCTTGCATTGTCTCGTGCAGTTTATTATCATGTAAAATTGAGAACGTGCTCGCGCTCATCCTCCCTCAGTGTCGCTCAGCCTATAAATCGCGTTGCGTTTTCACGATGGCGTTAGCAAAGTTCGTTTCACGCGTGACGGACTCGCCATTATTCGACGTCCACGTGGAAAAGCCGTCGTCCGTACCGTTCGTATTTACATAACGACGCAATGCATCACCATGCATTACACCGGCCGCCTGACCGTTCTCATATTTTCGTGTTTCAACTCGTCGAGCTTTCCTTGAGCCCCGGCTTTATCGTGTACCAGTGAATTTTCCAAGCAGTCGGTGACACGGAAGTAACGCACGATCGATTACGCGAGAGGCTTATAAATAACGTCGTTTGTGCGTTACTGCACGGCGCTGGAATAAAAAAAAGGGGGGTAAGATCGAATCTCTTAAAGAGTACAAACGAAAGCGCCAAGCTTAAAAGAGCGATCAGATAATTTTTATAAGATTCTAAGTTGAAAGGCATCGAAACGGGCGTCGAAAATTGAACCCTATCGAGTATTATGAAATTAAAAAGGGCTTCCGAGAGTCGATGAAGAGGAAGGAAATGGATTACCAAGATTGGCGGGACCAGTCTGGCCAGGCTCGGTCTAGATCTGGCTAATTCGACGACACGTAGCTAGGCAGGGACTCGCTTCAACATCCAGCGAAATTGGATGAGGCTATCCGATAATAAAAAGCGCTCTCCTAGGAGACCATTAAGATACCCAATATATCGATCGTCGTTCAAACTGTTCCTTCGTTCGACGAAATTGCAAATAAACTTTGCGATAAAACGTAGGAAATCGTTTGCTGAACCGAATGAAAAAATGTGCATTTCTGTTTCTCAATCGTTTCAAGTCGTTTGTAATTCCTTTGAATCTCTTTGTAGTATGTTTCGCAGTTACTGAACGGAAAGAAACGTAACGGGGTTAGACGAATGCCGTCTCTTTGCGAAAGGGGTGTCCGAACGTTCCATGGTTAGCAGTCCTTAGGAAAGTTAACTTCATCGTTAAGCGAGTGCGCGAGAATGGGATTAGAGATCCAGTGTAGTTGGGCGAGAAGGAGTCGTTCGGCTTGTCGTTTTATCTCGGTTCGCTGTAGATTAGCAAGACTTAACACGGTTATTGTTTTCGTAATCTGCAAGGTGTTTCGGGTTTGGCAAACGTTTCCCCGCGGGTACGCCGCGATAAGCTATGATGAGAACGTCTACGTACACAAGGTATTTTATTTTTATTGGAGAGAATATATAGGCTGTCGGAAACATTGCATTCCTCGAAAACTAAAATTAATATTCCGTCTACTTCGTTTCGATGATATTAAGGAACTATCACGGCATATTTCTTTTCGGAGCTGCTTCAAACTAAAATTTTCTAGAAGCGAGTATTGTGGTTAATGAGATTCTTATCTCTCGAGTCATATTTCACGAGGCAAGTACTTTTCCGCAAATGAATCCGCTTATTCCTTGAGCTACGATTTTATCAGCGACGTTTACAGACAATTTTATTTTCATTCACCGGTTTAATGGCATCGGATAGAGTTTTACTTCGCGATTATCGTGATATATTCCGCATGAATTTCATTCGATGATTCCTACCTTTCCATTTCGCGCCGACTTCGATAATAGTATGCGTATTCGCTTGTGACACCGAAATATTTATAATCGTGCATGGGGTGGCTACAATTGCCTCGATAAGCTATGTATATCCATTGTCACTGTTAGGTATAAAGCGAGAGGTTTCAATTAGCTACCACTTTTTCATTAAATAGTTGCACTCCACCGCATAATAGCACGCTACGCAAGAAACAGAAAATAACGCTACTAGTCTC
The DNA here is from genome assembly GCA_023838395.1 of Holcopasites calliopsidis. Lineage (NCBI taxonomy): Eukaryota > Metazoa > Arthropoda > Insecta > Hymenoptera > Apidae > Holcopasites > Holcopasites calliopsidis. The sequence goes on along the minus strand of JALHAQ010000004.1, from coordinate 6,435,915 downwards.
TCTCGCAATATGCTAATGAGGTTTTCAAAAAGCTAGGATCCTGTGCTTGCAACAATGGACTGCGAAAATGGTGGCTCGGTTTCTAGAATGTCTACGGCCGATCGATAGGCCCGTGTTGCAGAAAGCAGCTACAGCGAAGTGGTAGAAACAGGTGATCGACCCGAGGCTTTCGTGGAACGGTTGATGAAAATTTTTACGCTTCGCGGAAACCGAACATATTGTTATCCGTCATTCCACAAGATCTGGGAAAAATGTATTCTAGAATAGGAAACGAAACTGGTCGTTGTGAACTGTCTTAAAGATTGCTAGCTATTCACGATATTAACCCGTGGTCTTGACGATTATGTATTTCCTATATTTTTCATGCTGTATTATTCTTCTCCTGTTTTCATGCTTTTTGTAAAAAATAGGGTGGGCAGTCGAGGGTTGTTTAAAAAATAAAAACATGTTGGTCAATATGTTTCTATACTTTTGGACTTCTTGGTTTCTTTATAACTGTATAGTTTAAACAGTATTTTAAATTCAATTTTTAATAATTGTACTAAACGACGAATTTGTGCAGGATGTCCTGCGGGAGCTGGGGCAGAAGAAGCCGCAGCTGGACGAACTGGTGCACACCGCGGAAGCACTTCGAGCGGACACGAATAGACAGCAAGTGCATGGCAAAGGTAAGTCCACGAGTTGTAATAATATAATTTTCATATTTCGATCGATTTATTCCAATCGTTCTGAGTAAAACTTTGCTCGAAACGATCGCTCGAGATGCGAGATAAAAAATCGGCGTGGAATCCGAATAGACCGATATCCATATCGATACCCGACGACCTGAATAAGTTTTCGTCGTCGTAAATTGATAGCGGACCACGGCTTCTGCTTGCCAAGCACTTTTCAGATCCCCGCTGAATTTCAGAAGTTTAATTATCAGCCTTGATTGTTCGGCCAACGTCCGTAATAAATTGAACCATCTGTTCTACGCGACAGCTACTTGTTATACGGAGCATCCTGCCCCGGCTCGTTCTTTTGAATCATTTCTTACGTCTGATTGAACGGATCGCGTGCAAAGAATTTCCAACGTCAGCGAACTTCTTATGAAATCCTCAATTTGTCTTTCCTGGTACTCGCAAGGGGTAGTTCCGGGATAGGCAATCAAATGCTGAAGCACCGTTCCGCTTATTACATGTATCCGGATAATAAAACTTCGCTGATAAATATTTCCTTGAGTGACATTCCAAGAGAACTTTTACGTAGGTGTTTCACGCTGATACGGAATTATTTAATAGTCCAACTACCATCGAATCATTGCAAGTCGAACGCTGAAAGAAAAGTACACAGTTCACAGCGATAGGAAATGCATTTATTTACATATCACGTTTATCGATTGCTCAATATTTTTTAAACGGCGACTTTGTTCGTTAATTAGCGTTCGATTGATCTATGCGAAAGTACGAAATTAGTCCGCCAACGAGATAATTTGATTGCTTTCGGAAACGTTTTAAATCTCCGAGAATCGGGCGCGGATCGACGCAATGGAGGGTCGTGCACGGGGATTAACGGCGGGTGCCGTTAATTGTTTCAAGAGCACCGGAGTACTCTCTCCCGCCGATGTCGCATTGTTCTTTCTATATTAGCGTGCCCCGGGTACTTGTCAGTCCCGTCTGCTACTACACGCCTGCATTATAGCCAGACGATTCTTTCGTCCATTGTTTTCCTCAGGTCGCCCACTCTGCGTGAAATAGGGAAGAAAGGGTTCGCGTACCCTGCGTACAAACCAGTCGGTAGCCAACCCTCGCGTAATGCGCCGCAACTTGCGTTCCTTTGCTCGGGAACTCTTATCAGCTGCGATTCGTTCCCTCTTGTAACATTTAATACCAGTGAATAATATTAATAATCCGTCCATCGTGGAGTAATTTTAATAGGAACGGACGGCTTTGGGACGGTTTGTTTAATCGTGAAAGAATAGTCCCTTTATAAATCAAAGATAAAAAAAAAATGTCTTCTCCTTCTTGAACCATCTCGGAGTAAAAAAGCTTCACGCCCATGCACTCTTTAACCGCTTTTCGAACTTCACTAAAAGCGACACCGAACGTTCGAAGTTGCCCGAGTTTATCGGTTCCCGTAGCAAATGCAAAAGTAAAGGCGCTCCACGTTTTATCGATTTAAAAATCGCCGGTACGCGCAAGTCGGCGCGCAAGTTACCACTGGGAGCTCGGTGTTCTGCTTTTCCGTCTTGTGCTGGCGTGCAGCACGTGCCTCCTCGAGATTGAACCGGAGCCTGAAGTGGCTCAACACGGCGGCCCACGAGTGTATACATATGTATATCGAAGGCCAGCCCGCCGCGTTTCGGCCGCTATCCAGAGATTTTTCATAACAGTCACGTTATCGGACCGCGGCAAATGCACGCCTAGGCTGAAGTGCTGCTGTTCCCATCGCAGCCTTTAATTACCAGCACGAAACACGCGGCGGAACATGCTAACGTATTTCGCGTTTCACCTACACCGCTTTCACGCACATCCCTCTTGCTGTGTAAATTTCAGCTGTTTGCCGCTTTCTTCTTTTTGTTAGGTTCGCGAGGTAAAAAGCGTGCTTGTACATTTCTGCGGTATGGCGGAGCGTCAGAAATGTTTGTACGAGCAATTTAAGGGTTGCAATTGATTTATATCTGTGTATAATAGAAAGGTCGATGTTATCTTTTTTCTTTTGTTTTATTAAACTGTAACGATTGGCAGGCAATCGTCGTTATTTAGTCACGAGGAAGCCAAGCCCAGGACCATTCAATATCGTGTCATCAAAAGTTAACGGTGACGGGATGACTGGATGAAACATTCAGCAGCTTTTTACGAACGCTGTTCTCCTCTCCTCGCGTTAGATTACCCTGGCTAGAAATCTTCTCCTTACGGGATGGCTGCACGCGTGCAAGGGAGTCAATGTTTCACAAAGAAAGGGCATCATTCCGCTGAGAGGCACGATGGTCGTTTCGCATCGGCTTCACTTTGTTTCCCAAAGATATATGTAGATGGATGCAACCGGCTGACAGATACACGTCGGCATTGATTCCTCTTCCGGCACCGATTTCGTATTCGTCTCCGTGACTTCTGACGAATAGAGCGGGCGAAGGGGCGAGAAACGGCTGGAAAACGTCTCGAGATAAGCCGTCCACTCCGCTTTTGTCCCCGCGTTACATACACACCAGTCAAACGACGGAACTTTCTTCGAGCAAAATTCTGTGCATTGTCTTTAGACCTGTCGCCGCGAGACTGACGTCGCGTCGTCGCTCGGATCGAATACTTTATCTCCTTCGGCATTGTTGTCGAAATTCGTGCTTCCAAAATTACATTCTTCCCGTGTCATTAATTAAACCCCGGTATTAACACTGTAGGGCTAGCAGACTCCCTATACCGGGGATTTCGGAAATCAAATTAACTCCAGACGAGAACTCGTTTTTGGAGGACACACTGCTATGGGGAGAGGGGCAGGGATTTATCGACAGATATTTGTCTGATATTGGATGGGAAACAGCAACAATTCCGGAGGGAATAAAAGAAGAATCGTTTTTAAATTCTCCTACCTTTCATCGATTCGGATAAGTATAATTTCACTGCTGGCATTCGCACACTTTGAAATACACAAAAGGACTCGTATCTGCTCCGTATGAATATTTATAACCACACTCGTGTAACGACCAGATAGATCATTTTCGGTTCGCGATAATGCAGTTTGCCCGCTGCATCCCCGACACCGGTCCAGCGGCTTTAGCCTCGCATTCCTGCTGTGGCTTTCGGGACACATTCGTCGGTCATGGTGATAGGACGATGTGCGAGATAACGGCCAACTTGTGCCCGAGGAATGGTGGTCGGATCCACTTCAAAGCCGACAATGTGCTCGGATATACCGGTATGCAGCCTCCAGGGGTGAATCGCGCTCCAATAACGCGTGCCATTCTCGTCACGTTACGTAGTCCAAGGGTAGTTCCTGCAATCGTTTCGGATTTTTAACTTCGCAACGCGAACGAGAATTCCTGAACGAGTCGCGCATCGTCCAGCCTGGACGGTCAAAGGTTGATATCTGACCTTTCGACGCTTCTCTGTGTGAAATTCCCTCCTACGATTTTCGTTTGGTGACGTTCCATGAATGAACCATGGAGCAAGAAGTCTCGTCTTAGGACAGTTTTATTTTCTTGACAAATTGGATTACAAGTGTTAATGCAGGGACGGTGCAACCTGTTGCGAGACACTTGAAACTTGGCGTTCTTTCTTATGAATGACATTTTATAATGGAGCCGATGAGGCAAAGAGTCTTGGAAGGAGTCCCATTCGCTCTGCCAGCCAAGAGATATTCAATTTTGAAGATTCGCCGAGTGTAACAGCCCGGTCAGCTTTTATGGACTTTTATATTCCTTTGAGAGAAATGTGCATATCGAATTCGATTCTTAAAAAGCTTCCAGTACATTCTTCATAGAATAAAAATCTACGCGATACTTCATAATATCCCGTTTAGCATCGCTAACTTATTCGGCAATGCGTTTGTTCAATAAGTGTGAGAATACAAGTACACTTCGTCCGCACTCTTCGCGAGCCCTACCTATGGTTTCTCTCTTCTCAGCCGCGGACAGGGTTTTTTTTCCCTTTCGCTGGGAACGCACGCTTCCCCAGACAAAACCTTCTCGTTTTCACGACGTTTACTCGCTGGCCCATCCGTCTCGCCATTTCGCAATTACTTCGAATCTATGGCGACTTAGGAGCGTTGCATATCGTCCAAATTATACGCATTCTGGCTAACTTATTGCGACTTAAGCATCAGGACGTTTCCCGGCCGCTTGCCTAATTGCTTAGTTATGTCAATTAATGGGGGAGCAGCGGAGCTCGCCAACCGTTTCGCTTCCTCTCCGAGGAAGAAGTATATCCCGGTGCATTTCGGTCTTGACACCCTTTCGCTCCGGGCTTCCAACGTAATGCGAGATTGGTTCTTTGATTCTGTGCTGCGGGAGTTCCTGTTACAAAGTTCAAACTGCTACTTGTACATAGTTAATTATTCCGGAAACAGGAGTTGTTTTTTGCTCTCGTTGAAATTAGTTAACCGGGGATAGCGTTCGATGAGAAAGTTCGCCGGAGCGGAAGATAAATAGTTTGTAACACTTACCGAAGGTATTCAGAGTTTCGGCAAAAGATCTAAAAACATTGATTATTCTGTTTCGTGTCGAAAAAATATTCCATTTATCATTTTTGTTCCATTCGCATTAAAACGAAAGAAAACGCAATCGTAAACAGTCTTAATTAATGTTCCATTTCGTTATCGCGAGCCTTCGGATCGATAATCATGCATTCCAGCACGCAAGGACCTTAGTAATGAATAAATACACTTATGCCTTTCGCTTTTTTTCTACTCCCCGTAAGGATAGAGATAAGGGGGCGGATGCACGATGGAAAAGAAGCGGCCGCGACAAGCGTAATGGGAAATCGTTGATAGAGAGACATTATGCTTCCTCCATTACGTCGTGTTTCGGGAGATTGCTTTTCTCCCTTGAAAAAAATTAGCTTCCACCGGGACGTGGCGCCGTTTCGCGTCGTTTCCGTGTATGGTCGAAGTTGTATTGTGGCATTAGCAAGCTAATTGGATTGAATAATACAGTTCCTCACCGTGCCGTTTCTTTCGACATATTTTTTTTTTCCCATGCCCAATATCGATTTCTTTAACGAAACCTTGTGCCTGAAGTGTATGTTAATTCCAATCGAAATCATTTGATCGGAATTGAATGTATTTCCGCGTCGATCCATCGTATATTTAGATTCGAAGAGTCTGAAAGTATTTTCAGCGCCGGATGTCTAACTCTCCGACGTCTCTTGGATATAAAATAGTATCGACGCGGAGAGTAAATTCAGTCTCCGGATCGTCTCAGTTTTCCGAAAATGGCCACGTCGAGTCTCTTTGTAAAACCAAGAAATGTCCCTTCATCGATCTCTTTATCCTTCCGATGCGTCCAACTCGGAATTGCTCGGCTTTGCTAGAAATCTCGTTCGGTTCCCGGAGAACTTCGGTATTTTCAGCGGAGCTTTTGCAGAAAGCGGATCTCGGACGATCCTGCGAGCAAAAACTCGATGGGTCCGCGTCCGGAGATTTGACTCCGGTCGCATAGAACAGCTTTCACGTTTTGTCCATTTTTTTAAACAGCTGTCCAAAGTGTGTTGAGCCGTTTTAAAAAAATTCAGAATGTCGTCTTGCTGCGAAAAAAAAATTCAACCCAGAGGAAGAAATACAATCGAATCGTAGGAATCCTTGCAACTCCATAAAAGCTACACAGTCGAAACTCGCCAGTTTCTGCTGGACTTTTACAGAATCCCATGAAAATTCCGCCGCGCCCCGGATTTATTCCCAACACGTAGCGGGTTGCATCAGTGGCAATTTTACGGCCGCGTCATCCGAGCATTTTCATTTTCGGACATCCGCCTTCCGGCGCATACGTTTCGTTGGTCTCGCGTATCATAAATCATAGATACGCCTGAAGTTTACACATCCTTAAACGCGCTCGTTTCCATGCAAGTATCGCAGCACGGTTTTATCTCGGTCGTTGCATTGTTAGCGAAATTTTCCGTCGACGAGTAACACGAAATTGTGAACGAAGAAAAGATATATTCTACCCTATCCTCGATAAATAGAACGCGACATTGATTGCCGAAGTGCAGAAGTATTTAATATTCAACGCGTCGTTTGCGTAATGGAAAAAAGTAAGCAACGTTCAGGAAAGTAATCAAAGGTATCGCAGTTTTATCTCGTACCGTGATACCGACGATAAGACGCTGGATTTTCTTCTTTATTTAACGCCGTTTGCCGTGGATTCACCTCTAATAATTCACGTCGCGCAACCTTCGATACGCCGTGCCGAGGAAATACTCCTGGGGAATTTTCTTTCGCTGGCCGGGGACGGCGGTGCGCCGATATGTTTTATTCGCCGACCCCGTTCTTCTATTTATTCCTCGTCACTGGTTGATCTATGGACTTTCCGTCGCTATTTTTCGGCATCTGCTCTACGACTCACTCTGCACCCGTCCATCCTCGTATCCGGACGCTGTTAAACGGTGTCTCCCGATTCCCTTGTTTTACGAGAACCTAGGAAGCAGCGGGTTTCCTGCAACACCTACGACGGAAGTTCTCCTACACACCTATTGCTTTTCATTTCGCGTCCGGCGATTGCCGCTTATTCTTATCATGGCGATCCTGCGGGCGAGACGCTGCCGGACGTTTTATTCTCGTCTACATACCTCCGGATGAAATCGTCTTCCGCTCCGTCGTAAATCGCTTTGTCCAACGCGACGTCTCATATATGTTTTTTTTTTACAGCTAAGAGAAACAGCCGCTGGGGTGTAAAAATGTGGAACGCAACGATCTCTTCCTGGTACTTTTACTTGGATTAATTTTTGTCATATTCCCTTGATGCGTAGAAAATACTTTACCCGCTGTTTTACTAGTTTCACTAATTAAATCTCCCACTAATTGCAAGATTCTGCAACTGATAAACAGCTTTTGTCGCGGTTGAGCAGACGGATCAGAGTGAGTGGAAAAAGCGACGGCTTCTTAGGAAGTTTCTTTTCCCCCCTCGTCCTTTGTCCCGCTGAAATAAGACTAACGACGAAAGTGGACAAATTCAGAAAGGGGGATAATTCCTTTTCGCCAAAGCGAACCTAAAGTTTCACAGCAGCCGGGCTCCGATGGGATTAAAATGCCTCTGAAATGAACGCGAGTTGATTGGGAAAAGCTTGCCCGAATCGACCGTAATGAGTTTCGTCGAGAAAAAAGAAACAGGATCGCTAAGTGTAATTGACATTCCATTCTCGCGGGAATGAAACATTCTTTTATATGGGAAGCATAAAGATGAAGTGTGCTTCATAAATCTATGAGCGATCTTTTTCCTGCACTCTTGACTCGCTTGACCCAAAACTGTCATCGCGAGAATACCGAGTTGGTATGTGTAAAATACACAAACCAATTTATAGGATACTATCGATCGCATCCGATCTATTTGTCTCATTCAAAGCGTTTCTTTAAATCTCTAATCCTTTCTACGAGACTATCGAGACTTCCAGTTTCGTCATTCGTTTTGCAATTGCGCTTCTAAACACATGAGCGTCCCTGTATCGGGACGCGCGAATAATACTGTCACCGCCGGGCCACGTACGAGCGATTCATACTTCCGGCCGACGTTGAACGTGGCCGAAAACCATGGAAAATCCGATTATTCGTATCAGTGGCGTGTACGAGAGAGGAGCCCGTCCCGGACGGATTTCCAAAGCCGACACCGCATTTGCGGGGAAATTACAATATAACGCGCGTTCTCCGCGTAAAGCGGAATTTATTACGACGCGTTTACACGCGTAAAACACAGGCGAGCGACGTCGATCCGGTTTCGGAGTAGAGTGACGCGTGAAAAGCGGTCGGATCGTGCGATACTCGATTATCTTGCTTGCTTAGGAAAGTGATCATTGGTTTGCTCGAGCAGTTTCTTTATACGCTCGAACGTCTGATTAATTAACTTACTCCGAATGGGAAAGAAATTGGATGGAACGATGGAATCGGGCACCATTGTTGCGTGGATCACTTATAAATGAATAAGGGAACTTGGTGGAAACGGGAATTCCAGGATTGTAATAGGAAATTGTACCTCAAAGTGTTAGCTCCGTGGGTAAGCAGTTAACTTACGTAAATAGTAATTATTCTGTGTAACGTTTGAAGATGAATGGGTAGTTAACGCCAAAGTTACGTCTCAAGGAATAGATTAATTTCCAAGAATAAATCCATGGAAAAAGAAACTTAAAAATTGTTCGATTTTTTAGCTACTTTTGATGATAAGACATATTTCATCCACTTTATTCCGGCTTTTCCTATTCGCAAATCGTACAACGCGGAAGCGCGGCTCGAATTGCTAAGGCATTGTGCTTTCAACCTGTAAAACGCAAGCTCGCCCCTGGTCGGGCATTAATTAAAGGCGAGGGAAAAATTCTAAAGATGGAAGTTATTAAAGTTTCCTTGCACGTAGGGCTAGAAACGAGCCCGGGATAGAGGGTTAAGGAACGGGAATGTCCCGGTTATGAGTTTTACGAGCGACCGGGAGATCGAAGGAGAAAGCACTTTGGCAAAACTCGTTGAAAATTCCAATAATGCTAACGATTTTCTCTTGGACAAATGAGCCGCCGATATGCGCGGCCCGGCGTCTCCGTTCGCTCGATCCGGAATCCTCCCTTATCAAATTCCTATCCGACTCGCGAAAATATCGCTGCGCTCGCGGGATCGTTGTCGCGATTGGTCGAGCGAAGGCGCCAGCTAGAATTTCATTCAGGAGTTTTGTACCTTGACACGATCGGACTTTCAAGAGTAGTTGTCGAAACTTTTAAAACTTGTAAATCTCTGCTTAATATTCCGGAATGGATTGCCTCGTGACGGTGATCCAATCGCTGTGACGGCTTTCTCCGAGCTAGCTCGGATCCTTCCTTTCTATTTCCCTCCCCTCGTTTAGCTATTTTAAGTTGCTGATAGTTAAAGGGCGCGCAAGCGCGAGAAAAGAAAAGCTAGATCAGGATATTTATCGGTTTTCTGCCAGGACGGTGAATTTGTATCGCAGACGAGATTATCCGCGCGTATAGCGAAACGATTTCTCTATACGATTTACAGGACAGCCGTTTTGCGGAATAAGTGTGTTCTCGTATCTGCTGGCGAAGATAAGGGTAGATTACTTATAGGCGCGGCGTTTAACTTCTTTCATGCAACGTTCCACACCACCAGGCGGAGAACGATCTCGTTCGTTGAATTTTTATGGTTGTTCACCGTGGCAGCTGTAACGCCCTAGGAACTACGATAGGATTATTACGGCTGGAGGCCTTAAAATATTGCCTGACCGTATACTTCATGTAAGTGGGCGATTTCGGTGGCTTGGATAGTGAGGAAGAGGACGTAGGAGAAGAAGCGGGAGCATTCATTCTATTCCTTTTATGCTCCAAATGAGACCGACGTCTTCCAGAAACGTGGAATGTAAATCAGCCTGCAATTGAGAAATGGAAGAATTGGTACCTTGTACTTCTCCAATATTTTTACATGATGCCGGCTTTTGTAATATCGAAATAGTCAGGATTGTTTATTCGCATTTGGCATTTTCTTTACGGTTCACCCGTTTCCGCTCTCACTTCGAACAAAATCGTCCAGACGGGTGTATCTCTTCCTCTCCAACGAGTCGGAGCGTCTCATAATCCTGTCCCACACGATTCGCCGATCGTCGCAGGAACGGCGGCTCCGTATCGTTGTCGAACGTAGACGTCGTGTCGTAAGTTACACGCGGTGCGGTAGCACTTCGCGAAGCCCATCGACCCGTGACAGAGCGAGAAACTGGCGTGGCCCCGACGTTCATTAACATACAGACGTCGGCGTCGTTGGTGTCGTCGTCGCAGGTGCAACGACGTCGACGACGAGTAATTACGCACGCTTAACGCGCTCGTGTACACCGAGCGGAGCGTAGGTGGCCAAAGAGTATAAGCGTGCTGCGTGTACGCGCGCGTACTCTAAGCCCAGGCACGCGTGCAGGTGTACGCGGCTACGCGCGAGCCCTTCGGGTGTAAAAGGGGAGACCGGGCAGGCGGTGGCAGTACGAAAGAGAGCGAGAGGGTGGAAGGAAGCGAGAGCGACAGGGTGTGTAGACGGTGTGTGTATCGGGGGGGATGGAAGTGTTCGAAGGTGGAAGGCGTACAGAAGAAAACGAGGAGAAGGGGCTGGATAGTAGTAGCGTCGTCAGTATCTACCTGCTGCACCGGTAGTCGCGGGGGGAGGGCAGACGGTGGTGGATTCCACCCCTGTACATGGGAAACGATGCTAGCGGAGCTGCACCGGTGGCAATGGATAGTGGTTGAAGGGTAGAGAGAATTCGCTGTCGGGTTGCGCCGACGGTGGAGGCTGCTGATGGTGGTTGTAAGGATGGTGGCGACTGATAGAGTAGTGGTGGAGGAGCGTGGGGGTAGCTAGTGGCTGGTGGCGGTGGTGGAGGAGAGGGTGCGGCATCGTCGATGGTGGTTGTGTTGCCGGTGGTGGAGGAGGCATGGGTTGGTTCCAGTGTTCGCGCGGCCGCTCCCTGTCGCACACGGACGACTCACCTCGACGCTGCCGGCGTCGCGACGCTCCCGCAACCATCGCCAGAAACGTGCTCGTGGAAAATAACGGAAAACCTCGATTCCCGTCAAACACGTTCGCCGTTCTCTGCGCGATTCCGTGTGATTCACAATTTCATCGGCGAGTAGGGGGATTAACCGGTTCCGCGCGAAACGTCCTCGATAATCGAAGGGGGTTGCGTGAAAGGGGGCCGGCGTGCGTGAAAACCGCGAGACGAGGCAACGCGTTCCAAGCGTAACGCGGAAAACGCCTGCGAACTTCGCCGGCTGCATCGGCCGGTTTTTGTCGCGCTACTCGACACGTGGACTTCTTCTCCGCTGTTGCTCGTGGTAAAAGTACCCCGTGATAGAGAACGTGTCGATGCCCCCCACCTGTGGATAACTTTGGACGGTTATAGCCTAACTGTCCCTCGGTTCATTAATCTGTCTTTACCCGATCTACGGGAAAATTGGTTATATCGTTGTGAAACTAACGCGAATAGTCGAAGCGCTTTTTACTTCAGCGGAACATCCAATCTCTTAGGATATTATAATTTTTATGACAGCATTTGTCAACGTGAAGCTCTCGCAGAAGCACATATCAAGTGTGACCGTGATAACGGTGATAACCAACAAGTGTCTTAAATCAACAAGTCGAAAATAACAAGATCACAGTGGACCGCGGATCCGGGCTGCGAAGGAAGTTTTCGTTCCAGTGTTAATCGAGGTCGCTCGATCCTGGTCGGATAACAAGCGACGACCGTGTTACGGGTTCGCTTCTCTCCCCCGGATAAGATCGAATCGCGTGCAGGATAATAAAGGAAGTACTTCCGCGAGATAAAAGCAAGTGCGACTGCATTCGGAGGATAATAAACGTTAAGAGGGACACGAAGAGGTGGTGCTGACACGTGCTGACGCGTTTCTAAAACGCGTGCGCTGTTTTCGTTAATAATTGACGCTTGAGGGCGGCCCACGACGGAGGACCACCAGTGGAGGGCGGAATTTATTACGATCCACAGTGGCAGGAGTAAAAGCGGATGCTATCTGGTACAGAACTTGGCACAATTTCCCAGGGAGAAGAATAATCGATGCGCGCCGAAGGGATATCCGATGTATCTACTTCCACGTGAGCTTTCCGCATCGAATATTGATAAGCCGGTCGACGAACAACGTTGCGCTCTCTGAGAGTAGCGCGGAAAAAGCGACAAGGAGAATCGGAGAGACGGCTAAAATCCGGTGCGCCTGTGTTCGTTGCAGGAACGATAAATCTCCCCGTGCACATCGGTAATATCGATTTCCACCGAAGTTTTCTATATCGGACCGATTGGCACACGCCGAACGATGTAAATGGTGTGCAGGCTCGACTGTTCCAGAGTGTGAACGTTTCGCGATAAATCCCCGAACGGAGCGCAGGGTCCGTGAAATTCCTATCACGCCGGGAGGACCATCGTCATCCTCCGAACCACGTTAATTATTCCCGCGGAAGGATGCGCGATAATCGGTAGTACACGGAAGCTGGCCTGCACTCCTCGTCGAGCTACTTCCGCTATGCGTTATTAATCGCTCTCGCAGGCATCAAAGCTACGAATTTGTAACGCGTCCCAGTAGCGAGCGTCCTTTTTATTCGGAATATCGAAGAGCCAAGTAATCTATACTCGACGAGCCTGTACGTAGCTCCGAGGACCAATTTACCAACACAGAAATCACTCGAATGCTGAATCGTTCTCATAGTCGAATTAAACACGAGACGTTTAATCGAGCACGAAGAAAGGAAGAAGCACCGTGAACTCGATCGATAAGGACTCCGATCGTACAGATGTCGTCGATCTCCTGGGGACATTAAGGGATCCCTCCCCCTTTGTTGGTAGCAGCCCAGCAGGCTGGTCGTGTACTCGTCCTCGTCGCAGTCATCGAATTCCAATTATGTCGCAGCACCGGAGAGGCTCCATACATGCTGGTAGTCCCGTTCCCGGTCATCCGGCCACGAACGTGCCCATCTCGCACGAGGTACAAACAAGGGGGATACCTTTGCCCGGAATGGTACCGTCGCGCTCCATCCATGGAAATCCCGTGCACGGGAATCCGAGCCATGGGTTCGTCAATCCTCTAGGCCCTGCTGGTCTTGTTCATCCACCGCCTACGCACCAGTCGGTACTGTCCGGAATTTCTCATCACTCGTCGGTCATCCATCAAGGTACTAGACGATCATGCTTCGCGTGATCGTGCTTTACTTTTCGGACGACGAGCTTGCAAGATCGCCGGCGAACCGGTTGCAAAGCGACCCAAGGTTTTTACCTTTAAACGGAAGAGAATCGATCGAGTGATCCGCTTTATAAGGAATGGTCTTTTTTTTTTGGAGTTCCTTTCTCTCGGGGGGTCTACATGATGCTTTTAACACTGCTCGTGCTAGGAAGGCTCCACCACCGTGTTCTACGTGGGTCTTCTGATTCGTGGATCGATTTGTTTCGTTGAAGCAGCGATCGGGTGGAGGGTGCAATTATTGAGAACATTGTACTGTTCAAAGTTGCGGAGCTGTTGAGGAAATGGGTCGAGTTTCTACTTCCTTCAAAGAACCGATCCATTCGAAAAGCCGTTTCCTATAAAAAAAAAAGTGATAGCTTTTATTAGCATTTCACTCGGTACTTCGATAAAAAAAAAAGATAATCGAACTTTTACGTCATCGCCTGTTCGTTTCGAGTGAAGCAATTTTTTTTTCAGTTGAAACGTATGTGTAAAAAAATAAAATGGCAGCTAGCATGCGTCATGAAGGCAATCTCGATTGAAAGGGATCACCTCAAAGCTTACTCAGCATTACACCCGTTTCGGGCGTTTTCAATTATTCTAAAAGTCAGCGGCGGGAACACGGTCGGCGACAAAATGAAATTGCAGATTTTTGTTTTTTGTTGATATGAAAGTCCAGCACCACCTACGATCAACAGCCTCGCGATGCCAGTATCGACCTATGGGCTGTGCACGAGATCGAGTGCTGGTTTTCGTGTTCTATATGCACTTTCGTTCGCATAGTTCTTCCGAATGTCAAGTGTGCACCCTTCGATCAATTTTATTCTACTTGCTTAATAAGAGAATGAAGTTTCTGGCGTTCAATATCCAATCATTTTCAAATTACCCTCGCGAACTTTGAACACTCGAAACGTTCAACGGGGATTCTGAAATGTCGATTTTTTTTTACCTCGGAGCTGTAGCATGCATACGGTACAGTAGCACGAATACAATTCCATCCTCGTTCGAAGCTCGCTCCCCGATCGATTCTCTGAACTTTCCCCGGTTTTCCGTCGATCTTACCTGGCGTCCGCGACCCAACCGCTCGTCAGCTCCGTTCCGTTACGCGCGGATGTTCGCTTGAAGGCGGCGAGAAGATACAGCCACCCGGCTCCCCGTATTCCTCGCACGGTTCTCCGCTGAGAACGCCAATGAGTTCCGGTCACGGAACCCCCCAGGACTCGCCCCACGTGGCCAGACATCGCAGGGACTCGGAACATTCGTCTGGCGTTGGATCGAGACGGGGCTCGTCGGACGTCGTCTCGCCTTTGCCGGAGGGTCCCTCGGGATCGCCGGACGGTCGTGGTCGTCGCAGATCGGACTACAGCCCCCATCAGGGTAGGTCTTGTCGCATGGCCACAAGCGTATAAACGCGGCTCGAAATGAACCGCGTTTCTTGTTCCTCTCACCTTGCGGACTGCATCGGCGGACTGCTCGACGAGTCGGAGGAATGATTGCTGTTTAATTAATTGGGTTATTATTTTGAAGCAATATTAGGGACGAATCGTTTGCGATTTCATTTTCTCCGCTTGCGATACTTTCTTATTTCGTGCGATTTATTGATTTGCCGAGAGAATACAATGAAAGAAATATTTATCGCTTCGAATTTTTGGCAACCACTGTATAGCTTTGAATTGCCAGGGAATGCTATCGATCAGATAGTTTAGTCGAATCAGGATTCACCTTTCATCGCTGTCTGCCCGTATAACGCTTTCGGCCAGTTCTTTCGAACTAGTCTCCATGTCGAGAGCGTGAGCGTAATTCCAGCGTGCAACTTTGTAACGTGAACTGGAAACGTATCGGCTACGTTCGAGAGTCTGCTTGCCCGTCAAAGGAAACGTTCCGCGAGACTTTGAGCGAATTGCGTGTACAATTTAATAGCCCGATACCCCTCCTCCCTGAAATATTCAACGCGTTTCACGTTACCGGCTCACCTTTGAATCCTTAAATAAGAGCACGGAAACGATTTATTCCCATTCGGAATGGCTGAGAATCTTTCTTCCACCGTCGTCGATTGTATCGCTCTCGCGACTTGGAACCTGACGGTTCCTTCTGAAAGGATTGCAAGGTATCATAAAAATGCATGGCTGAGAAAGGACGGAATGACGAATATTTCTGACCCTGTGCTACCGAAAAAGATTTTATCCCCAATAATAGAAAGAAAAAAGAACAATTGAGGCTACTGGATATTTTAAATCGTTGAGTAATAATTAATTCTACTGCACGGTTCGTATAATGGTATCAAAAGAACAACGCACACTGCAAATTTCACCACTATGAGACACAGTGTTATACGCCCTAACATCCATCTTAATACAACACATGAATCGGGGATGGCAAGAAAAGGCTATTCAAAGGCGAATATACGGAACAGCAGTCACGTTGGAGAATACCGTTTATTCCGGTGTCATTCATGCCATTGTTCAGTTGCATTCCGCAAAAAAAAAACTATCCGCGCCTACGTTACGGAGGGTTGAATGAGGTGCGCAGAGGGTGGCGGGTGTCCGTGCGTAGAATCGCGCCCCATTGAGGGTTGGGCGTCGTACTTGCTGGCCACGATTGCGTGAAAAAGCCAACCACCCGCGCGTGGTGGCCTTGCTTTCGTACCAGAGCGAGTTTATCACTGTCAAGCATGGTAACGAGATATTGTAAGCAGTGCTGTGGCGTATATCGAATCATCTGTGCGTCCAACAATCATTTGCATTCGGATGCAATTTTTTCGTTGCTTCTCTTACCTGGTCCAGTGGGCTGGATTAATGAAGCTCGCGCGTAGTTCCAGGTTTCTCCATAATTCGTGGGGCGGGTTAAGTTGTCGAAGCCCTCCATTGAGCAGGGATGATTAGAGGAATGGGTGAGGAAGGGATCGAGTATTGTGTAATCGAGGGAACTCGTGAACGAGAGATTGAATGGGTATAGTATTGTTTGTATTGGACGTTGCATGGGAATGTTTGTCCTCCTGTTCGGTCGAAGGGGCGAGTCAGAATCATGAAGCCCTAAAAATTAACGTGCCAAGCGATTGCTTACTCATCCATGTTTTAATTATTTTAAAACGTACGATATTTTTAAATAATTCTACTGTCTATGCGAACATCATCATTTTCTGCGGCGGTGCACGAAGGTCGCAGGAATGAAATAATCGAGAAAACTACCCCCTATCCAAGAAACCAACACTTTTCGAAACCTCTCCAAGCCGAGGAAAATTTAAAAACGCGAACCTTTGTTAAATTTCGGATCTCATTGCAAGGGACCCGCAGACTTTAGAGAAAAATCGCGCGACCTTCGCCCAGGGGTGGAGTGATAGGGAGGAACGAACGGTTGTTCGCCGGGTAGAGGTTTCCTTTCAGAGGAAGCACGTGACTGGCTTTGTGCACGCAGGCTTATGTCGTTTTCACGTCACGTCCGGGACGTCTGTCTAAAGGTAACGAGAAGGGGCGAGAAGTTGGGATAAATTACGATCAGACGAATGAGAGACTTTCGCGTAGACAGAAATCATTCGCAATATCGGGGTCATTTGCCTCCGCGCGCAGCGGGTAAAAGTCGTTTCATTGGCCGATCTGCGGAGGGGACGATAACGGAGAAGAAACGATAAGGGAAAGAATGGAACTGTAATAAAATGATCCTGATAAGTAACACACAAATAACGTTTTAGTCTTTACCTTCATTAAATATTATCTTTTTATACGAAGCAGTGAAATTGTTTGCTCACTCTGTACATGGACCAGTAGCTTAGAAAATCTGTCTCTCGTCGCAGCGGGGCTCGCGTTAAAGCCTCGGTTTACTGTGCAGCCTGGCGATAGGCCTCGAGAGTTGGGTGACAAAGTGCAGGCAGGGAACTAAATAGATTTAAGGTTCTTAGTTTGTGAGCTTCAAGCAGTACGTTTTCGGACACTTTAGAATACATGTCGCGATGTGTCTTCCAGCTTTGTAAAATACACACTCGCTCTAATCGTATTCAGGATCAAATTTACATCTCCGTTCTTTAGAACTCTTTAACACGTACACTTAACATTGATTTATTCTATTGAAACGTTCGGAGATACCATTTTTATTTGATGTATCTCATAGCGAACGAGCGCTAAATATAATCGGGCCGTTTCAAGTAAAACATTATTAGTCCCCAGCATTTTTTACCCCTTTCGAAAACGAGTCGTTTAAACAGGCTAAATGTGTTCAGCGACCATACGCGTTCCACTTCGATTTTCCGCCGGAAGATTCCAGCGAATCCGATTCTCGGCTACATTAGTTTCTCGTTCGCCCCTTTCGTTTCTTTTACGGTCACTCGAGATCGCGCGAGAGGGGAACCCTGATCAGAGCCAACGAAATTGGCTGACCGGAGAACTGCTCGAAGGGAAACGGAAAGAGGGAGAACGCGTGTGTTTCACGATCGCGTGTGCCGCGCCGGTTGAAAGATAATTCTCGCGTGTCGGGCGGCGGTTCCGCGGCGGCCACTTCGATAGCCGTTACGACGCACCGATTGCGCGGTTTGTCTTCTTTATTGTCGGCGTGAAAACGCGGTTTTTCCCTGGGAATTTTCATGGTAACGAGGTCCCTGGCCTTTTCGCGGTGGATCGAACGAGGCACGGAAGAAGAGGGACACGAACGGGTACAGATACCCCGGAGAGCAAAGCTCGTTAATTGCTTTCAAGATTCTCGAAACGTTTGCTCCGGCGTTTATTTTCGAAAAAAAAAATTGGGGTAATATTAGTAATGAACCGGAATTGGAACTGATGGAAGGACTGCTTGCATTTTAATACTCAATTTTTTCCAGTCAATTTTATCGAGCTAGGCTCCGACCCCTTTCATTGCTTTCTTTCCCCCGCTGTTCGCGCTTATTTTTCCATCTTCCTGTCACTTGCACGAGATAGGAATGTCAGTGAAACGATATGCAAACGGCCGAGCAAACGACTAAACGGAATTGGAACGCTATTTTAATTAACTTCCCTCGAAGCTAGGAGTCAGTATGCACGTTCTTTTATAGCCGCGCTTCCTCTGGAAACGGACATTTTCTATGCAAATCGATGCGAGGCTAAGCATCTCCTCTGCTCGCGACTCTCGCGGGTTCAGCTTCTTGTTCGACAAGGGCATCTTAATGCGCGCGACCGTCTCGCGACGAGCAACGTAAATATTTCGATACTGCACAGCCCCACGGTAACGAGATGTTGAGACAATTTAGCTTCTCGGGCCAAGTGGCATGCAAATCGCGAGTAAATAACGGCGTCTACCATCCTCCATTCTTCCCTAAACTGGACTGATATTTTCTTGGGGAAATGGAATTTCTCGCTAATTTTTAATTGTATTCCACAAATTTGTTTGTAATCGATTTTCTTCGAAGTTATATCCTTCGCATTTCGAGGATTACAAATAATGCTTTGTTACCCCCCTTCTCTCTCTCTTTCTCCTATCGATGGAATTATTTATCCCCGCCCCCTTCTTCTGGATATCGGAGCAAGATAAGGGACGGCTTGATTTTGTCTTCCGCCCACCTCGCAAACTAATCGCATTAAAACCAACTGAATGTTCCCACGGGTTCCTTCTCTTTGCCACTGCGCAGCAAATCGTCTCTGATTTTCGTGAATTACGTTCATGCACAGTGTTTCCACGAATTTATCGCATTGTGTTTAGATTAGTTTAGCTTATTCCGAGACTTCCTCGAGCCTTTTCCTTCAGCCGGGGGACAGAGCTCGACGATCGATAAAGCGAGATGCAGAAGAGGAACGTTAAAATTACAAACGAAGCGGAAAGGAACCGGAAATTTCCCTTCGTTTTTTCCCTGGCGCCGTGCGCGTTTCGATCCACGTTCCGAAATCGATCGCAATTTGCAAACAATTTGCACGAATCGCCGGGTAATTTCGGCAAGCTCCGCGACCAAGTGGTTACATCGATCAATCATGCGGCACGGAAGGGGTGAAAAAAGGAAGCAGCTGCCAATTTTCCACGTAAAAGAGACGGCGCCGCGCCCCGCGAAATAACGCCAACCCCTCGATACTCCAATCGGAACGATTAATATCAATTAGAGTACCTATGTGACTTGCAGATGTTTTTTAAATCCACTTTTCGTTTCATTATCACCGTTTTAGTAAAAATTAGTTGCTCTTAAACCTCCGCTTTTCTAAAGATTTTCTACCTCGAGGTCCAAGCATTCTTGCGAGTTTAATCGAAGTATTACATTAACACTAGATTTACGCACATTGTTGTGTATCTATTCATGTACGTGTGTTTTTAAAACAGATATATTACATACAAGTGTTTGAAATTATAAAGCCCTGGGGAGAAATAAGCTAGAACGTGTGCAGATATTGATACATCAATTAAAGTTAACATAAGTTGCTTGAAAATAATGTATGATCTCTGCAACTTTAAACGCGAGATCCGAAACGCTTCAAGTCGACGCGTTCTCTAAATCTAGTGTTAATTAAAAATAAAAAGATGCATTTCATGAAACACTTTAAAGGTATTCTTATATAGCGTGTTCCAATTATTGAGCAATGAAATTTAATGCACTAGAACAAACGATTGCATTCTACGTGTAGACTTTAAAGTTCGCCCCAGGTACTGTTCGGGGGGGATGTTACTCTCCTCTATAACGGCGAATGTCTCGTTTTATCCGCGCGAGGAGTTCCCGTTTGTGCTCAACGATCCTTGCGGACCTCTGGCCCTTGTAACGCGCCGCGATAATAAGGTTCGCGTAACGAGTTTCGTCGCGAACGCGTGTTTGCTTAATGAAATTCCTCCGTGAACACCGACGGAACTTTGACACGTTTGAAACCGCGGGCACCGGCGCGTGCGGATCGATTTTGCATACATACCTCGTTTACACGCTGTTTACACCATCGTGCAGCCCTTCGATTGTTTCTTCTCGCGTGGTTTGCTCATCAGCTAAGTCCATCCAATCCGGTTAACGTCTCGATTATCTGACCGGTTGACCGAGAGGGATGTTTTTTTTTTTTTATTGACACTGGCTCGTTTACGTGTTCTATTAATTTTCTAATTTTACGGTCCCTTCCTTTAAGTTATTGATTCCTTCGTGATCACCTTTATTTCCTTAATTCCTTCCCTGGAACGGTGTATATTATTTTCTTACACCCGTTCAGTTTGTAACATCTTCCACAAACCCGCTACGCGTTGTTACGCGAGAAGTGTCCGTAGCCCGAAAGCAAATTACTTTTGGGGGCTCGTTAGCATCACCCATATCTCTTTCCACTGGGCATCACAGTCACTTTGAAATCCCGGTTAAGCTCTGGGTAAAAGAAAATCGGACAAGTTAAGCTGTGTCCCCGTTTAAAGCGTGTCATTGTTAAAATGTTGAAACCATCGTGGCTGCGAGGACGAGAGAGAGGGAGAGAGCCGAGCTTGCACTAGGCAGCCACGGCGGAGATTTCGTTAATGAGATTCGGATTCAATTTGCCTCGTGGTCCACGAGACGCCTGTTTATTCCCTTTGTCTTTGACGCTCCCTCCCTTGCTGACTTCCCGCGGAAACACCCATTTTTCTCGGCATGCACCACCGTCCATACATTACCTATCGAGCTTTCAGTTCTCGAAACTTCTGGACAACTTTTACGTTCGAGCGTCCTCCTGTTTTATCATTCGCCCGCCCTGTCCGCTCTGCGGATTAAATTCCGTTCCGATCGTGAATGGAATCCCCGTCGATTAATGGCGTGCGATACATCCTAAAATTTACAAGGGGAGGCTTTTCCTGACGCAAAGAAGACGGGAATAGAAAGTTTTAGAATCTGTCGTCTCGAAGGGATGTCTGTTACGATTCATTGAGAAGCGATTACTTTCTAACCGGATTCTCGATAACATTCAACATAATTTATTATACTCGTGGTAAGTAAATGGTAGTAAAGTAACAGACGGTAAATGATCAAGCTTCACTGATGCTGTACGTATTTCACAAGTCTCTTGGCCAGAGATTGAAACTTTCCAGGGAGCATCTTACCTCGAGGTCCAAGCATTCTTGCGAGTTTAATTGAAGTTTTTCCCGCGAGGCAACGAGGCGAAGTTTCCCAGCGAGCCGCGTTAGAATTTTAACAAGTGAAGTTGTTCAATTTCTTGATCCCCGGCGGCACGAAAAAGCACTCGAACACTCGGTTGGTTCGTAGCCGCTGTTTACCGACACTCGAAGCTGAAGAGATAGCTGCCGCACGTAGCGGACGAGAGAATCGACGTCGCGTAACGAATCCGGGTACATCTTCACCTTTCCCCCCTGCCTCCTTTTTTTTATTTCGGATTTCCCTGATTCGCGGGACGACTTTTTTCTTTATTTGCTCGGACAGCCGGTTATACGGGAGCTGTAAATTCAACTCCGACGAACAACAGATCGTTCAACTTTACGTTAACTTTGTGTTGTCACGATCGAAGGTAATTTAGTTATTAAAAGTTTGCTGGAATCTTTCAAGGGGCCTCCGTAACGAAGTCCGAACAGCTCCTGAAATCTTTGAACTCCTGAATTTCTGTGTTTTTAAGTATTTAAGTGTTTGTTGGATATTTTAAACATTTGAATAGCCGTGTTCCACGTAACATTAAGCCAGCTATTATCCGGCGATATTAAACCATTCCAAATAATTGGTGATCGCATTCGGCCGGCTCTGGTCGCCGCTGATAGTCCTGGGATATAAGCTTGCGGTGAAACAAGAGCGCACCGTGTCGTTCTTACGCCGAGCTTATCGACATTCGGCCGGAATTACGATTTCACAATTAAATTCCACGTAAATGCAGGCCGTTTGATAAACGGTTCGCCGACCAACGAAACCCGGGCCCGGGTCTCGAGAGGTGAGGTATATAACCCGCTCGTACGGGATTTTGCTCGACCTCAATTTTCATTTCGTCGAAGTAACCGATGTTCTATCTTCCTTTTCCCGTCCTCTCGCTTCCACCGTATTTCCTCCTATTCCTTTCTACCTTCGAACCATCTCCGCCTCGGTCCCTGGCTCTTCTATTTCATCGATTTCATTTCGATTGCCTCTCTGCTGACTTTGCTGAGCGGTGGCTGCGCCAATTTAAATATATTAGGCGATACGTTTCAATTTAATAGAGCTGCACTAGGCACCCAAGCAAGTAATAGATACGCGATGGGGAGCTCGATATCCTGCTTCCTATCCCTCACTTTCGTCCCTGTCATTTAGGTCATCGACACGGTTTTTTTTTTTTAGAGAATTACATGTTTGGAACGGAAAATCATAATTTCGAGAAGTTTGCTTGAATTTCACCAGTGGTATGACCGTGCATGCCTTTAGAGAATACGAGGCGGTTAGCGATTCGATTGACACACACGCTGGTACGCTCGGTGTACACGGATTAAACGCAGTTGATAATGTGTAGCTATAATTCAGGCTCATACGTTGATTATCCAAATGTCTCTATTACCCCTTTTGTGTACTAATACGTAATCATTCTCCGCGCGCGCACAACAGGCTTGCTGCCTACAATAACTTCTCGTTGTCTCG
The DNA here is from genome assembly GCA_023838395.1 of Holcopasites calliopsidis. NCBI lineage: Eukaryota > Metazoa > Arthropoda > Insecta > Hymenoptera > Apidae > Holcopasites > Holcopasites calliopsidis. The sequence continues at coordinate 6,413,070 of JALHAQ010000004.1, read as the reverse complement.
ATTAACCGTGCATCGAAACTGCGTTCGGTATGATAATTCAATGGTAGCATGAAAATTAAACAGTCGATGGTTGAGCTGAACGAACGAAACGTTCCTTCTCTCGTAATTGAACTACCTATCGACAGCGAAATGAATAATTCTCTTTGTTTCTATTAGTTGTCATATGAGTAATTTTTACTGAGACTATACGCAGCTTCGTAAGGCGTAAAATTAGCTCATCGACAGTACTGAAAACTAAACGTCGCATTCGTGACCAACTTGCGCGAAGACGCAATAATCTTACCAAGAGGGTGAACAGTGTACGTGTCATCTTTAACGTCCCGTCGAACACTTGTCACTCTCGCGACACGAGTGCAGAAGGGTAGAGCACGCAGGGGTTGAACCGCTGGGGTCGACGAGGGTGAATTGCTCTCGTAATAAGTCATCGAGTGCAACCGCTGGGAGACAACGTCCGCGTCTTTTCCTCTCCGCCTCTTTAGAGACTGGGGGCGGGGGGTGATAGATCAAGTCACTTTACTTCCGGTCCCGGGATTCGAGGCTCGCGTAGCGTGGACTCCTCGGTAATCTTCTCGTTTTAACTTCGCCACATTAGTCCGCCGTGCGTGGCTTGTTCGGATTATCTCTGCCTACGAGCGTAGCATACGTTCTCGCTTACGTCCGAATGCACTCTGATCGTAATTCTTTAATTCTTTGTTCTGCATCCGCGGAGAAATTAGCCACGATGATCCATTGACGCGAACAGCGCGATGGTCGACCGCCTGGTGTACGGGCATTTCAAATAAAGATTGAAATGACCCGCAGAGAAAAATATTTCCGTGGTACGGTGGATTATTATGGCTCGGATATTTCGTTGTAAATTTAATTACGTTCCCTCATTAATTTCTGACTCCGCAAAGTGTTATTACGTCCGTTCGCCTTTAATTAGAACGGCCACGGTAAAATAGTCAACACGCGGGTAACAAATACGCGTTCAAGCGTATCTGAATTTTCTCGAAAGTTTTTATTAATAAAATATTTGACCGGCGAATCTTTGAATGACGTTGTTTTCGGTTCTAGCCTCGGTCCTGTTCGCCGGCACCCTGTCACGAAACATCGTGCACATGCTTTGCATCGTCAAAGGTACACTTTGCAACCCCCGTATCCCTTACCTGTCCACGCGTGGTAATTTTGTTGTCAATTGGTGTTGAAACGCTGCCAATGCTTCGCGTCCCTATTGCCAGCCGCGCGTCCTTCTCTTCAAGCCGCTCCAGCTTGGACACCTTCCAGCTGATTCCTCGCGCGTTGCACGAATATCCATGTGAATTCTATCTCGCGAGGAAGAAGCGCCTCTTGGAGCGGGGAACACGTGCCAGCGACCACGTTTTTACGCGTTCGATTGTAACGAGCTTCCAGGCTTCATTATCGAGTTCCTGTTAAATGACTCGTAAATGAGACGCTCACGCGGGGCGAATCTAATCGATTATGAGATCCTTAGGTATAATAAAAATTTCCATCGTTCCGCTCGAGCCGCAGAATAATGAAACTCGAATCGAATGATCGATTAATTGGAGCGATCCTTGAGTAGCTTAAAGAGGTTTATTTATTCATGCATTCACTTCGAGCAGCGTGGATGAAAATTTCATTTCTCGTGGACCAGCGTTTTCGCATCGCTCTTCCAATGGCGGGTGATTGGTCGTGATAACGGAACGAACGGCTGTAGCTTCGAGTAATTTACCATCGGTCTATTATTGGACTTTCGGTTTACGTAAAGGGTACAGACGTATGGAACGAATTTATGACGAGAAACAAATTCGATGCATTCTTTTTGCTGCGGCCTGTTTAATAATCTTGTAACGCTTAACTGATCGAACGGGTTAATTTATCATTCCTTTTGTTTACCCCGAGTCGATCTTATCTCACCCACGCGACAAATAATTCACCCTTTCGAGTTCTATATCAAACGCTAAACAACTTGTCATACAAGGCCACATAAATCATCATCTGTCACGAGAAACATCTCATATTACTATCAGTCATTCCCATCGAAAAGTCTACGTTCCAACTCACACTTGAAGCCCTCAAAAGCCCCTGTTTTTATCGCCAATCATGTCCCAATCGTGTTCAACCACCCGGGACTGCCCTATAATATTCCACCAAACAGTTATAAAAATGTTAACTATCTCCATCCTCGCGTTTTCCTACGTGTTCATTATTCATTACATTTCTTTTTATCGTTCACAATCATTCTCGTAAATATTGTACACGGAAATAGCGTGCAAGAAGGGTAGACGATCGTTCAGGTGGAGATCGTTCGAAGTGTCACACGTTCGCCCGATTGTTGTTGCAGTTACGAAGCTGAGGGAGCACTGGGACGAGATGAACTCGAAGATGATGCAGAGGAAGACGGAGTTGGACGCGATGCTCGGCGACAGCCAGCGATACGAGGCGAAACGGAACGAGGTGGAGGTGTGGCTGGCGCGGATGGAAACTCGGCTGGAGAAAATGCGGGCCGTCGGCCACACCGCCGACGTTCTCGAGGCGCAGCTACGGGAACAAAAGGTGCGTTACCATTTTTATTTTCTCCGTTTTCCTTGCCCCGACTGCTGTTCCAGCATCAACACGTGCACGCAATCCGAACTCGCGGGGTCGTTCCTTTTATTTCCTCGCGTGTGTCGATGCCTATGCGCTGGACAGAAGGCAGCGATTGTCCGGTTCGATCACTGCAATCGGCGTTGATTGCGATTAGCCGGGCGTCTGGATGGATGACCATTTGGAAATTCTCTGTTATTCGCAGTGGGAAACGGATGGCCGTGGTCGGGCAGAAATTGTAGGCTGTCGAGACGCGATGATAGTAGAGGGAAACTGAAAAGAAATTGATTAGGTCGAGGGAAATCCTTTCCCTTTTTATTTAGGTGAATCTTCATTTGAGGAATGCTTTCTGTTTGTTTTCATTATATTTGATTCGGGTTGTGTTATCATTTGGTACTCGTATCAGCACAGGACATTTTGGGTAGCTAGTACTGTAATGCGATATTCACGATCCGGATATAGTATTCTATAGGGGTGAACGCACTCTTGTATATCATTAGGGATGAATGGATGTTGTTTGGGATTATACGAGATAGATCGGACGACTGTTTCGAGTGGAAGATTAATTGAATTCCACGTACAGGTTTTTTTCTTATTGTACAATAAGGTAGTAGTATTTTTAGGGGTTGAAACGCGGTAGATAATTAAAGTATGTAAGAAAGAACAGGTACGCTGCAAAAAATAAGAATTGCTTCGTAGCCCACTAGCGAAGTATTCCTGCAATTGTACCAGTACCTACCTTATCCCATTTCACCCAGTTCTCATTCCTGTTCCACAGCATCCACCACTAAACACACTCACCCCCCACTAACATAAACATGTGATATCCGACCACTTGGCAATAATAATCTTCCTATGCACTCAGAAAAATTCTCCTGCCAAGAAGTTTGATTTTCAGCCCCCCCATGAAGGCATTTCACGACAATGCCACGATCTAATTACGTTCCTACCGAAAACGACCAAAACGGTGGAACAAAATTTCCCATTTAACCAGTGAAAATTCGCTACAATTGTTCGAGTATAAAATGAAAAATCGCGGAAGGGAGGGAAAGGAAGACTGGAAAGATGCATACAAAAGGGAACAGCCGCGAATATAATGGCCGGTACAAGCTTCGTTACAACAGCGGCTGCGATTAAAGAGAACGAACGGATAGGTATTCATTCCGCCAGCTAGTAACCTGTTTTTAGCAACGTTCCGCTTTGTCCGCCATAGAGACGCGACTCGCGGATCGAAAAACTAGCCGAACCTCGGGGGTGGGTAAAGGAGTAACCGAAGTCCCAATCAACGGCGGAATCGCGCCGCGGGATGCTGGGTACACCGCGCGGTCGAAGCTCGGTTTACATTCGAAAGAACCGAACGAGATATTCATGGAATAATTTATTTTGTCCCGCTTTGTGCCTTCGAGATTCATCTTGGGCCCGTGATTTCGGGTTCGACCTCGTGTTTATTTTACCCGTCTGTCTCATCGAACGATACCCTTTCGGTTGTGATGCGTGCTGAATTACGCCGGACGTACAGTAAATATATTCAGCTTGCTTTTTGTTTGGTACATTCTGCTTTTACGTCTCACTACGTTTCTATTACAATGGATATCGTAGGTACGAAGCTTGACAGGCGACTCCCCCCCCCCCTCTACGAAGATTTAACTTCGGCGAATGTTGACGGCAAAATAACTCTCCCGTCTTCACATCGACCTTCCCTCGCTCATTCTATTTACCGTTTCCTCGCCGCTCGTGTTCGCAGTCGTTCCACGCGGAGCTACACCAGTACAAGCATCAGATCGAGCAGTTCAATCAGCTTACGCAGAAGCTGATCGCCGTTTATCAGGAGGACGATACTACCCGCGTCAAGAAGATGACGGAGACCATCAATCAGAGATATAACAATCTGAACACCAGGTACGACGCAGCTTTATTTTCGAGCAACTGAAGCTCTTCGGTCTTAATATCGTGCCAGAGGGTCGTCTAATACATTCCATCCTTGCATATTATTTTTCCAATGCGTCTAAATGTATTCGCCTGACGATTTTACAACCGAATCGACAGTCGATTAGTTTCAATTAGACTGTACAGCATCGAATTGAACTGCGTATCTATTAAATCCTTCTCAGTATCATCAATCGAGGAAAACTGCTACACTCGGCAATGAACTCCCTCCACAACTTCGACCGGTCCCTGGACAAGTTCTTGGCTTGGTTGAGCGAAGCCGAGTCCTCGATGGAGGGATTGGAAGCGGAGGCCGATCGGCTGGGTGGACGTCGGGACCAGGGCGCGCTCAGGCGACCGCAACATCAGCTTAAGGTAAGTCCCAATTTTATTCAGACGAATTCGCAACGAGCGGATGCGTTCATTTGATCCGGCGAACCAAATTCATCGGCTCCCAAATTTACGTGGTTTTCGTGTCCAGTACTCCTTTGGCTTTCGTTTGATAAGTCACGATCGAAAGATACCTATTCATAATTTATGAATAAAGTGGGTTAAGCAATGAAGCTGTTAAGCTTCCCGTTGGAAATTATTCATATTCTAAAGATATAAAAAGAATGATTATTATCGGTTACACAAACAGTAATTTAACTATTAATTAAATCGCAATTTCTGTTGTGATTTATTTCCTGTACCGTTTCTGCCAATTATTGGCTGCAAGTGGCAGCGCTGGGACAAATATGTTTTACTATAAATCGACACGTCTCGAACTTAAAGAGGAATAGGTAGAACTCAAGTCTCGGTGGATCGCTACATTCCTTGATACGCTATAACGGTGGTGGTCAGGACAGGAAACCAGATCTGTACTGGCCGTGTGTCAACTTGAGAAGGTTTTACGGTTTCGATTGATTGCCATAAAAGTATGTCAGAGGAGTACGTGGATATATCCATTAAAAGGAAGACGTTCGATATCGGGTATCGATGAAACGTGGCAGTAGTGGGCCCATCAGCTTTGCGATGCTAGACTTTTCTTCTGCTTTTGCATTGCATAAGTCTTTCGTACTTAAGTACTGTACAAAGAAGATATAACAATTTTTTAATCCTACTTTGTTCATTACTAAGTATATTATATAAAAATATTTGCTTCGAATTAGCATCAGTAAATAACGGACTGTCGTAAAAATGTCGAATTTGAAATTCCACTGCACGTTATTATCCCCGCCAGCCTGCCAAGTTTAATCAAATAAATTACTCGTTCGCGTTTTTCACGCCCCCAACAAACTATTCCAGCAAGCAATCAGTAGTCTCCCTGACAATTAAACTTTCCGCTAATTCGCGAGCGAGAAAGTTGCCCCAGCTCGAGCACATCTAAACAGGGATAGCTATCAATGATATGAAGTTTTGGAGACCCTGGGCTCGACACCCGTCGCCCATTCACCCCCGCAAAAGAAATCCCACCGATCTCAGTCTTCCCGAACGCGATTAGCAATTTTAATCGCGTCCAAGTGCCATGAATACAAACGAACCGGCTTCGAGCTTCACGCGTTAGTACGAACTTGCACGGGCAAGCGTGTGCCGTTGAAACTTTCCGCGTATCGGCAATCGCGTTGAACCCTCGGCTGCGACGAGGTCGGCACGGTTGTTTAAATAATCCGCGGGACGCGACGACGAGAAAGTTAAACTGCTCGACGGTAACGAATTCATGACGATGATCAAAATCATCCCCCGCCCCTCTCTGCGTTTGTATTTGCATCCCGCGGAACCGATGGTCCACGGTCCGCGGAGCCAAATTGATATTGCAGGGTGCGCGGACACCGCCTGTTGCGGCATTTCGTTGAAATTAATCCACGATTGTCACCGTGCAACGGAGCAAACGGCACGCGAGTCCGGAAAATTAGCCCGTAATATTGTTTGTCCGCGTATACATTAACATCGGCCATTCTTTCCTCGTCCCGCTCTACCAGCGTGTTTGTGTTTCACGTCCCGGCACCGGGTTATTGACTTGTTTCGCGGAGGAGGGTCCAATTATGGTCGTTCGGGGATTGATTCTGTCCGAGCTCGTTTGTAGTTTCGTTTATTCGTCCACTCTTTTATGATAACGTGGAAAGTAATTGGGAATCGGAGTTACGGCACGGATGTTCTCTGATGTTTTAAATTCAGTAAATCGCAATTGTACAATACAAGATAAAATTGTGTAATTTTTAAATATTGATAATTACATTGTAATTTCAACTTCTCACCTGCTGGGATGCCTGAAGTATATAAAAGTATTATACAATTTTCACGCTAAGGTTTCTCATCCTTGTCTAAACATGGACAAGCTTGTTGCTTGACAGAATTCCTGGCGTCTCTAAACTTTCCCACACACGATGTCGAACCATTCATTATTGAATCAGTAGGGGATAGACAGGCTTTCGGCACGGAATGCGCACCCGCGTCTCCGTGGACTAAATTCTCCGCGCGCGACACATTGACGAATAGACGACAGCGTTGATTATCCGATAAACAGTCAGATAACTGATTGAGGATCGATCGCTCGCTGAATCCCCGTGTATCGAAAGAAAAAATCGTCTCCGTATTAGCCGCCACTTGTCCGATGCTAGCGGCCATTGAAAATCAATATTATTTGCCGTGTAACCTGATTACATTGCGAGCACTGCAATGCGTAATAACAATTAGCTGGATCTGTTTCTATTACACCCCGGTCTCACGATGCCCGTGAATTTTCGTTACGCAGCCATTCCCCCTTGATGCCAGATACTTTTAATCAGCCTCGTGTTTTACGAGCAAACAGCAACGCGTTTAATGACTGATTACCGTTCCGATGATTCTCGTTGTTCGCATCCCCCGCCTGGCAATTTATCGGACTCATCTGCGCGTGTTTAACGCTCTTGAAAAACGCGTAACGCCAATCGAATACCGGAAAATAATATGCGCCGATGCGCATTGTTGATTAACAGGTACAGATCTCGTGCTCGCTGATAAATATTAAGCATCGCGTCGTCGTGTTGCTTCCTTTATCGACGATCGCATCGATTCACGACGGATTTGTACATCTTTCGGACAATTAACAGCGACTGCACCGCGCGTCGAACCAGCCGTGTTCGAATCAGGGTAGCACGCTGAGTTTGTTAACTTCATTGGCGCAGCGCAAAATGTTGCGGTCGCTACTTGTATCTCGTTGTAGCTTCGATCGTAGAGGAGAGGAATTAATTTTCGAACGCTGCTGCGAATCGGCAAACTCGTCCATATTTTGTACGCATCGTGATCAATTTTCTTTTTTGCAACCTTGTGCTTCCAGGTATGAGGAGGTGCGTTCATATATTTATTTGAATGTCAACGGTTCTGTGATCATACAGGGGTTGAATTTGTTCAGTGCACGCGAGCACTAACCTACGGTCTCTCCTTTTCACTCACGTACAGGGAAACAGGGCGCAGGCTACAAATTGCATCCCCGGTGACTAATGCCACCTGGGCAGCTGCCTCCACTCATTAAACAGGTAGCAGCGTTATTGATTGGCATTTGAAAAAACTAGCCGGTCGAATTTTTCGTACTTTCTTTTTATCGTTTATTTTACTAAACTCTGGTATGCAAATTTTCTTTACTGAGTGAGGTAGACCGAGCATTTACCTTAGCAGTGAACAGTAAGATTATAATAAAGGGATCTTTATACAATTGTTATGAAGAGTTTTGCAGAGCTCGTACAAACTGCTCTGCAAAGCTTCTAGGAAAAAGTTCTTTCTCAGCTACGATATTTATTCAATCTAATATTCTCATCTGAATATCTTCTATACAAACTGTTGGGAGCATTCAGAGATACACTAATTTTACCGAACGTTTATCAATCGAGTTTCTCGCGAACAACAGACAATTTCCTGGTGCATCGCAAACACACGTTCACGCTCGAACAATAAAGTTGTATCGGTAATCCCGCGACGCAGAACAGCGGGGCCGCGTTAGGAAAATTTGCAACAACGCGCTGTCCGTTCGCAGAGTTCACGCTCGCCGTGGCGATTCTGCTAACGATTCATCGACCCGACTAGTCTGGAGCGTAATTTCTGCATGCATAGCGGATCCATCTTTCAAGACCACATCCGAAGGAATTCCTAATATCTCCTCGTCCACGCTCGTGGCACCCGGCTCGTGTTCACGAATCGTGATTTGTTAGGCTCGAGTTATGGCTAGCCGATATTGGATTGCGCTGGAATTACTTTGGATCGAAATAGGACGTTTGATACGGTTCCCTGTGGGAGCGACGGATAAACACGCTCGCGGGCATCTCGGTTATCCCGCAAGTATTAATATTTACACTGGCCATCAAGAGCCTGACGTATCTTAGGATCTTCAAAGATGTCACGAGTGCTTTGGTCAAGAAGTTACAATTTCATTTTCAAAATTATTAAATACTTATTACTGTAGAACGAGATTAAAAGCTTTCAGAAGTTTCTTAACGATTTTATTTTGCTGCAGTGCATTTTTATAGAATTCAGTTTCGACGCTGGTCCATTCTTTTCTTGAACCTGTCCGAACTTTTTCCTGGAAGTGGATGCTTCGAGGATCCTATAAACGATTCGGTCGGAGATTGGTGGTCTTTCGTTATGTTTGATGTGGGCATTAGTCGCTCCACCGTTAGGTCTCCGCACCACGATGCAAATCTGGCTGATAAGGGTATTAAAAGGGGGGGGGGGGGAAGCTGTACGAGTTTCAAAGAACGCGAGAGATGCGCCAGGTAGATTATGCTTCAGTCACGGCGAGAGATCAAAGGGCTGCAGGCTGCGAATTGCATTCTGATTAGCAAGAGTTTTTCCGAGAATCTAAAGTAGCTTTGCGAACAAACAAATCTACCACGGTAATAATAATAATTCGTTACTGAATAAGTAATTAATTGCATCATTATCCACTTATAAAAATTATCTACCCTCAACAGAAAATTCTATCCCGTTTTTACAATTATCCTGCTGCCACGAATTTCATTCGGTCTCGAATTGCTTTGCGTATTCCCTTTGAACTCTATCCTTTCCCTAAGATATACCTATGCTTTCCTCGACGCACAATGCGCGTTACAAGTGGGTCACGGATCTCCGTGCGAGTAGCAACGTTGTCTAGGCTGGTCTTAAGCCCCTTGTCATTTTGCGCCGCGGCCGGGGGGCGTTCGATGGCTTTACGAACCGTTTACACGGAAGTGGAGTTCATCGATCGAGAGGAGGCGCGCACGGGAGTCGCTTACGCGACCTGAACTTTCGTTTCGCCACGGCCCGGCATAAAGAGGCCTGTCCCTTTTCTTCATATTCACGATAAACATACCGTTGGCTCGTTAAATCAAACCTACCGTGGCTAATCTGCTTTAACGCAATTTCACTTGCATTTTTGTTTTTCTTTCTTTTTACAATGAACCGCGCGACAAACCCCCTGTTCCCGAGGACGCACTCGCTTCTTCGTTTACGCGGCACCCTCGCCCGGCGCAAATAGGCTGAATAAAATTGCAGCCGCCTGGAGTAACGAATTTCCCCTCGGGCAACGGGGCTGCGATAAGGTGACCGAACTTTTCGTTCGGTCAATTTGCCCCTTTCGTCGGGTACTAAAGCGTTCGATGGTCAATTTATAGTACGGCTTCGAAATTTCGAGCTTTATCAGCTTCTAAAATTGAGATTGACAGAGGGGATGTTACAGGATGGGATGGACAGGCTGAAAGTATATAGGGTACATATTCCCCTGCCTGGGGGGTTAATATTAGATGCGAGACCATTCTCTTGGAAATAGCTTGCTCTTCTAGTAAAAACCATGGAGTAACAGCTACCCACTCGGCGTGAAGCGCGTTAATGCGTGCATCGCACTACGCTCTCGTAGCTTTCTTCCTGTGCTTTGTGTTCCCTGAAATCATCGGAGATGAGAATGAATGGTGGTTTGTTGTTACCTTAGAATCCCGTTTCGTGGAAGCAGATTTATTACCGTTAACGCATTGTGAGATGAAGATCCGTCCATTCTCCGCATCGAGACTTTCCATCGAACGTTTCATGTGCACGTTGGACATGTATACGTAGGGAAATTGGAAAAGTTGCTGCACATTTGACGCGCGGGTTCGAAGGTCACGAATAGGCGAAAGAATCACTTGGCCACTTTCCCTTTCGTTCCTGTTGGCTAAACGTAGCCAAACGATCGATAGGGGAACGCCTTCGCGGCTCGACCAGGCGCGTACCAGCTATAATATTCTTCGCTTTTGATAGCCGTTCTTCTGTCGTGCCACCGGCTTGTATACGCGAACCTATCAGTAAGCGGATAGGGGTGGGAAGCTTCTTTCTTCGTTAGATGCAGTCGAACAGAATCGCGTAAGGGAAATTAATTCCACAAACACAGTTTAGGTATTAGAATATGCCACAAAATCGCGAGATTGCATCGTTTTCTCGTTAGGAAGAAAAATTATATCTAAGAGCCAGCACGCACTCGGTTCCTCTCTTGCGGGAAATAGCTGACTTTTGTTCGTTCGCATAATGGCGAGTTGCAGGCGTATATTATCCGTTCTTTCCCTCGCCATTCCTCATTACCTGTTTCCTCCCCCCGTCGGGGCAGTCGTTTGTTCGGCAAACTTCGTTAGATTCTTAGAATCGTCGGACGAAGTGCATTTAACGAGCCACCCCCTCGTTGCACCACTGGCGTTCGAGCGGAAACGAAGCGTTTATCCGGCGACGCCGGTGAATTGATGTTTCGAGTTCAGCGTTCGATCGCCGTTACAAGTTCCCCTGTAGTCGTCGAACGTGGATAAACACGCTTAGAGTATTTGCTCACTGATCGCGTCTAGGTTCCTTCCACCCCTTTGGGCAACCGCTCGCTGCCTCTGCTCGATGGTTCTTCGTTTAACAGCGCGGCTAACGACATTACTCTCGCGTCGATTTTGGTGCAGGGTTAGTGAGGCTCTGTTCGACTCGATGTTTCGCAGGGTTCGCGCAGATAGAGTTGCGCGTCTACGTCGAAAATGATACGCGGAAGTCGTAAAGAATACTCTAGGGGGGTGGCGGAGAGGTGGAGAACTGAATCTCGTAAAATGCGGATATAAAGGCGAGGCGCGCAGGGAGGCCCAGCTCCCGGCAAGTTTCTTCATTTAGGGGTAAAATTTGAGAGGCGGGTGTTTCGCGTTCGACAATGGTCACATCTTTACCCCCCCCCCCCCCAACCCGTCCCTGCCAGCGCAGACGATAAATGGAACGCCGTGGAATCGTCGCTTTATCGAGGCGAGATGTATATTCCTTGGGGTTTCGCTTGATTTAATGTTTAATGCATATCGCGCTGGCAGACATTCCTTTTAATTCATATCGCGATTCTTTGTGGCAATGTTTTCAGTTCACGAGACTGCGGACGTTTGTAGTAATTATGTTTTACCAGATGTCTGCACGTTTCGATTTTTTCCTGCACGAGGAACAACGCTCTTATTTTAATTGATGAACATAGGAAAATTTGCACGAGCCCCAAGTACATTGTCGTTAATATTTTCATTATTTTCTGTTGAACAAAAATAATTTAGTTTCCGCGCACGTAGCATTCTTTTGATTGTGTCGTTGTCCACCCCCGCCTAGCGTTTGTGCGATACTCGCGTTTCGACGAGGAAGGGGTTGTTTCCGATCGAAACTGTACGCGCATGCGCTCTGGGCTTCCTCAGAGGGCGGCAGCTCACAGCATTCTTGGAATTCAGGAGTCGGTAACGCAGGAGGGATGATTTCCCTCTTGGAAGGGTAGTTCTCCCCGCAGTACGAAATCTTTGTTACCGGCGTTGGATCCTCGACGAGATCTCGTCTGTTCTTACCCTCCAGTTTCTCGAATGAGAAAGATTTTGTTGCTGAAAAAGATACCCTTCGGCTTCTAGTAGTACGACCAGACATTTAACCACCTGTCGGTAGAGAAATCGTTGCGGGATTTACCCCACAGTTTTCTCTTACCCCCCGCTAGCTATTGTCAGCTTATCTTACGTTAATATTGTTAAAAGGATGATTTCCCTTCGCAAGATAAGGAATTGTTACTAATTTATTAATTGAAGAATCTCTGGATACTGCGAAATTATTCAATACTTAATTTGTTATATTTAAAGTCAGATAGGTATACCTCTGTGCGTATTCATTTTGAATTCATTTCGATTCATTTCGAATTATTCTTGGGATTAAATCTTGCACATGTATTGTTCAATCTGTGAATGCATTGTGACGGAATTTTGGATTCAACAACGTTCTTCATTGTCTCTTTCAAAAAGGATTATTTATGGGCAGAGGAGGGTATGATTTATGAATACACAAAATTGGATCGATGCACTGATAGTCTCAATATTGTCGCTTTTGTGCGAACTCGTGTCATCTTCATTGCTTCGGAAAAACCAATCTCGTAAATAATTCCGGAATTCACGGTGCGCAATAACTTTCGTTGCCGACGATAAATCCCCAATTGGCTGAACCGCTTTTCCATTCACTCGGAATTGATACCGCCGCAATAAATAATGCTCCATTGTTGGGTTTAATTTATTCCAGCGAAACGAAATCTGGCCTCGTTACAGCTAGCACAATATACATACTTACACGAGTATACAATGTTTCTCAACGTTTTGAAACCTCAATGATTTGTCGCTCCCTTCTTTCACTGTATTTCCGCTCAGGTAACCCATTGATCCGATTTTGCTGACGCGGCGCGATTAGAATATGTTGCGACTCTCCCTTCGAAACTTTCGTGTACCATTTTTTTTTATCGGTCCGACAGGGCGCATTTTCCTCGAAAACGAACGAATGCTTGGACGATATCAGTCCGCATGTTCGTGGCAGCGGCTCTTTGTACAATCATCCCGAAGCGGGGACAAAGCTGCGTCGCTGAACCGTCGGATAACAGTTCCAGAAGCCGCGATAAAAACGTTCAGCTAACCGACAAAGAACCGCCCCGATCCAGACGCAAAGCCCTTACCAACGGAAACCCGTCGGAACGTACTTATCACCGAGCCCATTCGAAATATCACAAAATTAATTTCCCGCGAACGAAATTCCGCCCTCCGCGGAATATACGTTTTCGAGCAAACAGTAATTAGCGCCCGGCGCTCTCGACCCTTGCCAAGGGTGATATTTTTGGTCGCTCTCCAAAAGTCCCGACGGCGCGCACGAGAGCGTCATCAACGTTTCGCCGCGCAGGGCGGGGAGGTAATGGCGAGCCGAAACGAGGATTGAGCGCAAAGAATTTTTTCCCCATCCGCTTTTGCCGTCCCGCGCGGCGCCGCGTCGTATTCGGTTTAGTCGCTGGCGCGAAACGTCCAAATTAAATAGCACGACAAAGGGAGCGGAACGGGGTAACGAGAAAAGGTACCCGCTGAAGATCGTAGGGGGGTGAACCCGCGAGAAACAGGTCAGTCGCGTTCTTTTCAAGCGTCGACATTTTCAAATCCCCCGACGGTTCTCGCCCGCGGCTGGAACACCCCCGGGGAAGACCAGGGATTTCAGAAAATCGCGGGTCTCCGCTGAATATGGACGCTGACGCGTCTCTGAGGAATGCCCCCCTCTGTACTTTACCACTATTCAACCCTTTTTTTTAGGTGTTTGCAAAGGCTGCGAGTGTAGGATCTTTCGATGCGTGATTCTTGTCGATTTCCTACGTTGCTTTATTCCTTTCTGGTGCTTGCTCTGCTATATTTGTTCTCGTTTGTTGTTCAATGTGAGAAATGGCAGCGAACAGACGAAAATGGGTGGAACAGTTTGTAGGAAAGACGTTGGCGTCCAGGGTGGAAATTGAATCGCATGGAATTACGTGAAAGGCGGACAGAAGCTTGGCGGCACACTCTCGAAACTCTGACAGTGCGTGGTCGCCTGGTCCACCTGGCAATGTATTATCGTTTACAGTTCGCCAACTATGTTATTTCGAAATTATTAAGATTTGATTCGCACTTTCAGGCCAGGTTCACACCTGTGTACCTTGGTCCTCGAGTTTCGCCCAATTTGTATTAAGTCGTAACCTACATATTGTACTATCATTGACCGCCTCCATTGATTACATATTTCCCCCCAAAAAATCCTTGAATCCACCCCTGTATCGTGGGCAAACCATTCTCTCTTTTAATGCTCCGACATATCAAAGAGCTGCAAGCGAACGATCCAAGATAGGAAAGACTATGTTCATCGTGGCACGCGGCCGACACATATATTTACTTAAAGTTACCTGCACCGAATCCCGGAGCGCGAGGGAAAAAGAGGATATCCGCCCTAGGCGTTTAACGGAAGCTCTCTGCTTTATTTAAATTCCAGATCGGCGTGTTTCGCGGCGGAGCTCTAAGAGCGCCGAGAGAATGGATACAGTGTAGCTATCGACGGTAGTAAAAAAAATGTTCGCCGCGTCGTCGACCAGCTCCGCGGAACGATCCGACGAAATAAGGAAGCGCGAGCTGAGAGGGAACTGCCTGAAACCGCGTATTATCATATTCGATTTTTCTGGCCAGATTCCTTCTGTCGGAGACGCGCGATATACGCCAGGATTATGCAACTACATGTTATATACATGTTGAATTCGATGCACCCTTGGCGCGTCGTGCTGCTAATGTATTTTTTCAGTATGAAAAAGAAAAGTTTGCGTAGCGGGGTGTGACATTTCTGATCTGTCATCTGTCTTATCTGTTACGGAGACGGTCGTAATTAAGTATCGTACAACTTCACGAAAATGGGAAGGATTCTTAATGTTTCTTCTAACTTGATTTTTTCTCGGAGCATTCCTGGGATGAGATTTTCTTTCCCGGACAAAGATAATTTGGAAAACGCGATTACGGTTTGCGTTGAAAGCAGAAGGGCTAACTTTGTATCATTGCACAAAGTTTTGCGTAGAATATCCTGTTTGCCAAAAATCGATTAATATTAAGAGCACGGTATCTTATTTGTCAGGAGTCACAGTGGAGAGTCTTGATATTACGGAAATCACGATTGTGTTATGTGATTGCGTGGTTAAACTGGGACCTGAGAACGTGATGCTATCAAGTCGACGACCTCCCACAACTGTAACATCGTAAATATTGATTGGAATGCCTCCGTCCTGGATCTAGCAATGTCTCGTGATTATCTCCTGGACGTTATCGCTAATCAGGCCTCCATTGCATGCACTGTTCCTCCAAAAAAAAAAATTGGCAATCGAATCTTAAATGAATCTGCGATGAATTCCGTTTTTAAATACTCTAATAACTTCGTTCGCTGCAATCTATGAATCGTTTGCAACGACCAATTAGTAAATGGTAAAGGGTGATGCATATCGCGGAAAACGTTTAGTCGCGCGCTTTTCGCGGAGATCCATTGTATTTTATATCTGGGACAGCCGATTCATAAGGGAGAAATCCGGCGCATCGATCTGTAATGCGCGTGGAAACTTGCTGTTGCTGGCAGGGGAAACGGTGCTCCATTTTATCGCGGGGAAAAACTTTGGTAAAGCTGGCGCCTGTCTTCCTAGCCAAGGGAGTACATACAAAGCGGCGGACCGTTGTCCCATAGGAGAAAATGTCCCAGACACGTCTACCATGTATCTCTGCATTACCAATCGTTTTGTTTCCTTTTCGAAGATAAATTTTGTTCGTTCCTCTATTTGGTGACAATATTCTAAAGCTTGAAGGAAAAGCGCAATTTTTTTTTTTTTTTTTAGATTTACCCCAAAATTTGCTTAGACGAAATGTGACGTAAAGGCAACCTGCTCTTGAAGAAAGTCCTGCAATCCCTGTTGGAATGAAATTTAAAGAAATATCAAATTTTCCGCTTCGAAAGTCAGTTTTGTCACATGAATACTTCGTTTTCGGTCGCCACATTTCTTACGCTTCATACTCTCACCCTTCTGCACGAGCATTTTCCGTCGCGAACGAAATTTTTAAGGCACAACTCTTTCTCTGGCAGGTTAATCAGTAAAAAGAAAGGAACGCTAAAGATTCTTCTGGTCCAGCGAAGACTTCGTTTAACTCAGAGAAATTGACGACACTGTTCTCAGACTCACGTTTTACGCGTATATCTCGCAGCTCGATGACATCATGAAGTTTTGACAGTACTTTTAAAGAGCAAATCGAATCTGGCTGCTGGCGACCGTGTCTGGAACGAGTATTTTAATTTCCGCCCTCCCGTTTATGCGCATAAAACTCTGGAATCTTTGCCATCCATCATGTTGACGACATTGTCGAGGCGCCTTGGAGATTATACGGCTGAGTTTCGCAAATATCGCGGGTCGCTCTAGGTAGATGCGAATAGTGTTTGTAATATCCGTTTGGAAGGTGCCTGAAAATGTTCTACACTTTTTTCTTTTAAGAGTAGAAATTTAGAAGGGGGCACTTAGCATTTGCTTTGACGCAGAAACTGATATGAGAAGCCGAAGTAAAAGAAAAAGCAATAAAAGGCAAATTTGGTTATCGTGTTGCCATTAAAAGCTTTCCCGTCCGTGAAAGAGAGATAAGGGACGAGGAAGAGGATGCAGGCCAAGAAGAATAAATTCAATAATTTCTACGTCGAAGCTGCCATTTCTGTGCGTTCGTCATTGAACCGTATCTTCCGCTATATTTCTCTGTCGTTCTCCTCTTACCCTTCGCCCTTGCCATCCCTGGACTCTTCAGCTCCCTCCTCGGACTCTTCTCACGCCCCCCCCGCACAGTCTTCCTTCACCGTTCTACCGTCGTAAAACGAACGGGCCTTTCGATATCGACAATCGTCTGCAATACGAAACTAATGGCGACCAGAGATTCGTTATTCGTCTCGTTGCCTCCAAGCCTTTGCAGCCTTTCCGATGGAACGCCAACGGGGGACCGCTTCCAATATTTTCTTTGAAACTTTCTCGCGCTTGCCCCCTCACCCTTTTTGTCTCCGCTTAACGCGTTTGTTCCTGCGTTCCCTGCCATTTCTCGTTATTTCTCGGTTCGTTTCGCTGTTCAAACTCCGTTATACACATTATACGATTTTTACCATGCTACTTCGCATATATTTTTAATCAGCTTATTGCCTCGATTGTCAATGAGAAATAGCTTTAACAATGAGTTATTTCAGTCTCTGGGGATTCAAATATAACAATTTCTTTTTATAGGAACATATTGGATATACATATAGTACGTCCTAAAGTAGTAACAACGTTTGGTAAATTATGATTCGCTGTAATATCAGTCCTTCACTCGCTTTATGGGCGACGTCCGATCATCCATTGACTTTTCTACTGGCGCTACTCAAACGAATAAATATCTTCGAAGCACCGGCCGTTCTGTGTAATTGTCTTTTCCAGCAGGGTACTATTCTAGACGGGGTTGAAACGAGCGCGAAACGTTTTCCGCGCGCAGCACTACGTTATTGGCTGTTCCCAGCAGGAACGATCGATGCCCCCCGCCGCTGGTAGTCTTGATTCGCGAGCAAGAGTTCGCATCCGCAATTCCTACCGGCGGTGGGCAGCTTCTAAAAACCAGGGCCACCCGCCGGACAGACTAATTTATCTTTAGCGCGAGGCTTAAAGCCTTTCCGTCGTTTATCTTGCCGGCGACGACTGGCCAGGATCTACCACTCGCTTTTTCCCTCGTTTTCCCTTACTTCGATATCTTCCTCCTCCACGCTTCTTTCTATAAGTTTCTCTCTCGTCCGTTGTTCCGTTCCGTTCTGTCGAGCTTTAAATTGAAAAACACTTCCCCTTCGTGCGATCCCTTTACCCGTGTGATTTCTGCGAGAAATCGCCCTCCTTCTGACGACGATTCATCAGCGACGATGTGTCCACGGGACATTTGCTACGGCATTTAAAACTTTGAATTACATTTAAATTTACAACCTCAAATCTGAATTGGAATATTCAAAACATTAATCCATGCGCAAAGATATGACCGCTGTTTATTTCAAATTCAAAAATATATCGTCACCGTGGAAGCTAACATTCTACTATCTGTTGAAGGATTAATCAGTCCTCGCACAGCTGGAAGGCGCGTAAAGAATTTCTAAATTGAATGTCGGCTCCGGAGGGTACGCGATGGTTCAGTGGGTTAGAAATCGGTGCGCAAATAAAATGTATACTGATTGCATGGACCGGTTTGGGAAACGCGGCTTTGATAATGCCGGTCATAGTGTATAGCTGCGTACGGTATAGAATGGAGATGGATAGGATGGATTGGGACCAGAACTCGACAAAGACTATGGACGTGCGCGTTGCGCCGGTGGATGGGACAAAAAAGGATTCGGGACAACGAATCAAGAGGTCAGATGAGCTGTCAAATCAGCGTCCCGGCTAAACTGCCAGCCGCGCGCGGAACAATCGCTCGAATATCGATGGAAAAGGGAGGCTCTCGGCTTTGTACTATGGCACGCGACAACACGACGCTCCTTTTTATGGGCCTCGCGTGTCTCTTGTTATTTGGGTTTTAGTCCAGCGTCCAGTTCGGTGCGTGCCGCTCCGATCCCCCTCCCGGAATTTCATTGATTTTGCGGACCTTTTTATTTTAAAGCTTCGGTCATTTTACTAGCTCCGCAGAGGTGTTAGAATTAATCGTGAACTAGCTTTTTCCCCGCAGAAAAGATCCAAACTCGGAGGATAAACTGTGGATGATAAAATTGGCAAGCAGTTAAGTTTAATTCCTATTATACTATTTCTCGTTTCACGTGTTTTACAATATTTCATACGCGAATGGGAGAGCGCGATTTTTACGTCGTCGCATTCGTTCGCCGAATTAAACGCGGGATGATCCACACCGGAATTACAGCCTCTCCCTCCTCCCCCGTAAAGGAGGAGAATCTTATATCGAGAGTTTATGTCGGATACGGATGACATCTTTGTGTGAAACCGATCGCCGCGGAGGAAATGAAAAATTCCAAACGAGATTCGTGCCGTAACCGGCAGCCTCCTTTATCCGTCGCGTATCTACGCTCGGAATTTATGCGAATCCCGAATGCGACGAGTCGCTGGAAAAATTCAGTTACCACGAGCCAGCGGAATGTTCAAGCTCGGAATTATACTGTTTCCATGCGTCCGCTCGTTTTAAAGCGTTTAGCCTGTCTCGAGTGGTGGATGTCTCGAACGGGCACGCGTGTCGGTATACTCGAACGAGTTAACTCAATGCTTCCGTATTGGCTGCGATTAAATGAATTGTTCGAGGTTCTTACCGTAGCACGAATGGTTGAGAGGCGCATTTTGTGGAGGAAGACCGAATTGCAGTGTGACACGGCTGGCAAATTCTTGCTAGGAGATTTTTAACGTTTGGATTTTAATTTCTAAGCGCACTGACCTGCTATTAATAATTTATCGTATCAAGACTTCTTAGTTCTTTCAATATATTTTCTCCAGCCGGAACAACAAATTCCCCTTATCCTCGCTTCCTTTCATTCAGCAAGAGTCTCCACGTCACGACTTCCTTACAATCCCTGCTCCTCGCGTTTCACCTCGCAGCAACCAAGCCCCTGCGACCCCCATGAAAGGAGGCAGCTGACGAACGATGGAGAAACTTCACCTAACCCCGAGTAGTTTCCGATCAGGAGAGTACACGCGCGCAGTTTCCTTTTCTGGCCAGCATTAAAACTCGCCCCGTCTCGAATTCTCTTTATTAAAGAAGCCACCCGACAGTTCTTTCTCCCACGCGAGGGAACAATGATCCGATAGAAGTGAATAATTCACCGGGCGGTACATTTTTCCGAAGCCCCTTTCCTCGCCGTGCTTCCGGGCAATATTGCAGACTAATTGTAATGCAATTAATCTCAGGAATTTCCTACCTCCGCTCGTGCCTGCTCCTGCTTGTCGTTTTGCCTCGCAAGTTTCCGCCAGGCTACGCCGATGAAACGAAAAACGAGGCAGAAAAGCGGAGTGAAAAAGGAACGGAACAGGGTGAAAGAATTCGCGTCGAAGCTGCACAATTTTTCCCTCCTGCGCTACTTTCGTCGCGACTGTTTGTCGTGTTTCGTTGATCGCCAACGTAATTTGTTCCAAGAAATTTGCTGCCCTTTCTGTGGACTTTCATGGCTCCGCCGCCCCCCTGCCCCTCCCCGCGATAACGTCGCTGAGTGGCAGTTTCATTACTGGTCATTGACGTTTGGAAGAAACAAAAAAAGGAAGGAGGAGCTATCGAAAGACGCGAAAGCAATTTTGATTTTGTATTTTGTCTGAAAGTGTTTTAGTCTCTCGAGAGTGCCGCGCCTCTTGTTGCATACCTACCCTTTGTCTATGTGAAGTACAGCCAGCAATTGCTGTCATTAGGATTCCGTCGGACCTGATTTATGACGGTCCATCCGCATGGAATGATGTAATGTTGCATATCAGTATACAGGGTGTTCCGCTTGCTGGTGGGCACAGAGGAAAGGCTAAGTCCGCAGTTCGATCCATGCGTTCCTGAAGCAGGCGAGCCTGTCGCAGAAATGTTCTCGCCTTTCAGCGGGAAAATTCGGGGCCGCAGACCGTCTGCTGTGTTGTAGCCTTTCGTTGGTCTTTCCTTTGTGTCCACTAGCGAGCGAATGCACCCTGTGATTGTCTCATTAAGCGCCTGTCACATTATGAATAAAATTTCTCCCCATCTTGATAACCCTCCCACCATTAAAACTACAGCAAGCTTATTTATGTCCCCTCGATAACGAAACTTATGTAAGAACATTTTTTTTTTTTAATATCTTCATTTCCTTCCAAAATATTCCAGTGAGTCCAGTTAAAATGGACGCACTGCACAATATGAAAATATCTCTGTTTTTGGGGGGAAGCATGGTATTACTGTGAATATCCAGGCTCTTTAATCACGATCGTATCAGGGACGATATTAGATTACTCGGTCGCCTGAAGGCATTCAGCTTCGGTTAATTCTACGACGTGTGACGTGTATTACTGCAAGCGTCGACGATAACATTAATGCTGCATTATTATTGGCATACATCGCTGATAGATTCCCTAGCATGTTGCTTCCAATTACCATCGTCGAATCGACGGGTTTGTTCTGTTCGTTGATCGTTTTAATGAAACAACCCGCACCGTTCGTTATTAAATATAACAGCTACTTACCTTTCCATAGTGTTTTAATAAATCGCAGCGAGAAAATCGTAAAATTACGACTAACGACACTTTCCTCACCCCTTTCTGTTGCAGGTAAGAGTCACCGAATTATCATACACTTCTACTCGGCGTGCAGCGAGACTGAAACGAAATGGGTGAGTGGAGAACGTCAACGACACATTTCACGACTGTTCCGTACCGCTCTACCCCGGCCAACAAATTAATAGCCGCTTCATTTCCAATGCACTTTGCATAATGAGGCCATTCGAATAACGATCGGTGTTAATTCGGTTCGATGGGAACGCCGGTTTTCTCGTACATAGGCGTACTCTCGGAGCTCCTTCAACTATCGTTCCACAAAATTTATACCTCGCCCACCACGCCCACGCGAGAGTTACATTTTTTTTTTTCTTCACGACCCAAGTAATTTCCCTGAAAGTCGAAATCGTTCGATCCGTCCGGACTCGACCGATTATTTAACGTCGAGCGAATAATCCTCGGTCGCGAGTCGTTAACTTTTACGAGGGTTAGCCACGCAATCTAATTACTTCCGCAGTTGATCCAACGGCATTCAGGATAAGTTTGATCCGAGTTATGATCGTCGGGCCCCGGGATGCGTGTATCCGATCGGGAAATGGGCCCGAATTCGTCCGGGGCGAACGAGAATTTCAATTAGGCGTTAATGGACGACACGAGATTTCCGCTGGATTAAAGCGGAACGTCCTATCATACGGATCACTCGAAACGAGCAAACTGACCAGCCCGACTGGCCTGTCGTTTCGTCCTTTTCAGACACGCTTTCGAAAAAGCATGCTTTCACCGCTGTTCTCCCGTTCGCCCGCATCGTATCAAAGGAGAATCCGGCTTCGAATGTGCTTCACGTATCCGCGAAACGGCTAACCGTTTTGCGAAATGCTTCTTTGGTAGAATTAATCATGGTCGCATCAGTTCATACGCGAAAGTTCGTTTTCTGTACACTGTATTATATGTAGATTAAATCATTCATTACGTAGTAGATCAATCATGTAGGTATGTAGATTAAATCGTTTTTCCGCAGGAACATACATTTTTCGGTGCAGTGTCCGTGTTTTCTTCAATCGCATGCATTTGTTGCTGTAATAACAGTGTAACAGTTTCAAAAGGCAACGATACTCTCTGGGCATTGAGGGGTTGAAGAGTTAACAACGTATATCCCTGATTGTACGTCGATAGTTAATGTTTTGTGACCCCACGATATGTTAAACGATGCGAAAGATTTATCCGACGTCTGGCCACTGTTAATGTACCTCCCCGACACTTTCGTAACCCGGCGATGAAATCGTTCCCGATCGAGTTATCGGAACGTGTCCCCGTACCCCTCGGACGTCATATCCTCGAAATGTTTTCATCGGAATCCCTTCAAGGCGACCATTGCTCCGTCGGCGTTGGACGAAAGGCGTCGTAGCCTCGTAGAAAGCGTCGCGTCGCCGTAGCCTTTCAACGATATCCATCGAATTGATACCACCTCCGCCGCGCTTTATCGAGACGTCACGGGTGGCGAGACTGGGACACCGGCCGGGATAAAAAAAGGAAAAGACCCCTTCGTAGACGGGTAGCAAAGGTGGATATCTCTGTAAGGGTGAAATTTAATTGAGGGGGATTTCGCGAAAGAAGCGAGCCCGGATGTATCATTAAAGCGAGCGTCCCCCACCCGTCCCCTCACCCTTAACTTGGTAACCCATATTTCAACGGGAGCACTTACTCCGGCCATTCTTCCTTCACAAAGCCACTCGTTCCGCGCAGAAATACTCGGCCGAGGTCGCTGCAGCCCTGGGCACTCCTAACGTCGCGAAGAATCGCGGCGACGGCGGCGTAACCTCGTACCTGGACTCCGTTCTTTCCCTCCCTCTACCTTCTTCCCGTTCTTTCTGTTCTTTTCCCTTCTTTTTTTTTTTACGTCTTTCTCTTTTACTTCATTGCACGCTACGAGACCGGAGGTACTGTTAAATATATACAGACACAGTTCGCTACGTGCATACGTATACACTTCGGAACTTTTTGCCCTTCCTGGCCTGGACGAAGAGGGTAGCAGGTTACCAACACCCGGATCTAAGCTCTGCCTTTTCTCTTCCGCTTAAATTTTCCTTGGGAGCTGGAGCGAACGTTATCGAATACGCGGGCAATTCGTGTACTTTGTTATCTTGACGAGAATTGAAGCATGATAAAGCCGTCATTTCATTTCCGGAACAACCTGGTTTGGAACTTTGAATATAATTTCAGTACATATTTTTCTGACACTCGAAGTTCTTCTACATCAACAAAAACTTCTGCCGTGACAATCTAAATTTGTTATTGCGAACGGGGCAATTACACCAATATAGTTGGAACGATGTATCTTAGCTCATCAATTACTTGGGAGCGAATTGAATGTAGAGAATGATAATCGCGTTGCTAATGCAGCCAAAAGTCGTGTAACGCCAGCAGGCAACAAGAATCGTCGGGACGGGCATTGAAGTTGGAAAAGGTGGAGCTTCGATGGCTGCTTGTTGTTCGTTCCTCCTCCATTTGGTGCTTCCTGCCTGCCGTGGGTTAACGTGTACTTGCTAACGAACCCATTGTGGCAACTCGGCCAACGTTTGCTCGACTAATCCCGCGTGTTACTTCCAGCTTTAATACTCCGCTGCCGCGGGTGCACAATGGTGCGCATGTAAAATTTCGAAGTGCGTACGGTCTTCGGGCTCGCCGCTGCGCCGGGAGTCTACCAATTTGTCCCTCTTTGTCGTCGCGCTTTTAATTAGTGTTCGCACAAAAGGAACGGTTCCCTTTTTCCCCCTCCCGTTCGGAGAGCGTGGTGATAAAATTGATCCGGCGGTTGTTACACCGGCAGCATCTTTCGGGGAATATCGAATTTAAACCGACAGTGTCTCCATTGTCAGGAAGATAATTTATGAATTTACTTTCCAACTTAAAGCGAATCCACTAAGAAATGGAATTTCACCGTTTTAGACGGTTCCGCGTTGTCGCCGAGCAATTTACGAAACTGTCCGCCAGCGTTGAACGTCGTTACGTTCTAATTTTATTTGACGACACGTGCCGGTGCCAGCGAAAACCGCGACGGTTGCATCGCGGGGATAACGAATTCGTCGTGCCCGACGTCTTTCGATTCGAACGCGGCGGATTACCGTTGCCTTTGCAGCAGCGTAATAAAGTGGTAGCGCATCACGTTGCTCTCGAACAACCTCCACGTTCCGCTCGCCGCAAACCGCAGGCCCTTGAACACTTACTACCGCTTTGGATTGTCTCGACTCGTTGCGCTATTGCCTTAACTCGCGCGGTAAATCGTGTTTCCTGTTACTTTGCCCACTTCTTACTCGCGGGTAGCGCGCGTTGTGCGTTCGGGCAAATAGGTGAAACTCTCACAATCTTGTCTTTAAAGAATTTTGACATCGGACGTGATATCGAATGTACAATGTTTTAAATATGAAAAATTGCAATAGATGATATTAATCCCAATCGAGGGAGCAAAGAGGCAATCAGCGTACTGTCAGAGTATGAAATTAATTCAACGCCATTAACATTCAAACCAATTTTAATCCACTTCCCCCAAAGCTCAATAACTTCGGAAACTGTCATCCTCGCTGACTCTATGTCGCGTATTACAAATGGTTCTATCTCGAGCACCGAAGTTCTGCTTCTATCAAATTCCGAGCATCGGCTCTGCAATATTCTACGTTTCTGAAATAATCCGAGACACCATACACCTATACACACCGGCATGTACACGTTATCCACGATCGTTCAACAACGCAGCGTCACGCTTTCCTTCAGAGGCACGAAATTCGTCATCTTTCCCCGCTTTCTTCCTTCCTTTAGTCACCGACCAATTCACGAGGCTCGTATCGCCGCTCTTTTGTGTCATTGCGCCGAAACGATTTATCCAGCGAGAACGGTAACCGCCTCGCCGGTGTCTCCACGGAACTTCCGGTAATTCTGTTGGACACGAGCTGCCGGTTCGAAGAAGTTTCGGCTGGCTCGCGTCGATACTATTTGTATCCATTTCGCGGAAGTTGAGTCTAACACGATTCACTATCGCGATCGCTTTCTGGAGATTGCGGGGGGCGAGAGTGGCGCGTGCAGGAACTGTCGCCTCGCGGAATAATTCGCAGGAGATCGTGTAATGGATTCTGGCGGGCGACCAACGAGCGAACCCGCGCGATCGGAAAACTCGGTTAGGTATTTCGACGATCTTTGACTAACATTAAACTAGCGCGTTAAGTCATCCTGGCGCGTGTGGCCACGTGTAGAGTGTTTTAATGAATATTCTAGTTAGATAGGACACGGATTGGATCTTCGTAAAAGTGTCTTTCTCACAGAACTACGTTCAAGAAGGAATTATGCACAAATGGAAGTAAATTCAAATGAAATGTCCGACCGGGGGACGCATGTTTCTTTTTCGTGCGTTCTGTATTGGTGGTGAAGTTGAGGCGTGTCCTCCCTCAGTGTTGACGATCCCTTTATGCGAAAAGTTTGGCTCCGAGACCGCGAAACTTTTCCGGATATCGCTGCTACAGGAATGCATTTCCTGCCCGCCAGATACATTACATCGTGGTAGTGACAGAAGTCGAGCACAGAGACGCGGTTATATTGAAAACGGAAAACGCTACACGAGTTATGAAATATCGAGAGTTCCTGGCGTCGAGTTCGTTCACCATAGCACTTCGTACAGCTTGCGCGTAGACTTTTCTTTCATTTGCATCTTGCATCTCACTTAAACATTCGTACCTAATGCGACAGCATCCCCTCGGCGTTTCTCATGTTTGAATATGTTTCTTAAAGGACTGGTCCAACCTCTATCTTTTCACGAGACCATGGGCTGTAAGGAAAAAACGATTTTCTTGCGCGTCGAATAATTTCGTTATATACCGTTCATATCTTCTCTTTTTTTTTACCGGCGAACCACTTTCGAGTGGCTTTTCTCTCTTATCGTAAGCTGAGGACTTTATGCCGCCACTCGAGATACAGGATTCTATTTTCCTCGCATTTCGGTCACTCCCAATCCCTGGCCGGGTAAGATTAAACAAAATCACGACAGGAAGCAACGAAACAACCATTCGCGGTACCTCGCTGAAACTCCCGTATCGTGGAAATCCGTGGCTACGGATAAACTTGCCTGGCAAAAATGAAGAAATTCCACCGCGCAGGAGAAACGTCGACTGCATTCACTTAACGTCGATTTACTCGGTCCTTTCATTACAAACGTGTCCCCTAATCTGCTTTTTTCCCTGCCACTGCTCTCTCCGTGTATTTTGCGACTCTGCGAACGTTCCCTTCCGAATTTACGCAAACGCCGTAGCGACTGTGCTGCAGGCGAACAACTCACGTACGCCGCACGGCCGTTCCATCCTCTGTTCGTCGATTCGCTTCAGCGTATCGTCACGGAAATAACGCGACAGATGCGGCGATTCGTGATTGTGCTGTGATTGAAAATACGAAACACTTTTGTTGCGGGTGATAAAGTAGCGGTTAGCGCGGTCGCACTGTTAAATAGTAGCATGTGGAAATGTTTGATTATTCATGATCAGATTCTTTCACTTTTCACTAGAAATGTGTCAATCGCGTTATCGATCAATTTAATTGTAAAATTCGCTGAAGTGTAAATAGCTAACGAGCCTGATAGGAAGTCGCTCAACCCCAACAGATCTTAAAATACTATCGCATCCAGTAACGGCTATCGTAAAACTCGACAACGAAATTAAAAGGCCAATAACCCGGTAATATTTACGCGATCATCGCCGACAGCAGACCACTCTGGGCTGTCCGCGAGAGATAAAAGTGCACCGGCGTCTCCTCGATTCGTCATAATACGCTTTCCCTCCATGGCGTCGCGATATCAGCGATAATCGCGCCCTTATCGTTCCCACGATCGTTATCATCGATCCGCGGCCGCTCCAGTCGCCTTGGTCAGAGTCCCACATACCTAGATCGCGAATAGGGGTTGAGGCTGGTTGCTCGTATCGCGTCGCGTAGAAAGGCTGGGTAAATAAACAGAGAGGGAGCGGATGAGGGTGAATAGAAAAAGGGCGAGGGTTGAAGGGCAAGAATTGGATGGCGAAAGGGCTATAATGTGGCTTGCCTTTAACGCGTGATACTTTTATTAGAGATTCTATTAGATCGGGGAAAATGGAATGGTTGATCGGGCGGGGGTGTAAAACGTTCTATCGATTCATTCGTTCAATTGTAGTAACGCTGAATGTGAATACTTTTCCATACAGATAATGGAATAATAATTTCCAAGCAACAATTATTCGTAACTTACCCCTAACTCTTTTGTCCATGATCCTTACCCTCATTTTTTCCTCTTGAAGCATCCTTTTCGCTACGTTTTCTTGTATGAAAGTACCGTTTTTGATATTTCGCTTTTTTCCCCACCGCGCTCATGGATAATTACACCCCAGTATAAGAGCAAGTAAATAGAAGGCGTCGCGGAAAACCATGGGCACGGACCAGGGATCAATGAGACGGAATTCATGGTCGAACCGTTTCCATCAGCACGGTGCCGAAAAACACTCGAGAGAATGGTACAAAGGAAAAGCAAAGAGACACGAGAAACAGAGGGTTGGTCGGTGGACAAATTGGTAAAGGAGGAGACCGTTCTCCGTGTCCGTGGCGCATTCTCAAAGAGACAGAAGCGGATCCGTCTTCTTCTTTATCCCAATTTTTTTGCACCCCTTTCCAACAGCGGCGCCCTTCCCTTCTGCCCCTGGCCGTCGTCGTTTCTCTGTTGCCGACTCGCGCGAGAGATCTGCTAGCCCGTCGTCGGCTCGGCGGCTAGAAGAAACGAGCGCGCGAGGAACGGCGTGTCCGTTGTCGTCGGCGTTGACGGGGCATCGTAGCCCAGCGAAACCGGCGGAGACGAAACGAACAGGGACAGACAGCTTTGGCTGGACGAGCCACGGGAGGGATAGGAGGGAACATTGGTACATGAGGGCCGTGCCGATGTTCCTGAGGGAACAGCGATGGGAGAGAACAAGAGTGGGAGGCATGGGGGAGAGCATGAGAGAGATACGGTCCGGTGAGGAGGGAAGCGGGGCTGCTCGCGAGGCGCAGGCGTGCGGCTGGTCGCGGCTCGAATCCCGCCGTATTCCAAAGAGGAACACGCCACTCCGCCCCCGGCACGGCGTCCACGCGTCAGTCTCATCCGACTGACCTCCTGCTCCTAACTTCCCTCTTCGATTCCTGACCCGCGCACATTGAACTCACGCGGTTCGTACCCGTGAAAGACGCGGACCGTTCAGTTACACTCCGATCGGAAGTGCTGCTGCTTCGTCGCTTGGAAGCATGTTGGCTACGCTGAATCGGCCCAGGCTCGGCTCCATCGAAGTCTCGAGGGTGACGGAGGGCGAAAGTCACGCGATCGGTGCGCGGAGATCTTGCTAGACCGCCGATCCAAGGTACACATGGAGACGAATCTCGAGAGGATCGACAGGCACGAGGGGGAGATGGATGATCCTTTCGTGTCGACCACACGACGAGTACAATAATAGTGAACGATAGGAGCGAGAGAAGAGGGAAGCGTGATACCGTCGACTTGTCGAAGCGG
Source organism: Holcopasites calliopsidis (assembly GCA_023838395.1). NCBI lineage: Eukaryota > Metazoa > Arthropoda > Insecta > Hymenoptera > Apidae > Holcopasites > Holcopasites calliopsidis. Next base: position 6,384,049 of record JALHAQ010000004.1, on the reverse strand, counting down.
TTCATGATCGGACTTTCCGTGCGAATTCGGTGTCCGGGTGGTGGCTGGTGTTCAGTGCGCGCATCCGCGGCTACACGACGAATCTGTCCTGAGAGTTCACAACGAGTTTATCAATGGGGACCGCTCGAGATTGTTTAGCGAAGAAGCAGAGGCGCGGGTAGAATCGTAGCTTCTTTCTCTTGGTGTCGTCCGGTGAAACGCGTGGATCGAAGTCGCAGGGGGTGCGGAAGCACGATCGACCACGTGCTCCAAGTAATCTCCAACGACAGCAGCTGCTCGCTGAAGGAATTCATTCGTTAGAAGGAACAGTAGCTGGGAGAAGCAAGTCAAGTTGTTGAAATAGAGAAATAATAATCTTCTGATATCGTCGTAGAAACAAGATTCTATTAAAGTATTGCTAGAGGATTTAGTGATCGTTGTCGTTATAGCGAAAATTTATTGTACGAGAATATTCGATATTGCATAGATATATCTATACATATATTATATTGGAGAGTTTTATGCCGTTGTTCCCGGTCAATGGAGAATTAGCTGAAAGAGATTTATGGAACGAAAGAAGCAGCAGAGGAAAGTGAAACGGTATTGCGAAGTAATAGGATCGAACTTCTGGCGGAACTTCGACTAACGAGCTATCAATCTGAACATAATAATGATCATGTGTTCGCACTTTAAATCGAGCAGCAATCGGCGAGTAATTAATAACGATCAACTCGCGAGGGAGTACCGGGCGTTAAATTAACGTTCGTCGGCGTACGATTAATCGAATGTTATTAGGAAATATTGGACGATCTTCGGCGGTATGGAACAATAGCCCCGTCATCGGCCTATCGAATGTTGCAACGAACAAATAAATACCGAGCCTAATCTACGAATCTACGGTGACAAGTATTTCGATCCGATAAGGGAAAAAGCTTGACGCTTGGAAAGGATCTGTTCGATCAGAGGGATCGCGAATGAAAATGCAGACCGGCGGTCGACTTTGCGACACGAAGGCAAATATATTGAAACTTACTAGCTGCTAAACGGCGAGCAGGGAAACTTCTCGATTTACTCACGCGCGGGCCAACATGTGCGTGAAATGTGCACAAGCTGCTCGCCGAGCTGCCTGGAGATCCCTGGATTCATCGCCAGCATCCGGAAATTCGAGAATCGGTCTTAGACGCGTTCCGGTATGATACGGTTTAATCGATCCCTCTCTCATTTATCCTGCGCGAATCTGTATCGCGCGTCGATCGCTGCGGATCATTGAAAATTACGCGCGAGCCAAGTGCAACAGGAATCGAGGCACGTCGGTGGATAATCGGAGACTCGTTCTGGCAAGTGGAACACGACGATGATCGTGCAGCTGGGCACCTAGTCGGTCGTGTCCTGACGCCGCGAATAACCAAATGGGCGAACCGAAACCCGCCTCGTCTCCGCAGCCCAACGGCGGGGTGAAACAGAAGCCGACCAGCCTGAACCTCGCGCCGGCTCCCGGTTTCTATCGCAATGTCAACGGACGTGCGAGCCTGAATGATCGTCATCTACAGCACGTCACCGGTGCCGTCAGCGGTGAACGCGCCGCGCGCGTCAACAAGTCCGCTTCGCCAAGCTGCGCCGCCGGTGCAGCCAACAATTGCGAGCCCGCTGGCAATTCAGCAACCACCGCCGTCCAACTACCAGCACTACCAACAGTACCACCATTATCAACACTATCTACAGCGTGGTCGTTGTCTGCAGAACTTGAAAATCTGTTGGAGCCCCCGCCTCCACCGGCCCCAGCACACCCCGCGGCCGCGCCTCGCGCAACCACCGCAAACGTCGTCAACGACCACCAACAACAGCAACGTAACAGCGTACAATCGTCCCCGATCAACCAGCTGTCCTCCCATAGCCCGAGTCACAATGGTCACGGATTCCCATTGTACACCCCACCAGCCCCGATACCAGCATCCGGCGCAAATAAAGTTCGCTCTACTCCCAACGGTCTACCCCAACCAACAGCAGCGAGGCGTCCTCATAGTATTACCGCTCCACCATACCACCACGTCTCAAGTGTCCACCACTCCCTTGGTCAGCTCGCTGGTAGAGCAAACCCAACGGCAGGCCTTTCATCATCATCATCAGCAGCAGCCACCGTACCAGCAGGCACACCAGGGACAACAACAACAGCGGCATCGTGGAGCAACGTTAGCTCACCAAGCACAAGCTCAGCCGCCGTTGTATCAGGGTTGGTACAACGGCGCGCCCATTCGGTCGCCAGTACCCCAGTATCTGTATCCGCCGGCGGCGGTAGCAACAATGGCAGCAGCGTCAATGGTGTCAACGGTCAACCGAGGGAATCACGGGTCAGCGGGAACGGTGCACCATCCGTCAACGGTTCAGTGGGACCCACGACTCGCAGCGTTATACCACCCCAGTCTTTGTGGAACGGGCAGCTTCAGCAGCCCGTTCCTAGGCGGCCACACAGCATCGCCTCGACTCCCGTTACAGCTTCAACAGGCATGCCTGCACCAGCAGCATCAGCAAGCGGCGTACCATCGTCCGTTCGTACAACAGGCGAGCCTATACAGTGGGGTTCCTCTGGAATGGTGTTGCACCAACCCATACCTCGCAGGGCGTACGCTTCGACCCTGCCACATCCCCAGCCACCCACGCCCACGTCACAAGGGCCCGCTCTGAGCATTCTAACGAATCCGGGTAACTCGAACACGTGGACACCCGGTGCCGGCCTTCGATCCAGGCCTCATAGCATCGCGACCACGCCGCAGACCGCTCCTATGCCACCCGCCTCGCCGTCCGATTCGGGTTATCGATCCTTGCCGTCCGCTGCGAGCGACTACCAGATTCTCAAGTCCCCGTCGAGATCGCAACAGCAGACGCAGATGGGACAACAACAGAATCACAGTGCGACCAGACGTCTGTCCTTGCCGTCTGCTCAGTCTCTTCTTCGTGCATCCGCGCCGAGACCCAGCCCAACGTTTCACGGTCTACCGTTTCGCCCGTTTAGCTGCGGCGTCTCGCCCAACGGCAACCCTATCTTCCTCGGGTGCACTCATCTGCACAACAGCAGCTCCGGCACCGGCAGCACCGGAACCAGAAGCTCCACGCCCGCTACCAGCCCGGCCACGCCGCTCACCACCTCGCAAGCCATACAGCAGCTGCTGGCACAGCCGCGGAACGGATTCAAGATAGTGGACGATAAAGTGTCCCTGTTCATCGAGATCCTCGACACGCAGGAGAGGTTCGCCAAGGTCAGTGGCAGCGGAAAGAAAGCGCCGCGGTGCATGCTCGTATTTTTAGATCGATCCCGCAACGCCTTCTCCATCAGTTTGCTTTTCAATTAAAATACCAAAGACGATCCGTTCTCGTCGTTTTATTTCTACGCGAGATCGACTGGGGAGGCGTTCGAAAGGTCGAGGGGTTGCCAGCGTTATCGGAGCGAGCCGAGCTGCAGCCGGACGTTTTGGGGTTGATTTTTCTTTGGAAGTCTGGCTTGGTTAGTAGGTTAATTAATTCGCCGCTCGTGACAAATTTAGAACGCGGATAAGATTGTTGCGGGAAGTGTTTGGGGGCTGTTCGAAAGTAGGTTGTGTATGGATTATTTCTCGCTTCGATTAAACTCGGTGCAGAAAAATTATGCAGGCTAAATATATGGCGACCTTTAAAAAAACAAAGAAATCGAGGACTTTTAATTGGTTTAAGTAAGATGTACCATCACAGAGGGAAATTTTATATAACAGTTTCATCGATAGTCGAGATCATCCATTTCCAGCCGCGGGCATACCTCGTTTCAAATATTAGTATTCACCGTAAGCCAACATATCGTAATAAATCAACGTTTACGAGAAGCGTGTCATAATTCAGCTTCTCCGGCCCCCGTATTTATTCAGTCTCTTCTATGTTTGCATTTCCAAGCGGTTCCAAACTTTGCTCCCTCGTCCAAACACGAGGCGATTGTTCATTTCTCCTGTATCACCACTCTCCGCATTACTCGCCCACTTTAGAACGGATCGACCCTCGATGGTGGTCCATGGGGGGCAAAATCGTCTGTCCACCGAGTTTCGAAGGAACTCCACAGCCGACTAGGTCGGTGCTTACTTTACGTCAGTAGCGTTTTACGATAAACACGAATCCCATCTCTCTGTATATGGCATCCATCGTCGTGACGCCCTACATAAATTTTGCCCTTGAAAAATAAATGCGTTCGCCTCGCGTTCGCTGGATCGAGGAACGAAGAGACAGGTTGAACTCGAGAAAAATCAAGCAGCGACCAGAGCGGGAACCGCGAATTCCCCGTTTCCGACTGAACTTTATGATTTCTGACCGCCATCTTCGCGGAGTATATTTATACGCAAAGGTTTAAAGGGGGACGCGGGATACGATTTTCCCCCGCTTCCGGCGTGGGAGCAAGCGAAGTGTGCGTTCTGCATAATGCAGCAGGAAATTGCGACGCCAACGTGGAAAGTCCATTGGTGGCAGAGGCTTGGATTCTACGTCGTAGGAGCCACGTTTTTCGGTCTCAAGACCCGAGCTTTATTTCGGCCTTGATCGAATCCACGGTTTTAGGAAAAAGAATCTCGGGGATATAAAATGTGGATGATTCGTGAAGGATTCGCGAGTTTACTTGTGGGCTGAGTTTCATTTACAAATCGAAGCAGCTTCATTTATGGGGCGGCAATTCCATTTCTATTTGTTCGAAGAGTTCTCTTATATACAGTTCCCAACAATAAATTGGGAATAATTATTAGAGCCACACGGGGATCGGCGCATTAACAATTTTCGACAGATACTTCGTCGTTCCTGGCTCGTTTGAGCGTACTAAGATACAATGGCCGAACGTAAAAGTCGGAAGCGAAAAGATATCACTAAAACTTGATCGCCTTCGCGATTCTCTTCTCCATCGCCTCGCCCTTTCGCGGCAGGAAATGTTACATTATACGAATCGTTATCACAATGGAAGCGGAGGTAAAAACGATGCCTCGATTCAGCATGCACATAGTACATATATACACGTCTCTTTTGTCCGGGCGAAAATGCTTTTAAAAGGTATCTCATAGAACGATCGTTTAGGGATATCCTTCGTTACCGGCGGCATATTCTTCCTTCGTCGTATAAATGTTTTGATTGGCAGCTTAATAAAAGGACCTTCGCTTAATAAAAGGACCTTTACTTTCGCATTTTTCCACCTACACAAATTTTGTTCACTCTCCCTGCGATTTTCGTAACCTAAGAAAATCAGAGAACCTCTTGAAACTGTTTCAAATTTCGTCTTCGTTCGTATTTCCTTGCTCTTACAAGTCTCGGGATGCTGTGGCCACTCCGTGTCCTCCAGAGTCACTCAATGGCGTATTAGTTGGCACGTTGGCGAGATAGCGTTTAATTGAAACCTTAATATCGCCCCTGAAAGCATGAATAGCGGAGCAATCGGATTGACGTGCACGCAAGAAATTCAGATGCGCCGTGTTGGTTTATTCACGCGTGTATGTGGCCGCGAGGATGGCAGGAGGGCGCACACGAGCCACCCTAGGCTGTGATAAATGTAAACGAGATTTTGGGCTCGAGTGGCCGGTAGCCGATGAGGTTTTTAGCCCCAGCCCGTGCCCAACACCTCTTGTACTGAATTAACGAGGGTGTAATGGATCGTGAGACGTGCAAGAAGCGCGTGCACTCTGATGGAGTGTTTCCGATTCGGTTCGAGTCGAGGGGGGAAAAAAGTAGCGGGCCTCCCAGCTGGGGGAACGTGAATAATCGCTCGAACGAGTATTTTTATTCGCCGGAATTCCTCGGCGATTTGTTCCGCCGCGCAAGGAAACTGGATGTCTGCGCAATTTCGCGTCTGTACTACTTAAAGGTATTCTGCACAAACCAGGGACAGGCTTTACACCCATTTTTAATTATATCCAGCAATCGAACGGATTCTTGGACGACGTATCCACTCCTTTATTAAATTTTTTTTAATTTTTGCCCGAATCTCTCAATAAACAACATTAACCGTTCATTGCGGAAGTGACTTCCAGAACTTCATCGATTGGACCGTACACAGGGTCCGTTAATGAAACTCTGCACCAGATTTCCGAAGTTACCCCGTTTCCCTCTTATTCCAACATATATTTCCTCCTGGACCGAATAATCAACGTCAAAACGTTCAATCTCGAGCAGAACGCAGACGTTAATCCATCATCCATCTGTCTAATACCTTTCCCCCGAACTTTCTCTTCATCCGAATCTCGACTCGTTTATTTCCCCCTCTGTACGTACGATTCCGCGAGACGCGTGGCCACGCGGACGGCAAAGGAAGCCGACGGAATCTTAAGCTGCATGGAGCGACGTTCAAAAGTGCAAGGGCGCCGCGTTTCCGAAGGAGTGGATTAATTCGCGTGAGAAGGATCAAAACGCGGAAAGGCGGAACGCGCGAACTCTGCGCGCAGAGGATGAAGAAACTCCTGGTGTCTAGGAGCCTGCTCATTGTTATGCATTTCCGTTATTAAATATGTATATCCTGGACTCCGCGTTTCCGTGCAGCCGGATGCATTTCAGTCGCGGCCGGATTAAAGGCCAGTGTAACTGAAGTACGGCCAGTTTCCAGTAGTGCAGCGTTCAAAGTTTGCAAACATGAAATATTTCGTTTCGCCGGTTCTTTAAAGGGGCGCATTGTACGATTTTCTTGCGGTTTCCGGCACGATTGTGGCCTTCGTTGCGCATTCAATGTTTAACGAATCGATTGCATACGAATTATCAAACGATTCAGCATCGAATAGTTATTAGTTCGGTTATTTTTGAACCGTGGACAGTTTGTATATACGTAGCATTTCGAGAATCGATGATAAAAAGAAAAACAGTAGCCACTCACAGCCAACATGATGTAACATGAGAGTTTACAAGATAATTCTGCGGAGATCGATGAGTGTCCGTCCCACTGCATAGCTGAGACGAGAGAAATTAACAGTCGCGAGTGACTGCACAACTTTGTCCTAGCAGGAACGGCGTCGGATCATGTAAAATGCAGCTCGATGAAATTTTCAGTACTTTTCACGGACAGAATTTGCCCCCTACTTTCCAATGTCAAACCCGAGCTCCGTTTTAACAGCGTCAACTTTACATCGGTTAATGATTATTTAATTAATCAGCGTCTGCGTAGACTCGAGCACGAGCGTAGTAACATTTGACGATTCACCGTCTAAACGTATAAGAAAACCTCCATTGACCGGCGCTACTCCAACTGTTCACCAGGACGTATCCATCCTTCATAGACTTTCACTTTCAACACCTAAACGTCATTTAAAGTCCCCCTTCCAACTGCAGTCCTCGCGATTCAACCGAAACTACCGTTGTCTGGGATTTACAATTGAATCTAACGGAGCAGTTCACGAGCGTCTGGTCGTGCTTCGAACCCAATGGAAATCGTCTATGCGTCGACGAAGCAGATCCGCCCGGGAAACATAGCCGGAAGGCGTTGTTACCCAGACCAGAAGATGTCCGCGAATATATTTAACCCGTGTATCGGAGCACCACGCTCGAAAACCGAGCCAATATACGCGCCGAACTTCGGGTGAAATGGAAGTTGCCGACAAAAGCCTATACACGCTCCACGCTACAGCCACTTTCGCCACCCTTCTTCGCGGCGCGTCCGCTCCATCCAGCGGACCAGCGCTAGCCGTCGACGACGTTCTCCAAGGTGCACAATGGATCCTATCCCGACGAAGCGTCAGCGGGGGACAACTTCTTAAAGCCGCGCCACCGACGTCCAAACTTCGGACACATTTTACCCCGGACCCCGGCTCGTCCCCCGTTAATGTGAACTTCTCCGCCGCGACACTATATCATTACGATGTTAGCGGCTACGGCGAGACTCGACCCAGAACGAGGCACGTCTCGTTCTCCCTCATAAATCTTCGATGACGGGTGTGTCGGTCGAATTTCGAGTTCGAAAGTGGCGGCCCGCGGGCGGGCCGAATGATGAAACGGAGGTTGAGGTTTGACCGGGTTACGGGGGGTTAAATGTTTTATCCTACTAATTATTCGAATGTCGAAATAATCGGTGAAATATTATTGTAGGCGATGTGATACGGTAATACTATTTCGTAAAATTTACATCAGCTTTACGTACATATACTTGCCCGAAAATTATCTGAGAATCTACATCTAATTCGCTCTCCCGATCGATACGATTTTCCATGCGCGCCTCATTTCCCCCAACGCAAAAACGATCGCGACCGTTTCGGTAAATCATAGGGAACCAACGATAGAGGAATTTATCGTCGTCGAATCAGCCAGATCGAGCATGAAATCGAGCAAATCGGCCGGATTCTCCGCCGTTTCTTCCTCCTGGCACGAGACGTTGAAGTTACCCCGAAAATCCCAGGGCGAACTCGTGTTCAGGGGTAAAAAAAATTGCGGCGGATTTTGTCGGTCTGTAAAATGATTATACAAAACGGATGCGTCTCGTCTGCTGCTCGCTCGCGGGGGGGACCGCTTTAATTCGGCTGCGCTGTAGGGCCTCGAGAAAATTAAAAGCTTATCTCTCGGCCTCGTCCTCGTGCTGCGAGCAAAGCCAGCCCCGTCTAAGCCCGGGCATTGTCTGCCGCCGCAGAATTATTATCAACACCGGCGACGATGTTGCCGGATAGCGGTTGCTTGAACGTTGATTCCGACCCATTGTTTCTTCATCAGCTGTCATCTTCTTTGGCGCCGCCTGTCCTTTCGTCGCTTCGGCGAAAACGCGGATGCCTGGTAGCTGCTGGTGCCGCTGATAATATTGAAATCGATACGCTAAAGGAAGGCTGAGCTATATCTCGAAGGGTTTCAGAAGGGTAATCGCTGTGTAGAATTGAGAGATGTTACTTTTGCGAATAGTATTATACATTGTTATTAGCGTTACTATTATTCACCTTGCAAATTGAATGAAGTGTATGGAAGCTTCGCCTGGATTTTGGAGCATCGATCAAGTCGTCGGTAAATTCGTTTACCCCCCTGCTGGCGTGATGAAAATTTTAGAACAATTTCCTTATCAATTCATAACGGGGCTAGCATCGCGACAAAAGGCGTGCAAAATTCCCGTGGAACGGCGGTAATGGGCCGGCCGTTTCCGCGTCCCACGACGACGATACAGGTCGACCTATCAGCCATCGATTAATTACGAGACATTAACTATGAAACGCGTACGATACTTGCGCGCTGCCGGCGAGTTTGCGGTCTGGTGGTACGGGGCGCACGCGACCAGATTTGACGACGAAAGGGCGTCGTCTGGATCCCCCGGTTAGGGGGATGCTCGGACGCAGGCGTCGTTATGGCGAAGCAGCAAAAGGGTTCCTTTAATATGAATTGCGTATTAATAACGAACTAGCTAGGCGCGAGAACAGGTCGCCACTTATTATTATTTATCAGGGTGATTAATCCAAGCTGGCGCGTTGGGGTGTACCGCAGCTGCGCTATCCTTCGCTCGCTACGTCGTTGGCAAATTGCTTCGGGCGTTTTCGTACCGTTTGGAGTGCTAACGATTTGGTGCAGGTGTTCCCACGAAAACGGGAAAAAGAAATCCGATGGATAATACGTCTTCATTTGTTCCACTCTAATAATCCAGTGTGTATCGCACGGGAAACATCGGAAGTCGTATTTCACCTGTGCCTCTCTTAGTCGAACGATGCGCCGCTAGTAGATATCTTTAATTGATTTTCATTCGAAACTTTTCCCCACGCCCTGTGAAATAAAAGCGAGCCGTCCGCCGAGGGAGACTCTCTTAAATAACCGTTATCAGCGGCGGTAATGGCACGGTGCTATCGTTTTTCCGGTGTGCCGATAATAGGGAGGAAAGCTGCGCGCCGCTCGAGACCGCAGCACGCCAAAATTATCGACACATCGAGCCGGCCCCGATATAGGGGGTTCAAAACTTATGAGTTACGAGGATAAAGCGAGGGGCTTCCCTATCGTTCCTCCTCCTGTTTCAACTCCCTATGGTTGCTACATATGGTTGTTATAGAGTTTCACGAGGAAGGAACTCGCCGCGTTGTTCGATGCCCATCGCGAAAGCTCGATAATTCGATTTCGATGATATTAAAGGGGCGTGCTTGGGATTTTTCTCGGCTCAAACGCATGTGACAGCTAGGATACACGTATTCTCGCGGTTCTGAAATTTTCGATGTTCAGCTTTTCGATGGAAAGCTTTTGACAGCCAGATGTTTGAGAAAAATCGATGGCTTTCGGATAGAGGCGTTTCTTAAGAGATCCATTTGCGGTATCGCAATCAGGCTGTCGTTTTTACGACACGAAAAATCCGGCTGCGCGAAGAGATAATTATAAATGTATCGGTCCGAGATAATCCGACCGAAAATAGCGTACTAATTGGTCGACCGCATTTACGCGGGCCACGTGAAGTCTTCCGGTTAACGGCCACAAATATCCGTTCCGAACAGGCACACGTAATCGCTGCACGCCCGGCTGTTTAATTAATCGGTGATTCAGTGGAATTCCGATTTTCTTTTTGTATGGTAACCTTGGCAAGAATTCGCACCAGGAATTTTTCATTCGATGCGTATGCTTTTTTCTTTTGACGCTTAAATAACAGACGCAGCTGATCAATTTCTTCTCCGTTTTCGCTCCGCCACTTTTTTGTTCTGTCAATATTCGTAGTTTCGTCTCAGCAAGTTTATCCAATTGATTTTCATTTCGCGAAACCGCGGGAATGGTCGCCTTTTCTCATGGGAGGCACCGTGGCGATTTAATTAAACAATTTAGACATTCCTCGCAGTTCCAGCGAACCACCCCCCCCCCCTTGGTAGTCGATTAAGACTAAATTGTGCGCCTTTTTCGAAAGTAATTCGGAGTTTAGGATTGCAATTGTAAAATCGGCTGACGAACAGCGCCCGCGGGAAATTAGGGGCAATCGCCCTATCGAGACTGCGCGCACGTGTTTTAAACGCGTTGACAAATCCCCACTCGTTCTAGGCGCAATTGCACCCTTTTTCCACTTACGCGCACCTGGGAACGTTTTCCTGGAGGTTGGAATGTTTTCTTAATTCATTTTACGCTGCACTTCGCTGGGACACTTTCCTCTTATGGCCGTGTTTCTTGGGAACTTATCGATTCGTGGATGACACTTGAGATATTGTTGGTAGTTGCTTTATTCAACAATTCTTCGATATTATATTCAATTAGGAAAGAAGTAATTGTCGGCGCAATTATCGTAAACTTTCCACCGAAGTACTATTCACAACATCTACTAACTGTCCAAGCTGTGGTCAAGTTACTTCCGCAACAGTCTCTCTCTTGCAGCACAATCCGCGGCTGCTTTCAACCCTCGGCACTCCTTTCTCTAGCGCCTTGGTAAATGCGTAAAACCGTCGTTCGGAACGGAACAACGTACAAATTCTTTTTAATCTGCGGATAGTGGTCCGCGGAAGACTTTACGGCGGCGTGGAAGTTGCTCGCGTCGGAAGTAGTAACTCCTATTAATTCCTGTTAAAAGCTAAGTAACACGATGCACCATTTACTGGCCTCCCGACGCGGGGCCGATGCTTTTTCTCCCACCTGTCTCTCTCTCTCTCTCTATTTCCATTCTTTCTCCCTTGCGAACACGCACACGAACGTACGTACACTTCCGAAGCTGACCGTTCACCGTGTGGCCATAAGATGGTCAATGGTGGCCAATGCTGTATTTAGTTTTTCTTTTTTTTTTTTTACGCCCTTGCTTTCCCCGCGAGAACAACGAACAGGCTACTTTCGCTTGTCTTTTTCTCGTTACGGCGGGAGAATAAAAGTGGCCGTTTCTTTATCTCCCTTTCTCGTGCCGCTTTTCGGACCTCCGTCCACCGTTAACCGCAACTAGCCTGGTGAAAAGCACCGACAATGGGGATAGCTGGTGTTAGGCGTAACATAAATTAGGTCCATTCCGCAGATTTCTCTTCGCTTCGCACGGGAGTTCAGGATGCTGCGGAGATTCTATTAATCACGGGAGTAATAAACTAACCCGTCCGTTTAATTATTCTCTCTGCGTTCATCAAACCGAAATTGAACGGGAAAGTATGACAAACTGGACAGCGTCGCCCAACGTTCGTCTAAATCTCAATTACTTATCATAAGCAACGAGAGTTATAATATCCGTACGCCAGGCTCACCGTTTCAGCCTTCAATTACACCTGTCTCTTCGCGCGACGTACCCGACGGGCAAGTTAATTCCCGGTCATAGGCCAATCAAGCCCCGATAGGGGAAGATAAAGGACGAGTCGGGGGAGTTAACCAGGCTGGAACCGCTGCCAGTTACGGACGACGAGCCACGAAGCAGGAGAGCGGCAGTGCCGAACTCTAAGTACTTCTGATAGGATTTACCTCCACGGGAGCATTCGTGTGGCATCTGCACCGGGAGTCTGAGGGAGGCAGCCTTCTCGATCCGGGATCGGCTCTCAGCCTCGGAGCCTCGTAAATCAGTAATCAGAATTCACGTGGGATCCGTGAGTCGCGACCACCGCCGGCACACTTTGCTACGCCTCGAAACGACGGGGGTGGCTAATGTTTAAAGGGGCGGAAGAAGAGCCGGAGAACCGTGTCGCGATTGTACCTCGGAAATACGAGGACCCGTACCGAATCGTTCCAGCCTGGATTTGTTCGCTTGCTCTCGTTTTACTTTCCTCGGGAAAATTCTGGTCGTGCGCGATTTTTTGTTGCGGCTCGACTGGTGGGCGACAATTTGGTGCCGCCGTGGTTACGCTGAGGTTGATTTCCCCGCGGTTTGTTTTTTTTTCCCATGCGGCTGTTGATTCAATTGCTAGGTCCAGTTGAAATGGATGATCGTTGCTGGCGTGAAACATTTCATTTAGTACGAAATGTGGAATACTTATTTTACGACTGTTTGCATACATCGAATAACTATGTGAAAATGTTTAAGTCGTACAAGTATCCTTATTTAAGCAGTTCCAGATATCCAGGTGAAAATTGCATTGCAGAATCCACAAGGGTCCTCGAATGAACTTGCCCGAAAGAGAATCAGCCGCAGCACTTAATCGCGATCGATCAGCGAACGCGCGACCGAACTTCGAAGCCATTTCCATAGATTAGAGCTCAGTCACCATGAGACTGCCTCCGTTACAGGTGCATCGTTTCACGGTGGTGAATCTTCCGTGAGAGAGTGTTACAAATATTACCGCTACTTAATGAGTTCCCCGCGATTCCTCTGCCCCACGTTTCCGAGGGGTTCACCCGAGACTCCCAAAGGGTTGAAACTTCCGACGGGTGTATGTCGCGGTGTACATCGAACTTCCTACTTTTCGAAACGTTCCGCTCTCTCTCTCTCTCTCTCTCTCTCTCTCTCTCTCTCTCTCTCTTGGAGTGAAGCGGTGGAAACGCGGTCAAGTGTCCCCGACGAGATTCCCGCGAATTAATTCGTTCGGACGGTGAATCGTACCTTCTTTACGTTCCACCAATTGACTTTTCTTCCCTCTCACTGTCTCTTTTTCGTCCCATACGATCTCTTTATCTCCCTTCGTCGTTCTTAATTTTCTTTTGCCAGCCAATCCGACAGAGAGCTTCTTCGTATTAATTGCCCACGATCACGTTGATTCGACTTCTTTCCCGCTAGAGAAAATTATTCAAATCGGAGTTTTTGAAAACTGTCATTGATAATGGTAGGAATAAAATAATCTTTATTTTCGGCTACTTTGAAATTGATAAAATTCACGCTTCCGTTTTTCGGAGAATGTTTTTCAACAGAGAGCCTCTCTTTCATCTGTCACGCTGGTACCAATTAATCCTACAAAAGCAGCGGCAATCCCCTATGAAATGCGCAGCGTTGCTCCGGTTCTCCACAAATCTCTCGCAAACACGTCGAATCTAGCAATTTCCTTGCTCCTATAAATCAACGAGGAGTCCCATATTACCGTGGATAGAGTGACCCATCAAGCGAACCGAGGTAATTTTCGAAGAAACCGTTCGCGCCAGATGGTTCCCCGACTATTTCACCTTTTCCCCTTAAAAAAGGCGTACGACATCTTAATCGACTGCATCTTGCGCCATCCCCCGTTCGACAAAAATTTGTTTTCTTTAATGTCCCCGCTGGTAAAACGCGCGACGCATTTTCTCACGGAGATACTGCGTTAACGGTGCATTATTAGCGACGACGATTGGCGAACGAAGAAACGAATGGTTATGAAGTGTGTTCGTGTTTAGAAGGGGAGCCGGTGCATTTCGGTGGAAATAATAGCTGCATAAATCCAGAGCGACTTCCATGAGTAACCTTGCGCTCGGGGAGCAACTGGATGCCTGCCAGAACAGCGCAGACAAGAATGAATATTGGCCCGGCAGCGTTTCTTTGAATAAAGAATACCGCCTAAAAGTGTACGCGTATAACTCGGAAAGCGTTCTGTGAAACATTCACTTAAGTTACATTCGTTTGGTTACTCGCATGAATTTCCCACGTTCTCCGAGAAGTGTACGATCGAGAAATATTCGTAGTACTGCTCTACTAGTAATGCTCTCCTATTTTAAACAGTACAATAGACATTGTAGCTTCTTAGAGATATATATTAATGTTAGGTAATTCGGGAGGGATTATTATAGAACCGGTTCTTGCATGTTCTTCCCGAATTTCTTCAGAAAATATCATCGAGCGCACTTTTGATTGAATAGCAAATTAAATCTAAGAGCGTGTTCATCCCCAAAATATTTGTCCACGTTAGAATGCTTATTTTTCATTAACCATCGGCGTGCCGCGAGCCAATTTCCTCGCCTGCAGCGTTTCAGCGGTTTCCCACCCTTCCGAACATCCCTTCGTCGTCCCCAAAGGATATCCTTCGTTACCCACGTCCTCTCCGGTCCCTCGTTCCGACAGGACTGCGTAACGGCAACGAGTCCGGCGACGGGACTTCTTAGTGTCGGCTGCATTAAGAGGATCCTTAAAGTGTCTCTCGCAGTTAGCCAACGAGGTGGAGCGTGAACGGCCACCAAATCGTCGAGTTTCTCCCTCTAATTACAACCGTCGACGGCGGCGAATGTATTGTCGTCGCGTAACGCCCGCTTCGACTTTTCATCCATTCCAATGAGGCACGATTCCCGCGCCGAGGCACTCCAGGCATTTTCGAGCCGCCTCTGATTCATTAGCCGGCGTGTCGGACGACTCGAAGCCATTTCGCCCGCTATTGGAGTGCTCCGGCGCGGTTCATTTAATTAACAGGAGATTAGCCTTACCGCGACGTTTCTCTCCGGACTTTCCTCCCTGGCCGCCGGAGTCCTGGTAACTTGGACATCGTTTGTTAAATCCGTATTTCCGTCTTGGAAGTTTGGCGAGGGGTGGGCGATGTGAGGGGAGAAAGAGGCGGATTAGCACGAAGAAGACAGCGATTGCTCGCGTATAGAACTCGTGGAACAATCGCTGCTAATTGCAATTCGTTTGCCAGTCAGTTATTACAGTTGATTAGCCGACGGTGATAGAGTTTGGGGACTAATTCATAACTCTCTGCGGTTACTGTTCTATCGTAAATGATTATAAACCTTTCCAGATGCAATAATTTGACGATTTTAATCATTCCAAACGGTTCCAGATGAATTCCGAACCGTCGCGCCGTGCTTAACGCCTTGGTTCTTACGAAAAATGATCATTAATATTGCGACACCGAATAGAAATCTTCTAGCGAAGGGAAACGTTACGTTCCCGATCGAAAGCCGCGGAATTTTAATTACAACGATACTCGTAGCCATTAGCAATCCGTGAATAATTCAATCGACTCCTCGGGACGAATACGCTCGACTGCCAGTTAAAGTCTACCGAATTTTCCGACTCCACGAGCCGCAGCGTGTCCCGGCTAATTGGCACAGGTAATCAAACCCGCTTACCGGCTGTAATTTGTCCGCATAATAATTACATCGCGCGTCGAAAGAGACAACGAAAATGGAACGGGATAACGAGGAGAAGGACGCCGGTTCGTATTCCTCTCGCAGCGTGGCCGAACCGATTCGGTAGAAGAGGACAACGTAGCGCCGATTGATAAACCGCGAGCCCACGTGCATTATTGCGACGGTAATGATGACGTTAGTGCGTTCGTTATAAACGAGTCGACGACTGCAACGTAATAAGCTGCCATTGATGAATCGTCAATAGCACTTGCCGCTTCGCTCCAGCCACGGTTCAGCTTGTTCGTTGCAGATGACGAGATTCTTTCGAATTGAACCTGCTGCCTTATCAGGTTCTTGCCGCTGATGTATCGACGACGCGGAGTGGAAAAGTTCGATTACTGTGGGAGATGCGTTTGGAAAAGGAAAATTGAG
This sequence comes from Holcopasites calliopsidis, assembly GCA_023838395.1. Lineage (NCBI taxonomy): Eukaryota > Metazoa > Arthropoda > Insecta > Hymenoptera > Apidae > Holcopasites > Holcopasites calliopsidis. Next base: position 6,367,819 of record JALHAQ010000004.1, on the reverse strand, counting down.
AGACAGGTGTAGGTTTTCTGCAGGAGCAACGATTAAGAGATTTATAGAATATTGATATCGTTGGGCGAACGTGATAGACGGTGATTTCGACCGCAAGACGACTCTTTAATGATAAGAATCGGACAGGTTCAAAGGGCGGCGAATTGTCTTCGTTGAAACAGTTTTCCCAGAGAAAAATCGGTGAAATCCATCAGAAGCAATTTATCCTGTCTCGAAGTATCGTTACACTTGCCAAGCGATCGCCGTCACGCGTGTATACTCAGCGTTAATTGTAATACCCGTCGGACAGCGGACCGGAAACGAGACCAGAGTCCGCGCGAAAGCTCCTCTTCCCTTGTCCGGAACATCGCTCCTAACGTAGCATTGTCGCGTGCTTGCGGCGATCCATGACAAACTCGATTTTCGAAACAGTCAGAAGCTCGAAAGGTTAAAGTTCGGGGCCCTGCTGTTCGATCCGCCGCGTCCAGAAATGCACCAATGTCCACTTCGCTTGCTTGCATGCACTTCGATGTGTCGTAAAGTTTTCCTGGCTCGTTTAAACGCTGTTTTACACGCGTTTCCAATATAAAATGTTTTTCGAATATGAAATGTTTTGCACATGGTATTTACGATGGTACCGCGAGCGAGGCAATTTTCTCTTGCTTACTACGCTCCCCATTATTTAATGCGGATAATCGAACCTGTATGATTAGAACCGGACGTATCGTGTACACGGGGGTGTGCATATTTGCCAGCGACGCGTATTTGCGTAGCGCCGGTTGGAGAAGAGAATGCGGGCACTGGAACATATAACGGCGCGCGAGGGGACGAACATTGTGGCGCGAGAGAAACGGAGAATCGCCATTAGTAACGTGTCGGAGGGGCGGGTTGGATCGTCACGCGGTATCGCATCCCTCGCAACTGGGCAGCTCTATTTTCAGCAAGGTGGCATCGATCGCCACTAAATTATTTCGAGCGGCCTACCTGCGCGCCGGAGACCTGGTCCGAGAAAACTGACCTACATCTCTTCCTTTCTCCTTCGCGCTCTCTCCGTCCGTCCGGGATATACACACGGCTCCTACGCTCTCTCTTACTTCCGGCGAAGAAACGCGTCGCAGGCCACCCCAGCGTACGCTCTGCTTTTTGCGCGTTCTCCGCTTTAAGTAGAATAGCCCCGGATATGGTCGGACGCGCTGGTAAAAGCTACTTACTTGCCCCCGCCTCCGACGCATCGTGGACCTCTACTCGGCTCTGCTCAATCTCGTCCCAGTAAAGGGACGTATTTGGGACAGCGTTGAAGCGCGATACTCTCTTTGCTGCTTTGCAAAACATGCCACCGATTCGAAGGGGTGTAGCTTAATTTCAACTTCTCGGAGGATAGGATTTCTTCTTTCTTCACGGAGCAAGCTCTGTTTTTGCACGAAAGTAAACAGCTGTAATTGCCTCGAGATTAGTGTCCTGAAATGGGGGGGGAGGGATTCAACGGTGACCTGGATAAGAATTCGCGAGCACGGAAAAGATTAAGGGAGAACACCCGACGATGTGTCTGGTAGAGATGGTCCGACACTGGTCGGACATAAGCGGAATGGTTTCCAAGATACCATTCAGCGATTTTGCTAGTTAATCATTTTTGTTATAGTCTTGTTCATTATTGTTTTATTTGGTGCGTATAGTTTCATTAACCAGTACCCGTACATCGTATATCTGGTACAGGAAGATGAGCGAGTTTAAAACGCAATCTATTTTACTATATGCTACATCAACATTATCCGACGTTTATTTACTTACATTCGCGGTGTTTGCCGAGTCGCCTGCAAACGTTTCGATGTACTACGTATTTGCCGGGAGTAAGCCAATGTTGTTCCCTTATATTTAATGTCGCCAACGAGTCGGCGCAAGTTCCGACTATATTAATCTTGCGTCAGTTTACCGGTGTACTAGAATTTTACTGGAACAAATATTATTCATGCCATTATTATTAAAAGCGACATCGGTTCACTTCCTTCCACAGGGTACAGTTCCTCTGAATCTTTCACACCATCGAACTTTCTCCCGTCCTATGCTCCGGATAAAAATGTCGTTTAGCAAATTAAACAGAGGTGCGTACAATGAGAAGCTATGTTGAAGAGAACTATAACGGTGGCACGGCTTAGCGTTCGCTATAATGGTACTTATGGTGGCATGATAAAATTATGCTAGTTGCCATAGGATCTCTCGTGCGTCTGTGCAGTACAGCATAGATTAAAGTAACCTACACGGACTATAATTTAATCCTGCGTGACTAACGAGTATAAGACGTACACACGATGAGACCACAGTAGGCGATGCCGGAGGCGTTTACACTGCACAATTGCTACCTGCCTAGCTTAAGGAAGGAACTATTTAGAGCTTGCTCTTTGATGGCTGAAAGCTTCTTGTTATCGCATGAAACGCCAGTGGATGAAAAATTCTACATAGAAGGTTTTCTGTTTATCAAAATGCCGATCCCGAATTTGTCTCATGATTTCAGAGCATCAAAGAAAGCATTAAAGAAACGCAAAGGTACGTAAGGAATCCAGGATAGCTTAAATTCATTGGGGACAGTAAATTATTGTGACGAAGACCATTGTTATATAAATAGTAAAAGCGTGATTAAGAGGGAGAGAAATTAAAGATCAACGTGAAGTTGGATCCTTCGGCCCCATCCGGCTACAGCGATGGAATTAAGTGGCGCGATTTTTCAATTCTGAGAGTCTTTTCGTGTATTATTAAAATGCAACGTTACGGAAGAGTTATGGGCGCAATGAATATTCCCCTTATATAATGACTCTGAAAAATTCTCCTCCCTGGACGCGTACACATTTTTTATGACCGCAATCTTTCGCCGTGGGCAACTAAATAATGCACCCAGGAAGTGCTGGCTGCTCCCACAGCCCACTTGTGCACTCTCGTTCTTTATCGCATTATCGTTATCTCTGGATAATTTTCACGAAGTTTCAATATCATCGAAACTCGTTACAATTTTCACTATGAATTTCTATTGCGTTCAACGTTCGACGAGGAATTCATTAGTACGTTGGACGAACTCTTGAGAGATCTAAAAGATCTGCCGTGTAAAATGTTCATCTTTTGAAACATTGCAAGAATCAATGATTTCTTACTGGACAGATGGAGAGGGAGGAAGGACAGGATACCGTGTCAGAATGGCGAAGTTTTGGTCGGTTTTAGAACCATCGAGTCTACGAATTGCTGTTGAGGAACTGCAAGCATAAACCGTGGCTTGCTGCCATGAAACGCGCGTCGAGTATGACGCGTGTCCATAAACGGGACAACAGAAATGGGGATTGTTTTTAGGGTTTGCCTTACGACACAGGCCGAAAGTGATTTCGATGAAGCTCGAAATTTTAAGGGCCTTTGCTCCTCGGGATATTAACTTCGCTTACACGGATAGAAGTATTGCCCTCCTCGTAAAGCAACTGGGAACAATCGCGGAGTGCAATTAAAGGCTGAAAAATGCCGGGGTCAAAACTCCGCAGCGTGTCTGCGGTTTAATCGAAACCGCGAGCCAAGAATTTCCAGCGGTTCCCCGAAACCAATTTACGTTCCACAAGGGCCGTGGGTCTCTCTCCTTGGCCATTGCCTCGAAACGCTCTCGGCCCCTATTTCTCCCGTGCGCCGCCCGCAGATAGCACGGGTATCAGCAACGAGCAGCGTGGAAAAGACGCCGTGCCTGGCCACAAACGTGTTCAACCCTTGGAAGACCCCCCGCAAGAGACCCTCGCGCGCATTTTTCGACCAATCGCCGAGAGATCCGAGGAGACTCGGAAAGTTTCTGAGTAGATCTCGTTGCCGCTTACCTACCGGGCAGTCATCATTCCTCCTCTTCGTCTTCCCTTTCCCCCCGTACGTGATTTAATATCGAAAAATTATCCCAGTTGGCGTTGGCCGGATCGGAATCAGCTATCAGAGAAGTCCTGGCTGCAATGGACCGACGCGGATCGTCCGACGAAAGCTGACTAAACTTTCGTACGGGGTCGCAGTTCCATCCGATATTAAGAAACTTTCCATCGGTTCTCGTACTTCCGGTCGAAATGAAGTTAGGATACGCGCGCAACAGAGACGGGGACGAAAAGCTCGGCTCTAGAGAGGTCTGCAGAGAACCACCTGGAGTACCGGAGAAGGAGGTTAGGAGAGACAAAAGCTCGTGAAGGGAGGGAGAGCGAGAGAGGAAAGGCGAGGAGGAAACGAGCGGCAGCATCATTAGTGTCCGGATAGATGAGAGCAAAACAGGAAGCGCTCCTTATCCAGATGGGCAGACCCATATCCCTGGCGGCGCACGATGCAGTTCCGGGCGCACGGTATCAGGTGGATGCAGTCCGCATTCATCTAGCCGTCGGTCACTGGATTGCGATCCTTGAACAATTTGGGTAGCTGGATACGGCAAACTGGCGCGCAGGATTAGCCAATAAGCCTAATGGAAGATGCTCGTTTCCTCTGACGACCGAACAAACGTCAGCCGGCCCTTCTGATATATTCATGATCGCGGAATATCGGCTGACGCGTGGTTTCCGCCGATTCACGCCGATCATTTTCGCCCGGCAGCTTCTGTCAGGCGTAGCTCAGTGGATTATGCTGCTGTGGTAGATTTACCTTTACACCGGTTCCTCGGCAGCGCTGGGTATTCTGATCGGACGAAATGTACGGGATAGAGAATGAAGGAATATTCGATCAGATCTTAACAACAAAGTAGTAAAGGGTTTATTCCATAATTACACATTGAAGGGACGATGAAAAATTAGTTGACAGAATTTCTTTCTTTTCAAATTTCTTTCTGTCGTGTACAGCGACGTATTTTAAAATACATTTCCATTTTTCTAAAAAAAAAAGTCCACGCGTAATTGTAACTCCGTTTTAAACTCCGCAGAGAGAGAGAGAGAGAGACGATTGAAGGGAAGATCACGCGGAGAGTCGAGCAGTCGAGGAAAATTAAGAGCAGACAATTATGCGAGGTTCTTATTCATGACCGGCGCTATCCGGCAACTTATATCTTATTACTCGTTATTCGGCCGGCTCTCGGTAATCCTCTTTTCTTTCAATAAGTTTCGCGAGATTTTCGAATCCCTCTTCTCGCGTCGGCCGCTCGATAACGAGGCTGAATTTCGCTTGCTCGGGATTACGTGGCTAGGCGGTGTAGCCGCTCGCACAGTTATCTTCCCCGTTCTCCGTGGCGGTGCACTGATTTAAAATGTATCCGGAACAAGTCGGCAAGTTACCGGAGCGCGTTATAAATTATACGAACAGAATCGAATCTCCCCGGAAATGTTTCGAAAACGCGGCCTGAATATAAGTAATTCCACCGCGAACGCTTTCGTTTCTCGCATTTGTTCTACAAGAAAGTTTCCCCCCTTTTTCTGTTCATTTTGCTCGCCGCCGAGGAAACATTCTTCCACGCTGCTGATTCGTTTCGAATTTCTGCATTATCCTGCTATCCGATCGCTTTTCTTCCAGCAGCTTATTCCTTTTTTTTTCAGCTTCATTCTCATCCCTTGTTTCTGTCCCTTGTCGTTTTTTTTGTTGGCGCAGCGTGCTTTTCTCGGTTAAGATTTGTGTTCAAGGAACGTTACGCCTGAGATGCTGCTGCTGTAATTAACAAATTCGTCGTACCGTTCTATTGTCGAGCGTTGTATTCAATTTTTACTTTATAATTCTCCGAACGAACAGACCGTTTAAGTATTAGTTCGCGCCTCTGTCGTGGCGTTTCACGTCGCATTAATTTTCACGAGCGCGCGAACAACTCGTCGGGGAGAGAAATTTCTGCAACGCGCAAAGGGGAAAGGGGAGAAAGGAGGGAAATAGAGGCAGGAAGTCAGAAGAGTGGCTCTATAGTCCTGGCCAACGAAGCACGAGCAGCTTCTTCGAGAACAAGTTTCTCCTTTCCCCCGATTCACGGGCCACGTGTTGCGGATATACGACATCGATCTGGCTCACAGCCGTAGAGGGAAGACAAACGGGACTAGCAGCCCGTTTTCGCTTTGATCGGAATACCGATCCCGTCTTCCGTTCGACTCTGACTCGTCTTGAAACGTGATCCTCTTTTTCGAAAGGGGTGACACGTACATAAAGAGTCGCATTGAATTAAACATCTCCCCATTAACAATGCAATCATTAAATTAAAAAAATCAGTGACAATATAATTTATCTTTGCGATTCCACCAGAGCTGCGAACAATTGTAATTCGTTATTCTCTTCGTAAAAAAAAAAAAGAAAGAATACTCTCTGCGGTCAAATGCTAATTCTCTCCGTGCAACGTTATTTCATGATATATTTGCGAAGATTCTTGGAAATAAATGGCGCAACGCGAAACGAACTTCCTTCCCGTGCGCTGACAAATGTTTTTTCATTCCTCGGCGAGCGGTTATCGGCGAGCGTGTCGGAAATTTGGCGAATATATGACGCGCAGCCATTTCCAGTAACGAGCCGCGGCGACGAGAAGGGAAACGCCAACGAAAAAAAGAAAAATCCTCGTCGCTCGTGCTGTACCTTCGAGCTGTCGCGTGGTATAATGGAGTTTTCTAGGACAGCGGGGGGATGCTGCTAGTTCGTGGCATTGTGCGCTTTTACGCGCTGCCGACGACCGGGTATTCCATTGCTCGCGATTCAAGAAGCGTAATGACGCGACGCTGCAAGCCTGCTCGGTACTGATTCCCACCAGTGTTCGTCGCTTTACCAGAAATTAATCGGATCGAACGAAGATTGCGCGAACGCGACCAAGTCCGTGCGTCATTGGACTTGCATGATATTTTTTTAGCATCGCGCCGGCTGCATCAATTAAAATGGAGAGCCCGGTTGTAGAAAAAAAAAATTGCGAGAGCTTGAAACTCGTAGAAACTCTTTTTAATTCGGAATATTAATCAGTCAATGATTCTCCGGCAAGTGTACAAACGTGGTGAATTCTGTTTTTGTCAGTCCTGCATTTCAATTTTTACAGAGACCCCATCCATTCTCTTATTAATTTAATCCAGACTAGTCTACCGATTTTTAAAACTTCGCCCACAAATCCGTCGAAAAGTGGCCGTCGCGTTTTCTCAAATAAACCAGAAAAAAAAACGCACCAAACGGTCTAAAACGACGCCACTCGACCCGTTTTCCCTTTGACAAACAAACAAAAAAAAAAAAAAAGGAAATCCAGCAAACAATCAATTCCAACGCGACAGAACGTATCGTCCCGATTCCTACACCTCTTCCCGCCTCGATTTCCCCACATAAATCACGTCTTCGCCATAGGAGAGGCTCTCGAGGAATCGATGAAATTCCCAGGGAAAAAGTGCATCGGGCCGAAGGGGAGGAGCGATTCTCGCGAAGGAATTCTCTCACGAAGGTAGCGCGAGTGCATACGATTCTCTTCTGCCCATTGCTTCCCACGCTTCCATTTTTCACCGTGCCCTCCGCCTCGGGACGGCGGGGTTGATCGATAATCCCAACGTCGAGTCGCTCGAAGGACACGTTCACGGGATCCCGGACCGATCGTCTCGTCGGGGGCCTTCCTCTTCCCCTGGAAAGCGAGAAGAGGAAGGCGCGAAGGAAAAAGCACCGTTGGTCACGTGCAAATTGATTCCTTGTGTTCCCACTTAAGTGCCTCCTTATCGGATGGATTTGGTGCCGAGCCAACGGCTATGACGAATGTCTCGCGACGACGCGAGCTGAATCGCGGGGATCGAGCGGAGAACGACGCTGCTCTGCTACCCGATACGGTGCTCGCACCTTTCTTCTCGCGTACGTTCGATTGCACGCGGTCTTGCGTGCTGAAGGAATTAACGAGCAGTAAGCGGACTGCGCCGAGATTTTTTCCCGGGACAGTATGTTCGAAGCGAGATACGTGCGTCCAAGGGAAATGCCGAGGTACGATGTTACGCTATTTTGTTTGTGAGGTCTTGAAAGTTCGGGTAACTTTGTGCAAGCCTGAAGTGTTCGTACATTATTAATGGGGTTGCGAGAATAAATTCATTAGCTTGTTCTTCACAGCCGCGTGGGTTGGTGTGCAACTCTGCAACGGTTCAGTCTTTATAGACAATTGATATTGTGCTCAATCGACTCTCTCGCTTTGCCGCAATTCTAATTAATCCAGTGCATCGATTACTCGCATCGATCAGAAATTACCCAGAAATTTGCGTAGCGAGTTTCGATCGTAGCGGCCGCGCGTTGCGAGGTTTCGTTTTTGCCTGGCATCGAGCAGATCGAAGGAAGCACGGGGATCGTTGTGAAAGGGGGTGCTTAACCCGGTTGACGAGTTCATCCAGCACGGAAATGCGAGAACGAACGAGTCTCGTGTCTTGTTTTTTTTTCCCCTCCCCTCGTTGATGTGTACGACAGAAACGCTGCTCGCGCCGAAAGGGTCGTTTCGACCCGGAAAATTTTAACGAGGCGAAGCGTTTCGCTGGGGACAAGAATCAACGAGACGGCAGACGCCAGCTGGTTCGGTTTTACGCTAACGAAATCGATCGTATCGATTTACACTTTTGCTCGGGCGTGCCTAACGTTCAACGTGTATCCGAGATCGATTGCAACTCTGTGTTTCAAATTGTCTACCAGCAATAATCGATCTTCTAATGAAATAAGTTCAGCACTGCGAACGATGCTCTGAAAACGTTGTATAGAATTGTCCAGATTTGGCAGGGTTCAGGAAGTTAGGGGCCAATATCACTTTGCAGAAGTATGCCTGATGCCTCGTCTCTGAACAATGCATGAGAAAATCGATGCTGCTCCCTGTAGCGGCGCCTAGGCTCCTTCTTGAATAATACAAGGTGAATATCCGCCCCTAACTTTCAATCTTCTCGAGACTTCCGTGGCCACCTTGGCCCAGACGAGTGGCTTCTTGTTATGGCTGCTTGTTAGTATTAGAAATTTCACGGGTATTCAGCTGTAAAGTATTTCAAGCAGCTTCTGGTCGATGGCCGATCTCAGAAGCAAGTCTCTTCAGCTATTAATAATTAAAGCTTCTCTAATGAATATCACGGTATGGAAATTGGAAGGATTTATCACAACTTGGGGAAGGGGGATGAAACACAATTTGAATCATCTCGTTTCTTTCATGAAGCGTCCTGCTGCTCCGGCAGAGCAATAAAAAGAAATTAAGAGCGCACGAGATCAACAGTTGCATTGTGACACGTAATCGCGCGAGCAAAATGATTTCTCTTCCAAATTCCCGCTTTAATATCCTCGAGCCATTTCACCAGAGGGTACAACACCGGCACGCTTGCTGAAAGTTTCACCACTGCAAATTGCGTCCAGTTGGCGGCGATTGGATGCAGAACGCGTTAACCGTCAATCTATCTCAATTACAGCAAACAAGCTGGACAATCCGCCGGCACGATCGCTCTTAAGCCTCCAAATATTTACCGGGGTGGGGATCAGGGTAACACGCGGTGGCGCGGCGTGAATGCGAACGATCCGCCGCGCCGGCATTTCAATTGTTCCCTCGTCTTCCTTTTTTCCGCCACATCGCCCCGTTTCCCCGTGGGCCGGCGATACGTGGACGCGGCGAACGAACGGATCGTCGACGTCGCGCTCGGATTGAAAGTCAGCCGGGTAATATATCTCCGCGGCCGGACTCGATTAAATCGCGAGCAGCGGGAGAACGACGCGGCGCGCCTTTAAAACGAGCAAACAGAAGCGGGGACGGACGGCGGGGTCAGCGTCGGGTGGTGCGACGCGCGGCACACGCCGCGACGTCCGTGTCCACTGTCGCCAGTTGCGGGCAGATGCAATTTTATGCCTCGGTTTTCCTCGTTTTCTCCCGCTCGTGCCATTGCGCGCGCTTCCCGCCGGAAGTGATTCTCGAGACTTCACGCGTGACTAGCGAGGAGCGGATCCGCTGCGCTGGAATTGCGGTCCCCCGACAGCTGGCGGGTCATAAAAACCGCGAAGGGAGCCGCGCTTCTCAATGAAGACAGCGAGGACGTTTCAGACTTCGCGCGACTGTCGCGAACTGAAATATTATGATAACTTTTAAATCCTGCGGAACGAAATAAAATAGCTTTGCCATCAATCACGATCATTCGCGAATTAAAACGGTGGATCTCTTCCGCGCGCAACCGCGCACACCAGATTCCGCTCCGGCGTGGATTTATCGGAGGAAAGAGCGCGCGACAGATGCGTCACGCTTCTCTAATCGCCACAGAGGGTTGAATTTCGAATTTTATCCCTGTCGCGCAGCACAGCTGATGCCACACCGCTTTTGTTTTCTTTTTTTGTCTCAGCGTTCAAAGAGCAGGTTTCCCTTGCTTCTTCTCGTCGTTTCACTCTGCTGTCTCCGATTCCTTTTGCGCTGCCGGCGGATGACGATGACGAGTACGCCTGAAATGTATTTACGCCGAACCGACTTTCCAGTGGCGAAAGGGGTTGCAATCTCTATCGGCGACGGACGACGTTCTTTGTGGCAGAATTTTTCCCTACCGTCAGAGGAGCCGGTTCCTCCCTTTTCCGTTCTAGAAACGTTGACGTTTTGTGTCCCATTGCTTTCCTTTTGAACTTGCGACTATTTACGCATTTTATATTTAGTTACGTATGCGTGTGTAAATCGATCAATGATACAAAGAACACGGGCGAGAACTTAGCGGAGAGTGGTATGAACTTTTACCACGATCGTTAGCACAAGGAAGTTGCAATAACTTAATTATCCAAGAACGCCAGACCGAATTACGAAACAGAACGAGCCCTGAACGGCTCTTTCCATTTCCACTCGGTCGCCCCAAATTGGTCCCTCTTCCGGTTCCCGAGCCGCGCGTTTCCTCTATCAGCGGAGTACGTCCGGGATTTTTAGCATTTCGAGAGGCCGGCAGGGAAGCTCGCACGAGCGTTCGAAACGACGGTCTTCTCGTCTTAAGTGCCGGTGCACCTATCTCCTTGCGCCCGCCAGGAGGAGGCGGCTTACGTTTAAAGCATCCCCGGCGCACCCTTTCCCGTCCTCCGGTTCCCGACTCCTTTCCGGTGCCGTTGCTTCGACGGCGGTGGTGCCATTAGACGATTCTAGCTCGTTCGGAACGCTCGCAATAATGTTACAAGCGTCACCGCGGCCTGGGACAAAGGTACTGGCCTATGCAAATGCGCCTGATCTTATTAGTCGGATAGTTCCTCCGAGGGGGTGGGGAGGGGGGGGAAGCGTCCGATAAGGATTTTTTTATCGCATTACCAGACATGCCAGGCGACAGTAGACTCGAAGCGAACGTATCAAAGCGACTCGAATGATCGAATTAAAGCAGTCTCCCGATATAATTTTAACGGGGCGGCCGTTAACGAAAATGGACCGAGTTCCTTTTTCTATTTACGTTCAGCTCGTCCTTTCCACCCTGTCCATTCCTTCCGGCCGTTCCCCTTTTTCCTCTGTTTCCTATAGTTGCCGTAGCTGCCTCGGTTACACTGGGCACAGGTTGCCACGGCGGGCGACAACGTCACGTTCGTCGGGACCGCGCAATTTCGCCCACACCTTCCGAGAGTTCTCTTCGGCCTAGAATTCCGTTTTGAAGAAATTACATTTCCGTTTCGCTCGTCGAATCAGGGTTTTGTTGTATCTGGAAAAGTACGAAGACGTTGAATGTTGTTCTTTGAAATTATTCAATCCGTGACTCTTAGTTACTGCCTCTTGATTCATCAATTCTTCTATTAAAAATGCTATTCTATCAACTTTTCCATTTTGAACGATCAACATTCAACATAGCTTCACAAACACATCTCTTGTTCATCTAACGTTGCTCGTCTCAGCTCGCTGTAACGTAAACTACGATTCACACCCTGAGTATTATCAATCATTGCCAGTAGTTTGTCGACGATGTGGCGAGATTCGGCCAGTTTTCGTGGACGAGTCGTGTCGATGACCGTGAGATTGACTTCCGTCCCTCTAAACGTCGCGCTAGCTGCTGGCCCAGCGACGAATCGATGGCGAAATTAATGCCATCGGGGGAAGCCGCGATAGGGAATACCAGTGTGCATCCATGCACGCGCGTCTGTGCGCGCAAACGCAATGTCGCAACGTTGAACGAATTCGAGGTGTACAGGTAGCCGACGATGGGCCCCGATGTCCCGACTCGTTTTCGTACAGTTTCGAAATTAATCCACGCGCGTGCCCGCGATCGCGAGTTGATATTCACGCGAAATCGGGACAATCGAGGCGGTGGCTTTTCATTAGGCGGGCCTTAATCGAATTTTAATGGCGAGCGTAATAAATAAATAGAAGATGCCGCGATTACGGTCCCTTTGATCTGTGGAAATTTAATTTGTGTCTAGTTAAGGGATAGTTTGGTTAATCGAGAGGCGATATTTGGCAATTTCCAGAACTTCCATGAGTAAGTTATGAAATGATAAAAATTGTAATCGAGATAGCTGAAACCCTGCACTTTCCCAGATTGTGAAAAATAGCATGAAAATATCTACAGTTCCAAATTGTCCCTCGTCGAAAGGTGCGAGCATCGGAACATCATAAAAATTCGTTCTCAAAGGGCAAAATATCTCAGTATTCTGGACACAGCTTCCATTCTGAGCAAAATTGTAAAAAAGTTCCGAATTCGTAACATGCCAAAGAAAACTATCCACGGCACACCGTCTTCTATTCTAGAATACTAGAATCTGAATATCCCGCACTGATTCGTCCGCGAAATACCCTCGGTGGCACATATTGCGTCCGCCAGAATTCGGTACCGCGGCCACTTTACCCTAACGTCATCTTCCCAGCGGCACATTTTTCCACCCCTCCGCCGCGCTATTGTACGGCCGTGTCCTAAGCGGCGCGACTGCACGATCCCGCAGGTACGCTTCGCCGATATGACGAGTAGCAGAGGGAACGAGATAGGGAGAGAGAAATATATAGTCGGAAATAGAGAGAAAACGCACACGTCGGATCTGTGAGGGACACGGCGGGGAAGAAGAGTCGCGGGATTCGAGCTTGGAAGTGGTATACGACTATGATAGTCCGTTGCATATTTCAGGATCCACTTGGCGAAGCTGCTTGGCGAGGGAGCAACGGCGCCACGACAATTTCTCGCGCTCGTGTTCCCGCTCGTGTATGTTTGCACGCGTACGTGTGATCGACCAGCCGCACACGATTTTACTCTCCGCTTCTGTAAAAGCTCCCGCGAACCGGCGTTCGTGACTTAACCCGTCTCTAAACGGTGCCATTACCGGCGTAACCGAAGTGTCACAGCCGCTGAGCTGATAACGCTTCTCTGCGGAGAGGACCACCCCATGAAAGGTGATTTCTCTGTCTTTGCGCGGTGATGCTGCGGGATTAACTTTAGTGGCTTCGCGGCCGATCGATATTTACACGCTCTTCTTCGTTCTCCGTACAAATTCGATCAGCAAACATGTCCTAATATCTTTCTTCTATTTTTATCTATTCGTTGAATGCCAAGGTTCTAGTCTTTTCTTTTAAGCGTTCATGTAGAGTTACTTTTAATTGATATAATTCCCCGCCCTTTTGTGCAATTGTTCGATTGGTCTTCATCTATCTAAAATGCCTACTTCGTGATCGATAAGAAACAGTAACTTCACTAAACAACAATGCAGCACGATGTGTGGCGAAAAGCTGGATATTCGACCCTGCATTCGATACGAGTTCCAGCAAGGAATAAAAAGCTGTTGGATTTGGCGTCGATGGATTATCATCTGTCCAGGTCGGTGCAGCATTCTTTAGTCGGACAACGCTAATTTCGAAATGTTGCAGAAATACGGAAATGGTTTGATGATTTCATTGGCGCCAAACTAGTGTCATTGTTTCGCGACGGAATCCGAAACTTGCTAATTAGGTGGGAGAAAGTCGTAGGAAATGAGGGAAGATATTTCGAACCCCAATTTTTAATGCATCTGTTATGTGTAAATGAAAGAAAATTCAGGGAAAAGGACTAAAACTTTTGCATGCAGCTAATATTTATGTTCTGCAACATCGATTCCCTTGCCATCTGAAACACTAAATAATTGGTGCTAGATTCATTTACGTTTCTGCAATTGTTTCCGAAATAGTCCGCGGTGCAGGGATGCAGTCTTATTTCCTGACCCGGTTCGTGCTAGCTCACCTTTAACCCGTCTACCTGCTCGGGTTTGGAGACGAATCGTTAGGTTAGTGAACCCGTCGGCGTTATTATTGCAACCGGATCCAGCGACCATTAAACAACGAGACAACGACGCGCTGTACGCGGTACCACTGTTCACCGTGGATCATGTCCCGCTTAGGGAAACAACGATCGATGCATTCATTTGCAGTTTGGATTGTGGGTTGCAATTAATTCTACGAACGGGAAGAAACGCGCACCATTAATCTGTTAGACATCGTTTCTATTATCGACAGTATCCTTCCCTTAAAGTTTTATTAAATTGAAACCAATTACAGATACACCTTCCTTTTATTTCCACGCGCAAGTATAAACTTGATTGCCATATGCGAGATTTTTTAAATATAATACGTAACAGCTTTTCCTTACTATTGGAGAGAATATTAATTATTCTAATATTGCATGCAGATATTCGACAAATGGCAGTAGGTCATCCTTTTGAATATGTTTGAACTTTTTTTTAGCAATCTCCAACAAATTTCTCAACTTTTTTTAATTAATAAAATTTCTGTTTTTGTGTTACAGGTACGTTGAACGATATTTATTCGCCGTTGCTGGACGCGGTGTCCTGGTGAGTCCATTTTTTTTTTCCAAAGACCTGGTGTAGTTAATCGAGCGTACAGCAATCGTACCGAAACGAATTTCCACAATTTTCGTAACGCCTCCGAAGTGCTCGGCGACGAAGGGATACAGAATAATCGCGCCGGTGGGTGGCTCGATTGTTGAATGTAGGAAAGGCGGCGTGTCGTATCATCTTTTAGCAAGATGCGCTACGTAGGGTCGATGGTGCTCGAACGACGGACGAGATATCGCACCTTTCAAATGCACCCCTTCCACGTCGGGCTTCCCTTTTGCCGTACGACGCACCTGTACCCCGCGGGCCCCTTGTCGTCTAGCCCTATCGCCACTTCATGACAATGCACCTTCCATCCCTCTCGACTGTTTCTCGCCGCGGAATCCGGGATGTCGTCGATAAAATATTAAGGGCGACGTTATGTAGGCCAGCCGCGCATTATACGCGACGGGAGAAATTAACAGATCGATCCTATGTGCTTGGAAATCATTTCATTCTTATCCGCTAATTAATCGCGCATGCGATCGGATAATTTAGAAAATTGTGCAAATCGTGTGGATAATACCCAGAGATATTTCGGGGAATATTCGTGTACGTTTCTCGCGAGTTACTACTGCTTTTATAATAATTATTATTATTGTTAGGATGACGATAGAAATGGGTTTACGATATTGTATAATCATTTCTCCGAATGCAAGTGTGGACTCGTTCACCAAGAAGGGATATTCTTGAGCATTTTCAATAATACGCTGTTTATTGTAACTTCTGAATTTCTGCGAAGCGCAAAGTTAACCCAGCGCCGAGTTCGGCGAAATGCTTTTCACTTTGACGGTTATTGATGTTTCTTAAAACGATGACGGGGATCGCTATTACTGCATAGGAAATTGAATTAGCAAACTTCCTCGTGGTCTCTGTACACCAGACAGGATTACATTCCAAACCGCGAGTAATTTAACTTCACCCAAGGAATACTTGAGCTGTGCTCATTTCTAGCATTTAATTAGGAATGTTATGTGCAACTGTTTGCCATACTTGCGTATCGAGTGTATAATTATAAATAATAAATCGTTGAGCCTAGGCATTTGATACGAACAATATTCAATACCATTTCATAATTTATTGACGAAGACTGGTAGCTTGCAATAAAGTGATTAGTTTTCCAGAGGCTTTCGGGTTAAATGATTTATCAATACCATGGAAAGATTAGAGTGTAATCATACTCCATTAAATTCCAAAGAAGAATGAAGCTCGGTTAAAGAATAAGCATTAGGAATGAAAAAAGGCAAACTGCTCGCGATTCGTTTCCAACCGGTGGCCAAAGATTCCTCGATTGCTCGATTACCTCCAGCCGTGTCTTTCCTCTGCTCCCTCGAAAAAGAACGGAAGGTTCTATCATAGATCTGCAAAAAGCATGTTGACCCAGCATTTCATCAGCGAAGAAGCAATAACGGCGCGTTCGCTCCGATTCCGCTATTAGCCGACCACGCTGGATCCTTCTCCGCGTCTTCGATTTATTTGTCTAATCTTGCGAATTAATGACCACCGAACGGCGGAACGGCGAATCACACAGCTCGAGCGTAGTACTCCCGAATCGCTTCATCGATCCTTCCCCGCGGCTCGCCTATCTCCTCGATTCTCGTGGAGACGCGATGAAAATCTCTGTCCCGGCCAATTACGTTTCGCGAGCTCGCGTTACTCTTTCCGCGTGGATTCTCGCGCGTCAGCACGCAATTACGAAAATTGCGCACGGGGGGGAAAAAAGTTTCCGGCCGAACGGCCGCAGTTCCTTTCCGCGCTTTTAAACGCTCGTCGCGGCAGGCCGCCGCGAGTTCCTGATGGAACCTCCACGCGCCTCGACGGTGCAACTCCATCGGATCGTAAATGTCTGGGGAGGAGAGGAGCGGTACGAAACGTGCGCCTAATTAGGTAGAATCGTAGTTTACAAGGATGCTAGGCTTTGTAGAATTACACTTCGGTGATTTGCATTGATGGTTTTGAGCGATTCTGCTGTGGAGTGCGACCAAAGTATTATCACCGCCAGAAGTACTGTAAGACTTGTCAAAACGTTGCGTCACGAATGATAAGAATCAAGCTAAGAGCATCTTCGACATTGAATCTCCACGAGGCGGCTAGGTCGAGGGTGGGCCGTTTCCGCTTGCGATCTCGATTCCGTTTCGCGATGAATCTTCATCGGTGATACTTTATTGAAATTACAGAATTTTAATTGGGCTCTCCTGGCGCGGGCTGCTGGTTCGAGGGCCGCGATCTCCGCCCTGTAACCGACGTAAAGTTAATGAACCACTCGTGATTTAAGTGGCCCCGCTACGCGGGAACACGTTCCGCGGCGGCGTCGCTCGATCTCGCGCAATAATCGCGATGATTTTCCACCGGAGAGAAGCCTTTCGTTCTTCTTTCCCCCGTTTCGACAAACGTCGAGTTCCCCGCGTTCATCGTGCAGGGAAATCCCTGCACCGGATATTTCCCGCGGTCGTGGCGCGTATTCCGTAGTTTGCGCTCGCACGTACCAAGCCTCGAATTAACGTTGTTACAACGGACCCGCGGGAATTACGAGAATCTAATTGGCCGGCGCTCGCAAACTTCCAGAGCCCATAATCTTTGCCTAGGCCGAAGCGCGCGTATCTCCGCTCGTAATTTCGGTATTATACCGCGAACAATGTTACACGGAATATCAACCTTTAATTCTCTCCGCGGGAAGGCTGCTGCTGATGCCGTATCCTCTGTCGATGATTAATTTACTGCCTATACCTCTGCTGTTATAACGGACTGGTGGGGATTGGCGATTTATTAAGTGGAGTGAGTACGATTCGACGGTCGAGCGGAAAGAGTAGCCGAGGGTGGTCGTATATTGCTTTGCTACAAATATTCAGAACGCTGTTGGTCGAGTGTTAATCAATTTCGGCATTTTGAACAAACTCTAAGTACATATTATACGAAATTTATTGACTGTTTAACATAACTTTGATTTTTATACGATCTGTCGCGCCTTAAAAATTCTTGCCCAAAGAATTGTTAATTAATTTGACGTTGCTTTATTGGTGCCATTCCTCTCTGGCGCGCTCCGCTCCTCGATAACGCGCCGCCGAAATGAATTTACCCATATTTTATAATGCAATCGCGACACGGTCGAACTGTCAGTAATTTACACCAACGATATTTCAGCCGGGGGGGTGCACTGTGGCGTGATGCTTGTGGAATCGTTCGAGCAGAGTCTCTGTCGCAGCGGAAGCGCGGGGAAAGCTGGAAAAATTGGCGATTCTTTTCGTTCGTCTGGCGAATATTTTATTACCATCGCTCGAATATTTGACTTACGGAAGCGAATTAGTCAGTCTTGCGAGAGAGACTATTCTTGTTTTCTTTTAACGGCGTACGAGTTCAAAGTTTTTTAGACCGTGAGTTATAGATATAGATTTTATTCTTCATGAGTTCGGGTTCAGAAATATAATACCTTGTTCCGTCATAAATTAGTTGTATTATAACGTTTTTCCTGTAAGAATCAATGGACAAAACTGTTCCATCCCTCTTCAAACAAATGAGTGGCGTTCGCTCTCAGTATAAATATTCGCGTAATCACTTCGCCGGCAGTAAACCGACGTAAAACTCGCATAATTGAGTGGGTTTTTCCCGTGACATTTTCCGGACATATTCTTTTTGATTAGCGCCGACAACGCGTCCGTTCGTATCGCGCGTTCCGCTCATCTGTCGCGTCGCCGCGCACCCCGAAAATGTAAAATTACCAATTTTCGAGCATTCAGAGTGGGCCATTGTGCGCCACGAAAATGTCCGATCGTGAATACCGAATCGTAAAAATTCTTTAAGCGATGCGACAGAAGAGCGACATGTGTCGAGGAGAAATTACGAACATAGAATATTTCATATAATTTGATAGATCTCTGGAAATGATTTATAACAACTCGTATAAAAATTATACAAATTCTTGCGCGCTAGAAATAGTACCTACTCAGCTATGCCGAAATTATTTTGAAATCCATTTATCGTAATCCATCCCAAAGTAAATTCGTAATGATGTCGAGTTGCTGTCACCTTGCGGTTTAACATAATTCGTTTTGGCTAATCCCATCGCAGTTTTCATTTTTAACTCGATCTGTACGATAACACGGGTGGCAGTTTAAACGAGGCAAACGCGTCTAAACGGATCGTCGGTGAGTTTTCAAAGCGTAATTCCGCCCCCGCGGCGCGTAGGTACCAATGGTATCACGTTCCGTTCTCAATTTAGAAAGTTACGTCTAATTGATTGGTTAAATCACGGCTACCGTGACCCGCAATTAATGCGCCTCGATCGACCAAGTAATAAGTCCCATTAACGACCGTGATAGAGCCGCAGTCGCAATTTTTCTCCGGCCTGTCGTGATTTCTTCCGCGGGCCCTGACAAATTGTCCGGGCTATTAATTAAAAAAAATTAGCGTGTCATGGAAAAATAATAATCCCGTTGGCGAAGAGCCCGACCGCTCGATATCCATGGAATGTCCCGGGTGATGAAGCGCCCGGAGTCCAAACGAGGAGATGAATTTATTAGTATTATAAAGAAAGGGACAGTCGAGCTAAAGCACCTTCAAAGAAATGAGGAGCATATATTTTTTTCTGCTGAATAAATGAAATACGATCATAGGAAAAATTACGCTGGGAAATATGAAAAATTATACGATCCCATATTTTATTTTACTCTATCCGTAAGAGTTATTGTGCAATGAATTTCGCAAATGATTCCCTTTATTTTTTGCCATTGCAAGGTGTAATAAATCACACAGCGGCGGGATTTAATTTTTTTTTTTTTTTTGTAAATTACTCAATGTTTCCTTTTATGAAACCTCGCGGATTATGATTTATCCAGTTCTTCCTCGTTCTCCTAGAACCTTACAGATTCGCCATTGATGCAAACAATACAGATCTTTCATTTCAACAGCACCGTAGCTTCGCATTGTTGCGTCCACGGCGAAGTTTCGAACAACGCTGTATTCGTTGGTATATCAAAGGGGGGTAGGAGTTCGCATTGCGGCTATCCCGATTACGTTTTCCGACGAGTTCGTTGGCTGCTGCAGACGGCCACTTCTGCACTCGGGAAACAGTTAACTGTAATAAGCATCCTCGCCGGCGAGCACGTTCTAATCGAATTACAGCGTCGTTAAAACATCGAGGCGTTATTAATTATTTAAGCAGCGTGCCCTTACAATTGGAAATCGGAAACCTGCTGCTATAGAGCGACACAGCTGTCGGGGAAGCTGAGCGATTCGTGGTAAGAAGCGAACGTCGAACTCGTCGGCCTGGCTGTAACATAATAAGTTTGGGATAGGTATCCCTTGACAAGAGATTGGAACTCTAGTTTGATTAGAAATCAATCACAGTCAACCTATCGAACATTTTTAACGTGAAATTTCATTGGTTCTACGATAGAATTTCTTTTTCCATTAACAGATAATTCAATGCGATCATTGTATTTAAATTAAAGTATTATAAAGTATTGAAATTACTTGATAGAACGCATGGTGCTTCCTAGAATATTATTCAAAATTATCCTTCCTAGCTGTCTTGACACCGTATTTCGCCTTCGGATAATTCACTTAGTTTCCCATCCTTCACCCTCGGTGTTCCGATCGTTCTCCCGTAAAAGACATCGTTTCCACAGAGACACGCGGGATCGATTTTTAAGCGCGCGTCGCACGCAACGATATATCATCTTGTTCAGTTTGCGACCGAGATGGGCGGGACCGTTGGATCTTGATTTATTTCGCTGCCCTCGGACAGGACACTCGAGCGAATTTCCTTCTTGTTTCAACGACAAGGGAGAAAAGCCCACGCTCGATCCTCGTTCAAGACCGTCGCTTCAGCAACGAAACCACCCACGCCGACCTTTTTTTTCCCAGGGTGTATCGTTACGTGGAGAATTGTTCCTCGAGTCCTTTGTTGACCGTTTCGTACAGCTTCGAGTCTCTGCACCTGCAATTCTTCTTACCTCTTATTTGGCCGCCTGCGTTCCACCTATCGACGCTGTTAGTCAACTGTCTTCGCTTGATTGTGATTTCTCGTCGACTATCCCCGTGCCACGTTGCAGATTCCCTCGTGCCATCGTCCTCGCTGCGAACTTGCACGGGGAAAAGCCGAGCTTCTTCCCTCGCAAATGTTTCCGCCGTTTCTCGAGAACGGAAGAGCAGAGAAATTCAGTGGGCAGGTGGCGCAGAATATTTTATTTACGACTAATTGTAAAAATGTTGGCGTGTATTTTATTCTTTTCCTCGCTGTATCCTTCGCTTCCACTGTTCCCATCGCTCCTCGCCCTTACCGTTTTCTACGGAAGTTTCTTCCACCTAACACAGTGCAGGTTACACTAAACAGGGAGCAGCAGCTGTCCGCCATAAAAGCGAAACTTCCAACGTTTCCTCTTTACGCCCTTCAGTTTCCCTCAGCCACACATCGAATCGCCTCGTCCACCCCCCTTTTTTTCCGAACCACGATTTCTTATTTCTGTTCCCCTACGTTTTACGCTTTCAATTTCGAAGCGTTTCCTAGTCCCGTATTCATTTTACGCGTCATTCGAATTCCTTTAGGTTTCTCCCTTCTTTTCTTTTCTTTTTTTATTTCCTTCGTTACTCTTTCGCGTTTCCTCGAGAATGAATCGTAAAAGAGCCCTCTCCCCCCCACGGTGCTCGATTCTTCGACGACTCGTGCAATTAGACACAGACTCCGCTGAAGCCTTTTCTCTCCCTTTCTCCGTGCAGCTCGCTCTTCTCGGGATTTCCTGAGAGCGTGTATCGTTTCCCGCAGAGCCCTCGAAGAAAACGCTCCCTGTTGACCGTGTCTCTGCCGCGTCCGGATCTACCGGCGCGGTTTTATTTCCTTCGGGCCCTCTCGTTTCCTCGATATTGTCCCCTATCCTTCCGTTCCCTTTGCACTTCTGCTCGTGCATGATTCAGCACAGTCCTCGACGACGCCAGCCGCTTCGACGACGTGGAAATCCGAAATCTTGCGAGCCAGCATAGTTCTTTATTCGAACAGCCAGCGAGCGAGATTGCTTTCGGGCGCACTGAATCGGTGCGGAGATCGCGAGAATTAGAAAGTAGAATCCTTCTCGCTTTGGTGATTTCAGAGCAGATATTTCTTGATTCAATTGTAGACGAAAAAAAAAAATTGATGCATCAATAATTCACTTGCAAATGAAGTAATAGAACTCACAGATATCACGATCTATTTTATGCTTGATTGCAATATCCAAAGCTCCCCGTCATTCATTTCACCCCATTAGAGACACCCTGTTACAACGTGTAACAACTCTCAGATCACCGTGTATCGGTGCCCCATTGCTGTATCTTTTTTCGGTCCCCATAGGACACCACAAGGATGGTCGTGTCAAGTCGCTGCGCCCAATATCGGAAATCTCCAACTGGTGGAATTCAACACCGATACCCCGAATCGTGACGCCCGATACTTGGCAAGTCTTCGTGTCGCGGAACTAACCCCATGACTCGTGACATACCATCCAGTCACTTCCGAAACTGTACGACCCAATCGACACTTTCGATATTAGTAGCAATATTGTTTTAAGAAGATTTAAAGAGAATCATTCGCAACCGCGATGGTCGAATAACGAGCCGTTAAATATCCAGAATAGAAGCATGAGTCGCGTCGGGATTAATTATCGACGAGCAACGCTCCGCGCGCGAACGTTTGGACGCAATAGTTTATCGCGGGTCGTCGCATCATAAACAGAGTCCCGCGAACGGAAAAATCCACGTCGAAACGGATTTACGTGCGTTGAAAACGCTGCGGATATTCGACAACCGCATCGAGACTGTACAAACGGCCGCGGCGAAACAGAGGGTGGATGAAAAACGAAAATGCTACCACCACCATCAAATTACCAGTGAAAATTCATCCGTTGTTTGCTTTCCGACCCGATACGGATGCTGCTTACGTTTGTCCGGGGAAATGATATTTGTATGGAATAAATTTCACCCACCGACCGATCCACCGTGTTTGTTAATAACTTATGGATGCGGCGTAACGTTTATCACAAAGCGTACGCGGCACAGCGTGGTGCTGGTCCGTTATGAATTTTCCATATTTCCTTGTTCCTTTTTTAAATAGAATTAATCAAATGTAGATATTCGCTAGTTAAAATAATTTGCTTTATGATTCATGATCTTTTCCGGCCGAAGTAAGACTAAAACCTTATTTTATTGGAGTACATTCAAAATGATCTTAATGCTTATTCGCCTGAATCAAATGTATCTTCATTCTCGTCAGTGCATGGCTCGTTCTGTTCTACCAGTAACGCTATTTTTTCGCGTTCCTCCCTCGAACAGACAATCGACACTGAACGTGATCGGTGCCGTTATTTAATTATTTTCGAAATTCCTTGAAACATCAGATTAAACCCGTGAGATTGTTTCGAGGTGGCACGGCGCAATAAAATTGGCCCGCGGTGCTGGCGTCGCGGCGCGTGTACTATCGGACAAGTGAGTTCCAATAACGAACTTTGAAATATCCAAGCGTCGGCCCGCTCTCGGAATGCAATCAATCGCTTCAACGTCGGATCCCACCACCTTTGATTACCTTTATATCGGCGCGTTTCCTGTAACCGGCCGCCATCGCGTTTCCGGTACAAACGCTTCGGGAATGTTAAATCCGCGCCCCCGGCGCAATAATCTATTCCCAGCTCCGAGGCTGGGCGAAGACGGATGCTGGCTAATGCGCATCGACGCGAAACGCAAGTCCGCACGGCGAAAACGAGCGAGCCTGGTCGACCTATGCAAATGAGCACACACACACACACACACACACACACACATTGGCCGACGGAGTTAAAGCCCGGGCAATGAAAGGGCTCCGAATCTGGCTACGGCCTCTGCTAAGCTACTACAGCTTGGAAGCAAAGGGAGGAGTGATTCCTATTACTCCGGTGTATGGACCAGTCCGGTCACGAACTATGAATTATGATTACGCCGGTCGCCCCCCCCGCGAGCTTTTACTCCACTTACGTCAGTTGGTCGTTGGGTTTTCGCTGCGACTCTGAAACGTGGGGCGGCAGGAGGCGCGAAGGGTCGGGAGATGAATGGATGGATGGTGTATGAAAGGGGCAGAGAATCGGGGCGAAGAGTAGTGCTTTTCGTCGTCAGGATATGGGTCAGTGGTGATAATTGTTGGCCCGCTGGTGATTGAAGGAGATTTCCCTGTGACCAGGAGTGAGTCGCGCGGACCGACTTTCGGGGATTTGGTGGATTTAGTGTCTGGCGATGTTTCAAATGGGACCTTTCATACAAGTTAGATATCTCTGACCACTTCTCAACCTATGCCGCTTAGAATTCATTTCCACTTCCCCCCAACGAAGGACAGCTAAAAACGTCTTTCACAGCGTATCCTAGTATATCGCTATAACCACAAACAGTTCGAGAATTAAATCGATTCCACCAGAATGGAAGAGGGATGCTTGCGGAAATTTGTAAAGCGACCGCGAGCCTGGCCCGATTTTCAATAACTCACTTTCGCATCGGCCACGATAATTGTCGCAATGCAATCAAGCCGCGTACGGCGTGCGTTAGCTTCGCTCTTCCTCGCTTTATCTCACCGGTGTAATTGCGCACTCCATTTGACAGACTAACGCCCCGATAACGCTCTGTTAATTTCTTTACGGGATGCCATGCGCCTAGCCGGTAATCCAGATTGGCGGTAATCGTGAAATATATCCATGAAAATATGTGCACACCGCGATCAGGTCTGAGATAAAATTGTTGTTCAATAGACTCGCGCAAATACCTCGATTTCATTTTCTCCTGTACTTTCTTCTCACTTTCTTCTCAATTTTTATTCATTATTTACTCGCGACTGATCCCCCGCGGTAAACTGTTGCCTTCCACGAATTCGTACATGTTCGTCCAATTGGTATTTATCCAAGTATCTATAATTTGTACAACGCGTCAAAATATTGGCCCAACGAAAATAAATATCCCGAGCATCAGGCATATTGATCCAGCATGGGATACGACAAGGCAGCTCGAGCCATCCGGTCGAACACAATTAGATTCCATTTTTACGTCTGCATCGACATCCTCGTCTTTCGTCCAACTTGTTCTCTCCGTGCCTCCGCCGGGAACCGGGTTACAAGCGCAAACTGCAGCCGTGTTCCCCATCCATGAATTTACCATTTCGGGAATCGTTTACGTGGCCACGCGCATCCTGAACCGGTTACGTAAACCAGCCGGTCAAAGGTTCGCCAAACGTTGCACCCTCGTCAAAGGTTGATTGAATTCCGAACTTCCGTTTGTTGGCCGGCATACTTCCGTGTGTTTGGCATACGCTTTGTAACGTCACGCGGACGCGCAACACGTTCAAGCAGAAAACGGCCCCGGCTTCACAGAGATTCCAGCCTCCTCTCTCTCTGTTGGCGGAAATACTCGCGGAATTTCCTGCGACGGATCTTGAAAAATTCGGACGATATCGCGTGCCTCCTCCTTCCTGGTTGCGCGCCTCGTCGTGCAGCGGGGAGCACGGCGATCAGACACGGCAAGCGTTTTATACAACGGCGGGAGGGTATATTAAAACTAGTTTCTTGGAATTTTTCAGCTGCGCTCTGGCGAGCTCTGCTACGTGATTTCGCGGATTCCGTGGATTTCACGCACAATATGCTGCGGGTAGTGTGGTGTCGCGAGTATTGCATCTGTTATGAGAGACTGAAGTTCAGATTTCTCTTTTCCTCCTTGCTTCTGGAAATATTTTACGTTTTACGAAAGCGTTGGAATGACTTAGAAAGCGATACTTTCGGTAGAAATTATATATCCCATTCTTCGCGAGTATTTTTCTCAGCAGACGTGATAAACGATAAATAGGGCGTTCGTTGTACAAAATAATAATTACATTTGTACACCACCTAATACATACGATAAAGTTCCCTTTATCACTCGTTTGTGAAATGGCAAACGGAATCATGCTGTAAACTTGATCCAAGCAAGAAGCGTCTGTACGTGTCCCGAATAACCAACGCGGTTCGTAGACACGATCCACCTTGCGTATCTCGCGAGCGGTTTCATAAATAAATTACAGCAGTCGTGTTCCGATCGTCGCTTCAATAGCACGATATTTACGACGCGCAGGGCCGATGTTATTTAACGTTTCGAGTACCCTCGCAACTTCCGGGTCATCGCAGTAAGGTCGCCCCCTATCTTAAACCCCTTCGACGTAGCTCGAGCGTTGACACATTGAGCTCCTCTCCCCTGTCGTACAAAAGGACCGAACGAACAGCTGTTTTACGAGCGCGGTTAGTCTTCCGTGCCGCGTGTCCGACTGCGCGCCATGTGTTTCGAATCGATACGATTATTATCAAGCCTCTTCGATCCAAGCCAGGACGCGTCCGTTACCTAATCGGAAATAAAACGAAAGGAGAAGATGTTTCTCCTCTAACGGTCGCCACTCCGAAGATCGCAACAATCGCGAACAGACAGGCAAAGCCAAAAGAAGAAGGAGAAACGCGCTCCGCGGTCGTTTTAATTTGTCTTAATTAACTCAAACCGGCGTTAACGAAGATTTTACTACGTCGGGAATTAATTAAGCCGGTTTCCAAAGTTCGCCGACCGGATGGGGGTGGCTACGTTAGTTAGGCCGGACTCTGTCGCTGGAGGAAGGAAAACAAAAAGCGACGAGGGGGGAAAAAAAGGGTAGGAGAAACACCGAGGGCGGTCTCGCCACTGAATATTCATATATTGTAATCAACCCCTCTTGGTCCGGGGGGGTTGCGCGCGTATACATCGCGAACAAGAGCCGCGCTACCTGTTTGGATACCTGGCCACGCTGGACCCGAGAAACTTATTAGCGACGAATATCAATGCGAGCTCGGCTACACGAAGAATATTGTTTGCACGAGACCGGTTGATCCGCGCTCCCCTGTATCTTCGTGGTCGCCGATTTTTTCTTCGATGTGGTTTTGCTTTCGGTTAGTTTAAGCCCTTTGGTGTTCCGTTCTTTTTCCTCTCGATCGGGGCTGATCGAATTTGGCCACACAGCATTTGATCAAAGTTTTTTTTTTCGTTTATTATTCGGTGCACGAAAGGGTTGAAGAACTGATGAAAGAAATATTTTATTTACTTATTCGTAGTTCCGTAATATCCGCGGGAAATTGAGTGTACAGGTTTTAATTAGTTGCCTTTGACGTTTCGCATGTTTACCGCCGCTTGTTAAACGCGATATTTATTTTTCAGTTCCAAGCATAACATTTACGGAGCCTGTTGATGCTTTAATTTGGCCGTGGATACGCGCTCGCCAATTCAGAGTACGGATAAGCTGTCCTGTGTGTCGCGAATTGGTATGCAAAGTGCTTTCTGCAGCTTAAATTGCTTCAAACCAGCTGTTACATATTAATGTAATTCCGTGTGTTTCCTCAAAGAAGGGCTAACCCCGGATCAGTTTCCCTCGCTCCAGGAATTTCAAATTCCCGAATTATTGATTCTCCGTTAAACTCTTGACACGTCGTTCCATTTTACCACGGCTGACTATAAACCTTTCGTACTACTCGGCCCGGAGCATCGTTCGTTTAGCCAATGACCAACGCGTCAGGCTTCAATAAATATTTCTATCAAACGTACCGCTGTGAAGAATTAATCAAACATGATAATCTGTATCAAAATGTATTTCTTCATTCAATGAACGTTCGTCAAACCACGTTTCATCTCGAAAGGGCGGCGTCCCTTATCTCTACCTCGTTGCCAGCGGGATTAATGAGCCGATGTGAGGCTCGATCAACGTGATTCACCTTGGCCGGCTGGATTATTATTTCGCTCTTATTGTCAATTGGTTAACACTAAGCGACGCTCGGTCCGTCCGTCCCTTCGCGATGCTCTCGCCGGATTAATTAATGCCTCGAGGTCCCGGCGGAGATACTCGCCGAATCTTCGAGATGGAAAATTGCATAAAACAGAAGCGCAAACGGACCGCGCTAGATATGGGCATAAAGGACAAAAAGGGGAACACGACGAGCAAGGTCTGCCGTTGTGTCTCCCTTCCGGGTGCTCCGCGGAGCCGGGTAGGAAAAGAATAACGAGCCGGCAACGAATCGATATTCTCACCCGGTTGCTTACCTGCGGCCGAATTACGCCCTCGATTCGAGGTAACTACGCCGCCGGTGGTTTGCGGCCGCCTTTGTCGCGGGGGTGCTTTTGTCCACGGCATCTGCCGCGCGACGTTCAACCTGAAATTTCATCGTCGTCGAATCTACCGTGTACAGTTTGTTTTCAGAGTTACCGTCTTGGAACCGTATCCCCCCCTTGCCCCGATTCTTTTGTCCACCGTCGAGGATTTCTTCCGCCGCGGAATTGTTCTCCGATTTTAGACCGCGGTGATTGCATTATATTTTTTAGAAGACTCTCCTTTCATTTCCCGAAGATGTCGTTTCAATAATTCGCCAATTATACCGCGGCATTATTTCATGATAACCTTTTTGGTACGGATTTCTGAAGATCTCGGTTCCTTCGTTTGTGAGATTTTTAAAGAGTTACTCCTTCCCTCTCCGTTCGTACGCTCCATCGGCAGCGATTTCAGATACGTTCAAACAAGCTTCGTACTTTTGAGAAATCCTCTCCGAGCTTGAAGTCCTCCGCTACGCTTGCGTCGAGGTTGCTGCGAAGTTCCTCGCGAAATAACTGATACTTGGGCGCTCCATTTTTCGTGATGCTGTCTGCGAACGTCACGCAGTCCTGTTTGCCGTTCGACATCTCTGCACGCTCCATTTTTCGCGACGCGGTGAAACCGACAAACAGCGCGCGGCTGTGTTCACCACGATATCGTTCCGTGGAGAGAGTAAATATAGTTATTAGCTCGGGCGTGCGAATTTCAAAATTCTTCTGATTTATTCGAGTGTATTTTATTGTGTAAACGTCTTATCGTATTGTGCAAATCTCGTGTCAGAATCTGTATAAGCTGTAGCTTTAATAATTGTAAATTATTCATGTATGAGCACAGCTTATATATCTTGCATTTCTATATATTACATAGTTTATTCTTTAACATGTCCCATAAAATATCTTAAGTGCAAATAATTCAATGCACAGCATATTTCATGTTTCCTTACAGTATTCGCTACCAGACCTACGCCAAGTTCAATCCCAAAGTGCACTATCCGTACATGCGTCGTATTACGGTGTGCAAATGCTGTCGGATGTTGCAAGCGCAATGAGATATTGAATAAACCCGAAGAAAAACATGGTCGTGCTCGTGGGAAGGAATCGAGGATCGTTACCTTTCGTTACTGGGTCAAGTAGAATCGCGAGTAACGAAGGAGTTCTTTGCAATTCAAGTCAAGTGGTAAATGGCTGAGGCTTTTACTTTTTTTTTTTTCTTCGCCGGTACTCTTTATGTTTATCCTCGTATCCCTTTGCTGTCCCTACTTTTGCCCACTTCCCATGTGAAGTTCCGTGAAGAGGAAACCGAAGTCGGTCGTCGCGTGGATTTTAGGAGATCCGCCAGTCATCGCTGCCTAAAATCATTCCGCGTTAAATAATTATTCTGAACCGATATTTCAATGTTCAGACGCGTTCCTATCAATTCTCCGGGGTAACGTGTGCCAGTATGAACTCTGAATAGCAATTGCAAAACGCGAAAACTCTCCAGAAACTGTTAATTCTGACTAGATTCCAATTTTCCCTACGCCAATTAAAACCTTACGCTCCATCGTTTAACCACAATTTCATTAACCCAGCCCAGTTAAATGGTAGGTAAACTCAATCCCGGTCAACCACATTGCGGTGTAACTACGCTATTCAAGAGAAGCCAGGCTCGAAGCTTCCTAAGAAGCCGGAGCATCTTTTTTTTCCAGTTCCCGTGTCCTGCGGCAGCTTTTAATCAGAAACTTCGCCTGACCTGCATTTACCAAACTGCGTTTTCCCCGGATTTCTTGGCTGCCCCCCCATCCTCGCGCGTCTGTCATCGCAGCGTCGTGATTCTTTGTTACACTCGCGAAAATAGCGCACGGGGCGCGCGGGAAGCAAAGAACGGGGTAAGAAAACAAAAAAACGGGAGAGAAGCCGTTCGCATTGTCCTGCAGGGCGTGCTGGTCGCCGTTGCTACTTGGCCGATTTCTTCCCTCAATAAAGTCCGCGTGAAAGCGTCCCCGTGAAATCGCGTCCCGTTGCCTTCGCCGGCGGTCGGATGTTCAATTAAGCCAGCCAGGGATAGCGGGGACGTGGATGCTTGGATGAAATGGTGAATCGGAGCGGGGGGATGTAAAATGGACTTGGTCATAAGTCGAGAATTTAATTGGAGGCTGCGGATCGATCGATTGGAAAGGAACACTTTGTCGGAGGGCGGAAAGAAGGGGATGACGGGGCGAACGCGAAGTCGCTGGGACAACAATCGAGATGGAATTGACGTTGTAACGTGGATCGATTTAGCTGAACGACCCTGGTCCCCTCGGAGAAAAACGTATCAAGTGGATTAAATCTTCCCCGGCGGAAATCTTACAATTACCGTAATTGAACAATCGCGATCACTGGACCGCTGACGTGAAAGTCGTGTAATGTAATAGACCACGGTCCTTTCTCTACAATCGGTTCGCAAAAACCACATATCTTTCTATTTATAAAAGCTATCGTTGCGACCGATGCACAGGGTACGTTTTAAACATTAATATTCCGCGGCGAATTCGAGGTTTCCGTGGAACACAATAGAATCGATAGATTCGTGCCTGAATGCAAGCTCTCACGCACTTGCTACGTAGACGCGGATTCGGCCAGAGCCGAGCAGATCCCCCGGAAACTGTACCAACTCCGGGGATACCCGGGTCTCTGGCAACTTCGAAACAAGCTTATTATATCCTACTCTGTAAGTTCCCGTCCCGAAGTAACCGATATGAAATCTCGCTGTATCGTGCATTAAGGATGTTATAGGTTCTCGTATCCGCAGCTTCGACGAAGCAGAATTCCCTGTATTATGTAATTTCGTGCACGTATAAATCGAACGGATCTCAACGCTTCGTGGAATATATGGAATTGTTTAATGTCTGTTTATTAAATTACATTTAATAACATGCTGTCGGTTCATGCAATATGCAATATGAGATTTTTCGTTTTGTTGCAGGTATGTAAACCAACAAATATTTTCCCGTTCGTCGGATTAAGTAAGTAATTTATAACAATCAATTCAATCGGAACAACCGAGGACAGAGCGAAATAATATTATTATATTTAATGCACGGTCACGTTTCTGGCCCCTGTGCGTCGTAAATTACATTACTTAATGCATCCTGTTTACTAGTGCCCGGCTGTATAGAAACTTCCTCATTTCAACCCTTCATTAAGGTTGTCTCGCAATTAAGTTAGTTAATCCTGGAGCATTTGTCCATTTACCAATATTTTCCTCAACCCTTAAAAAGAACGATCCTACGATTCCCCATAGAAATTCCAATTTTTATTTCATCATTATTTTCTAAAAAAATATAGCACCTTTCAGAATCGAAGCTGTCTAATATAAAAATAATAAATTCTAGCGGTCCTCAATCGGCCGCGAACGTTAATATTCCCAATTCGCAATTTCCCTTTATATTTATATTCGCACAGCTTCGACCAAAGCGTTCGTACAGTATATACACGCGTTCTGGTGGACGAAAAATTTGATTCAATCCCACTGGCCGGAGCATCGCTGGAAAAGCGTCCCGTCGCGATATTTCATGCGAGCGTAATGCTTTAAGTGGGCTGCGGCGCACAAAATCCAATATTTGTTCGACCGCGGGACGAAGCACCCTCTCGACGAATACGCGCTGCGTTTTCACACCGACTGCAATTTTATTTTCATCAGCCCAACTTCCAAGCTAAAGTTTCCGCGAATCGCGAGGTTTGTCGGTCCCGCAGTGCCCGGCGTTCGGTGTTACGTTCGCCCATGCACGAGCCGTTTCACGCGAAAACGCACGAATCGCGCTGGTGGTAATCGATTTTTCTCCAATTCCATTCATTTAGCGATAGCATCGAGAAACTAAAATATTGAGAATGTTAACTTTCTCAGAGAATTCTTGAATTATTTAATATCGAGGTTTGGAGGGAATCTTAGAACAATTAAATTGAAGTCTCAATATTTAGAATTGCATCGAGATTTAAAGTTTGCTTAAAACTGAGGCTGATTGATTCGTTTATTATCTAGCATGTCGTTACATAGCCAGCTTTTCTTTTTATTTCCCCAACGGAGCGAGATATACGGAGTGTAGAAGTTACCGTGTGCCGTTGAAGGAAGTAGTAAACTTACAACTGTGACACTCAAACTTTAGAATATTAAGGTGATTGATGTGCACTTCAACCCCAGCGCCGAGTTTCTCAGATTGTATGGAACTTTGCCGAACGTAAAACAGAAATTGCACCACATTCAACTTAAAAAAAAAAGAAAACTTAGGAGTAACGTGACATTATTCTGCCCCGCTTGTGCAAACTGTTTAGAGAATGTTATTTGATAAATTTATAACACCTAAAATGCGCCTCAGAATGGTATAACTCCTTTTCTGGTTCGGTTATCGTTGTTCTCCGGACGAGACTTGCAATTTAGACGAGCTACGGGGAAAAATCGTTTGGCCGGTAATGGTTGTTTCAACGATGCTCGTTCCGAGGCGAGATCCGCCCGGAATCTAAACTGTAACGACGACGTTCGACGTTAGGATCGCGAGCGGAGATAAGAATCTGAATGATCCAAAGAATTTTCATGAAGACTTTCCAGCGGGCGGGGCAACAGTTCAGATAATAAACCAGTTATCCTCCACGCTACTTATCGTTCAGGAATTAATCCTCGCCTATTGCTGTTTTACAAAGGTCTTCCCCCGATATCCCATCGTCAAGCTTCTAGTTAATCTTGCACGGAGGCGGAGTATCTTTGGAACTCTTCTTCAATGCGACTACCGCTAAGAATTGTTTAGTTTATCGTGTACAGATTTCTTACATAAAACGATCCAGCGCCGAGAGAAACGTAACTTTAAACGACGGAATATAATAATGCTCTTGTCCCTTGAAGAAGAAAAATCTGTGAAGCTGAAAGTGTGTGCTGGGGTAATTTCTAACGCGACAACTCAGCCGTTTAAACCGCCAATTAATAGGGAGACGAAGAATGGGAGACAATGTGTGTGCGTCGGGTAGGAGACAGGGGTAAAACGGGGCGGTGAGAACAGGTACACGAGTATTCGTTAGGGCGAAAGAAAACGAGGAGGGTGAAATCGTTTTTTTTTTCTTCAGCGACACCGCCAGCCACCACCGGAGAGAATACATTTTCGCGTGGAGGAGCTTCATTATTTCGGCGGGATCCCTTTTGGACCCTCCAACGACGAATCCTTCTTTTGTCTCTGTCCCTTTCCTTTTCTCCCCAAACCGACTTCTCTGCCGCTTTACGGACGAGTTCGCTCGCTCCTCGTCCGCTTCTCTTGCGAAGACCCGAGGGAGAGAAGCCCGCGCAGCTAGCTCCTTTGCCTCGAGATTCCAGCTAGAAACTCGCCTCGTTATTATCGCGTGCATTTGCATTTTTGTTGCGCCTGTGCAATCGCAAATGCGCCGCAGCCGGCGCTGCGTGGCAACCGAAGGAAGAGATCCTGAAATGTTCTCGTCCCACACGTGCTATGTATGAGGGATTCATTTTCGAATTTAAATCCTTGATTCGCTGAAAACGGCAGGATTTTAATCTACCTTGAGTTTCTAGGAGTAATTCTTTCGAGGATTTTAATAACGAACATCTGATATTCTTTTTTAATAAGCGTGAAAAATATCGCGGCGTATGTACTCGTTCGGAATGGTTTCGCTTGAAAGCGAGCCTAACAGATGTAAATGGGAACTAATCTGACGTTACACAATACCCCGATGATCTTCTAATTCCCTGTGTCAGTTAATGTGCCCGCGTAATTCGATCAGCGAAGCATCGATCGCGTAAACCGCTTATTGCGCGAGCGTGTACGCGTTAATTGCAGAAAAAGCATACGGGTCTCCCCGCACGGAGGTATGTAATTGGAAATTGTTTGCCGCTGCGAAATTTCGCCTCTACGGCTTCTGCTTCGGTGGGATCGACTCACGGATCTGTACGAAATATTGGCTAGCGGAAGTACAGAAATAATACGGGTTCGTAAATATTTGAAATAATTTAGGCAATCATATTTCATTATTTAGGTTCATGCTGGTAATTGTGTAAATGATAAAATTAATGCAGCAATTTGAGAGATAAAGTGAAATAATATAATCATTCTCCTCCATGAATAATTTCTTGAGCAAAGTGAAATAATTGAATCATGCTCTTCCACGAGCAGTTTCTTAAACAAAGAGAACTCTCTCATTGCCTTTCTTGTTGCTCATAAAGGAACTCGCAGAGGAGCTTCACGCTACTCGCCGGCACTAAAATTAAAAGCAGCATTGCCATTCGGAAGGGAGAATCGACTGTTGATTTGTAAGATCGCTTCGAGCAGGCGAGCGCAACGTTACTTGCTGCATATCCTGCTGCACACTATCCTCCTCTGCCCTTCTGTCTACCTTTCTGCTTCGCTCTTTCGCATTCCTCACCTCTTCCTACCGTTTCTTCATGTATTCTACCCGCTATCGTCATTCCTCCGTCCCTGTCCTACCCGTTTCTCCGTCGATTCTCGCGTTTTCTTCTACTCGCGTCCACTTTGTCCCGTTCGCTTCCTCGAACGACTCTGCCCTGTGCATACGTATACACACGTACGAGCTTATCTCGGGATTATCTTAAATATCGCCGACAGAACAATGGCGTTTTAATCGCGCGGAACGCGACCGACGTTTTCTCTTGCAATTATTTATCGCGCCGTCCTGTTCGACGCGGCGCAATCGTGGCGCGCAGTGATTCGAATGCTGCGCCGACAATAAGCGAAACTCTTTCCTCTCGAATCTCACGGCCGAAGTAGCTAAAGACGTTCGTCAGCGATCGATTATAGGTTCGCCCAAGTATTTTGATCCGAGGTATCGCTTTAGAAATGTTCCGCTCGGCGCGAGTTAGTCTCAGTTTGGATTCAATTGAACCGGTGGCGACTTTAAGGGGCCACCAGTTGCCCGTTCGCATCCTGTCGATAAAAAAATAACCGTTACTACCCATTGTTCCGACTCCAGCAAGCGGAACCACGGAAAATCGAAGGGCGCTCGGACGTTGGTGCCCCTTCTTAGAATCCCTTCGTCGATGCTAATTATATCAATCCAAGTACCAACTGAAAAATACTACCAACCT
The DNA here is from genome assembly GCA_023838395.1 of Holcopasites calliopsidis. Classification (NCBI taxonomy): domain Eukaryota; kingdom Metazoa; phylum Arthropoda; class Insecta; order Hymenoptera; family Apidae; genus Holcopasites; species Holcopasites calliopsidis. The sequence continues at coordinate 6,332,988 of JALHAQ010000004.1, read as the reverse complement.
CAACCTCTTGGAATAAAATCGAACCAAAAAGGCGTCTACTCGATCTGCAGCACTCCCAGTTCCCTTGATCCAGAATCGCTCGTGTTCAACATACTCGTTCCACCATCTATTCACCTCCGCGCAATCCTTCTCTGTCCCTCTAATTTGCCTTCCGTCAAGCTCTCGCGTTATCCTCCGATTCTCCCTCCGCGTTACAACTGCTCTCCCTCTCTCCCTCTCTCCCTCTCTCTCTCTCTCTCTCTCTCTCTCTCTCTCTCTCTCTCTCTCTCGCCATTTACCTGTCTCCTCCGGATCTATCGGTCTCCCTCCGTCCTAGCAGATCCCCGGCCACACTCTTTCCGCGAACGCACGCCCACACGAAACACACGAGCGTGGACATACTCGCATACACGAGCACCGCGGAACAGAGCCGGCCAACGGTGGCTCGAGAGTGCGGAGCCCACGGTGCCGAGGGGTACGGACGACAGTGCCGCGTACACACCACAACGTTCCGCACTCATGCCTTGCGTTCTCTCGCGATAGATCGCCGTCCGGCATCTTCGTTCCCCCGCCGGCAGAGCGGCGTCCAGCCCGCCTCCGGTTTGCCGTCGTCGAGGAACGAGCCTTGGATACGGAGCCTGGCACCGGGAATTCGAACGTGTAATCCGCGTAAACAGATCGCTGGAAATTTTGGTCGCTACAGGCTCTTTGATCTGTCCATTATCGGGGTGATGCAATATTGACCACCGTCGATAGGACACTAGTTAAACTCGATACGGGCCCCTGTTTGCCCGCGATTCGAGCTCCGATCGATCAGCTGATCGCGCCGGGGACGGGCAGTGAAATCGGCAGGCTCGTGGGACGCTGAGGGCGCGCGAAAGAGCGGAAAAGATGTCACGAGAGGAGGGTTGCTTGTGAAAAGGTTTGGGGTGGCAAGTGGCTTTCTTGGCGGCGAAGAAGCTGATTAGAAAGCGATGTGAAGCTGTTTACCTGTGTGCTCTGTAACGTCGCGAGTGATGATTCCAACGGAACAGCGGATGCGAATCTGTCTTCGTTATTTTTATCGCGACGACGACGAAAGTGATTGCGATAGTCTAAAACGGTTTGCGCAAATCAGTGATTCTCGGTCATCTATGCTCTTCTGCGCGTCCGATTCCAAGACAGCCAACATCTCGCGGCGGTCCTGAAAAGTCCGCCTCCGAGTGTTGATCCCTTCATCGGGGGGATCGCAGCCAGTCGACACGGACTCGCGGCTCCTCGAGGAACGTGCGCGCTCCTACACGCGCGCATTTCCAACAACGTCGAGTACCGGAAGACCGCGAGGCCAGTGGGGAAGGGGACAGAGGCTAGGTAGACGAGTTCCTCTCGGCGGACGAGTGTTAGTCGAAATATTCGAGTCACGGCGAAAAAGGCTGCACGCGCGAGCGGCGAACGCGGGTCGAGCGTGGAAAAGCTTCGTCGGCGCAAGCGTGGCCGCTCGCTAATTGGCCTCCTCGCCGACGCGTCGAACAGTGTGTTCAGTGTCTTCGTGTATCCTTGGCTAATCACCCTGCCGGCGTGTTTCCTCCGGTCGAAAATGATGTCCGACCTGTGCGGCACAACGACGCGACTGTCTCCTCGACCCGTCCGCAGCGGAAGACGCAAACGGATGCCGCCAGTTTTCGAACGATGTTTTGCGCGCGCGCGCGTCACGGATCTTGCACGTCCGAGGATCGCGAGAACTGGTTGCGCGTCGCGGTAACGTTCCTGGTGATTTAAATATATTACTTTCAGTGTCGTTTGTGTTTCGTGAGCACACTTTACTCCTGCGTTGGATAACCCTGTTGCCCGTGCATTTATGCTTCTTCGATCGGTAACGTATTAGTAGAAGGAAAACGGGGCGGCACAGATTAATTCTAGCATTGCTCAGGAAATATCGCGGGGTAAACGAGCAAGATGCTAAATTAAAATAATTGCATAATTCTGCGAGTGCAACGATATAGAATCCTGCGATGAAATTTTATTCATTCTGCAAACGTAGAAATTACACGAAGGTTCGTATTAATTATATGCAGCTTTTCAAGTCATCGCAAACGGTTTCCCGCTGCGTACGCGTGCTGAAGGCACGTTAGCCGCGATTGACACGCGACTCGGTCGATTCAAGGTAATCAGGCCAGCTCGGTCTCGATTAATCGGGGAAAATGGCGAACGGAGGCGGAATTAGCGATGGCTCGCGAGCTATTTAGTCGGCGGGCCTAGGTACCTGCATTCAAGAATCTTCCGGATACCGGGAAAGCCGTTCGTCTTTGCGGACATCGCGGTCATTAAGTTAACACGGCGTATCGGTCGATCGAAAGAGGCCTGCCACGTTTCTCATCGGCGGATTTACATCGTTCCCCGTCGTTTCTCTTCGCTAATCCTGGAAGCTGCGCAACAATCGAGCGATGCCCCGATTCATTTTCTACAATTAATTAATGTCAGCGATGCCCCCTTACGATAAATGGTATCCTGCTTTCGAAGTGCATTTTAATCCAGCGATTGATCGTACACCGCGAACGAGCTATCACTGAGTTCCATTTACAAGCGTTTTCCGGCATTGTCGTCGTGTTCCGTTCGTAAGTGACACTCTAACGATGCTTTCGCGACGCTTTAACGATATGCGCCAGGGTCATCCCTCTTTTTATCCGCCGGGAGTTAGCAGAGCAATTAATATACCATGGACAGTGACTTCTTTCAGGCTGCTGTAACATGGCGGTGGGAGGGGTCCGGAACATTGCAGGGGGATTGAAAAAACTTGGAAATCCGTCGGCTTTGTGTATTCTGCTCGCGCATACGCGCGCCGCCCCTGTATGGATCAGCGCGATGACCGTATATGGGGGTTTAATAACCCCATATCGCTTCTATCGGAATCCGTTTCGATCGATACCCTTCGACGGCTCATATCGCCCCCCCCCCCCCCTTTTGTTCGTTAATGTCTAAGTTCTCTCAAACTCCACTCTCTTTACAAGGCATACGCTTTATTCATGAAAATCTATTTCTTCTCTCGAGTATGCACTCGGCTGAATTAACCCTAGTCCGTGTTCGAGAGCCCTCCTAATTTCATTCTCCTGATCTTGACGGAAGAAACTCGGAATATAAGTTGAAGTATGATAAAACGCGACATCAACGTTCTGAAATGAACTCTACGAGTCTACGAATATGCTGTGCAAATTCAATCGCGTAGGAAAATAATTTACCGCGGCCCAAATGGCGAGACGCTTTCGAAATATATTTTATTCGTCGATGTTGTAACGTACGCCGTTGTCCTGTTCAGCATATTTGCAGATCGTTTCGCCGCGTTGCGCCGACAAAAAGAAAACGCCAGACCGAAGGGTGAAAGGAAAAATTTGCCAATGAACGACGGCGCGTGAGATCGCGAACGACAGAGCGGAAACGCGTCATGTTTTATTGACACCGTAAATCTGAAGCTTTCAACGTTTTACACTGTATCTTATCAGCTTTATCGACACGCATACGTTGTCGAATTTTTCGCAAGGTTAATCGTGCTACAGGTGCTCCGCCCGATTAAGTTACAAGTCCCGCGAGCCGGAGTAACTTTTGCGACGCCGATTACAGGCGACCGTCGTCTCTCGCGTTACACAAGAAGCCGATACCGCCGCCAACCTGTTCGCGGATGAAAAGTCGGCATCAAAGTCATCGCTGCGCCGCGGTTTTATCATTCCACGCTGCAGGCTCGTGTCCTGATCGTATTTTATCGAACGGAAAATATCTTTCGTTTCGAAAGTAATTTAGAAACGTTCGGAATCTCTTCGAATTCAGATAAGAGTTTCTTTCGGGTTGAAGCGTAGTTTTGTAGCATATCTTGATTGGAAGATGGTAAAGAATGAATGAAGAGAGAACGAAATCTAATTAAAAAGCTCAGTCAAAAATTGTTGATGGATAGGCTAAATAACTAAATAGAACGGGGAAAGTTTTGAGGCATCGACGTAAAACCTTGGTGGCTGCTTGGTTTCGCGGGGATTCGTCTTCATTATTACTAATCACCTGTTAAAGTTCACATCCGACGAGGTAGTTAATAGTAAAGACGCCGAGGGTGGGCAGAGAAAGGGAAGAAGCATGAGCCAAGAAGCCGATGAAACTTTCAGGTGAAAAGTTTCTCGTGTAACTTGCTATCTTCTCGTCGACTGGACCAATAAAAAAGAAAAAGAGAGTGAGTCCATTCTCAGCCTCGAACTCGTGCAAATGGAATTTGCGGAGGACAGAAAGTCTCGACGATTAATTTCTGCAGTTTCTCTTTACATTTGCAAACCCGACTGTTTTTATTATATTACGTATTTTACATTCGATCCACGGAAAGAAATATATATTCTGTATTATTCTGGCAGCTGTTCGAATTGATTGACCGTTGAATTAATCGAGACAACGTACCGCGAAATCAGCAATATTAATAACGCACGTCTTGTCGATTACATTTAAATCGTGGCTGCTTCATTTGTTTTTACGAGGGCAAATGATTTCTCGTCTCCTGCACAAGTATCTTTCATTTGTTTATTTAATGCGCTCCGAATGAAGCTTTGGGAGGCAGTTTTAACAAAGGGGTAAGATAAAACTATCATCACCCCCGACTCTGTTGAAAAAATCATTGCGGAAGGGAAAAATGTTTTTAGCCGTAATTCAAACATGTTGGCGCATAAATGCACGCGATGCAGTACGATTCATATTCCGCGTAAAAATATCTCTGGCTTCTACTATAATAAAGATCTTTATTTTAAGTATCACTCGTGGAAATACACAATTAGGCTAGAATTTGTAATACACGTTCCGGGGCGAAAATGCTAGGTCGGATTAAAAAGTAAATCACCTGAAGCCTGTGGCACGTCCGATTACACGCACTCAACCCCTTCCGGGGGGATTAATTGTAAGAACTAAACGGCTCGTTCCCCTCGCTGTATGTAACTTCAATTAATTCCGCGTGGAATGAAAGTCGCACGGAACTGTTAACATTGCGTGCATACATTAGTATCCTGGAGTGTTTGCGGGCAATACAATTTACGTTCAACCGAACTTACTCGAGATTTCTATCGTAATAAAGAACTTCGTACCTTGCAGAGGAACGTTATAATTAATCCGGGACCAGGTCTTATAAATTACACGTTGAGGTACGAAAGCATTATTTATTGAAGAACCGCGAACAAAAAGAATCTTTCTTTAACCACAGAAATTTACGTAAGTGGTTAACAAAGATCCTATCATTTAATGGCAGAATCAATCGCTGTTCCATGCTTGTCGTTTGCAATTTCGCTAATCAAATAGCAGAAGTGAAAGTATTCTCCGTCGACAATGCGAAGCACTATCGCTTTCGTGTGCAGAGTTTCAGAGCGCGAAAGCACCGAGCCGTACGGGATCGAGATATACACGAGGAGCGGCGTTATCGACGAGCTTTCGTCGTTTCGGTCACGGTGCGGGCTTTAATTAAAGTTTCGCAATCGATTGGACGGGGAGAGAGCGCGAGGAGTGTAATCAACAGTCGCCCACGCAATCAGCGATCGTCGAAGCCAAACTTCGTCTCATCGACGGTTACAGCTCTCGGTACACCGTGATCGAAGCGATCCGTGGATCGTTGATACACACAAGCCTGGTCCACCGAAAACCTCCCCCTCGAAAACGGATTCTTTCGCGTCCCTCGTGTTCCCTGAATCGTCGTACGGTTTACCCTCGTCTTGAATTTAAATCTGGTATCCGCACTGTTCAGCGTGACCGTATAAACTGGCTTCGAAAACCGTATTTTCCTAGTGGTTCGTTTGATCTCATTCTTAAACGAATCGTTTCCACTAGGAATGCGACGAAGAAGATATAAATGGTTTGTTTAAAAAAAAAAATGCCGATGCTAGGTTTTACGATTTTAGAACGGTTTGAATAGTTGCTCATTGTTGGAAACTCTTCCGAACGACTGATCAATAATTCAGAGCATATTGGAAAAAAAACTGGCCTCCAGAGACGCCGAGTCCCCGTCCACCAGGAACTTTATAATCGACTCGCTGGGATTTTTAATCAATAATCAGATTCGAAGAACGGGAAAATAGATTGAACACGATCTTGGCGGGAGCGCGAGTTCCGGCTGATTCGATTTCTTAACAATACAAACAGAGTTCGGAGAATCGGGAAACTTTTTCAGCGGCCGATCGAGTTGGATCTTACTTCGCACAGATTTGTTTCGTGACGCTGTTCTAATTAATTGGCCCTTGTATCGGAGGATCTTTCGCTTTGAATAGTTTCTTACGAATCGTGGGAGAACTTCTTGTACAATAATCGTACTAATGAATCGAGGTCGGTGGAGGTAACGATTGAAAACTATTTTTATTGCACGAGATCTCGTTAGTAGTATTCTTCCCGTTTGCTCGATTATGACTGTTTACAAAGATGGTAATTTTATTATTTTAGTTGAAAACATACCGTGATATTCTGAGCAGGTACAATATTCTATTTACGTTTTGTATCTACTCGTATTCTTTGAAGCACGAGACCAATCCAAATCGAAGACTTAAGGAGCAACGTTCTCCGGGTCGTTATAAATAACGAATCACCGAGCACAGAGCTGCCAAAAATATTTTTTATAGCGACCAGAGAGCCGGTTCTCTAACGCCATTAAGATAGGTCCCCGATTTTTCGTGTCAGCTGTTCGTACTACCGACGTCTGACATATGCCAGATCTCTACTACTGACTCTTTGATCTGTTCAATAACTCTTCGCGTTTTATAATAGCGACTTGTTCATTCGTGAAACTCTATCAAGCAGGTACTTACCATTTTTTTTTTTAACGATAGCTCGTGCACTATTTTTATCTTTCCCTTAAATTTCGTGCGAAAATCAATGCCCATTTAGCTGAATAGGCGCGCCGAGTCTTTTTAATGGAAAACTCTTTGCTCAGCAGAGAGAAGTGCGGTAGTCAGACTGAATGCCATTCAAGATTAATTACTCTCCGCCGAAGGACTATTTAACGAAATTAACTCATCCCTGACAATCAATTAGCGACTCTGGCGGTGATCTCTGTTGCTCTCGCGCAGCCGCCTCACGTGTCGCAAATTAGTTTCTTCGAGTGTCGGCGCGATATAGTTTCCATCCTCTTCGTTGACGAGAAAATTATTTAGTTTCTGAAAATGCTGAACAACGATGAATCGCCTGTCACGTAATGATCTATCAATTACTGTATCCTCTACGTTTAAGCGAGCAAATTGCTTTCTACGATCCTCCAATCGCGATGCTCGACGCACGATCGTTGCCAGTAGCAGGCTTGCTGGATCTCGCTTCAAAGAATGCTGCCAATGTCGCGTCTGATCCCGGTCCAAGAATTTCCAAGAACAATAGCTAAGAATTAGGGGAAAAGGTAGCCGAAGAATGTTGATTCTTGCCGCGAGATACTGGAACCTGGCGACAGGTTCTGCCGCTCCACTTCGGTTCCTCGGTATCAAGTACGATACTGTCGCTCCGACCGAGATTACCTCGTCGGGTTCTCGGTGTAACGAGCGTTTTGTGAAATAAGAAAGAAAAGAACATCCAAACGTGGCGTTTACTATCGCCTCGACGCATACCCAGTCGCATTGTAAACCCAAGATAATGACAGCTTAACAAACTAATTACGCGACCGCGTAACTCCGCGTCGCTTCGATATTTTCGCGTCGACCAGTTAATGGGCGGGACCCGTCGATTGTTATTACTAATCCCACGTGTCAATTAAAGTCGCTGATAATACGAGCCCGTCCCGTTCGATAGCCAACCAGCGAGGGCAGGTATAGAATGTCGACGTAACACACGACAGCACTAATTGCGTTACGTAAAAATCGTTATCAACGTGGCACGATCAGCGAGGACGATCGAGAATGCCATTTGCAGCGGTCAAACGCGAAATCATTCACATGAGCGTACGCGCGGTGAATAAATGATAGCAAACGAACCTCGTGACGCGTATCGATCGGGGGCTGATCGCGATCCTCGTGCACGCTAAATATCTTAATCTTTGTGATCGAGGCCGGCCATCCTCCCTCTCTGGCGGCGTTTATTTATCGGCCCGGTTCCCGTTGATAAAACACATATTGCTGCCGCGCTCGCCGCCGCAATCAGAGGGCGCCGAGGCATAGTATTCACGGCGATGATGTATTAATACTATTATCGCCTGATGATCACCCCGCGGCCCGAGCCAGCCTGACGTCCTCGTTATTATATAACACGCCGCAAAGCCCTTCGATCGGATAATTCGACCCTGACGCGCTCGATTTTCCATCACCTCCACCCTTTTTAATTGCTTCGAACATTGTCGAAACTGCGTTAAACCTTCGGCCCAAAGGAAAAGCACAATTTTCTTTCCCGTTGAGAACTTTCAAGATGCTAACGCTCGATTAGATTGAACATGATTCTTCTACTGTTAACCGAATAATTGCGAAATCGAAACAGCTACTTTAGGAATAATTGCAACGCTGATAATAATGTTCGAGTTCCATAATTAAGCCAAAGTATCCGAAGGCTGAGTTTTTCTGTTCCCTTGTAATTTCGCGAGACCACGGGAAACCGCCAGCCATCCGGAGGAGACAGTTTTCACTTTTCACCGCCACCCCTCCCCTGTTGAACTTTCGTTCCGTGGACGAGCACAATGGCCTGGTGGATTCAAGTTCAACCGCGTAGTTACATATCCAGAGCAGGGGACGTCGACTGGTTGCGGTGGTCGTTAAGGAATCGTCTGACCGTGTCTACCCCTCAGTAAACCGTTACTCCAACCCCGAGCGGTCCGAATCTTTCAGCCTGTTTTCACCCCTCGAGCGGCGTGCTGTCGTCTGGCATTGTGCGCGGAGGATAATTATGCCTCATTAACAAATAGCCTTCTTTGATGTGGAAACCACGTTCACGAGGTCGGCTCGCCCCCTTATCGGTGCGGCGAGAAACACGAGAGGGGAGAAAAGCAGAGCAAGCAAAGAGAGAGAGAGAAGGACGGAGAGCGGGAATTTGAGGACATAAACAGAAGAGTGGGAAGAAAGATCCACGAAGGCAGAAGAACAACGACGAAACGAAGAAAGGCAGATGCGAAACGGGCGAGAGAGGGAAGAAACGTCATCGAAGAGGGCGAAACGAGAGGGGTTGATGGGTGACGAAGGTAGAGAGAAAGGCAGAGTCTCGACGTTGCGGTCTTAAAAAGAACTCGATCGATATTTCGTGCACCGTGACAGAATGCAGGCGCCGCGGCCCTCCGCGAGCGAGCGGGCTGGTTCCGCGCGCTACGAGCTTTTTGTTCTTCGAGGGAGAAAGCTCGCGCGCCCGAAAGAACCTACGCATCCGCCAGGCGAGACACGCAGAGCTAGACACAGTGGGAGATCGGTGAGAAAACCGAACTCGCCGGCTACGTAAAGAAAACCGGCGCGATAAAGATTGGAAACCAAAGTAGAAGCACAGCGCGCTTGGATACGTATCCCCGAAGCTTTGGTTCACCGAGCGTTTTCTCGATTCTACAACATTTCCTAGACCGCGCAAAGGTATCATTCGAGAATTGAATATGCAGTTTTGTGATTCGGTTCGGGTACCAGAAGCTCGATCATCCGCAAGGAAATATTGGTAATAATTAGGATGAGATATGAATTCACAAGATAACAATACAAGGGATATCTTCTTAAGGTCTGGTATTCGATAGGATTTATCATTCCTTTTGTCCGGCACTGTGATTACAAAGTTATGCAAAATACTTGGACACTGAATCGCGTGTAAGAATCAATGAAAGAGGGGGCGAATAATGCGCAGCGTATAATACTCCGATGAACAACGGATGTAATGATCGTTGCAATTACAGAGAACACAAATCATACAGCTGGTAATGATGCGGCCGACATCTTCTTGCGTGATTTTCACCAGTGTTCCTCTCGGATTTCGTCGGGTCCATATTTCACGCAGCCCGACGTGTTAATACAAAAAGTTCCCGCTGCGAAGGGAACCCTGGGTGGAAAACCTTTCGCCAGAATTAATAGCATGCAACAATCCCCTTGCCCAGAACGATTTGTCGATGCATTATTTTTTGGTTGCTGAACAAACTGGTGATTCTTGTCTCAACTACGAGCCAATGAATCATTTGTCCATAATTCTACTCAGAAGAATATTCTATAATTACGTATTCCATTATCGTGCAATGAATTCGTATTCAACCATTCGAAGTGCTAGTTTAGAATCGCCAGCTATCGTGATGTGATAGAACTCTAATTGACATATTGATCTAATTGGAAATATCGATCGTTTCATCATCGTCTGTAACGATGCGATTCATTGCTCATCGACCAACCGTAAATCTTTTGTTAACGACGGTAATACCGAACGTCCATCTCCCTGCATTGTGTTTAGAATACCGCGCCAACTCGAGTAACGAGAATTCTAATATAGAGCTAAATATAAATCATTTCCCACCGTTGAGTTAGATTCAACGGTATCATACGTGCGTGTCGCACCTTTATGTAACCGCTCTCGTGAATCGCAATACGCTTCATAATGAAATGTCGCCATGGTGGCCATTATGATACACGTGCAGATAATTCCATTATTCTCAGGGCTATTCAACTGAAAACAATTTGTGCGCATGAATCGACCAGTCATTCCGTGTCTTGCGGAATAGTCCGGCAATCCAGTGTCTCGCCTTAACCACTGAATACTACTTTTATCAGTATCTTATTAAGTTGCCTCCTATGATTCGCAGACGTTCGTTCAATAGACAGTTTAACGTTCGTGGCTCGAAATTGCGTTAATTTTCCGCTGCTTGCATTTGTGCACGGGTGGACTGAGGACCCTACCGCTTACCGAGCCCATAAATTATTCATCTGTCATTACGGTGGCTGCCGATTATGGCGCGTCTAGACAACGCGCGTTTAAAAGTAATAAGGCGCTGCACCTTTCGAACCGGATGTTAATACGATTGCCTCCACGCGGGCATTGATTTTAAACTCGATTCGGGGGGCACAAATCGCATCAAGCCGGAAGACACTAATGCGGCAAAATTCCAAACGTTTCATGTCGCTTATTTGACCAGTAGACGCAACGCGATTCTTCCATCCTGGATAACACCTAAACAACTATTCCAATTTTCCATTTGCCAACTGCATAAACGATTAAAAGACGCCGGGAGACCCCGACCGGTTGGATACAACAGTATCTCCGCCAATCATCTACAGAAACCGGATAAAGATCAGACGTCGTCAAAGGGCTACGTCCAGCGCAAGTAGAGCGCTCGAACAGAACCGGAAACGGGGACAATTTGCGGCGTCGTTTTCCCGGCGATGGCGTCCCTTTATACGGTCCTCGTCTCTCTCCCCCCTCTCTGTCTCTCTTCTTATCTCGACGCGCGTAGTCCAGCGTCGCGGCAGGAGGCCGATGAGAGCGCGAGCCTCGGCGGAGAGCAAAGCGGTTCGCGCTCCGCCGATCCGTGTATATCCCTTTTATGCGGAACGGGTAAAGTTGTCCGGCGTCTTTGTCCGCCCACGTCAGCTGTCTGCCGCGGCCGTTTGTTCGGGGATAAATAAAAAGGAGCCTGCACGCGAAACGCTGAAGCGACGCAAGAAGACGATCGTTTGTTCCGACGACAACGACGCCGGGTTTCGTTCTCGGGAAACGTGAAAAACGACCGGCGTCTTCTCGCGCGTGGAACGGCTGGATCTTTTTGCTTCCCCGTATTCCCTTTGCGCGACCGACCATTGGTCTCGTCCGTTGTTACGTTGATTGTATTGCTCGGTTCGAGTGGAAAATTGAAATCGTTACGGTCTTCGCGGGGCAGCTGGTTGTTTTAATTGATCGTCTCCGTGGAGACGAGACATTTTCATAGGCACACGGTCGATGGACGATAGGGAGAAGGTAATTCATTTCTATTCTTACGATCGCATTTATAATAATACATTTACGAATCGGATATTCGAAGAACGCAGAATCTCCGGATGAATTAATGAATGTTTCTTGAACGATTCGTTTGACGACCGCAATCAAATGGATCGCCAACGCAAAATTACACACAAATGTTCTTTAAATAGCTAAGAGCGCCAGGTTCCCGCGGGTCATTCAAATCGCATTCATATCTTGCTGCAAAGGAAACCGCCGTCCCGCTACACGTGACTGGAACTTCAACCATCCCGATCGTAATGGTCCCTCGGTCTCGTTCCTCGTGCTCGGGCGATAGCCGCGGAATTGCATCGTTATCGAGTGCTACCATAGCCCGGGGAACGAGAGGTTCCACCGCGAAACAACTCGGTTTATCTCGAATCCACGTAACTATCTCTTCCACCGAGTGGACTATCGGACAGGGCGGGGAGGAGCTGGAAAAGTCGCGTCGCGTTGCCGGGAACGTTTCCTTGCGCGCGTAGAATCGCGAAATCCAACACCGTGGCAGCGCGTATTATAACACATAGACACTTGATACAGGCAGGGCTCTCGGGACTGGTTACGGAAGGGAAAAAGAGGTTGGTCGCGCGAGCCCTTCCTCCCGTTTTACGGTTTTCCGCGTTCGCACGGATATTAATCGCGAGACCGCGTGGGGGGACGAAGCGGTGGAACGCGGTTCCCTGAGGATTTTTCGCGGGATCAGGAAAATGTACTGCCTCGCGAGTTCCGGTGGATCGCCGATAATCGGCACGGTTTCGGCACTCGTCTTTCGGCGCTCTTATTAATTCGACAAGCGAAGCGGCGAAAACCCCTCTGAACACGTAGCCGTGATTCGAATTTGATTCGCGTCCCGTGAGATCTAGCCGCGGAAGGTTTCCGCTGGGACCACGGGGACCTTGTTGGACGGACGGAAAGGGATGGCGAGAGACAGATACAGGGGACAACTCGTTCGTCGAGCTTGGCCTCCCGTGAGAAATCATCGCTGCCTGCGAATACGCAGCGCTCGTCAACTCATTGCTCTGCGATCCCCCGATGAATGGCCGTGACAAAACCGTAAACGGCCGTAACTGCGTTACGGTATCCCTATCTGCGAGGGGATGATCGGAAGGATGACAAACGCGGCTGACTATCGTTTCAATTGGATTCAATGATGATATTCTATTTTTATACATTTTTATCGTATCGTTCTTTTATAGAACATCATCAGATCGTTAAAATTATTTTCTAGACCGATTCAATAATGAGTTACAATAATTTCTATCTTACCAATCCTCCCGGAAATTGTGGGATTTTAATCAAGTGTTTGCTGATAATTTCTTGCATTTGAATTCTCGAGATCTTTGCGCAAAATGTTTCTTTCTCGTTTCATTATTAATTGGCATTGACGCTCCGATCCTTCGCGATCGATGTAACGCGAAGCATTTCGCACAGGACACCGGACACCGCAGGTTCGACGCGAACCTTGGTTCTTTCGTGACAGTTTCGCGACCGCAAACGTGACAAGTTTCCGTAAGTCGGTTTCCAGTCTCTTGGATAGTTTCCAACCGGTACATCCATCTCTGTGTCGTTAAGGGCCAAAGAGAACTGTACAGCGTTTCGATCCGTTCGAGAGCTGAAGTTGTCGAGAGATCGCTTAAAATACACCACCATAAAGCTAAACGGAAACCCTTAAAACCAAGTATGGACACGGATACATGCGGCCGACGGACCGAACTTTATGTCCGACAGCCGTTTCTGGATGCAAAGCTATAACATTGAGAGACTGTGAGAGAATTGACGTAATTCGATCGATCGGACCGTTCAGATTCTTCGTGCCCACGTTTTCTAAATAATAGTATCGTATTATAATAGGTCTCTGCTTTTCTTGGGGGAAGTTCGGAAATCAAAATTGGACTTATCCGAATGAGGAATTTATCAAAATAGATACTCGAAGAAGAATTTATTTCCATAAGATTTAGTGTATAATCTTCTACCTTAGTTGAAATTTCAATTGTTAGAGTGAACTGTCAGCGAACTTTCCCAGAATTATTCGAACGTCGTCCACCCGGCAAATTCACACGTATTCATTAGGAAACCGGTCAAACGCGGCCATAAATTAGCGAACCACCGCCGACGGTACGGAAGCGAGGGGTGCGCAACGAAAAAGCGATTCGCAACAAATTGTAACGCTTGGAAACGTTCGGCTATTCGCTGGCGAGGCTAGGCGCGGGACCGTAGATCTCTCGCCGTTAAAAGAATCGCGCGTGGGCCGCGATGAATTATGGCTGGCGAAAAATCCAAGCTCCTCTACTGCCGCCGCTCGAATGCGCGAAACAAACGTTCCATTACAACAAAAGCCATTGTACACGGGGCACCAACCGGCACCGAGCTGTAGTAGTAATCGTTTTACGATAGACCACCGGTCCAGCGTACCGAGTTCGCCTGGCCGGCCGCGAAGCCGGCCATATATTCTCGATCCAATAAGCGACCGCGTCGGGAGACACGGGGGACCCGAAGAAAAAGCGCGTTAGGGTCACGACGTTCGTTCCACCTTGATGGAGATCTCGGAAACGCCGCGCGAGGTTCCTGCGATGCGTTCCCCAAAAAGGATTGCCCGAGAGGAGGGGACAAAAAGAGCGAGATTGATGAGCGGAAAGTTGAATCGCAGATCGAGGTAATTTTCCATTTTCTATAAAAGATCTTATCCTTCGTTTTTTTTTTTTGTAATTTTTCTACGATTTAAAAGAAGCATAATATGCGCATGAAACTAGTTCTGAGTAACTGTAGCCTTCGAGAGATCTCCCGCGCGACCAAGCGCGTGAGATTAACAAAAAGGAATACTTCAGAGTGAAAAACAGACACGCTTCGCGAGTCCTCCGCTCGTAAACCTCATCACCGGCGAGCTGTAACTCGTCGCGCGAAACGCGTGAAACTCGCAGCGGGCAGCGAGCGTGGTGGCGGGCACAGGAAATTGCAAATGAACCGGTGGGGGCGGTTTTTAACGAGGGAACCGGCTGCGCCTTCGGGAACGACGCGAGCTTTAACCGTCGATCGCGTAATTTCGATCGGTATTTATGGGCGAGAATTTATCGCGGCGGCGCGTGTCATACGATTATCCGGTGTGCGTTCGCGGTCAACTTATTCTTTCTCGAAACCGTCCACGCCTCCTGTGCATATATTACGCCCGCTGTCGAATCACGGCACTTGCCGATCGTGTTCTTCGTACTTCCGTTCAATTACAAACTCGTGGGAATCGGACGACGACACGTCGATGCGTCGCTGACATTCAGCGCTATCGATATCTCTGCTGGATGAATGGAAGATTGATTAGAATGAACGTGTTCGTTATTGTGATTCTCCGAAATATTCAATTGATGATCATAATGTTAAGATCGTAATTGTTCCATTTAGGTTTCGCTGAATTTATGATTACGATACTATTTGCAGTGTATCGTTGGAACAGTTCTATAGTGCCTTGGAAAACTGGAAAATAAATGTAACTGGCACAGGACAAGTTATTGGGGGAAATCCAGATTATCCGGACTTTTAATTTGGAAGAGTTTAATTAGAAGAGTATAGCTACAACTGATCATAAAAATCCTTTATTTCCTTCTTTCGCCCTCGCGCAAGTAAATTCTACTGCAATTACAGCCATCACGGAACAGCAACTAACGTTTCTCCCTGTCCAAGCTCTTCGTATTGGATAATTTTGCCGGATGGCTCGGCAAATTCCCGAAGTGACGTCTCCTCAACTTCAGCGGCATCGAATGTCATTAAACGCAGAATCGCATTAGAGATATCTCACAGCCGACACGTACCGCGAACGATCATCAAAAATTAACGCGTCTGGCCGCATCTCCCCGAACGCAGCTGCATCTTGCATCGATTCGCCCCCCAAAAGCTTGGCTCTATCCCGCGGTGTCTCTCGCTTGACATTACATAATCCCCGCCTCGAAACGGAAAATCCACGCTGTCGGTGGTTCGCTCGTCGAATCCCCGTCGCTCGGCGTTCTTCGAGAGCTGAAACAATGGGCACGCCACCTGTTACCAGGAGACGCGTCGCGTGTGTTCCTTACGCAACCACAATTTATAATCCTCGAGCGAAGACAGGCGGTAACGACGCGCGTACGAGGGAAAAGAGGAAAAGCGGATAAATCGTCGGCGAACGTTGGTGACAGGCATTTGTCGAAATTAAATCAGCACACCCTGTGCCACGGGTAGAACGACACGTACACGAGTGACGCGATTCCCACGTGGAATCGCCCGATGAAAAAGCGACGGATTCAACGAGAGCGGCTTTAAACGCGTGTAAACGGGCGTAAATCAATGCACGAAAAATCCACGGGATTCAGAGGCGGGTCGAAAAGCTCGGCCTTATTTGCATAAAAATTGATTTAAAGTCGGTCCGGCGGATCCAAAAAGAAACGAAGTCGGGGAGAAAGAAAAACTTGCGCTCCGAAATTCGTTACCCGAGTTTTACTCGCGTGCGACACCGCGGTATGCCCGGATCGATATTCACTTTCGTTTAACGATCGTGTCGCGCGTATACCGGCGTGTGCGAACGTGCCGCCTGGAAATCCGTAATATACGAGCCGTCGTTAAACGCGCGCGTGTACCGCGCCCGAGAAACGTTTTATCGCCGGCCATACCCTCGAGAGCAGAGGCGCACACGCGTGCGATTGAATTTTAACGGTTGCTCGCTGGATATCGCGCGGCCGATATCTGTTCCTCTTCAATTATTTCGAAAGGAGCTTGACGTGACTTAAGCATTCGAGGCGCATGAATCCGCGGCACAAAGGGATCACGCGCGAGCGATATGTAACTTGCTCCGCGTAGGAACGGCAAGGACGGGAACGGCAGAGGGTGGAAAGAGGGCAGAGCTCGATGGAAATGCAAACAGGGCCGGAGCCGAAGAGTGTTTCGAGACCAAATAAAAGCGGGGAAATCGCAGCTTCCCCGGGGGAGAAAAAAAAGTTTGCGTCTCGAGACGCGCTGCCGTCGAGGCTCTCCGCTTTCGACCGCTTAAAGGATTAGCCGCGACGAATTCAATCTCGCCCGTCGCGCTATGAAGAATCCGCGTTCTGTCGGAACAAACGTTTCACTCATGGCGTGTTCGCGCCCCGACGGGGAATGGCCTTCGGGTGGACGGGCAGGAAGGGTGCAGTGCACATTCAGCGGTGAGTCGCAAGCAAATGGTCGTTCGCCGACTGCGAACCATCGAAGCTTTCCCTTTTTTTTCGCGTTAAAAGTTGCTTTGACTCGAGTCTCGTTGTGGAAGCGACTTTCCCGAGAAGTGAAGGGCGTCTGGAGAGTTGCATTCGCCATGCAACTCTTGCTCGAGCTAGGTCTGCTTGATGTCTCGCTAAAAATTGACTTGTTCCACTCGTATCTTG
The DNA here is from genome assembly GCA_023838395.1 of Holcopasites calliopsidis. NCBI lineage: Eukaryota > Metazoa > Arthropoda > Insecta > Hymenoptera > Apidae > Holcopasites > Holcopasites calliopsidis. The sequence goes on along the minus strand of JALHAQ010000004.1, from coordinate 6,315,769 downwards.
ATGCCTCAACTATTTCCCCGGATAACTCGTTCGCGTCCGTCAAACTGGATCTCGGTCTCCCGTAATTCCCTACCCTCGGCTTTCCTCAGAATTTCTTCGCTTCGCCGGCGGGTTAATACCGCGTGAAGAACAGAATAAAAAGGAAAAAGAAATTGGTAAAGCCGACGTATCTCGTCGCTTCTCCTTACGCGGTGCGGCAAGTTCCTATATCCGCTCCTGCATTTTAACATCGCCGCGCCACGGCGTTTCACCGGCATAACAAATGCGTCGCGTCGACGTGTCCCGACGCTGTCCATTAGCCGCCAGCAAGTTGCTCGAATGGAGCGGCCTGGGAGCGCGACGTAATGAGGCAATACTTAAATTGGGTCCACACGCCGTGGCAGTATCGACAGACACACGTAGCAGGGTCCTCGGCATGGAAAGCTGTTGGCGGATGGGCAGAACTAGGCCGCAAACAATGGCCCTACCTCTCGTTAACGACGCCGCACCGTCGCCTCGTCTGCGGCATCGTCTGACACACTCCGGCCCGAACCGCGGCTCTCGTCCCTTTGGTGTGCGTGCCGCGGCCTGTGGCGAGTCTCGCGAGCTATCGGAACGGATTGTGCGGTGTGGAAACAGCTGTTCGTTGGAATTTCAAATAGTTCAAGGGGTTTTTCTTTCAGTAGAAATCTCGTTTCGGTGGACAGAACTGATTGGTGATTAGTGAGAGAGATAATTGTGCGAGGACGATTCGACTCTTCTTTAGTTGTGTATTGCTTGGTGAACGATACTATCAACTGCGTTCGTTCGGAAAGTGTTAGTTACATTTCCACTGTCCCGTTGAAATGTCCACGAAGCGTATCAAAGCGAACGCTGAACGAGAGTCCCAGCCGAAAGAAGTCGAGCTGACAGCTTGAAAAATTCCCGGCGCCAAAGCATCTCGCGTGTCGCCCGACGCGCCCGTCGATCCGCGGGATTTGCAAAGACGAGCTCGATGACGGTTCGCCGGGGAACGTACTTCGGACACAGTCAGCGAAGCGTTTTCATCGTTGCCCGGGAATCCTGGAGAATGCTTCCGTTCGCGTTCTATCGCTGCACAGGTAACGGCGTGTGGCGTGTCATCGCATTTCGACGCACGGCCGCCGTCATTTTCCGCGTTTAATGCTCGATGACGCGCCGTCGACTCGTTGACTGGAGGTTCATAACGTGTCGGGGCCGAAACGAATTGACGGGGCCGCTGGAATTACTCCCACGTGAAATCTACAACTTGCCTCCATTCTGCCGAATAATTTCGAGAGAGTCTAGCTCCATAAGCATGCCGTGCGATTTCGGTGTTAGGATGGGAAGCCTCTCGGGTCTTCCCGCGAGCATGTCGAAAGAAAGGAAAAATCCGGGAGTGGTTGGCGATCTTCCGGAAGCTGCATAATAGAGCTCCGCGAGTCTCCATACATCTTGCCTACGGGTCCGACAGTATAATGCTGTGCCAGCTATTAAAGCATTCCAGCCAAGCGCTAATGCGGCGGGTATTTTAATTAATGACCGCCCATATAATTTCGTCTCGCTTTTAGACCGGCTGTGTGCGCACCCTGGCCGGATTACAGGCAACATCGATAGTCGATTAAGTTTAAGTCGCGCCCTTACCACGACCGCCTTGTTCAACCCTGTGGCCGTGTAATTACGCGACGCGGCCCTTAGACGACGCGCGTGCAACGGTGCAGAAGTCGACGGAATAATCGTCGATCCCCGATAAGAAGGGTATCAAAAGGGACGAAGGGGAGAGAGTGGTGTGACCGGAGAGCCGGTCCAGCCGGCTCGACTAATTAGCAGGAATAATTAGAGACCGATCTGCTGCTGCGGAAATTTTCCGTCGGTCTGTAATCGGTCCAGGATCGACGCGCGACCGCGATATCTGTCTGGAAAACGGTTAATTACCACGAGGACCAGCTTCCTACTCTAAAAAGAGTTTCTATCGATTGATCCTTTTTAAAACAGTCTCTTCGTTCTCGTTTCGTATTATCTTGTTTATTATTTGTCCTTCCTGGCTGAAGCTCTCTTTTCATACGTATCGCGTCCCATGCTCGAGGATACAGAATCGATAAAAGCAATCGGGAATATCCGGCGGTTCATGAAAATTCCATATTCGCGGGAATCAGCCCGCGGCGAATCCGTACACGTACAGAGTACTGCTTGCTCGCGCGAAGATGGCGAACAGGGAACAGCACTCACCTAGATGGTTTATTTATAGACCTCGAGCAGCTTCTTCGTTCCTCGGCTTATTTCTTCGAGGATTTGTCTCGGGAATGAAAGAAGAGCACGCGGAAAAGTGTCTGCCGAAGACTCGTGGCAGCTACGCCGCGATTGCTTATAAATTAACGCTTGTTCAGGGCAACGCGACCGACTCCTCTTGCTCGCCAGTGAATAGGGCAAATTGCACGTTGTGTGGAAGTTTCGCGATTTCATCGATAATTTAAATTGGACTCGTTCTTAAAAATAGGGAAAATAGCGAAGTCCGCAGTGGTAGCGAATACTTCGCAATGGAATAGCTGGCGAGATGATTTCCCCGAAACGTTCCGGATGTCGGCGACACGAGCGACGGCTGCTTGCACTCGCGGCCAGAATATCAAATAGTCCGATAGCGGAGACAGTCGAGCATGTAAGATAAACGAGCCAATATGGGCCATGACACTCGCTAACTGCTGGATTTAGTGAGCCCGATAACCGATAACTTTCTTATTAGGTCTCCCGGCCTGGGGACGAGTTATCGGTGGCGCAGTTTCGAGGAAGGACCATTGCTCCTCGCGGATTTATGCGATGTTCGCATTACACGCGTGAATTCAATGGGTTCAATAAACGTTCGCGCTTTGCTGGCTCGTGAAACGATGCGAATCGTCACGCAACTTAATTCGAAAGAAATGGGTTCGTGATTGGTGAATAAGTCGATCCACTTTGAAATACAGCTCGATCATTGACTTTCTTCAATAGACGCTCGATTCGCGAAAATATTAATGCACAAATTTATCTTGGATAGCTTCTGATTTTGAACGAACGGGTAAAATTCGAATTTCAATTATCGTGGTATTTTAAGCGACTGAAATTTCGACCTCATCACGACCTCAGGTACCGGTACAGGCGTGGGCAGCAAACAGGGAAGGAAATATTCCCGACTGCAGAGTGTTAAGCCGCTACTACATTCGGATGCTAACCCGCTAATCCCCCATTCAGCGTGGTAACTCAAGGCATAATTCTAAAATCTCCCATAATACGAATTCATGGGAACTAAAACAGCCCTGACTGTATCGCGGACAATACGACTATCCCGCAAGAACGAAGTAAGTTCGCGCAGAGCGGATCAGGAAGAGCGGGCGAAATTGACTGCTCCCGGTAATTAGAACGTAGCTAGAGTTTCGTGGTAAATCGATTCCTCCACAATCACCGCGTCGTCCTCCATCGAATTAAAATCGCTCTTTCTAAGAGTCACGGCGAACACCTCGTCGTCTCCTTTAAACATCCGTCGCGACGGCATCTCGCATGCATGGGAATTTTATTTTCCGTCACGTTGCTAATACTTCCGTCGACGAAGCAACGTAAATCGCCTCGCCGTAATTCTCCCTCCGCCGTTCATCGCGGAAACGAATTTCTTTTTTCTCCCACGTGAAAAGCAAGGGCCAAAAAGGGGGGTGGGGTTGACTTCGAAGTAGCTGGAAAATACTCGCGACTTAGCGGCGTCTTTCGTAACTTCCGTCCCGACGGACGGCCCGAGTGAATCGAAAATAAGTTCTCGAGGATGGACGGGCCTGGTCTCGCGAATGTTTCACGACGAACTTTCTTTCTCTGCCAGTATTTAGTCACGGCTCTCCAACTTCGGCCGAGGAAGGAAGTTATTAATCCGTGAGAAGTCAATCAACCTCGCCCATCCCCGTGCCCCATGGCCCATTGTATTCGTGCTTGTGCAATTACCCTTAGCCCCTGGTTTAATTTGTTCGTGACTCTTCGCCCTTTTCGGACAGAGATCGTCAATTTTGCCCGGATGTCTCAGTCGCGTAACGGGAATTCTATTTTCAACCTCCACTTCGAACGGAAAATTGAATGTATCGTATACATTAAGAATTATCATTCAAAATACGAATTACTGGCGACTCAAGCACAGTACGTTCATTGATTTATATTTTAATCGAATTACCGATCGGATGTTCTAAAAACCGTTGGCTGTGGACTTGTTTCTTCTTAAACAAAACCTAGCTTAATGAGAGAGCTGTAATCTTCTCTCGAATAATCCTTCCTCAGGATTAAAGCTCTCGATAGGAAAGAATACCCTCGAAACAAGCTGACACCAACGTGTTCACTGATGAGCATCGAAGAGCCATCGCAGCGGATTCTCCGACAGCGAAGAAAATCGACGGAACAGAACCGAGGGGAGAGTGTCGACCGAAATTCTAGGCTGGTTCTATTTTCCGATTCTGGATCGAGCTGTCGCACTGTCTCAAAGAATTCCCCAGACATCTGGCGGAAACATTCCTCGCGAAGCAGAGAACCGGCCTCTTCGTGGCAATAATCGATCGACTATACACAGAAAGAACGGCCGGTCTCCTTTCCGTTCTGATTGGCGTTTTCGGAGCGAATGCAGAGCGACCGCGCTGCTGGAATATCGAGCCCCTTGTCCCATTTTCCTCGTTTATCCTCCCGCGGTCCGAGAGCTTGTTTCGATACGACGGGAGGGACGCGTAAAGGAAATCGCGGCAAACGAAAACCGATACGTACTGGTTACCGATCAAGCTTATCGTCGTCGCGTTAGCCGCACCGTTTGCCCATTGTTCGATGCTTTTCGCTCGATCTATCATGTGAACCACGATTTTGTGCAGCGTGCGCTACCTTTGTCGTTAATGGATTGCTTTGGGAAAAATATATGAAAGGATTATTCTCTCTGGTTCGTTGGAAATTTTCATTTTTCAGCTACGGATCAAAATGGATTCGTTGCTGAAATTATGATCGAAGTATTCAGATGCTGCTGAAGCCGCTTAGACAGATTTTGGGTGGTATTTTATTAATATTTCATTGGTGTAATGTTTTATAATAAAGGAGAATAAGCATCTTCTTTATACAAAAAAAAAGTAACTCGACTCTTGCTACATCATGTTTCATCATTCATCTTAAAAGACGAGCTGCACGAAAGCTAGTAACGGCAAACAATTGACGCGTTGCGATGCGCATACATTTTCACCGTGCAACAACGACGCGATATAACTTTCGCGAAATCAATTTATCGTTCCCGCTTCCTGAAGGCGTGATACAGCCTCAAATAGCCAGTGGGGATAACGAAATGAGAATGTCCGTTCAAATTATACCGAAAGTTGGAAAGTTCTGCGGGCTTCGGCTAACTGGGCGGAGAAGTTGCTGAAAAAAATTGACAGGGGCCAGCGTGTTCTGGAGGAAATTTGCGCGAGGAGGTTGTCGCAGAAGTTGGCGATAACTTTTCGTAAAATGATTTCGACAAATTGAGCGATTAAATTTGGTGATGCCGTAAGTTTGTTGTCTTGCGACAAGAATTTGAAGAAATAATTTACGCGGAGGAGTAGGGGTCGATGCTTGTATCGCAATTGAACAATTTAAGCAGATCTCGACGGAAGGGGGGGGGGAGGAGCACCCTTTCCCAGACAGACATCGAGGGCCTCTCGCAGTCCCGATTCCCCCGTCCCTTAAGTACCATCCACACGCGCGATGCTCCTCGAACGACGGACTTAAACCAATTACCAGCAATCTCCAGCGAGCCGCTGCTCGTATTTCGAGCCTCCATTAACCGGCCGCTAAGTAGCCTTTCCTGCGCAACGTAAAATAAATACGCCCGGTAAAGCTCCGTGTACCCGTGGTGCGCAATAATTTCAGGTCCCAATATCCGGAAACGCAGCGATTTATTCGTCTGTCTTTGGAATCCTTATAAATTGCAGTCATCGGCCTATGCTGGCTCCGTTGGGACGTTTCCTTCGTAAAGGATGAAGGAGCTTCGTTTATTCCGTTAGCCCGGAGTCGGCAGAACACGGGGCAAAGGAAGCACGATAAAGGATGAATTGTCGCAAATAGATAAAGGGGTTGCTTTTAACAGTGCCTACATGTCTCAGAAAAAAAAACTTCGCGGAAATTCTGCTGCGCTTTGTTCGATGCACGCGGTACAAGGGTGCGTATTAAGGGGTGATTTTGTTCCGCGAACCGCTTTTTACCGTACTCTGCTTCAATACAGGAAACCATTTACACAGAAGATATTCTGAGGTAATAAGCCCTGCATTACACCGTACAGTTCTACTCTCGGATTTATCAGGATTCCCTGTGGTTAACGGTAAACAATTGCCTGAAGCGCTATCTAGGAAAAAAAGAATGGACAATTTCCAAGGGTGCGACGACCGAAGAGTTAACTAACTCGTCCATAGAAATCTCATCGAAATTTAATTTCCCCGGCGTATATGAACCCGTGGGCGAATAGCTACCCTTTGGACACGATAGAAATCGCAAAATAAAACAGGGGCAGGGCCGGTGGTTGGCATCCAATTGGCCATGGAATAGCCGACGGTGATCGAGCAACGTTATCCGTCTCAATCGAGCGTCTCGGAAGAGAGCAGCGACGTACAAAAGGAATTCCTGCTACGCGTCGACGATCCCTGTGTGCGCCAAGGGGCGGGTCCGGGGCTCGCATGCAACAACGCCACGGTACACGGCGATCCTTTATCAACGACGAGCAAGGAAGTCGGGTCGACGTTCAAATGGCACAGAGAGAAAGAGAGAGAGAGAGAGAGAGGAGAGAGACTTTATCGCACGCGACGCCGCCGGCCGTATCGATGATTTCAGGCTTGCCAATGGTCCGTGTCTTCCGCAGTCGTTCTACCCTTCCGCCGCGAGAAGGGAAATCGATCGATCTCGGCGAAACGTGGCTTTGACCCGTTCACCGCTTCGTCTTCGTCCATCGAGAATCGCAGACAGATTTTCGCATCCTCTTGGAAACGAGGAAACGATATTTCGATGGGGGAAATGTTGGACTGTATTGTTTTCGCGGAATTAGAGCTGACAGTGGAATCAACGATGAATATTTTCCTAGCGTTCTGTTGGTTTCTCTTGGTAGATACGGTCGAGGGAAATGCGAGAAATGACTGATTACGCTTCGTCGGTGCTCGAAACGGAAACGGGACGCATCGGACGCGAAAGCAAGCGTTAAATATCGAAGGGAAAAAGGAGGGAATAGTATGAGGGAACATTATTATACGACTGAGAGGTGCAGTGAAATCTTACTGCCGCGGAGATTTCGCAATTTTTCGTCGAAGAGGCGCGGGAAAAAAATTCTGAACAAGGGAAAGGTAGTAGGGGATGATGATGGCTCCTTGCTGGGGCGGAAGGAGGGGGGCGCTATTCAAAGGAAATTGAACCGGTTGTTTAGTCATGCAAACGCGATGCCACCGGCTGATTTCGTTTGCGTTACGTACGAAATGAAAGTTCGCTGACCGGCAACCGTTTCCTGGAATCCGGCCGATCACGCCGATTCGATGCTTTACGATCCCGAGCCAGTTTCGATTCTCTCCCCCACCGCGCAACACGCGCTCGCGTTCTGTCGCGTTCGATTCAAACGGACGACCGGACAGGAGGCGGAGGTACGATAAAATTGCAACGAGAAGTTGCCTCGGAGTTCGACTGCCGCTTTCAAAAGGGTTCTCGGCTTGTTAAAATTCTTTCGTTTCATCCGGTTGAAGGTTCTTTTATCTATCTTGTCGGATTAGTTTCTGGGCGCTTGTCGGGAAAATGTGATTAAAAGAAACGTCAGAAAGGTATCAAACGTAGCTAAAACAGAATAAGAATGATCGATGAGAATATTTTACCTAATAAACATTTACAATTCCAATATCTCCGTCTATGAAGTGTTTTTCTTTAGAACGGATCAAACATTTATGAAAGATGCCACTCGTGGCAAGCATTAGTGACCGTGGCAGAAAAACGCAGATGTAAAACAGCAAACGGAGCAGTGATACTGTAAACCGATCGGCCAAACGGTATCACGCGGATACCACGCGCGAATTAGCATCGCGTGCATTCGTTTCGAATTCGTCGCGACGCCACCGGAAAATGGGACGACAAACAGATTCCTGTGCCACCGGTGGCGACACGTGGGAAACGCGCTGAGTATTCGCCGTAGTGTTCCACGCTTGTCTTGTGTGAAACAAGAAAAAGGTGGAACGACGAAAAGTAGCGGAAAGGAATACGTACAATATTTTTGTGCAAAGCGTATATTGGACAATCTAGTGGTAACGAGTTTCTCAATAGTTACATTCTTTCTTATGAATCGCATGCTTTTGTCCCTTTGTATGATGAGCAAGGAGGTGTTAGTTTGCTGTGTAACATTATTTCTCAGTTACGGCCCCCCTTGTGTTTTATCAAGCGTGTACTTTCATTTACTTCTACCGAGCTCGCGCGCTTTTCCGCGTCTAGCGAGTTGTCGAGCGTGTTTCATAAGGAGGTGTCACTGTAGAGGAAACGCGTTTTTAATTGTTTTGTGTTTACCCGGGAGGAAAACGCGGAAAGAGTAAAACTTTAAGCAGGAAAGTAATATGAAAGTAAATAGATATTAGCTCGTTTTCATCGTTGCCCACCCTTTAAAGACGACCGAAATTAGTTGCGCGCTTTAAAGAAAGAAGCACACTCGAGAATTTCGAAACTTCTCTCGTGAAACATATTTTTGGTTTCTGCACGGAAAGATCCATGAGGACTAACAAACCATCGCGATAGCATTTACGTTTCAAGTGTTTGAGAATTCAAATGTTCGGCGGCTGTGCCCATTTCATTAATCCAGACCCGAATTCTTCTCCGTCCACATTTTTTCCTCGTTGGCACGATAATTTTTCATCCCTCTCCCTCTGCGAAGAGCTCGCTGGAAATTAACGTTTAATTATGCGCCGGTGGTGGTATCGCGCGTTATATTCCGGTGATGAAAGTAACGTTTGGCCGGTGGCGATTGGCGAAATCCGAGCTCGATAACACCAATACTCTTCTGTGATTTATGATTCCACAAATTAAAATCGTATCAGGATTACCGGCTTTGCGGGCGATTTGGCAGAGAGTAAAATTTGTTGAAATACGAGGCACGTTCTCTCGTTTAATCGACATGGGGAATAATCGCATCGCGCGCATTTTTCTTTTAATAATTCTTCCTCGATACCTTGTACAAAGTTTAATCCTTCTTTTACCATCGCGAGCGCCCGAAATTCCGCAATGTTATCTTTCGCATTCTTCATTGGACCGATCAGGGATCGAAGCCAAACCGCGTTCCGATGAATATGCAATGGGGAACGGACTTCTGCAAGCTGACACTGGCCGATGAAGAATGTCATATTTTACCAGCGGTGGCTCCGAATGTCGGGTAATATTTTTACCATCGATTAATTCAACGAATCAAGTGTGCAGCCGTGGAGTGACGATCGATGAAAAAAAAAACACCATACCGCCGCATGATATACCTTGAATATCCCGCCTCCAATCGTTCGATCGTTTACTGAAATCTCCGCTGCGAAACGCGATAAACGTTGGAGCGAAATCTTCTAAGAAAATTGAAAACGTAATACGCACTCGTTTCGCGATGCGAATCGTTCTCTATCTTTATTTCACCAGTCGTTACTGGTGCCCGGAACGTTAAGTAACATTCTTACTTGCTGCACGGCGCGCAGCAGTGGCCCGAAGCCCGACTGTAACGCGAGTAGGCAGCGTGCAATTTCAAGGAATTCCTGCCTCGATCCTCCGAGCGGAGACTCGCTATCGCTTCCGGATCGGGCACGATCGCGGGAGCGCAATGGAATCGCCGGTTCATTAATTACAAATCGCATTATGAAACTCGGTAGTGCGGAATCTCCGCTCGCTCGCGCCGAGAAGGGAGATAATGAACGTTCCGATTCGCGAGGCGCTTTTTATAGGGACAAGAACGATCGAGTAATACCCACGGGTTGTCTTCGAGCTGGATCATTATCGTTAGTCCTGTCGGGTCTTTATCTGGGAACCGTGAATCTCGGGCGGAAACGCGAGAAGGAAAATGATTGAGCGTGTAAAGATTAATTTGATATAAAAAGGGGTACGATGCTGGATTTGTTACTTTACAATATAAAATGATTAAAGTTAATTGCGGATAGATTCAAATCTCCGCGATTAGTACGGTGGGTATATCTGCATTCTCCTTTGCTGCTCGTCAGATTAACTTCCAACGGAAACTACACCGTCGCGACAGGGAAACGAACTCGTTCCCGGCTCAGAAGCGTGTTTAAGCTGGAATCCCATAAAACGAAACTTTATCGTTGAAACTTATAACCATGCGTGATTAACAATTTCACGCGTAAACGTGCGCCGGCATTAACTCGGTCGTAAAAACGTCGATGCAACGTGCCAGGTGGTAGCGTTCAAAGAGAACATCTGCTCCGCTCGGCTACCGATAATTTATCCCGCGCCGTTAACAACTTCGGATAATAAAATCAACAAGTGCAGTTGTTGTGCTCTTTCGAACATCGGCACCTTGCTATGCTCGTAAATAAACGTCTCTCGCGAAATGTACAATGTTAAACATTAAACAGAAAAAGAAAACGAAATGAATGAAATATCTTGCAAACGTTAAAATAATCCTCCAGGAGATCCTGATAAACATTTTTAACGAATCTCAATTTTTCCTTGTCTGTATCCAGTTTCGTTTTCCTGTTACTCCGATTACCGATCGTTTCTCGCGATCGTGCGAAGCTTCCATTGCAAAGATCATCTCCGATTCACTTTTTTTTCCTTTTTATCGATTCGCATGCAACCTTGATGCGTCAGCAGGAACATCGATAATGATAATACGGAAACGTTGCAGCGACATTAGCATAGTCGCGACATTTCGCCCCGACATGCAACGCGCGTGCACGCGAGAGGAACTCGTCCCGCGGCTTCGTTATCTATGCTGACCACATGCCGCGTAATCTTCTTCATTATATCTGCTTGTCTGTTTTACATTTGCATTAAACGAAAATGTTTGCGTACGCGCGTCCCGCCGCGCGATAACGTCGCCGGACTTGTGCTGACTGTTGCCCGCACCCACCCCCTCCCCTCGAATACTCGCTAGTCAGATCGGCCCTGGCGAACAAACGAGTCCGAGGAGTCTGCACTTTTCTGCCCTCTCGGCAGAGACTTGGCAGATTTCGTTGCGGAAGAAGCGGCTCCTTTTTTTATCGCGCGGGGTCCTGTTGCAGAAACTGAAGGAGACGCGTGGGTGGAGCCCAGATCCTCGTTTCTTTCGGATTTAAGCGAGACTAGTGTCTGGCATGCAGCTGGCAGCGTAATGTACATTGGCACGTGACTGGAGTTTTTATTGAAGCGTGTGCCGTTGCCGGTGGTATTTAATTATTTGGAACTGGGCTGAATTATTGCGAGCAGCGATGAAAAGGGTTAAAGAACACTGCAGCATCTTCTTTTGATAAATATATGCTAGAAATAGTTGTATTGTAGGAATGTGTTCTTACAAAATGATTTACAAATTCAGGGTGGATGATAAAGGGATCGCTTGGTATTTCTACGTTTATTTAGTCGAGCTTAGTAAGTATTGCATTCATTTCTCATCAGCGTCTGCTGACTCGCGATGCGCAGTTCTGGTAGCTGTTAAAACATAATTTACAAGATGCCAAGAGTTTCGGTTAAGCGCTTCTTTGCCCGCAGACAATCTTGGTACAACAATTACACGCTCGCTCAAGAATGCCGCATTCTTCACCGAAGGCCTGCACAAGCCGCTCGCACGCGTTACACGGTTTCTTGAACTTCGAATGCTCTCGCCTCCTTTCGTCGTCGACTCGAAGACTCGCGACCGGCAGTGGAGGGTCGGAAGTGTAGCGGCGTCGTGGAATTTTCGGCAGGTCCGCCGCGAACCGAGAAATTCCAACAACGGCAATTAACGGGGAGCACTAGTGTGTGCCTCGTGGTCGGAGCCAGACAAAGGGCGGATGATGAAGGCACACGCGAGAGCAGACGCCACTCCGACCCTCTCGGCCGGCAAACATTGTTGCATCGAGCCGAAGCGAGTTTCGAGAGGACACACGGCTTGCTCGTTCGCCGGAAATCCCGGAGAACCGGCCGTGCCACAGGCTTCTTTTCCACCCACCTTTCCGTGAATCTCCGGACTCGCCCTCCGTGCTTTGCATCATCAATCTCCGTCTTAACCCGCGCTCGTGCCGGCCGAAAACGAAGCCGCCGTTCCCCGGACGGACGATTCAATTTCCCGGTCGAGTTTATTCGTCCGATTCATCCAGCGATCACGATCGCGCGAGAGGGAAATCAGCTTCGAGGATTTGCTCGGGTACATCACCGGCGAACCTTTATCGCTCGCGTTCGCGACGGTCGGATGACTGCGGCTGGAAGAAGCAGATAGAAGAGACAAAGCGGTAGACGCAACGTTCAGGGCGGTTTCCGGCGTGGACGCGCTTTCTCGCGAGGGAAAAGAGAGTAATATCGAATCGCATCAGCTAAAAGCCGGAGCGCCCCCCCCCCTGCCTCTAGTTTTTAATTCACCCGCTATATTTCCCCAACGAACCGCGTCAGCGTCCCGCCCTTCCAGACGTTTTCCCATCTCCCTAAGTACGAAACGATCCCTGAAAGGAAGCCGGGACAGTACACTCGGGTCTGGTATTCTCATCCGTGTCCCTCTCGCTTGCTACTCGTGAAGAGAGCGCGCATCCTTAAACGTTGTTTTCAGACGTGTCCCCTCTTTGAACGGTAAACGTCCGGTTCGGTGCAATGAATGTCAACGTAATTTGATCACGTCAATCATCTTTCGTCGATATTAATAATTAACCACCGCAAAAGTATCGCTTTCGTTTACACATCACGCCAGTGTTTGGTAAATCATCTGGCCCGATTTTCCAGACATATTAGCCACCGCCGGCGTTGCTTCGGTTGATCGATGCAACGCACCTGCGTTCCCACTGATTTATATCCCCGTTTTAATCTCCCTTTGCGCTGGAACCGCTGTGACGTTTGTAATCGCGTGAAATCGGACCCATTCTAGTCTGGCGAAGTTGTTCGTCAGAAACGGAATCAATCGGGCAAGAATTCATTATCCAGACGAGACCTGGTACTAAGTTCTCTTAAGCAATGACCGTCTAGCCGGCCGTAATAGCAGTGGAAAATAACAGCCGCATCTAACGCTTGCGCAAAAATACTGGCGTCGTTAGATCAACAGGATGACACGAATAACGCGAAGTAACAAGCACCACTTTTCTCTTCGTTCATGCCGTTGCTTTCCTTATCGAGCCGTTTCGCCCTCGCCTCGTGCTTTCCTTCGCTCAGCACGATATCTGGAAAGGTTCGCGAGATAGAACACTGCCTGCGACTCACGCCGGCAGTTTGATATCCTACATGCGTAACGTCGTGAATCGTGAATGTTCCTCGTGCCCCTTTGAGATGCACGCGTTTGTTACGCGACCCAGCGAGTAGTCCATTCGCGGGGCCGAAACGCTGGTACGGTCAACGATTAAAGAAACTGCTTCGGCTTGAACCTGACTCACGACTCGCGTGCCACTTTGCGGCTGTATTGCGGTAAACGTGGCGAATGCAGAAGTAGGGCTGAAATATTGCCAAGTGTTTCACTGCGCAGGTTAAAAAAGAAAAATATGCTGCTTGATGGAGATACAACTAGTGCTACGACCTAATAATAATTTCTTGTGGAGTAATAAGAATTGAATGAATTCTGTGAGCGAATAATTGAATTCCGCAGGCGACGTGTCCCCGCCGCCTGTTTCGATTAATCTACGCTAACCTAACTACGCTAGCGTAACACGATTGAACGTTGCCGCGGATTACGATCGCGAGCAATTCGTCGCGCGATGGGCGCGACATTACCTGGTATGTAACTTACGATAATCGCAACGCGATGCTCCGAAAATTGTAAACCGAAAACGCGCCGCGACGACGTCGCCCCATCGATTTAACCAGCGCGCAGAGCTGGAGAACTTGATTGGAAAGTCGGTGATTCCGACCGCGTCCGTGGAGTTTCCGTCGGCTGCTCGTTGTCGCTATCAAACTTCAGTCTTGCGCGTAATTTTTAGTAGGAGACACGATGCGATTACCCTCGGGCCATGTGTCCACCGGGAAAGCTCGATCCGCGGACCAGCTGCCGGTTTTGTAATAGCCTTTCTAATTAAGCCTCGATTCATTCATCGACGGGGTTGTTGCGGAGCCGAGTTAACGCGTCGATAGCGACGGCCGGATAATTCCTTTTGCTATGAGAATCATTTTAAATTTCTCATCATCCCTCTCACAAATCCCCCCCGAAGGACAGCAGCAATCAAATCCAGTAAATCGAAACAATATGCCACTGTCGAGTACGAAAAAGAGCACGAGGAGAAGGGGACAAACTGTGCACGGAGAATCGAAGCGAGTCCGACCACCGGTCGAAAAGCCGAAAGACCGCAACAATCGTGCCGACCATAGGGGCGACAGGGTTGACTAACTCCGACCACGGATATCAACACCTCGCCCGGCATCCCCTGTTGATCGACAGATACGTTGGCCACGGAGGGTCGCTGGCCAGTTAGCGGACGGCCGCAATGTAATCATTTGCGGTGTCGGAATGGACGCAGCATCCTCCTCTCTCTCTATCTCTCTCTCCCTCTCGATGGAGGGGTCGATGCAGCCGCCTCTTGGTGCTGCCAGATCCCACCCTCTCTAGCCTTCACCGCCCCCTAACCCCCGTCGGCTCTGCTATCCGAACCGGCTGTTAATAGGTATTGAGATCCTCTTCGGAGCGGCCGCCTGAAGCGCATGCGGTCGCCTGTTACTTCGAACCGAGTCGCGTCCATCGCGATCGCGTATCGAGGGATTGGTAACGACGCGATGAATCTTCTAGGCCGGGCAAATGGTGAAACGGTGAGGCCGTGGAGGTTGAAAAGCGACGGGAATGATAGTGAATTGGACAAACTTTTAATGGTAAACACTTTCTTCATTCGATTTTAATCGTTGAACGAATTACGGAACTGCCTCTCGTGATCTAGAAACAACGATTGTTTTGTGATAGTAATGTTTCATTTTTAAGTTCGTCGTTATTATCGCAGATTTAATGTAGGTCTTCGTGTCGCGTTTCTGCACGGACTTCGAGAGTGTATCGCTAATTACAAGCTGCTCTAGTAAATTATAAACTCTCGGTTAACGCACTCGGTGGAATGCATCACTCCGTTGATACGTCGCCGATAAATGAATCCGGGTCCCTTTATGCTTGTGCTTTTCGATCCGCACCGAAGCGGGCTGAAACAAAACACGAGAGCCACTCGAAACTCTGCGTGCGAGCGAGTTACGCTACCACCCGAGCAGAGGCTTACGTATTTCCTTCAACTTTGCCCCTTAAGGGCAGCCAACAATTCAATTGAATGCGAAACTCGATTGTTTGTTTGTTTTTTTTTCTGCAGAAAGTTCTGATTAATTCAGTCCGCTCAACATCTTCAAAATTTCCCGCGATATCGATACATTCTGGTAAATATTAGCCATCTGTTTAAAAAAAAAACAATATGCGACTCGCGTGTGAGTTTATTTAAATCGAGCAGCGCGAATACTTGCGCGGAGAGACATTGAAATATTCCCTTGCTTCTCGAACTGTACCAGACCACCCCGATTGCCTTTCCAGTTCGCAAACTCGGAACTCCATCCTACAGCAATCGCGGCTACCGTTTCATTACGATCAAACACACTCGTGCCTGCGAGCAACAGAATAAATCTCGACCGTCAAGAATTCGCTGCCGCTGCATTAAGAACAATCTCCGCCGAACCGCTTCCTTCCCCCCCTGTTCCTCGAGTCCCGTGCCCGAACATTAGGCACACGGCTCTCCGACGGATCACGTGCCGCGTAACCGCGCGATCGCCGATGTCAAGGATGATCGATGCACCGTAGACAGGACGCGGTGCATGTTTGCCCGGAGCTCACGATCGCTTTACACCGCGTTCCCGATATAGCTCGGACGCAACGATGCAGTCACAATTATGCACCGAGGAATTGCACTTGCCCGCGGCGATGCATCATCTGGATCGGCTGTCTGACCCCGGGGATTACAGCCGGAGAAATGTTGAGATAATAGTATTGATAAATTGACGATCGATCGAGCTTTATATCGCCGTACGTAATATCGCATGATGAGGCGGGGGGGAGGGGGGATGTATATTCATTATCCAGAACCGAGAGGTTGCGTCACGATTGATCGA
Organism: Holcopasites calliopsidis; assembly: GCA_023838395.1. NCBI lineage: Eukaryota > Metazoa > Arthropoda > Insecta > Hymenoptera > Apidae > Holcopasites > Holcopasites calliopsidis. The sequence continues at coordinate 6,299,572 of JALHAQ010000004.1, read as the reverse complement.
GTGTCGCGATTAATGACGAGCGAAGAACCGTATCGCGATGGCCGCGTGAATCTCGCGTACCTACACTTTAACGGGGCGATGAATTTCCCGCGACACCGACGGTCCCAGGTTCTCTTTGTCCTGCTTCAGGATCGTTCATCCCTTCCACCCTTGTCTCGCGTGGATGAAATTTATGGAAACCCATGCCGCGCTCGAAGTGCCACCGCGGCTTGCAATTTCGTTAGCGATTTTCATTGCGCTTGTTTACAGGGCTGCGTTGATGCCATTACCGTTCTATAACGTCCGGAACAATATTGCTGACGATTAGCGCGGGGCGCAGCGCTTCGCGCGCAATGTGCTGAGCGGATTCCAAGCGAAATTTTACACCGTCGCGTTCAGAATCGAAGAGCAGAGAAAATGAGTAAAGGGAGAATAAACAGTTTAGCAAACTTCTTCATAATCTCACGGTCGCCGAGATTTGAACTGCGAGAATTAAGAACGCGATTTCCCGTATAAATGCAGGCCGAACGGCGCATATCCACCCCTTCCATCAAACAAGAGAGGCAGGGGGAGGCAGATGTTAGATGCAAAATTTATTGATTGGACGAAATTGGAAACTCGTGGCAGCGTTTCGGTTTATCCGAGGCTTTTAAAGCGAACGCTCTCTCCCTCTCTCTACTATGTTTGCGTATTCGAATATTCTTTGTTTATGTAATTGCTCGCGATATTACGCGCGCCTATAAATTCCGGCTTAATTGGGAATTTCGCGTGACAATCGAGTATTATGTTTTTTTTTCCATTTATCCATAGACTGGGCTTTAGTATCTTGCCCAGCGTTTTGTTAGTTTATGCTGTTGTGTACGCTGAATCACTCGGTCATAGGCTTTACTGACTCGGCCAGTGGTATTGACTTTATTGATTCTTCGTTTATTCGGGAAATTGGGTACCTGTAAAGATTTGAGAAATATCAGAGACATAATTATCGGATCTTTCATCGTTCAAGATTTCCCTTCGATCTGTCGTCGTAGGAGATTTGTGTCCCGTTATTCTTTTGAATACGAATATCCGGAGCGAAGAGAGCTTTCGTATTCGCCGATACTTCGTCCCTCGATCCGCCTGACACACCAGCCGTTAGTTTAGCCGATATCTTGTCCACGTGGAAGCCGCGCAGCGTCCTCGAAACGAGCTACCCCCGCGTTGGCTGCAAGCCAAGGATCGTGCCGCGGGTCGGTCATCTTCGCTAATAGCTAAAGCTCTTTCGGTGCATCCGGACAACTAAACTTTCTCCGCTTTCGCAGCAGTTTTAATTGCGTTTCTGCGGCAGTGGCGCGACCGCGGATTTATCGCGGCGTTTATGCTCGACCCGGAGCGTCATACTTATTCTTCTATAACAGCTTAATCCCGACGAAGCGCCGGTTTCATATTTTTTCACGATTTTGCGATGCAACATTTTATGATTCCTATAATTGTCCAAAGATTGAATCGCACCCCCCGATTAGCTCTTCGGTCGTTTAATTATTATCAAAGGACTCTCACCCTTCTTTCAGCAATTCTCCGGCACGATTTTCCTGGGCGTTAAATTTGCGCGGTCCTCCGACGATTTTCCGTATTTCGGGGGACGGTGCAAAATGGACGCTAATTGAAACGCCTGGGCGAACCAGGAGCGACTATCTTCGAGGCTGTAACGAAGGGTGGTTTTAGAGGGTGCACGAAAGAGTACGTTGTTGGGGTGCGCGGTAAAGGAATTATAGCGGCTTGCTGGCAATTATGGCGCAATAATGTAACGTTGTTAAACACGACGCGCTGACAGGGTGAAATTAGAAAACTTTAATTTAATGCAACCGCATCGTCTCAGGGCCAGTGAAACGGATTCGTCTCGTCATTTGGTTTGAGTTCCCAGGCGAAAATTATTCTTTGTGTCAAATAAATTCGTTGGCATTTTGTTAAATAGCTTTAGTAATTTTACTAATTAAACAGATTGGGAATGATCCAAGGCCTAATATACCGAATATGTAAATTCTACGATACGTTTTAGACAAAGATTTATTACGGAGACTCGAAATTCAGCGAACGATGATGCTGTAACATAATAGGCATGTGTTAGATGTTCTAACGAAACGTTTCCCTTGACCTGCCGAGAACCCCGAGAGGGTCCTCGACGTAGGTGACGTTTAGAGAAGGAAGTAGCCGTTTGAAGAGGCGCTCGGCGAAAATCTTGGTAACACGTGAACTCTTCGAGTTTGTAGCTTTTAACCTTTCAGCACAGTCGAGCTATTGATCTTGCGCCTTGAACTTTCGAGCTTTCAGCCAGCGAGGATTGTCCTCGATTCTAGCGCTTACCGCCTTTTCAACCTAAATCCTCGAGCTCCTGCCGCGGCTTTTCATCTTAAAATAATCCCGCACGTAAGGACTAGCGAGCTCAACGGTGTTAAATTGTCATACCGGTATACAGATCTTGTAATAATGACCTTCGGAGATATTGCATCCGCCAGAACGATAATGGAGCTCGACGCTACAGAACGGCGACGTTCGCCTTTAGTCGAAGGACTCGGGTAAGTCTGCGAGATATTGAACGCTGCGTATCCGACGCGATAGCTGTTCTTCAAAGTTCCCCTTTCGCGCAAAGTTTAATGAATTTCCGGGACAGGTCGGGCGTTAATTAAAAAGTCACTTTTTCCCGCGATGGATTGTGGGTTATCGCAACGAACGAATGCGTACACGTTCAATCTTCGACTCGTGCACAAGGGTTCAGGCTCGCCATCGTTTCGCAGTCGTGCGTATAAGACGACCTAAGGAGACGGATTAGAGGGGAGGGCACTGTAATTAAGTAAGTGTACGAGCGAGCCTTGTACTCGGAAACGTAACGAGGAAGCTCAAAGCTCGACGTTATTGCGCCGCAAAATGGATTGGTATAGAGAATCACGATATGATGGGATGGCAATCGTAGCGAAAAGATTTTCCCAGCGTTTCTACTCTTTTCATCTTTATCTAAGAGGGTTTTCGATTCCCATCTGCCTCCGTTTTTCTTTTTTCTCTTTTAACCTTTGGTTGCGTATGCGGGACGTGTAAAGAGGTGCGGTACGTGTAACCTTTGCAAACCGTCGACCTCTTTTTCATCCGATCGGCGTAATAAGGTGGATGGAATTTTTCGAACGACCGTAACGATGATTCCCTTCCGCATCGATGCCACGGCTGATCGTATTAAAGGAAACATAAATCTCGTGAGTGAATGAAAAACTTTGTATTTACATACGTGCATCGTTGCACGACCGGAAATCAATAGCATCCGCGTTGCTGCATAAATTACAGCTCCGGTTATTCGCGGATAAATCGGGGGGTTTATTGTTTGCAGTTAACGAGCGTGCAGTTTTCGAGTGTCAACATTATTAACGCGGATAAAACACGGCCAACGGTCGATGGCCGGCTAAGCGAGTAAAAAGCTTTTGCACAGAGGATTACGTAAACTCGGCGGCGTTTCTCTGACGCAGCAGGATCACAGATCCAATCTTGCCTGGAACTCGTCGTGCGGCCTCTCTCCCTCTCTCTCTCTCTCTCTCTTTCTCTCTATCTCCTAGCTATTCTATTTCAGCCTCTGAGGATCAGAGGGCGAAACACTGTTGTTGCTAATTACCAGAGTAATGAAGAGTATGAATACAAATTAAAACTTGCACGCTCGTCGCGCCTCTGTTATTTTACAAAGCCCCGCTATCTTGTGCTCCTGTGCGACGCGTGAGAACTGTGAAGATTAAAGAGACAGTGAAACTGTTTTTGTGGCACGCGGAGGATGACGTTGATGATGTAGAAATCGACATTTATCGTGCTTAGGTTGTTTTGATGAAAGTAGAAACGATCGGGGCGTCATTATTCCTGTGGTGGCTGACTCGTGGCTGACTCGCACTACTGCGCTGGATCTTTTAATTCAATCGGGATTTAATGTGACCTTTAGATTCATTATCTGTATGCATTGTGGAGGTATTCAGGGGAATATTAATTAAAATACTCTCGAGGCTTTCGAGGTACTGTACAATAGACAGTGGCAGTACCTGTGCAAGTAGTACAAACCAATGCTTAGGGAAACGCCATTGGTAATACACGCGGGAAGAGTTCTCCGTTTTATGAATACATCTTAAAAACGTTACAAATATAGTAAATACATGCAGTTATGATTATCATCTTCACTATTAGCAAACTCTTTCGCCGAAGATCAAATCGATAACTATTAAATCACGTCCAACTACATTACAGAATTCTCTTACCCCGATTACTTGACACGCGAAAGGCCAAAATGCTTTGCGGTTTCGTTTTACAATCAGCAAACACGTTTGTGAGGGGCGCGGTGCCAATTTGATCCATCATCAATCGGAACCGCGAAACCACGTAACGATGTAATTACCCGTAACCAATGGTATCGCCACTAATTATATTTCGCCATGAATCCGGCGTCCGCGCAGGAGATTTCCCTCGATATCTTCCGCCGCTCGATTCGGTCGTTCACCCCGATGGAGTCAGTGCTTTTCGAGCACCCAGTGTACGTCTTGCAGCGTGCCGCTGACGAGAGAAGCGCGCCGTGCCACTGAGTGGCTTGCGATAAATATTCATGGGGGCAACAGTCACGCTTCATACACCGCTATATCTTTCTCGGCCCCGACACAGCCGCATCCGGGTTTACTTACTCGAGGCGGCCAGGGAACAGGGACAAGGTGGCGGAATACGTGACGAGGAGTCGACGCAATTACCGGTTATATGGTGCGGCCACGCCGTGCTGATGCACCTTCTTGCACCTAATATTCCGCTGATTCTGCAGCTACGGTGACAGATGCGTGGCCTCCGCGTGGGGTCAGAGACACCGAACCGGACGATACGAATGATCGATTAGCGTACGAAGGAATCAATAAGGGAATATCGGGAGAAATGCATGATTCCAGCGACTGGCTGTCGGATCTGACAGGTTTTCGAGAAACAAACTGCAAGGCGGGGTTTCGGGGAAATCGGGACTTGGGGAATATTGAAAAATTTCCATTCAAAGCGAACTGAAATCTATAATAATTTATGTGAATAACTTATCCCCATTACTTGCACTTTATTCATCTATAGCGATACTGCACGAAAACTCCACTGACCCCGAACAATTCTACAACATTCCCGTTTCAATACAACAAATGCACCCTGTATTTTCGCATTGTGATTTTCCACGGACGACGGGCGTTGAATTCAAGCGGGTCGCCGGTGGAACGGCTGGATCGCTCGGTCGCAGCACGTTCGATAACACGATCTATCATCGATCGCTCGTGGACCAAGCGCCAAAGAGGTCCTCCCCCGCAGCGGGAGCACGGGAAGAAGGGGATGGAGACGGTGGAACGGAAGAGGCATATTTGATGCGCATTTACAGGCGGCACGTAGGCGGGCGGTGCGCCCGCGAGCTGGCCGGCTGCGCGCGGAAAACGCACAAACACTCGCAGAGGCTGACAGCCGCAACCGGCTTTTACGCCGCGCTCGGGCTCAATTGAATTCCGTGCTGCCTGCCTGCCTGCCGTTTTAGCCACTATTTATTCTGTTCGAGTACACGGTAATGCGATCGAGGCCTATTACCGCCGCGGATTTTCATTTATTTGCAAACTGTCCGACTGAAAAACGGATCGAGCACCATCGCCCCGTGGACGAGCCGTTTTCAGCTGCCTTCCGAACGGGTTAACGAAATTACTTCGCGCATACGCGCATACGGTATAATATAATGGTAAAATTGGTGTTGCCCTCCGAGGTTGTGGTTGACAGTTGTTTATACATTTACTTATGTCTATCGAGCCCGAATATTACTTGAAAACCTTCGGCCGCAAAAGCACGTGCATCGCAGGAGAAAGAATGGCAATGCAGCAGAAATAACTGTCGGCACAGAATCCCGGGGCCAATTAGTAATCGTCAGTTTAAAATTCGTTCGATCGATCTCACCAGCTGTCCGATTCTCACCGAATGCCAAGCGCGAAATGGGTTAAATTCGTTCTGGACGAGTAATCGCGCTCGCATTCTTCCAAACGATCGCGCTGATAGTCTCCCTTGAACGATGAAACGGCCATCGCGCGAATACGAGCGCGAGGATCGTCAAACAAACAGCGTCGGACCGTTGATTCGCGTTAGGCTCTCTCTTTCTCTGGAACAACAATGGGGGCGTTAATTCGTCGGCTGCTTTGGTCGTGTACCAGCTTGACGTCGTTAACGTCGCCGATGATCGTGCGGAGAACAAGAACGCCGCCGGATCACCGATCCTGTTAATCGCTGTCAAATTTCCAAATTCCACGCCGGGAAATTCTAAGCGCAACCGCCTCTCATGGGGCTGGCTTTGCGTGTCGACGATTGCCGTACGAATTCTCTCCCCCGGCGCGTTGATTGTTCGCCGAACTTTACCGCGAACGCAGACGGATCGATTTTGAAATTTAGCTGCGTGGAACTAAAACGTTCGAGGAAGAATTCTGGCGCACGGGAAACTTAAGTTGAGACGATGTAAATTTTTAATTGGGGGCGAAATCGTAAAGCTCGTGTAGGAACTGCTTATTATACTCCATCTCGTTCTTTCTTACCAATTAACTTCTGCTCCTTGTAATTTCTTTCAGAAAGGTTTCACGCTCGCGTAGCTTCTAATTTGAATGCAGTTGTTTTTTCCTTAAGCGCTTTTAATTCCTTTCCCGGCACGCGTGCATCGCTGAACTTGGCGCGGGCCTTCCAATTCTTTTGGCTCTTCCGATTTCGCTAATTACTTCAACTAATGACTGGCTACGCCTTCTCATTGCCAAGAGTTTGCTGCCTGTTTTATTACAAGACCGGGCTATGTCGGAAATGATCATTCTTGCGGAATTACTAAGTATTGATACTTTTCGAGAATTTCGTCAATTCGGAACGAGGTTCTGTTGCATGCCTCTGAACGATGAACATTTTGTGTAGACATTCGAATGGTCACGTTTTTGTGATGAAAATGAATGGCGTGAAGTGAAGAAAAATATGTCAAATATAAAGAAGATTATTGTAGATAAAAACGAACGAGATAACCGGGCTAAAACTACTCCCCAGCCTGTCTGATATTTCCTCGAGATTCCACGTTATTAGCCTCCATCGTGGCGCCGGTGGAAAGGGATATGAACATTTGGTTATCAAGCGAAAATCCTTCTCTGTGTTACGCGGAGCTATTTTTACGAGTGGACGGATAAGATGGACGCGAGACGTCCGGGAAATTGACGAAACCGTAAAGGCAGCCGTTCGTGTCGCTCGTAAAGCCGGAAATCCCGGCGGTGCGGTCGTTCGGTTCGCCAGGAAAGAAAGTGTCGGGCGTCGATCGCGATCATCAAGCGCGATCTAATGGCTCCTGTCGAGGGAAAGGAGAACACTTCCTAGATACGTGCCCGATCGAATACCCCCGCTGCTTATCAATACACGATCCCCGATGCTTGGGAAATCCCTCGTTAGCTTTTATTGGCCATCGAAATCACTCACGAGAGCTTATTTTCGGGTTGACCGTAAATGGAAGAGCTAAAGGTGCAAGGTCGATCGAGCCTCTTTGAATAGTATCGAGTTAATGGCAGAACGGTTGTTAATGTTTTTAGACACAGTCAGATTTTGCGATTTATTACATATCCGTCTTATTGTTAAAACGAAGAATACAAGGATCGATTAAAGGTGTAAGAAGTGTGCCGTCGCAAATTCCGCTGAAAATTCCGACGGAATGAAAAATTATTCAGAGAACAAAGGAGGATAGCGGGGCTGGGCTTTCCTTGCTTTGCATTTAACCTAACCACGCGGTAGTTTGGTTTTGATCGCCAATGGGGATAAAGCTAGAACGCGACGATGGCTGCCGCGGCGCTCTCTAATCGTCCGCAAGCCGCTTAATTCATCCCCTTCTCGCAGCGGTCTCTTTCAGTAACGTTACGTCGGCGGTTGGTACACCAAATTTCTCCATCGAAGCCTGAACCGTTCGTATTAACTTCCACCTCGATCTTCTCATGCGTTCACCAGGATTCCCGTTGACTGCTCGTGGAGCAGGAACGAGATATATATCCTCTACGTGGCATTTTCTACCCTTAAATAATGTGCAGATGTTGCGTGTAACGGTAATTCGAAGATTAATGAAAACAAACGATTAGAAGTGTTCTCCGCTCGGTGAAAACGTTGCTGGTCCCCGAACAATTGCAGATTCATAAAATTCACGCGTTTCCAAAGAACAGACGTACTAATAAATAAAAATACTTTTCAAAACTGACAGACTTTCTACGAGACGAATAAAATATCGCGTCCACGAATAAAAAGTTTCGCGCGTCAAAATAAGGAGCGGCGCGACGAAACGAAAGGGGGGTGTCCCCTTTTCCGCGTCCACTTTTCTGCCGGTCGTAGCGAAAGTTCAGCCACGTGTTTTCGACAGAAGACAAACGACAGCGGCGCTTCTTTCGGGAGAGGAAGGCGGGAGGCGCCGTGTCAACGTGCATTTCCAGCGACGCAATGACATTTAGGTGATATTAAAATGAAATTCTACCCGTTGCCCCCGCCGTCCCCTGTCCTATCGAGATGGAAAGAGAGACCCTATCGTTTCGGTGTTTGACGCGCGCGGCCCGTCTGGCGGGTTCGCTCGTTCTCGTTTCATCCGAAACAGAGCAGCGAGACGAAAACGGAGGTAAAAGAGTGGCGAAACGTGGACGCCGTTAATGGATTCCGCCCGACGACCCTCGGGTTTTCGTTCCTCGCCGACGAGAGAAACGAACGACGCGTGTCTGACAGTCGCGGGGAAAGCATATTCGACCGAAATTGAAAACGAAGCTTCGTCGTATTAGCGGTCCTTGACGCGGGATTCATTTTCGTCGACTGCTGCGTTCACTTTGGTAGCTTATGGAATTTTGTTTCATTTAAGGAAATCTCCGAAATCGATATTTCAGCGTCGCCCACATCGATGAATAATCTATGAGATTATCGAACTCCGTCGCTTCGCGCTTGATTCTCGCTCTCCGCGAAAATTCCTCGGCCCATCGTTGCGGAGAAAGTCAACGGATACGGGGAGCAAGAAACTTTCTTCGCGGCATGACAATTTTTTGCAATCAATCGGGGGAAACTTCGACGGGCGGATTCCGTCCAGAGGGGTATGCAGAGTTTCGCGCGATTGTTACAGTTAGTCCGGACAACGAAGAAATCTGCATCGTTGAAGACCGGCGGAACTGCAAGTTATTCCTCGACAACTTTTTCGTTCTTCCTGCTGGGGCGAAACTTGCCCCTCGTCGGCCTCGCGTTTAGAGAAAAAGAAACGGCCGACGGACTCCCTTCGAACTCGTTTCGAAGCGCGATATTCGCTTTGCATTTCATTCGAGAAATTCTTATCAATCTAAAGGGGGACGTTATGCTTCGTGCCGCTGAGAATTTCCTTTGAATCTCTGACGAGCGAAGTTCCTTGGGATAGTGCTCAAGACGAAACAGCAGGCTAATCTCTGTTCGGGTTACGAACGATGACTGGGGGAGAATTTGTTGATAGGTTTGGGCAGAAAGGGGAGGATTCCACGAATATTGAATTTGTTGAGGAAGGCTTGAAGAAATCTCGTGGAAATTGTTAAGGAAATGCTTGCGGTGTAATAAATTATTACTGGTTACAAACTTCTCGATTTGTTTGTATTTTACGTCTCACGGTGTAAAAATAGCCGAGCAGAAAGTGGACAAACGCACGAATCATTCGAAGGGAAAGGCATTAATCTTTCAAACGCCGAATATTTCATTCGGGCTCTTCGCGTTGCCCCTTTAACACCGGTGAAATAAATCCTTCGCGTCGACGCTCGACTACGCCTACCCTGAAAGCATCGCGTACACGCTCCGTGAAAAACCATTGAAACCAAAAGTTAACCACCCCAAACGTCCCGCAGCCTGCAGCGAGAAAAAGCATTCGGCGCTCTGCAAAAATCTTCATCACATTTCCTTCTACGAGAACGTCTCCGTTCACCCCGCGGTGGAATTGCATTCCACCGTGACACCGTTTCATTCGATTCCCAAGGAAATCAGCTATCGACGAATACGAGAAACAAGGAAATCAGACGAATTCGTTCGGTGTTCAGCACCGTGTGAAACGTGGCTAAATTATTTGAGGTTCGTCCGTGGTTGTCGCGCCGAACTGAGGGGGCGGAGGCTCGGTGTTTTACAAATCCGCCTCGTTACTTACCACAAAAGCTGCTCCTCCTGTTGCATTATTCATCCCCGTGGCCCGTTCCCGCGCCCCGTATATTTTATTTCGATCGCCGGGCCGTTAGATTCGTTCCAATTGGGAGCCGGGTCGACGGTGGTCGCTTTCTAATCCGACGGAATGCATCGCTATTTCATCCCCCTGGGCCACGGTTTATCTAGCTCTCGCCCGGAGGACGGCGAGAGGACACGCGTCATTGATTTCGTAACAAGACAGAGGGTGGACAGCCTTCTTCCGAGCGCCGGGCCGTTTGTTCAACCCCTACGCGGCTGAAGGGATAGTTTTTCTTCCAAAGCGTTGGATCCTCTCGTGGCAATTGACCTGGACATGTACGTCTGACGCGACGCGCGATATTAATAGAAGAATTCAATGAACCGGAAAAGCCGGAGCGCTAGTTCATTGGCGACGATGTTTTGAAAACGCTGTTCGTTAGTTAATCCCGACACGTGACCCCGCATTTTTTCCTCTGCGTTAACCAGCTATATAAAATCTGCGCACGTGTTACGCGACACCCCATCCCCCTGTGTAACTTCGTGTACAACGCCGTTTAATGGTAATCGATAATTCAGGCAAATGTCGGGGAATTTGCATACAGCTGCCGCGGCGATTGCGCTTCGGGGGGAAAAAGAGCGCGCCGGTTGTGTCACGATTTTCGTGAACGATTATCACTGGCGACGGTAACACGCGTGGCGTAGCGGCGTGAAACGTCAAGGCGACGCGGGATGTGCGAGAACAGTGACGGAAGTGCGTGTATTTGTTCGTCGAGCGACGAAGCGTCGGAATCGAACAAGGTGGACAGGTAAAAGAAAGAAAGGAAAGGAAAGGATCGGTGGGATGATGAGGAGACTTTCGGGTACGTAATTACGGTGGATTATCGTGAAAGTGTACGGAAAGGGGGCACCTGGCCCGGGGGGCGTGCCACCCTACAGGGGAACCCCCCTTGGGGGGCGCGCGGCAGAAAGGGACCGGACGACGCACGGTATATCTACATTTCCTACACCCTGCTGGCGGAGCTGCATCTCTTCGAACAGGTAACATTGTGTCTGAGTTATAGTTGATTACAGGTCTGACGAGTTACTTGACTCGTTACTTTATATCATGACTATGGCAATGAGAAATATTGTTCAGATAGTGGCCCATCGTTTCCTTGTCACAGAAAATGATCTGGGCATGAAAATTTGCACCGATCCTTCGGAATTCAGAAATGGCTTGGATAATCGAGGGGAAAGCATTTTTCCAATAACATTCATTTACAGGAATAGAGTGAAATGGTCTCTTGAGGGAATTTAAAAAGAAACGCGGATACAGCAAATTTTTGCGAAAGCGCGAGCAACTCGTCAATAATTGCACAAAAAAAATATATGAATCTGTAAAAAAGATTGGAGAGATACATCCAGCTGGAACAATAAATAATTTGGTAAAATAAAGAATTCACATTTTGTATTAATACAAATTTCGACCTCTCTCTCTCTCTCAAAATAGTATAATAGCGAAATAAATCAGCAGATTGGTAATGCTTCAGCATAGTGCTGCTAAAGATCAAGATTCATAAATGCAGGAACGATTTCTCACCTGCTACTTGTTAGGGGTCTCTCGAACAACGAAGCGGCGACGCGACAGACCGCCAAGAAGCGCTCCTTTTCCAAGGAATCCTCTTCGGCTCGAATCCACCATAGATCACGTAGATTCGCCTGCTTTGTTCCCACGGGCGAGCTTGTCTAAGGGGATGGGGTCGAAGCGGAATCGTCGTGGAATCTCGGTATACCGACGGGTAATCGGCAATTCCTCATTAGAAATCCTCGCCGGTATGCACGTCGCCGACTGCAACCACCGCCTAAGCGTCAGACATTGATTAAGCCTGACACCGCCAATTAAATACGTCACGCGGAACACAGGTGAAGTAGCTCCTGGAAGACGAAGCCTCCTGAATTATACCCCTTCTCGGTTTCGATGCTGTGCGCCTTCGATTCCCCTAAAATTTTCATCATCCGAAATTGGATCGATTGAGGGACGACAGTCCAACGGACGGGATTAGAGTCGGCGAGAAATTTCTGGGGAGCGGGTGAACCATGCTCGACGTCCCATGCGATTTCTATTTTTCGTGAATTAAATTTCGAACGGTGTTCTTAAACTTTGGGAATGTTAAATCGACAAGTTAAAGGGAAATATTGGGGCCGATTTTGATCTACGCGAAAAATTGCCTGAGATTGAAGGGGATTGGAGTAACGATTTTATTTACAGACCTTGGTTCTAATTAAGTTAGTCGAATATCTTTGAAGATAAGTTGAACGAAATTTTGTGTAGAATAATTATCTTAAAGTCTCCGAAAGAAAACTACGATTCTGTTTAGCCGAAATTTGCATTTGTGAAAGATGACTACGAGCGTCATACGTTGTCCGTTAATGTTTCCAATTAATCAACGGAATCGTTTGTCTCGCCGAGTTTCAATATAGCCGCGCTCGTGTCGTGCGCACGATGATAAATACAGCGTGGGTATCATTTACACGAGACGGCCGTGTAAATGCGTTTTCCTTTGCCAATTACGTGTGTAAGCCGTGTGTTCGGAATATTATCAGAAGCCCGCAGCGTCAGGCGATAAAGCAGCCCCGTCCCGTAGACGTAATATTACGTCCTTAGCTCGGCATCAAAACGAGTAATATATGCCTCCCCGACCCTTTGCTGCGAGCAAGGCTGAATTTCGATTCGAGACGCCCGCAAACACCCGCGAGATTGATTTAATTAGCGATGTTTGCGAAAATAATAATAATAATAATCAGTCGTGCGATCGATTAAACGAGGTTTTCAGCAAATTTTAGTTCAAACCGTTCGGCACGAGATTGCATGGGAAATTTTTCGTGCCCGTCTCTTGAATTTCTGTAGAAAAAGAAAAGAAGAGGCCTGCAATTTTTATCGCACGCGATGCACCATCGATAACGTGCTATTTACGTAATTGCACGGCGGTTACCTCGATAAGAAGCACGAGTGCCGTCGACTAAAGCGCTTTGCATTTCGTGCTTTTTCCAGCCCATCTATCCATCGAACCTCCCCCTAAACGCATCTTTTCCCGTTGCCCGGGCTCACCTGGGTCACTTTATAGACACCCATTACCGGGAAAATTTAATCTGCATCGAGAGTGCACCGTTAAGGAGCGGCAATCGATCCTCTTCAAGATCGATCGGTATTCTACGGTCCAATGCTTCACTGACAGACGCCGAGAAAATTGATCCAGTAAAATTTGGCAGTATCGTATAAATATTATTAAACAAACAAACAAAAAATCATCTAGAAAAGCTTGAGTTTGTTTTAAAATCGAGAATGCTCTTGTTAACTCGTTCATCCACTGGACACGAAGTGTCCCAATTAAACGTGACCGATTTGCGATTGCACTCTCGGAAAGCACTTCGACGAAACGCATTTCGACGGATGCCGTCCGGGGACAATTTTGGGACAGGCTCCTCGCATCGCTGCACAGCGTGCGCAGCAATATTTTCCGTCCACACCCGCTTTCGTGTTCGAATTTGGTCCATGAGACATTCCGATAAACGATATCAATCACACACTTTAACGATGTGGCGAAGAAAAAAAAATACATTAAAGCGCGTTTGCAGTACGTCGCAGGAACAAAGATGTACGTGGTTCGTAAAATGCAAAAGCTCTGGTTCCAGCGAATGAAAGTCAGCGAAATTGGATGAAAATAGTGTACGGAAAGGACGCGGATCGACAGACGAATATTTCCTAATTCACCTGCACCGGCCCCGATTTATTTTCATCGGCGCGCCGGACGGTGCAACGTCGACGCGTGGCCCGTAGCCTCCGACGAAAACCGCCGGATATAAATCACTTGTGACCAAGCGTTCGCCGCAATTCACGTCATCGCGATGACGGAACACCGTGCAACGTTCTCTCCTCCATCCCGCCGCGATCGAATACTTTTCCGCGCGCGGCCCAAGAAAATCCCAGGGAAATATTGCCCGAATTCTTGACATTTTCCGCGCGAGATATTTCCGCCTGGCACGGGCGGCTCTCCTCTGATAATAACATCGTTCGACGATCGCCAAGTATTTTAAGTATCCCTTAAATCTCCTCCCTCGATAGCCACGCGACATCCGGATATTGCCTCGTTCCACGGAAAATACCTTCCGCCAATTACTTTCAGCACAATGTATCGTTTATATTGAATCATAAATTCGGAAGCGCTGGAATTCCGATTAAATTCAGTTTATTATCGAAAAAAGGGTATATACCTTTTTCGTAATTTTCTCAGAAACGAGCTTTACTGATAACATTTATGTAAGTACGGAATGGAATACCGTTTTCCACAGAGTTTACATGCCGCAATTATGATTTTCTCCCGCAGATTGCATCCCCGCGTTTTATTCAAGAAGCGAACAGGCAACAAGTGGCCTGCTGTTAATTTCCTTTCACCAGGAGGATTTACGTAGACTTTTCTCGCGTTCCAGGACCTCCAGTCGGAAATTGAAACGCACCGGGACGTGTACGCGTCTCTGAACGGTACCGGCCGGAAGTTGCTAAGCTCCCTGGCCAGTCAGGATGACGCGGTTATGCTGCAACGACGACTGGACGAGATGAATCAGCGATGGCACCACTTGAAAGCGAAGAGTATGGCTATAAGGTGAGCTACACGATCCCTTGACCCTCCTTTGATCCCTTTCGCCATGCCGCGCGCGCTATTTTTCCTATTTTCCCATTTCTTCCTCTGTTCCCTTTCCCTTTCTTCTTTTCTCCCGCTAAATCCAATTAGCGTGCGCGGTGAGAACGTTGACAGGTGGTAACGGTGAAGTTTCCGTCTCCCGTGAGGGGTAACAGGTGCGCCGTTTCGAGACAGACGTTTCATTTCGCGCGCTGCCGAGAATCTCGCTGGCCGGGAAGCGGCTGTAGAAAATTCATCGCGAAGAGATCGCGGACAGATGAATGAATTACGCGAGATAAGCTGAAGCGTGACGGCGCACGGACACCGCGGGGCTTGAAAAGAATATTCGGCGAGGGGAAGTCGGTTTGAAAGAAAACGAAAATAGGAGGAACCAAAGTTTTTGTGAGGTAGAATCTTGAAAAAATTGTAAAAAGTGAAAGGCGAAGAGAATGGATGGGTTACGGGAAGCAGGGGGTGTATTTAATGAGCAGAGAATAATGCGGAAATGGGGGCGGAGGAATATGTAAAGGTTTGCGCAGAAAGGAAAGTGTATGAAGGGGATGAAATGTGGGGAAGGCAAGAGCGGAACGATGCTTGATTTAAAAATATTACCGAGCTTTAGCGAACCCCCCGTGGCTATGATATTCATACACTGTATCGGCTTCGTCGCATTCTACGTTTTCTCCGTTCCTGCGGAATTAATGTGCTTTTATTTACGGCCGATGGACTTTACGTTTCTTAATCGCGGCGCTGTTAGCTCTGGTATTTATCGATCTAGTCTTCTGGATTTTTATTATACCGCCGGAAGTTCTTTCGATGTCTACAATGAATAAGCATTATCGATACGAAAAGTTAATCCATGACGAGGATGTCTATATCAAACTTAAAGTACCCCCTCGCGTAAAAAGCAAAGAAAGATTATTGTAATCTCGCCCTTCGTAAAACTGTGTAGCCAGCTACTAATTCACTTTCAAGTCTTAATTAATCTGATTAACTCCGAAAAGACAAAGAAGGAGATGAGAAAACGGACGGGAGAAGGGAAAGGAGAAGTTGAAAAAGAATTTGCGATTCCCCGAGAACAACGAACGGGGAATTATTTCCGCGACAGCGTCGCCGGAACAATGGCTTTTGACACGCGAACAATTCCAAAGATTTCCAAAGCGGAGGCGCGTCGGGGTCAGCGACCGTGCGCACGCAGTGGGTTAACTATGAAGCCGGAAATTCTCCGGGCGCCATTCTCCTTTGATAACGTAACAGTTATGCGTCGCGGTAATATGTACGTAAGCAGAAATTGTCGCGGGGGGGCGGAGCACCACCACCGAGATCTTTGACGGCGGTCCGGGAAACTCGATCCTATCGGTGCCATCCTGACGAAACCCTCGCGGGATTCTCTGTGAAACTTTGAAGCAACCAAGGGTCTCCCGCTTTGACATCGAGAAAACCCCGGCTGCGATCATGGAAACTCGCGCCAGGCTTGTTTTAAGGGTCATATCGATTTCCGTCCTTCGATGTTTCATGCATGTCACTGAGAATACTCTTGGGATGTTTGCTTTCTGTTTTTATAAATTGCGAAACGAGTGCGATTTTATGTTTCTCTTTTTATTAATAGAACAAGGGGAGAAATATTTGGGTTTCGATGTTTCGATTGAGAATATTTACTCCCTTATCAAGGAGACTTAACTAATTGGAGAAACTCGCAGGTGAAACATTGCCAACACTATTCTCCGTGCATTCCCCACTGAAAAAAAACTCCATTTATCTTTCAGTTCTCGCGTCGAGTTGAAAACAGAACGTAACTAGGCCCTTTGAAATGCGTCGATGAAAAATTACCCCGGCGACCCGTAACGGCAAACTACAAAACGAAGGAGCGAGCAGGAGAATTCGGAAGTCGATATTCATTTATTATTCCCGTTTCGCTTAATCAGTTTCCCGTTTTCGTCCCGCGAAAAGGTCACGCTGAACAACAAGGAAAAAACGCGACCCGTATCTGCGGCGTCAGACCTCGTTTCGCGTGGACCCGGTTTATTAGAAGAATCCTTCTTCGATTTTCGTCGCAAGAAAGTTCTCGTTCGAGACTTTTCCCCGGACAAAACCCTCGCGTTCGATCGTCGTTCAGTGGATTCCGCGTACGCTCGCGGATCACCCTGCGCGCATATTGAAATCTCTATCCGCTGGAAATTGCGGATCCTTGGTCTCTTTCGTGTGGAGCCGAGTACGTGACGCACGAGTTGTTATTGCGGTTCGTTCGTGCCGGAATCTGCAATAAAAGTTTCAGCCCCGGTGGAAAAATCCCTCGATTACGTGTATTTCATTTGAATTTTTTTTTTTTTTGCGTTTCGGGGGAGAATGTTCCGAGGGAATTTCGGTGACGCGCTTGCCACGAGCGCGCGTAATCGGATTCTCCGCCGCGGCGGGGAGGAGGTCTTCATGGCCGGCGATGTTCATTTCAGACTTCGACGTGCTGGTTCGGCGGTGAACTTCCGTGTAGTCGGGGCGAACTATGCGAATTCGCGACGAGCTCGTGGAGAAATTTCCGACGAAAGTTAAACGCTTTGACGGTGACCGTCCGAAGGGAAATTTCTCGGCGCACGGGACACGGCCGGAGAAAAGTTATGCCTTCTTGTTTCGCGTAACGCTCGCGATATGAAGGGGTCTCGCCGCGTTTCAATTTATCCAGCTTTGATAAACGTTCCGCTGTCTGTTTGGACAGCGGTAACGGGGGTTGATTTTTGCTTACAGAGACCGTCGCTTCATCGTAATGTTTCCCGCACAATGATGAAACCGGTTTACAAACGTTTGTGTTTTATTAAGGAATGTTGCAAAGGGGGGCTCGTTTATTGATATTTCCTTTGAACGCGTACCCTTGCGGCATGTTCGAGAGCGCTGGAAGAGCGAGATTTATATCCAGGCATTTTAAATAATATGAATGACTATATTTTAAAGAACATAAATATATTAACAATTATGTTCTTTTTCTTAAGTGAAGATCGTTATGGTAAATTGTATTGCTCCGTGAAATATTAACTATTTGTAATTCACAAGTCTGCCCCCAATGGGATAGGGAGAGGGAGAAGCCTGAATCTTGATCCCAATGCCCGGAACCGTCTTCTTTCTCCGACGGAGATTTAATTTCAATCTACCCGGGGGCTCAAAGCGTTCGTAGAAAGGGTTAGTCTCGTTCCGCGGGTCGCCGGGAAGGACTCGAAAATTTAAGTACCGCCGATAAAGCGGAGTCAGCAACGGGTTAACCCGGATCGAGTCGAGCAATCAGTCTCCATTAATTAGTCCGCGCTGCGGCCTCAAGCTCGCAGAGCTTGATTACCGGTAAAGACCGTACTCGTGGGGACACGGGACGATGTACGACTCCGCACTCGTCCCGTTCCACCCTCTCGACTCGCCTTTTCGTTCAACCGATTTTTCCCCCCTTCCCTTTCTCGTCCTCCAATCGTTCGCCATATTTATCAGCAGCCAACGAACCACCCTCTGTGCTTCTGGCATTCGCGATTCGTTGTCCCAACTCGGTTCCCGCGCGAAGACTAGGCCGCAATCGGGCCGCAGATATCGCTGGAAACGCTGATCCCGATAATTCGACCAACGATCGTTTCTGGCACTGGTTTCGACGAGGTTTGCGAACACGGATACTGCCAATACGTGTTATACCGTCGTCGAAACTTTCGAACAAGCAGCCCGGTTCCCGGACGGAGAGAGATCAACCGATATCTGTCCGGGGGATGCTGCTCTTTGGCCCTTTGTCCAGCTTCGATCAACGGGGATTGGCCTTTTAATAGAACGTCCCTGTAGATTTTCGATACAGTCCTGACAAATACGTTTAGCCCTCGATTAAATTAAATCGAGTCCAAACTGTGAAATGTAATTCGATTTATCTTATAATAACTTGCAACTACATATTGGTTCATAAAACATTTTCGTAACTTGCATACTTATATTTCTACGATTGGTCGATTCGATATGAATTTATAGAAAAGTCCATATTTATACATGTACCAGCGGAGCAACAGCTCTCGGCAAGCGGGGCACCGTAATCTTTTTACCTCGTGCAACAGCTGCCTGCTACCATTGTTTGCCGTACGAATTACACGAACCCTTTTTCCCTCTCGTACCGAAACTCGAGTGTTTCGAGAACGTTTACAGGAGCAGCAAAGAGACAGATACAGCGGGGCCAAGTTCTGGGCAAAGTACATTGTTGCGAGCAAACAAAGAATCGGTGGGTTGGCTGCTCTCTCTCTCTCTTTCTTTCTCTCTCCCTCTCTCGCCAACTCGTAAAGAACAACTCGTCAACCAGCAGGAATTCCCGCACGTTGTGACGTTTCGATTAAACACCTCAGACCACTATCCTGCAAGAATGCAGATCTCTTAATTACATTTCACGCCACCTCTATCTTTTGTCTCTTCTTTCTACACGATTCGAGGCGAAGATACATACATATAAAAAGGAACACGATCGTGAACTGTTTTATCGTCGTCGAAATAAACTATTCCTGTCGCGAGCGTACAAACGTCAACGTCGCGGGAGCGCAATAAAAGTCGCGAGAACTTTATTCTTCTGGCTCGATCCCTATCCACCACCCTCCCACCCCGAAGCTGGACAGAGATTTATAACGAGATAGCAGCGTGACCTAGATGAAAATCGGCGCGACGTATCGTTTCGCGTTTCGATCCGGACGAGTCTCGCGCAAACAAGACACCGCTACCAGGCAAAAATCAATAGCCAGTAGGCAATTAGTTACCGTGGCACGCACGCGAAAAGGGCAGGAGCTGCATCCGGCAGTCGGATGCGCCGACTTTTCGGACTTGTGCAACGTCCGGGGTCGCCGCTTTTTTTTCTCGACCATCGTGCGCTGGCCGTTCGACCAGCGCCGATCGTAAAAAGGTCGCCCCGAACTACCAGGATTCGTACACGCGAATTGGGAGAGTATCGGGAACGATTCGGGTGAAAAATTTGGAATTTGCAACTAGGATAGGCTGAGGGGTTCGACGTTTAAAACACTCGAAATATAATAAACGCGAAGAACTGAGGTATTAAAAAAAAAAAAACGCGAGCAGTTAATATTTAAATGCTTTCTGCGGCGAAACGAGGGAAGGGATGGAAGGTTCTTTGACTCGAAACAGAAACGGAACGTCGCAGCTTCCTCGTAACGGCTCGCGGTATAGCCAGGACACGGTTGTTAGTCGCGAGCATGAATCGGGACGAGTAATTAAGAACACTGCAAGGTCTGGCCATTACTCGCGGCGCGATTAGCGCACTAGTGCGTTCACGTATGCGCCTCGTGTCGAGTATCGCGCGCTGGCGTGTCGGATCACCGGGAAACTATGAAACGCGGGGCCGAGAACGGGTTTGGGGAGACGTTGCGGGCCGTCGCATTTACACACCCCGGCTCGCCGTGGAAATAGACTTCAAAGACCGTTCCGCGTTCGTTGCGTATCCTTTAATGGGTACGCGCCAGAGCTCATCCCTGGAAATTGTTCTCGCGTGGAAAAGTCACGACTCCACTCCCCCTCGTTCTCGCGCGGATACGATCGCGCGAGGTTTTACTGCGAACAGCCGTTGCTTTTCATCGTAATCGAATTACGAGCCCTTTACGATTATTGCTTTTCCTCGTGCTTTTTGTAAACGACGGTTGCGGGATAGAAAGTGAAGGCTCGTCGCTGATTCGTTTCATGTCGGACGAGTTCCGCGGCCTTCTGATAGTGTTTGAATGGCGGGCTGCTTTGGAAAGAATAGTTTCTAGCGAAATATATAATTTCTAATTAATGTCGAATCTCTGTACATAGTTGGATAAGAAGTTCTGAAAGAGAATCAACAATGAGGCCGTTGTGCACAATTATAAATGGTGAGGCGGCCTGAATGTCTTATCGAACAATTTCCAAAAACGTGCAACAGTGTTCGTGAGAATAATGGGACGGTGATACCGAACAACCACGGTACGTAGTTGATACGTCGCACTCGCCAACTGAACCGGAAGTGACAGGTAGATAATCGGGGAGCGTGATGAATGATCGTTTCAGGCTCTTATCAGCCCGCTCTGTACATCGTTCTTTTCCAGTCGTTTCGCGAAACATGCCGAAATCCATCGCGCACAGCACTCTTGCCCTATTAGAAAGAATTTTCTTTTCCAACGAATTCTGGTCAAATGGAACGATTCTGATCGTACGAATCTATTTAGAATAATCAGACTTTGGAATATCGAACTCGTTTGAAAAGGAACACGATCGGCAATCAGTTACAAATGGTTCAGAACGTTTGTTACTATTACTAATCGTTTATCAAGCGCTGAGCATTATTAATAGAAGCAAACGGTTCCAAAGAATTATCTACTTTTACTCGTTTCTCCAATATCCAAGACGTCGAGCTGCATTATAATCCACGCTGTGACACAACGACGCAACGAAATCAAGCTGTCACTCACGCCAAAGCTTCCTTCCTTCCTTCCTCCCGGTCTCGGAGCAGTCGTAACTCATTACTTGGTGTACCGGGATGCTACATGTTTGCAGCGGTGTATCGGATGCGCGATAGCGGCACGAGCTTAAAGTATGATAAGGTGTGGCTTAGCGTTAATCTCCGGAAGAGCTGTCGGTTTTCCAGCGTGGGTTGGCTCGTCCCTCGCCGCGGCGCATGCACCTTCCACCTCGGCTAACCGTATCCGCGTGTTCGGAGTGTCTATATTCCCGGGCATTACGTCCCGTTCGAACCAGATGCGACCCGACCAGTTCACTCGATCGTTCCCCGCGTCCTCTTGCTAGGGATACTTCCACCGTCGCCGCGCTACCCTCTAGCGATCGATAAGAATTTATACGAGCAATCGTAAACCTGTTGTATTTCTTAAATATGCTGCAGACGGGTTGAGGGTGTGCGATAGTTTGCGTCATGGAATTTTACGAACAGCTATCTTTAAAGTAATGTGCATGGGTGTTGTGAAAATTTCACCCTCCGTGAAAAGGGAGAATGCATAAGGATTGGGTAATCATTCCCCGAGAATGTACACGCGCGCAGAAGCTCCTTGTGTTTAGCCAATACTGCTTCTATTATTATTTATATTATATCCCATTAGTTAATTAAATTAAACACCCGACTGTGCGAGTTCGTTTTACCCGTGACTCTTTAATAAATTGGCTCTCATATCTCCTCGCAATTGTAAAGTGCAATAATTTCCATCGAAGCATCTCCGAAAAAAGAATTATTCTTATAATACTTTCAGTTCTACAGTGGCACGAGTTTCTCAGCGAAGTAATCTCATTTGTTGTGTATCGATCTTTAAACATTCTGCGGTATCTTTTTTATTCCAACACGCAGTGGGTGTTGATGGTGTGTACACGGGTTTTCAGGGATTACACCCTCAGACGGTGCATTCCCTTGGAATTATGTAGGGACCGCAGTTTACTTAGCCAGTCTAAATTCTGGCGCTTGTGCTTCCAGTTAGGAAACGAGGGATTCCAGGAAGGGGTGTTCCGTCGATTTATCGCCTACATTCGTGCCACTGTGTCCCGTTAATAAATCTATCTATATTAATTCCGATTTAAAGCACTCGTTATTCCATGCACTACTATAACTCATCGCTACTGGAAGACGTAAATGTTTAGGATCCATTTATGCACCACCGTGTCGTGTCCGTTATAGTTAGGTTTAATTTAGTTAGAATTATATATACATTCAGTTATAAAATGAGTAATCAAAATGAAACCAGTTGCATTCCTTTTGTGAAAATTTATCGAAAAATTGCGGTAACGTACAAATTACAAAAATGATAATATTTGGGCTTAAGCTACTACTTCTTATAGATTATTCTAATAAATTACTTTACGATACATCGTATAATTAAATAATAATGAAAACAAATTATGCTACACAAATGTTTTAGAAACTAAAGACTATTACTTATTAACTATTCTCATAAATTCTTTTATAATACACCTAAAAGTTAACACTTGTATACATTTTTAATGTAAATATAAGTATAATCGATATAACTTAATATAATTTTAGTATAATTTAAGTAGCATATGTCAATCATAAGTGGTACAAGTAAATGGTCGGACATCAGGCATAACTAAAGTAATATGGGTGAAAGTATGGCTTAACATGACTTTCTTAATTAGGCTCATTGGTCAGTGCTATTTGTTAATAATTCCAAAACGAGGCCTTAACTAACATTTTGGCAGAGGTAAAATTTTGCTGAGAATCACCTCAGCGATCACTCCTACTAAAAGTTTCTCCTACCTGTTGTCGAACACCCAGTATATGGGTCAGCGGACTGTGACCGCCGCGCAGCCTCGAGTCCTTCAGGGGAAAAGCGTTCCCCGGTTCGCGCTGGCCGTAAGCGTTTAATCTGCATAGATTAATTCGATCTGTAATCAAATCTGACCGTCGGTGAATTGGGTCGGCCGCCTCTGGGCTGACGTCGACTTCAAAATAACCGGTATTGCTGTTACAATGGCGTTCGCCAAATTGTTTACTCGTCAGGGTGATTATAATTTCTGGTTTGGCGTGAGCGAGATTGCGTACAGTTGTCGAATAGTCAAGGTAACAATTAATGGGACACGAGTCATTAAGAAACAATACATTGTAATTCTGGAAAAACTAATTAGCATCGAAATTTTGTCTAATGCAAATATTATTACCAAATTTCTGGCTAGAAAATGTATTGCGACCCAAAGTATCTACAGTTCAGTAAAATCGCGTTAATTCTTCTTCGCTGAATTAAAGGCATCAATTAAGAATTAGATTTCGATACTGCGATTTGTTCCCTTCATAAAAATGAATAAACAGCAAGCTCTTCAGTATACTATTCCGTATCGGCAACAAAGTAGGAACAAAAGGCTGTTCGTGGTGCAGGAGGACGATCCAGATAACCCCGGTGACACTGCTCGAAATTTCTAATTTCCGGCCGGCTAGACCCAGCACCATCCCTCGAAAATTTGTATCTGTATTGGGGAGAGAAGTCCACAGACTCACCGTGAACAGCACAGGCTCCTCTCCACGCCCAAAAGAAAAAGCAGGAGGCTTGTTTTCCTTCGGGCAGAAGTCTCTGTCGTTCAAAGTCAGTTTCAAGAAATGTGATTTCTGCTGAGAACAAAAGGGGCCATCTGGGAGAGGAGCGTCAGACGGAAATGAGGGTTCGAGGAACGGTCATCTCCGACTGTATCAGTGTCATTCTAGAAGTATGATGAAAGATCCGGAAAAGAAAAGGTCGGGATCCTTCGAAATTATCTTTGTTTCCTGACCGAGGGACATTCAGCATCCCTCGAGAGACACTTCGAAGGGGCATTTTCACGCGCGGTTATGACTCGCCTTACGAGACTCTTCGCGCGGTTTCATCGTAGGAAGAATCTGATGTGTCCAAACGCACGGGAAAACGGTGCTTCAACGCTTTTAAGAAATAGACCTCGCCGGATTTCAAAAGGGGAACGCAAGGCGCGCGCGTTGATAAAAAATGAAAGAATGGCTCTCCGCCCGGGGGTAGGGTCTCGATGGCTCAAAGGGGGATCTGGAATGAGTTTCCGTCGAAACAAAGGTGGCCCTTCGCGCCACTGGAAGCTGAACAACGTTCGGTCAGTAGGTCGTCGAGATCTCGCGATTTTAATTCAATATTCAAAACGCGCCCGGTGAATGGGGATGGCCGAAAAGGGTTGCTTTTATTCACCGCTCTTCTGCTCGTTAACTCGCGTTTTTGAAGGGAAAATCTGAAAGACCTGTTAGGTTCGCTGGAATCGTCGTCGGTCGCATGTAATTTTATGACGGATGAGAATTTCTCGGTTCGCCTTTTTTTTTTTAATCTAATACGGGTTACAAGTCAGGGGTATAAAACCATATTTTATCCCTGTGAAATAACAAAATGTTATTTGGCGATAAAGCAGCGGGTGTAACGAAAGATTTATGATAACTTACACTGTTCCGCTCTCTGGATATTAAAGTTAATTAAAAAATATACTGCTCTTCCGTGAAAGCATAGAGAATCATTAAATGCCGAAGTCCAAACCGCGAATATTAATACAATATTTAATTCATATTCAATTCCCAACGGCCAAGATTTTTATCCATACAGTCGGCGCATAAATTTTCATTGTGAAATCTCTAATAGGATTCTGCACGTACGATTAAACCCGCCGCTAAAATTAATACATCGCCGATTCCGAATTACTCATTGAGTCCATAAAAAACGGAATAAAGTAAGAGCGAAACGGGAGCATCGGAGTAACGTACTCGGCGCGCATTAGCCGCGCGATTAAAGGAATTGCCATGAATTAATCGGATTATAAATACACTAGAGCTTACGCTGGCATATAAAATTCCGTCCGCAGACCGACTGGTGGATTGTTTCCCGATGCGAATCAGTGCGGTGAATGACGATCGGGAAAAGGCGAATCGCCGCGGCGCTGGATTAAACGCAGACAGAAAAGACCTCGATAAACAAGGGGTATTTACGCTCTCATTAGAAAACGCCGCAAATCGATTGCAATGAATTCGATCATTCGGCTAGCGTCGAGCGAAGAGATTCGCTCCGACGACCACAGTATGGTCAGACGTCGAACAGCAAGACCAAACGTCGCTCTCTAAACATTAGTTAACGAGAGAGTCGCGGGATAAGAGCATTAATAAACATTTAGATCCTGCGACGCAACGCAACGAGCGAAATGCGTTGGTGTAATCCCATTCTATTCTAATCGAATAATTTAATTCAACCATTTCGACGCAATTTCCAATCGAACGACTTCGCTCGCTCGCGATCCAAACGCCAGCTGCGCAAATATAATTTTACATCGCGGCAATTTAGGCGCGCGGTTTAGCCGTTTCTAGAGGACCGTTTCAGGCGGTGTGCGCCGAGCCTCATCGAAGTTTCATTTATCCGCGAAGTTTAATCCGTCTAATTTACCGTGGGATGTTTCGCGAAGGAAGCCAGATATTAAATCGAAGAGCCGTAATAAAACGAACGGATTTCGGGGCACGGCCAAGTTTATCGGGCGTATAACGACGCGCACGCCGTGAAACGGCGCGATTCCGCCGTCAATGTGATCGTCATTGCCGTGCACAGGGGTGTAAGGTTTAGTTTTGTATAAACTTTGTTTCGCGTGCCTGTTGAATCTACCCCGTGTTCGTTTGCCTGCTGCTTTGCCGGCGAGTCGACGATCGAAAGAAAGCTGCCGCTTTCATCGCGTCTAAAGTTCTTTCGATCGGTACGCGAACCGCGAAATTGGACAAATTGTGGTTGCCGCGATGAGAAAATGAAGAAATCTTGCTGGAGGCTTATGGCAAGTATTTGTAGAGCTCTAGATAAAATAATTATTCTGCAAGTAAATTTGCGTCTAAAATGAAAGCTAGTATTTGCGAGGGAGTACAGAAACCTTTCACTTTCCGTCTAATGAATACCTAGTATCTTATTAAATTAATTATGCTGAAAAAAGATAGTTGCGTCCGAAACGATTTAATCGCGAAATACTGCATTCGCAATGTAAACTGCAGCGCCCAAACGTGCACCGCTGCCTAAGGAACGAAGGTAAATGAAATTCATGCAAAGAAACATCGCAAGAACGATCGGTTTGCACGAAGGAAGTTCGTCGTTGGTCTCCGGAGGAACCGGAAGTAATGCCCGGCGTCCATTCGCGGACAGAAACGCGAATAGCACCCCGCCCGTTGCCGTTTGTTTATCGTAGAAGTTTAGATCGGTTTTGCGCGCCGGCGGGCCGCGCTTGCTCAGATTGGAATTGTGCTGGTAAATTGTTCCCCAGAGTTGAATTATAACGCTCCGCCCGTTTGCGGCAATTCCATTTGTCGACTTTATTGCGTTAACCGGTAGAACGGGTACAAGACCACGAGGGCCCCGATGGAAAACGTCGGGGAAGAACCGGCAGCGGCGACGGGGTGATAGATCAAAAGGCTTTGTTGAACGTGGACCACTTCCACTCCCATCTTCCGCCCCTTCCGCATTTCTGCGAGGAGAGTCGATTACCGGGACGTCTGCCCCGCGATGTGTCGATGAATTCTGGAGAGCGTGCTGGCAAATTCTCTCTCTCTCTCTCTCTCACACACACACACACACAACCTTTCTCTCGTTGAATTGCCCGCTACCAGGCGATTTCGTTGGCACATCAAAACGCGGAGGAAAAACGCGGTGAAAATTGAATTGAATTATATGTTGGTCGAATTTTTAGGGGAGCAGAGGAGACGGTGAGAAATGGAGAAATCGAATGAAACAGAAGGTTGCTATACTTTAGAAGAGTCTATAATTTTTAGACTTATTACAGAGAATTAGAATCTGTTTAATTCACTTATTTGATACAATATTAAATTAGTTTCATTGCAAATTGAAACATTCTGGTATCTCGTTTCTGTCACTGCACGTTCTCTACCTGCCGTTTATCTTTTACGCGAAACTTCATTCCTTTTCTCCTCTTCCTAAATTCAGTGCTGTCGTTATCCGAGAGCTTAGCGGGTCTTGAGAGCTTGATTTAAGTGGGTGGCGATATAACGGATGGAAACCCGGCGGATGGGTCCCTTTGTGTAACTTCCGCCGGCGAAAACCGCGGAAACTTTTTAATCCGCATTGTAAATTATACTGAAATCTCATCAATTCCCGCGGCCGTTTAAAAAAGAAATTTCGTAAACGTGTTTGCTCCTTTCGTAGCGTGTCTTAAACTTGTCTCTCAAACTTGATTGGATTCGCGAGGGGGAAAGGGCAGAAAAAAATAACTCGGAGAATCATTTGAAACTAGGGAAAAATAGAGGATGATGTTATATTGATATTATTAAACGTGTCTTTGCTAACGAAATAAAGTGGGAGATGTCCCAGCACCTGGGAGTCGTATTAAATAAGAACAATTATAATTACAGGAAAATAAATCGCAACTCATTTTCCTTTTTCTGTTTTTTTTCTACTGTATTCTATATCCCAGCGAATTAGCTGCCTATTAACCCCTAACAAGAATGAACCGTATTCCTTCTCGTAAAAAATATCGGACAGAAATGTAGCAGACGGAATTTCTTTTAATGGGATTCGTTAATGCGAGAGATTAGGACCGACGCTTTCGGCCAGCGGTTTCCCCTAAAAATAAAAGAAAAGGGGTGAATCGGTGGGGGAGAGGGGAAAAAATGGAAATTCAACGTCGCCGATGGTGGAAGTCGGCTTATCTAAAATCCGCGCGATAGCCGTTGCCTCGTCCCGGACATTTTGTTGCCGCACACGTTCGTTTCATCGTTTTAATTATTCCCAATGTCCCGGCGTCCAGCCGTAATCTAAAATTTCGTGCGGCACGCTGTGTTATCGTTCGAAGTGGCCCGATCCAATCTCACCTTTTATCCGCGCGTCCCGTTTTGGCGTCGTTGAATTTCGGGAGGCGTCGATACTTTCTGCGGCGTTCATGGAAACGAAATCTTCAAAATTATTTTTTACATTGTTCAATTATATTGTAACATATATCTCATAATCATGACGATACGATCATTTCCGGACAATTGAATTGTGTCTTTAGTTGTTTGCACGATTACCTATGCGAATTAATTGTACGTATCGCAATTCTCTTATCGGTACCTATTAAACAGAATGTTCTTCGCTGGCCACTTTTTTCTTCGTGATTTATGTTGCATCAGAGTACATCGTAAAGATCTGGTAAATGGAGTAGACTCAACGTTTGGTCGACAGCGTTCGTGGACCAATCCAGTTGAAACATGATCGCAGGAACGTGAAGTATACTGTCCGTGTTAAAGGTCCGGACTGTTCGTGGCAGTCGCAAGACGTACGAGCAACTGGACGTACTCCGGAACTATTTTTCGTGACTGCAATGTTCTAACGCAAACAGGGATTGCGTTGGTGTTCCATTAACCCCCAGGAACATCCGTCGCTTAGCTCTCTCTCTCTCTCTCTCTTCCTCTTCATCGCATTCCACTGTGTTCGATCTCCCTCTTTTTGGCCACTCTCTGCGGTAATCAGGCTGCGACGAACTTGGACCAATTAATCGTTCGACGACCGCATCGGTTATGCAGGCGACATCGTCGCCGTCGATCGATCAGCTGTTTGTTTCCCGGCGGAAGGATAATTTGGGGAACATCGACACCCTCGGTTTACAGATTCTTTGCTTCCCGTTGCCGACAGCTAATGTTAAAGGACCCGAGAAGGTGTTCACAGCATAACAATCGCTTGGGATATAGAATTATTCTGCCTCGAGGCGATTTCTACTCGTCCGATCAAATTAGCAGCATTTCTGTCTACAAATCCTACCAACGTGTATATCGATGAAAAAAAGGCAGCCCCTTACGAAAGAACGAAGCCCGATCGCGGAGCTAAACCCATCGATCCTAAAATAATGGCTACTCGTCGACAATGTGTCCTACAATGCTCAGATAAATTCGCATCGATCACAACTCTGTGACCCGCTCAAGACGCTGAGTAAAAAAGGAGAGAACCACGGCTAAACCACCCTTTCTTTAGGGGTCTTCGAAGTACGGATCCGACGATATATCCCGGCCTCCTTATCTCGCGGGGGAGGAAGACACAATACCGTTCGACGTTGTACACATACGGTAGTATTGTACGGCTGGCTGGCGGAATTCCGCAGGACTTTCATCGACGTTACAATAACTGTAATATATCCGGGCCGCGGGGCTGTTCCTTCGCGATACCAGACGTCGGATCCCGTGGCTTTCGCCGCTGAAAAGGAGGGTCGTACGCGCGTCGGGGATGAGAAGACAGAGAAGTTGGACGTTAAGGGCGCGATGGGGTCCGCCGCCGTCGACGATGCTACAACAATGGCGGAATATAAATCTAAATCCTACGCGCCATCTTTCCTACCCCACTTCGCCAGCCACCCCTCGCGTCTCGATCTTCGTCGTTCCTTTCAATTCCCCCCCGCTTCCTCTTCCTCTTCTTTATTCATCCCAGTTGCCCATTTTGTCGGCCTTAAGGTCCCGTCAGATGCAGGTACTACCATCTACGTCATCTTCTTCTTTTTTCTTTCTTTCTTTATTCTAACTGTACACCCTTTCGTACCTCGTGCAATTTTCTCGGGTTTCGTAAGCTTCGTCGATTTTACTCCGAACAATGGAAATTCTAAATTAGAATAAATACTTTTCTTTTCAGTAGCCCCTTTGCATGCAGTAGAACACTTTCTTCTTTTACCGTCAGCTCTAATTACGTTGTCCACTATTGTTCTTACTTTCTTGCCCGTTTTCAAGATCCGCCTCTTTCTTCCATCCGTTGTCGCATTTTTGTCTCGCGTACAGTTTACCTTGAATGTCGTCTCCCGCTTCCATCAAGATCAGCGCGTTCTTCTCGTCTTCCATCCACGCGGGCGAGTCTCTTCTCTCCATTCATCGTAAGCCCCTTTCATCTCTCTTTCTTCTCCTTCTGTTTCACTTTCTCCGGAGAATAAATATTTCTTTGCAACGCGGCGCGCGGCGTCTGCCTCGCCCCTTATCAGTAGCTACATACCTACGCGTTCTCACGGCTGACGCATAAGTCAGGGACAGTCTGCGCACCTTCAGCTCCCCTTCTAAATGAGCTATTCTTTGTAATCCTTTCACGTGAAGAAGAATCGCAGACTAATATGGATCGTAATAAATTGGTATCGTCGGTTTGATTGCAGAAATCGATTGGAGAGCAACGCCGAACATTGGAACGCTCTCCTGCTGTCTCTGCGTGAGCTGATAGAGTGGGTGATCAGGAAGGACACTGAACTCACCGGTCTGGGACCCGTTTGCGGCGACGTGGCCACCTTACAAAAGCAAGAGGTAATTCATCGTATACTTTTCTTAACGTCGTGGCACCCCTTTTAAGTACTGCTGTCTATCGGTACAGAAAATTCGGGGACGCGATAAAAACGACAAAGCTATTACAAGTTTCTTGGAACGATTGAACGGCTGAAAAAGAAACGGGAGTAAGACAGCGGTCAAACTTTGCATTCGAGCACGGTGTGCATGAAAAATCCAAGACACATCCGTAGGCCAGTCAATTAAAGTCACACACGACCCCGATCCTTCCCCCATTGTATCGCAATTCCTATTCGCCCTGTTAAAAAACGAGACTCCTCTCAATCGTGTGCTCAAAAGCCGTCCGTCGCTCCGAAACCCAGCCCAGGATCGTGCAATCTTGTCCGGGGCAAATAGGCTCGTGTACCTTGAAGCGTGCCCCGTAACCTACTGGAATGGGACTGGATTACACGAAAATGATGCAATTAGGCTCGCGTTGTGTGCGTGCGGACACCGACCGAACAAGGGCGCGCGTCGTCGTCAGGGGGTTGAAGCGAGGGATGAACGCAGCCTACCGACCGGCCCAGTTCCCGTGCACAAAGACGGACCAGCCCGGGCTGATCCAGATTAGGATGCGCATGTTACCGCGCCGCGAGTGTACAGGGATGATAAGGTGCGTGTACGCCTCTGATCCCGATCGCGAACCGGTCGTCGACGGACGACAGCTGTGCCGCTCGTCGAGAGGCAACCCCTCTGATCAACGGGACATTAATCGGGAGCAAAAGTTTGCTGCCCCGCTTTCGGCGGAACGACGAGGTCGACCGATTACGAATAAGCGAGCTCGATGCAGTTCGATTGTTAAAAGGTGGAGGCGGCTGCTAATTACAGTGACTGATAAAGTAAACGGTGGCTCGTTTCGGAGACTGATTTCGGGGAAATTTCAAATGCTAGACCGAGACGATGGATTCGGCGCCTGGAGGTTGATCGATCATCCCTTGCCTCGAGATTGATGCGACAGGGTGGAATGGCTGGGGTTAGATACAGCGGCTGGAAAGGGATTGCACAGTGGCGAGCCTTGCACAGGGAATGATTATCTTGAAAGGCCTTCGTTATTATCTGTAAACGCGCGTCGAAGTTCAAACGTCGGGCTCTTTAACGGGTCATTTACTCCAGCGAGATTTTCTTTCAGGCGCTTAGTAGATTTAATCATTAACGAGGGACATTCAATTTCCATCAAAGCATGCCGACGCGGAAAACATTATATAATGTTTATGTAAATGCGAGGGTGTATTAAAAGCCGGGAAATGTGTGACTGAAAGAGTCATTAGATTGAAGATATTTATCATACGAAGGATTTCAAATCTCTAAAGCGTCTCAGATTTTCGATCACTACGTACTGCACATAGAGAACGATTCCAGAGCACGGTGCATAATTATTTTTGTAAATATATGCCGATTGACAAGACCAAGAGGAAGATCACAGGAAAGCGCAGAGCGTAAAAAACAGTCGACAAATTTCTCTTGCATAAGATACAACATCGAGCCATCGGTGATGCATGAAATTCAATGAATCCACCATCTATGGATTCTTGACATCATCCTTTGAAATATACTGCCCGCTTTCGGTGCCTTTGCTCGACAGCATTGCAAACGTTTTCGACGTTGCTCGGCGTCGTTAGCTATGTAACAACGTGCAGATGCAACCCCACGCGCTATACGTATCCATTACGAGACGGAAAAACGTTGTCTGATCAGTTGCTGCCACTGCGAATCGTGCGAATCTCATTCCGATGCGCGTTCGGATATAATTGTTTACCGGGCTGTTTACGAGAATCACTAGACTCGCAGTTTCATCGATTCAATTTCAGCTATAAGTATCTCGTTACAATTTGTGGGCTCTTTCAGATAGCGATATATGATATTTAAGGATGAAGGATTCGTCGGACGGTCAAGGATCGACGAGCTTCCGCGGCGCTCCGAGAGTATTTTACGGGGGCAGAGTCATAATTTGAAGTCGCGAACTAACGCCGCCGCGAGAAAACCCAAGGGGGACGGCAAATGCAGCCGAGTAATGACCGTGCCAGGAGTAAATCTAACAGAACTCTCCCCGCATGCTGGATAGTAGTTGAACAATACGTAGTATATGCGGCCAACGTAATACCGGAATTCCCGCGGAATGGCTCTACGAATGGGCTTCTAATTCGCACGCAAATAATCGCGCATAAACGAGCGATGCGACGCAATAATTTATGCAAATTATGAGGCCCAGCTGCCGTGACAAACCTGCTGGGTGGGGTAAGACTACTGCGGTCCTTGCGGATCGCCCGTTTTCAGCCAACTTGAATTGCGCGTTGCTCTCAAGATTAATGAAATGGTTCAGCCTGGAATGCACCATGTATACGCATTAACAAATTAATCATACACCCCGTCGCGTTACACGGCTCTAATTAAGAACGCGACTTCATTCGCAAGGATCAACATTTCGTTAGTCAGCGGACCTCTGAATTTGTGTTAATGTTTGATCGATTTATTAACGTCAGTGTGCACGGTAATGATCACACGAAATGGGCTATCGTGATTTATATTACACGAAACGCGTGGCAACAACGATTTAGAGACACTGAAGGAACCTAGCATATGTTATTTCTCGGTATATGTAATCTTCGTGTAGAATGAACAATTGATTTCCCCCTTCCCTTTACTCTGCTGCTCTATGCAAAAAAAAATGCAATACGCAGCTTGCACCATACGCTATACATTATCGAGCATGCAACATTCATGGAGCACTATTCATTAACTGCGGCGCATAATGCTCCATACATTATGCACCGAGCGTGATATCGCGTTCGATACTTTATACCCCATAGCTCATTACATGGCATCCACATAGAGACAACGAGGGAACAGAATTCCTCCACTAGCTGCACGCGCTTTCGTAAAACGCGACCAATAATAGCGACGCAAGTAACGAATGCGTGGCTGCCGAGATATTCTGTCACCGGTAATCAAATTCAGGAATTCTTTACGAATCGAATGCAACAAGAATCAATAGGATAATGTCGCGCGGCATGCGAATGATCGACGGTCCGTTTTAATACGGCATATTCGTGCGTGAAATCGAAACGACCGGCGCCGCGGATGGTCGCATACACGTGGAAACGTGGTTTCATCGTAAACGGGTCGTCAATGTCCGACCTAACGATCCACAATTGGGCCTGCGATCGCGCGCGGTTTAACGCGAAATCGATCGAGCGCGACGCTCGGGCAAAAAGGCATAGCGTGCAACGAAAAGAAAAAAAAGGGAACGGTCGCGAAACGATGACGATTATCGCTGCTGAAATTGATTTCAACGAGCGTTTCAATCGAACGCGCGACCGACTGCATCGTTGCTCGCCTTACTGTTCCGGCAAATTGGAATTCCTTTAATTACCGGTATTCTTCGAAATTATTGGGTATTAATCGAATCGTGCTCGGGAGAATTTTGCGGGCCGTGGGAAATGCGTTCGGAAGTTCTACGATTTTGAAAAAAATCCTTGCATCTTTGAGCTACGCGACGGTTTTCATCATGACAACTTCGAAATGTTTCATGGTATCGCATCGCTATAAATTCTTGCATCTTTTTGTATACTTCTTGTCAGCTAAGAAACATTTTACTCGCACTCTTAACGAGTGGACTATTTTTTTAATTGATATCGAAGGCATTTAGGCAACGTGTGATTGAATAGCAGGAAAATGGTGTCGACATTTATCTGAACACCACCATAAACGAGGGCTGAAATAAGTTTAAGTGTCTATTAAGTTGTCCCATTTGCTTCTGCTTGCGTCTAGATTCATACAAATAACGAGTACACAATTTCATGCCGTCGTCCAAGATTTTTCAAGCCGAATGTCATTCTCGTTTAATATGTCAGTACGAAGTCTGCTTCTTAATTAACCCGTTATTCCCGATAACCAATTCGATAAGACCATTATCGCGACGCGACCAATTAGAAAATGCCTAGCTGCTCAATTGAATGAACGAGGGTCTAGTTGCACTCATCGGTCTCGTCGCTAATAAATCAACCTCATTTCAAGACAATCGAAACGAAACAGTCCTTCGTCAAACTATCCATCCGAATATCAGCCTAATTTCGCGAGCAACGGAATCCGTTAATCGATACGTCGATTCTCTTTTCCAAGCACCCGCATTGGAGATTAAGATAAATTGCAATTAACGATCCAATTCTAATTAAGATAGACTTTAATTTGAGTTGCCGAATAATCGTAATAATTACGACAAGTACCTTTTCCGACATAATTACTCTACAGCCACGCATCCTGTTATTCCAGAAGCACCTGAAAAGGTTCCAACACTCGGAAAGCGAAAGAGACTTCTCCCGAAAGAAAGTATCCCCCTGAAAATAATCCCCCGAGAATTCTTACGAAACGAGAACGCGGGTTTAACCAAGGGCTAATAACGCGTCGTTTCATCGCCAGCCTTCCGAAAGCTGAAGGGTTTCAGGCGTGCCCCGGCGGTGGCAACGAACGAAAGTAAGTGAACGATTCCGGCCCGTTTGAAAGGCTTTCGCGGTGCACGTCGAAAGGTACGGCAAGACGTTCGCGGGGCTGTTCCGCCAAAGGCGTGAATATACGGAACCGCGAGGCGGCGAGAGCCAACTAAAAGTGTCTTCCTAGCAGGTAAAAAAATCGTCAGCTGTCGTCCTCCACTCGGAGACGAAGCAAGAGAAGCTCGGGGGCGCAAAAAGTGTGCCCCGGTATCTAAATCTCTCGCGGCTCGCAAGGAGAGGTAATCCCGTTAACGGGAAGCCGTCGTCGGGCGACGCGGTATCTTCAAGCCTCTTCTTCTTTCTTCTCGGCCACTCGTGACGCTGCGACTCGACGAGATCTTGTCAAACGAAATTACAGATGCACGCGTCGAGACGAAGGCGGCGTCATCGATGGCCCTGCGCTTCGTCGACGTTGTCGGTTTATAGTGTGACGCGAATTAACCCTCGGAGTACGGTAACGCGAAGTATCGGTCACGGAATCCTTCGCGATCCACGCGGCTGTTCCAGCATCGTACAGCTTAGGGCGTCCCAACGTTCCACTACTCGTCACCATCCAACACCGTTCCAAGCCCTTGGAATCGACTTAATTCTGCACGATTTATGCTTTGCTCGAATGAAAAGTTTCGTAAAAAGTAGTGCCCTCAATTTTTCGGGCACTTTCTTTTTACGAGTGTCCGCCGATCCAACGGTGTAGGACTCGACACTGAATATTCCTCGTATTCGTCGTCTCACGTGGACGCGTTTTTATCCGCGTTGCAGGACGATCATCGCGGATTCAGAAGGCAGCTCGAGGATAAACGACCGATCGTCGAGAACAACCTGCTGAGCGGCCGGCAGTACATCGCTAACGAGCCCCCGCTGTCCGACACGTCCGATTCTGAAGGTAAGTCTTTGTGGGATTTATGTTGAATGTTGTGCGGCAGAGGAGATTGCGGGTGAAGGGTAGGCTTGGTACATGAAACGATGGAGTTATTAAGTAACGGTGATTGTTACATATGAATTAAAAAATATCTGGATTGAGGTTTTAAAAATTATAAAATTCGTTTGATACAGAGAACAACGTGACAGGAATTAAACGGGATTCATATTATTATTGCGGAATAGTCTCAACAGGTATAAGTTGCACGTTTTCTTAAATAAGATATACCTAAACACTTCACAATTCAGCGTACTAAAAATGTCCTCAGAAAATATGAAAGCCAATTAGGGTCAGACCGGAAATATTATTCTGTCGCTTTGAGGGTGTTAGCTTGCGTGTTTGTTCGAGCTGTAATTAGGGCTCAGGCTAATATCGAGACATCAAAGTTTGTCGTAAACGCCTGGAAAAATAATTGTGCTTTCTAATTAAAATCGAGCCCGCCAAGAAATATATTTAGGCGCTTTATGAGCAGCCGGGGAATGGTGCGGAGCTCTTAAAGCCGTTTAAAGTCTCCGCTGAAATCCGAATGAAGCTTTGCGGCGTTGAGTTTAATGATCCGGATTACCGATTCAAAATAAACGTCGGATAAACGAAGTTAATTCGTCGATGCAGTACAAACCGTTCCTTTTATTGTAGAATATAAAAAGAAAACACAATTCTGAATACCTAGAAATAAAAAAAAAAACAACATAGAAACAGTTCATCATTCGTGCACAGCACAATGCATTCAATTGAAAACAAAATCCTATTGTGCGAAAAATAAAACGGCAGTCATTCAGAAAACTACCTTGACGCGTGTTCCACGAGAGAGGAACTTCCATTTTTGTAGAGCGGAACGATTCATGTCGAAATTCTACGGTAGCGAACCGAAAGGCATGGCCTGGTAGGGAAAGCTCGCTGCGACAAAAGTTTCCGCGAAAGGGGTGGAAGAAAAGTCGGCCAAGTACATTCGTTAGTTTCCGCGCGAAGCCGGTCGGCGACGCGGCGACGGGATTCATCAGTAGTGCTGCGCGGACCTAGTAATTAAGAGGCGCGGCAGAGCTTTCAATTCCAGCAATTCCCGCTATTCTTCTTTTCGTGATTTTTAATACCAATTAGGGGCGCCAATGGCGCGGAAAAGGGGAACCGATCGGCTCGAGGTGTTCAGACTCGGCAAATTCGGCGTCGACTAACAAGGCTCTCGGGATAGCGAGAACTATTCTCTTCCGGATACGACGATCAAGTGTTCGCTTTCTGCATGCGGTTGTATTATTGTTTAATTAATTGTAGATTCGGACGCGGGGATAATGGTTATTTTCTTCAATCGGTAGATAAGATACTAATTTATCCCTGCTTGTATGTTCAATAACAGAAACGGATCGAATAATTATTGGAATACCGAACGTTCTGTTAGCTTAACAGGAAATGCATTATTTACTGTAGTTTAACATTTACCGAGCGCAGGTATAGTAAGTACATGTATGAGTTCATACAACTTACACGCAAGAAACGCAATCTTGCACTTTTTATCTGGATGAGAATATCGAAGGCGAGTGAAAATTGGCTAGGTGTATTAAATTCTTTTACAGCGATGTTATAAACAGTTATGGAACTCGATTTCCCAGCCCTCTCGCTGTCCGTTTCGGGGTCAACGTTGAGGATTGAAAGCCAACGGGGTGGCGGCGGGCGGGCAAGATTGATTAAAGTTGTAGCTTCAAAGGGCGGGCTCCTCGCGGGAGTTTGTCGCCGCTCGGCGGAATGAAGGGGATTGTTAAGTGGACTGATAAAATACGAGAAGTTTTCCTTTTTCGCTTGCTCGTTTTTTCCCTCCCTTTTACTTAAGCCAACGGAACAAGGGAAGCGGTCCACGGAAACGAGCTTCATTCGTTCTTGTCACCGGGCTTTCGCGTACAATAACCGCGGCGAACGTCTAACCGTGCTCCCTCTTGAATATTTCATTTAGATAATTCCGCGCTCTCGAAAAACCGGCGGGATTATTAAGAAACGCGAGACACGGAATTTATGGTCGTTCGACCGAGACTGATTCGATCGGTGTTCTCGCCTTGGAAAACGAGCGCGCGGGTCTGTTCAAACGAAGAGACAAACGCCGCCGTCGGTTAGACGGAGGGCAATGCGTTTCGTTTTCGCATTCTCGTCCTGACGATGGAACAGCACAGGCTAAATACGTTCACGCTTTAATTGCTCTTCGCGTTAATCATCTTTGCGGAGGAACGGATCTTTCGGCGACGATACCGTTTGCTTCCGTGAATAGCGCTCGTTTCACGGTGTTCCTTAGCCGAAAGAAAAACTTCCGCGGTCAACGGTACCGAAAGCCACTAAGGGTAAACCGCGAGACGGTACCAATCGTGTTACAAGTATCGAAGTACACCGAAACTCGTGGAACTTGCAAGGTTTGAAACAGACGCGTCCCGCGGGACATTGGAAACTCCGAGGACCACCAGGAAGTTTCTCATAGCAATGTTGCTGCATATAACGACGATACGCTTCTTGTCAAAAAGAAAAATGAACGGACATTTCGAAAGTCGACTTGTTATTGGTGCTCATTTTCGAAAAACGAACCCAATTCAACTTTGATCCCCTTCGATTCTGCTGCAAACCTGTGCGAAGATTGTAAAATCACCGGCAGCACCGCGCAATAGCCGATTACAAATTGCGGGTACACATAATACGAACTCTTAAGGACCAGCCGAAGTTTCCCATAGCAATGCCAATGCATGCAACAACGGCAGACTTTTTCTTAAGACATTTCCAAATCCAGCGTGTTACTCGTGTCCATTCGCCAAGAACGTCCCAATTAACATTCGACTTTTATCCCCCTGGATACTCTCGTAAACCCGTATAAAGATTGTAAAATCACCGGCAGCACCGCGCAATAGCCGATTACAAATTGCGGGTACACATAATACGAACTCTTAAGGACCATCCGAAGTTTTCCATAGCAATGTTACTTCATACAACAACGACACACTTTTCCTTCTTAGAAAATAAGAAGACATTTCCAAATCCAGCGTGTTACTCGTGTCCATTCGCCAAAAACGCTCCAATGAGCATTCAACTTTTGTCCCCCTCCTCCCCCCCCCCTCGATATACTCTATCGAACCCGTACAAAGACTATAAAATAGCTGAAAGGGCCAGTTACAAATTGCGAATGCACGTAGCCAGTGCCTGTGTTCCGAGCGGTCGAAACGACCGCCAACCAATTCCGTTCGATTCGATTTCCACGGGCCGTGTTCGAGCGGCTGGACCCGATACTAAGCTGTAGGATTCTGTAGCACGGTACGCTGTGCGCGCTATATGGATCGAAATTTATCGACGTTACGACGGACGGCAACGCCCGAGACGGGGCGGCTTGATGCCGTGCACGTTTCATCGAACGTGACTCCCTGTCGTGTGACTTGAAATCGTGCACCGAGCGAACGCTGGTTGCCTCCGCGCAGGAGCCCCCGGACGACGTTCGAACTGCTCGACTTCATGACGCGCTCGCTGTATCCTACTCACCTCTCTCGTTGATTGTCTTACATTGAACACGGCTGTGTACGCGGCTCTGCGACAACATCGAGGCACGCGGGTAACGTAACAATCGTGGCCCGAACGAATTGCTTGCTGTTACTAATGATGATCGAAGGAGAGATAATTTATTGAGCAGTTGCTGCGGGACAGCAGAGCATTGACGGTGTTATTATGAGGTTTGAAGGGGCTTGCAGATTTTAGAAATTGGGGGCGATTTGTGTTATTCATTAGGAATCTGCAGTGGCCACAGAAAATGTGAGACTGACACCTGTGGTTTCGATTAATAAAAGAATCATTCGATCAAACTGTAGGTGTACGATATTACTGATAGCTGTGTCAATTATTAAACGCGGGAGGGTTGAGCAAATTATTCAAGAGGAAAATTGAAATTACCGCACAACTCCCTGGCCAGCTCTACCGACACGAAGACTAAGTGGTGGAGGGTGGGGATAGAACGCAGTTGGGGTTGAAAGGCGAAAGAGAGCGCGTTACGTGGGAAAAGGGGGCGGATAGAGGGTGGGTTGTGTACGTGACTGGAAATCAAATGCGGCAACTGTTGAATGGATGGCTTACCGATGAAGAACACGACCGCCTAATTCGATTCGGTGAAAATAGTTTTCAGATGCCCCCCCCCCCCCCCCCCCCCCCCCCCCGCAGCCGACCCCTTGGCGAGCCGCGATCGTTCTGATTTAGACGTCGTTTGTACCTGTTTCGACTTCCCAATCGCGTGCACCTCGAGTACGATTCTCTATCCACCTGTCGCTTTACTTTCGCCGGGTCTTTGCCACGGGGCAAGAGGACCCTTTGAACATCGGACTTGGAGCGTTTCCAAGCGAACGGATACCGCGACAGCGTCTATGCGAGCTCCGGAAAATTACACGAATAGTTTCAATTACGCTCTGATCATTACAAATTCCCGTTTCTACTTTCTGGACGATTTGATGATTTTTTTTTTCTTTTTTAACGCGCAGTTCTGCCGTTCAATTTCCGCCACGTCGCGGGTTTCGTTTACCAGCAATACATTTTTCCGTGCGACACGTGGATCGATCCGTCGCGGATCGAGCATTAGACTGTGCAGAATCAATTGACGGGGCAAAGGGGTATGCGGTACCCCATAAGCATAGATCATCGTAACGCGCGGCAGATAGGGCGGCAACGAGCAGGTAGAGTCGGCAGGCGTTATCAATGCTAAACATGCGCATAAAAACTGTCCCGCACGATACGATGCGTGATTCATAGGACAATTAATTCCTGGCGATAGAATAGCCTTGGCGTCGCGGCTCCATGTACGGATACAAACGCGGTTACGCCAGTTCTGCGCTTCGTTACACCCCCCCGATTACAAATGTGTTACGGTGCAAGAGATTTTCACGTTGCGCGATAAACTATTCAATTATCGAGTGTCAGATTTATTGACGGAAATTAAAATGCCCGGTGAATTGATCACTTTGATATTTTTACTTCAGTTTTACATTTAATTAGCTTTATAGAAACTTCTCTAATAAATCGTCAATCATAGAATCCCTCAAGCTAATTAAAAACCGCTGCTTGATGGCTGTTGATTAGATCCCAACATTCCGTAAGAATTCTACGTTTATTTAAACAGTTGGGTCTGGAAAATGTATCAAATGGTGATATTGAGTATATTTAACACTAGGTTTACGGAACGCGTCAATTTGACGCGCTTTAGATTGCACGTTTAAAATTGTAGAAGCCATAAACGTTATTTTTAAGCAGCTTATATTGACTTTGATTGATGTAATAATATCTACACACATCCCAGTTCATTTCTCCCAGAGCTTTATAGTTTCAGACGCTTGTATATGATATACCTGCTTTTTAAAAAATTCCCATGAACTGGTACGCAAAGAGGTCCGTAGACCTAGTGTTAACTGCGACCAATTTGCACGTGATTTCCCAATGTAACGGGGCTGTGTCTATTTAGCAGTCCTCTGAACGGAATGGATATCAGACTCAATCGTTCGACGTTCCATTTCAGCCGGAAGAGAATTGGACGGTGATTCAAGGGGTTACAGAAGCGCGGAGGAACAGGCACGCGAGCTGACGCGTAGCATTCGCCGGGAAGTGAACAAACTTTCGGAGCAATGGAACGCCCTGATCGAACGTAGCGATGCGTGGAAACGGAAACTCGACGACACCGCTAACGTGAGTACTTTGCCCCACCTTTTTACCTACACAAAAAGCCACTTACCCTGGGACCACCCCTAACCCGATATGAATACAAATATTTTGATTCCGTCAAAGGCCGTCGACGACCGCGATCGACGGAGAGCAGGTTGATTCCAATCGTCGACGACGATGCACACTCCGCTTTCGAGTCGCAACACAATTTCTTGTCGTCCACTCCTTTTTTTAGATTGTTTATCTTTTTCTTAAGCGTTCGAATCGCTTTTCTTAAGCGATTGAAAGCTTTTAATTTGGATAACAATTGCGCTCCTGTGAACAGAAGGATCTTTGTATCCGTTACCGGCACTGGGCGCGAGTTGTCCGCAATTTGAAACGTTGCATTTAACACGTCGAGAAGCTGAATCGCTGTGTTCGCCAACACGAGTTATCGTGTAATAGTATTTTGAAAGTTTGAACGCGCTGCACTTATCAGTTCGCCAATTTATCAACACCGTACAATATATTGTACAAACTGGAAACAATACTACCAGACGTCCGGTTGAACGTTAAAATATTGCTACAGTAATGTTAAAATATTACTGCGTTATATCATAATCAAATATTATTCCAACTATTTTATTTCATCCATAAAATACATTAATGCTAACGGCATTCATAAAGGTTTCCCTAATTAAAATGGAATACCGTTTCCCATCATCAGCGGTACGAGAGTTTTACCATAAAAGCGACTTCCAGGATATTTAATTAAACGGATCGCGCGATTAAATGAATGGGGAATCCGTTTGTAGATGGACGGGAAAATACAGGAAACTAAGCACTATGGGAAGCAATTTAAAGGATGCTTCTGTCGAGTCTGCAAATTACAAAGCGTTAAAAGATTATTCGAGAATAACGTTCACTAAAACTCGATATAACGTTATTAAAATCGATCGACAATATGAAACAGAAATTTCAAGAATCCCTGAACCCTTAAATTTACACCCCACCATTTAATAGATTCCTCGTCCTGTTCTCCCTTGACAATTCGAGGGTTGAACGCAACGGATGCCGTGAGCTATATCGCACATAGGTCACACCGTGATTATTTCCTCGCTCTGTCTTTCGGAATATAATGGTAACATTTCCATGTCGTTTGCGTCGCCTCTCGATATGAATATTCTCTGTCTAAAATTAATTGTATTCAGCAATCGAGAACGGTTGAATGTTAAAACTCCGTCGAAACGGGCCGAGCGAGACATCTCGTCGAAGGAAACGCGGACGGGCAATTAAAAGTGCATCGTATCTTTTCGCGATCGTTTTAACCGATACGATGTATAAGCGGAAGATCAAAGTTCTACGCGATCAGCGAGCCTGGGCCACGAATGCGTCGTTCATAAAGCGAAACACAATTCAACTTTTCAACTCTACGTAGTTCGCGGCGGCCGCGCCTGCAATTATCAGCTGGCCGATAATTACCTGCGTCACCTTCACTTTCTTTTCTCTTTAAGTATTTAGCCGAAAGTGAGTTGATCAACTTTTCCGTTGACACGACTTTGAACGCGTTCGGCAAGTTCTTTTGACATGTGTCCGTGATAAAAAAAACAAAGATACTTTATAATTTATCCTCTGGTTTTTGGATAATATTTATTGTCCCTCCTGCCGATTGATAAAAATTTAGCACAGGTATATTGTTCTGAGAAGGCGCAGCCTTTCCTTTATGACTTGCAGACGCAGGGGAATTTTAAATATCAGAGGCGAGTGCGTTGACTGAAAACTGAAAGCTGGATGAATCATCCATCTGAGATCAGGTTTTTCAGGTTTTCATCCTCGTCGATGATTAACATACGCACGCCTTCTATTTTCTTTTACCCTTTACTCCTTCCAATCGCTTGCTAATGCATCGACTTGTCACGGAAAGCGATTTTTCAAGAAACACAAGATTAAAGCTGCACGAAAGTGGGTCTAATGGTGTTTGCTGTTTACTCGTTGCTCGACCAGTGTTGCTTGCTCCGCAAATAATCGCGTACCTATTTTTCCAAAAGGTTTACTTCACGGGTCTTCTTCGCGGAGGTCAGCGGCGTCCACTAAAATATCATCGAGAACTTTTACTTCATTCGAAAGGACATGGGGAATCTACGATAACTAATAGAGAAACAAAAACATGGGGGATACTACTCGTGCGAATAATTCTCTGTACAATTCCCTCAATTTAATCCCTCGGAAACTTCTTCTCCTCCTGGCGCCAGAGTAACACAATTCATCTAACGTTGAAGCGTAAGATAAAGCGGAAGTGGTTCGCCAGCGCTTCGAAGAAAGGTGAAAAGTGCGCGCGGGTAGAATCGCGAGATAACCGGGTTTAAGCTGGAAATTAAGCTGATCCCGGCTGTCTCGGGATTCGCCTCCGTAGTTAGGTATGCAAAACAGGGGCGGCAAGGCAGCAGGAAGCTTGGCCAGTCCCAATCAGTGGAATATTGCAGTGCTATCCAGATACACGGTAGCATACGCGTGTGAGACAGTGAGCGCGTGCTCGAGCGAAAGCTAGGTGCGCTCCTAGTTAGCCGAATGAATGAATGAACGAATGAATTGCATATCCGGGCCAGCTGGCGAAACTCAAACATCATCTTTCAAATTATAACCCCGCTATCGGATTATCTTTTGAATTATTCCGGATTCCGCAGCTCCGTCGCGCCGCTGCGAAATTCTACCGCGCGCTCTCCGTATTTCACGTTTGTACTAGAGAATTTCAAAAGTTCACAAAGGGCGGGAGGAGGAACAACATTGATTTTTTTCGTTCTCGCGTAGGAAATGTGCGGTATTCGAAATTAATAAAAATAATTGCTGAATTTGCGGTCTCTTTCATTGAAATCACTTTCGTTCTACTGTTTCCGCGATAGCGATCGAGATTGTAACGCCCTTTCAAAGTAAATGTAAGTAAAACGTAGTTAATTAATCGCTGCTGGATATTTGAAGTAAATATAATTCACTTGAAAAATCTTTTCCACGCGTTTGTAGATTTAATGTTCGGGTGTACGTGTTCGTTTTAGTTTCAATACCAGAATCTATTCAAAGGGTGTTTTAATCAATTTCGTCGTAATCCCCTCTAACGAGCGAACGAAATTTCTGATACGTCCATCGTGTATTTTCGGTCTTATGGAGAGCGAACGCGGTTTCCTGCGATGTTAATGCACACGGGCAGCGACCGCATCAGTATCAATCTAGTCCCCGACGAGTGGGTACTTAATCAGTCAATTAGCAGCGTTCCGCTAATTGGTTAATTACCAAGCAAATTTGTAGCCAGCACGGTATTGCGCCATCGGAGACGGGCACGGGTTATGCGTGTATATCATGAATGCGGGGGAGGCGAAAGGTGCGCGACAA
Organism: Holcopasites calliopsidis; assembly: GCA_023838395.1. NCBI lineage: Eukaryota > Metazoa > Arthropoda > Insecta > Hymenoptera > Apidae > Holcopasites > Holcopasites calliopsidis. The sequence continues at coordinate 6,254,575 of JALHAQ010000004.1, read as the reverse complement.
CCTCGCTTGTCCCAGCATTAAGACACAAATGTATTTATCCGTAATGATCTATGGCCACAACGCGGTATAACGAACCAGTTTGCGTTCAGTTAGCTGCATTACGCGTGCCAATAGTTCATGCGGTCGCAACCCAACCGATCAGAGTCTCCGTTCGCGGAAAAGAAAAACACCATTCGCGAGATCACTTTTCGTTCGCGATCCATTTTCTATAGAGCCTATAGATGGAGAGCGATATATCGGTAGCTCTGCATTCCTCTGATATTCGCGGCGTCTAAAAATAAAGTGGAGCAAACCGTTCGGTGCAGAATGTAATTTTCTGCTCGATACAACTTTTTCGAACAGCTAAATGCCGAAGCTTTAGAAAGCTGAACGAGGTGGGCTGATGTAATATCGCGGATAAAATTCTGGAGTCCTTTGTAGAGCGTGCGCTTGCGGCGGGTAGGTATCCAGAGAAATATGTAAAAGATGATACACTTTTATGAATAATGTATACGAGAGTATGCTTGAGCGAGTTCACTCGAGTCATGCCGAGTTGTATCGTAATAGAGTTTCGAAAGGGGAGCACAGCTGGTACTTTTGCTATACTGAAATCCTGAGCCCTTAATTTTCAAGGAATAAAACAGGGATCGGATCAGCACTTACGTGGCACGATGAATTCTATAATTTCGAACGAAAAGGAAACGATCAAGATTCCTATGTTTTGATTTTATTTTCCCGTGACACGATTCTATCGCGCGTTCATTGTTCCAAGACCACGGCCGTCAGAGTTTCCGTTCGAGAGCGAACGGTGATTTTGCGACCGGAAGGCCGTCACCCGGATCAAGTTGAATTAGAGCCGGGGCCGGAAGCGAGTACTTACGACCTATTATTCGCTCGTCAAGTTTAGCTACGCATTAAATTCCCCTCGTGGCTTGCGTCCAAATATACCTGGACGGCCCCGGTGTGTTTCAAGTTCAACGCACCCTCGCGTCGCGACGTCGACGCCTTTCCACATTCCCCGGCGAATCGTTCCGCGGTGTAGTAAACTGGGGCCCCAATCGAACTGCTGATAACTAGATAAGTCGCATTCCGACACGACCGCCGGGTCTGTGGAACAGCTTCTGGGCCTGCAAATTCGAGTGAGACAAAGGAGAGGAAGGATTACAAGCTGTGCAATTAGGGGTTGATTATGGAGCAGAGTTCATCTGATTTTTATAATGAGATACTTTTCTCGACTGCAAGCATCGACAATTTTTATTTCGCCGCTTCTATTGCGCACGTAAAGTGATTTAGTATGGACCAAAATAAAGATTAAAGGTAAATAAAACGTGTAACGCCTTGATAATATAATTACATCAATTGATTAAATATCACAATTGCATTCACACATTATCAAGTTATTGCCGGAATAATTTGACCATATCGTATCTATCGGTTTAGAAATTATTATGAACAGTTGAGCGCTGACCACCATCGTTTCGTCACTCCGTAACTATTCGATTTGGAGGCAGGATGCCGCGCGGTTAAAGGATGAGCCGAAAACATCGTCGGAAATCAGGGAATCGGCCGCGGCCGGTATTATAATACCGCTGGGCCGACGCCTCTGTCCTCTTGCATTAAACATGAGTTATATATCGGCATTGCGTTCTACACAGGATCGTGACGCTGTCGAATTTACATTACGTTCGTGTGACCGATTGTTATTGAATGGCACGTACGTGACGGAATGGAGACAGCGGATCCTTGAAGAAACTCGCTTTCCTTGAAAGCATGCGATAACCGATGTTATTATTCATTTCCCTGCACTTTTGCAAACGTTTATTTTCCACCGGTCGATTAGATAAAGAATCGTCGAACTCGTTGCAATCTTTCAAAGCGTTTACTCCAGCTTCACCGTGTCTCCTTTTACCTTGACGCGAATAGATCCTAAAAAGCGTTCGAAGGTGTTCCCATGTGCCACGAGATTAAACGCGGCGGAGGGCGAAGCGCGGCGAGTAATATCGTCTCCTTTTATCGAGGACAATGCCATCCGGGCTTATCTCGTATCACCGATTACCCGCAGCCCGGTTGAACAAGTAGATCAGCGAGCAGCGGTCTTGGTTCGTGCGAATGGACCGAATGGTGCTCGTATCCGGCCGCGGGTGCACAGCCGAACCATCATGCCAGATCGCAATAACTCTGTACGACGCGACGCGTCACGACGCGCGCACCATAATTCTGCGAACTGGATCCGTCTCGCGTTTCGGTTTCTCTGTCACGTTTGAAAATGTAGCCGCGGACCGTTCCGCGTATGGAACCGACACCGGATAGATCGCGAAAACGCCGACTGCGATTTTGCCCGGGTCCCAGGCATCTCGTGGAATCCAATTGGCGGTGGAACGTGGACCGTGAGAAAGTTTGATGAACGAATGTTCTGCAATTCAGCAATGTGTTATTAAGTCTCGTCTGTTTAAATATTTTACATTGAGTACGCAATTAATTCAGAGGAAAAAAGAACAGTTGACTCTACGCTACAAACAAAAAAAGAAGAGAAATGAAGTATCTTCCACGCGGTTTGCGTCATCGTTCCATTTACAAGTCCCATTCACGCGATCCACCAACGTGACAATCCCTTTCGAAATTTATTCGAATCTCACGCGACGCGCAACGGGAAAAGCACGCCACCCCGGTAAATAGGAGCTAATAATAGAGACTCCAATGAACAACGGGAAACGTGGAAAGGCGGGAGAACATCTCTCTACGCGCGCGAAACAGAATTCGCCAGCTCTCGATGATCGCGGATGTAGGATCGAGCGCGATGATAAGCAGTCGCGATGATAAACCGGGGATTAATTTCAACAATAGATAAATCGACCGACGCGTCACGGCTCTGTGTATAAAATAAACTGGCGAAGATAAATGGACGGCCCTGTGCTGGTACAAAACTTTGCTGCGCAACGTACTTTGAAATCGTATTTATAATTGACGAGTGTACCATTACTCATCGGCTGTTCCTGTCCGGCCGGCTCGCGCACGTCCGTCGTGTCCAGTCGTACAGGATACGGTAGATGGATAATAGCGTCGAAAGGGAACGGCGGGAGGAGATTTGAAAAATTCGAGCTGGTTCTTCGAGAATCTCGATGCGCGACGCGGAAAGTTTGTACTGGATACCGCTGCGCGGTGTATCCCGCGATAAAACACGGCTGATCGGTTCCACTCATGGTTGGCCAATTAGCAGTTAATTAATTCCTTATTACTTTAGCAACTAGTTTAGGTTCGATCGACCTTTAATTAATTGTCGATTAGTCTAGTAGCGTGTGCGCTGGCTCGCCCTCTCGCTGTCGCGTTGATAGCGCGTGATCTTATCGAAGTGAGATCGTGACCGGTAATGAAGTATCTCGTCCTTCCGTTGTAACTTGGAGAAAAAAAGAAAGTAGATTAATAAAATCTATTGCACTTTAATTCGTATTAAATTTACGCGGGGTAAGAACGGTCCCTGCGTTACTCGTGAAACCCGCGCCACGTGAGCGAATGGAAAGCGAATGAAGTCGAAAGTATCCGAGATCGGCCGAACAACCGGAGACTGTGTACGAGGGGACCTTAGCGAGCTGCACGAGCCGGCTTCCGCTTGCGACCGGCGCGAGTGGTGGATGGAGCATGGGTATCCCCTTATTTTTCTTCATTTTCTCCGATCGTTAACTCCAATCTTGTTCTTTTTCACGTCTATCCGACGCGTTATCGCCAAAGTGTATCAGTTTACGTACGTTTACCGGAAATCGGCGGAACAGTGAATGCGTGATAGTACACGTGAGCATAGTGGGATCCCAAAAAATGTGACAGCGGCACTTTGACCGGCCGGAGGGCCGCAACGATCGCGCGCGCCTGCGCCTTTCCTTTTTCTTTCCCTCCGTACCACTGTGCATTCGTGTGTCTGTCCCCACGTGTGTGTTTATGTGGGTGGGAGGTCAAGCGTAAGAAAAAAAGTTCCCACAGAAGAGTGGGATTAGTGTCCCGCGATACGGTGAGTGTTCTTTTACCGATTAAGTGCGCCGCCCGTCAGGATTCCACTCCAAGGATCGGAGAAACGGAGCCGAAGGGATCGTGAATCATGTAAACAGCTGTTCCTAATTTATTTCCACCAATAATTATTACCCTCCTTTCTTCTTTCTTATTATTCATTTGCTACGATATCATTTACAATTGATAGAGCTGAAAAAATTGTGGAACACGTAACTGAGCCGAACGAACGATAAGTGAGCACAATGCACAATTACATTGACCTTAGATGGAAATCAAATTCAGCGAGCGTCATGCAAATTAATTTTGCCAAATATTATTAACGTTTATTATGCAGGGATTAATATTAATTCGGAATTTGTTCTTTCTCGTTCCGTTTTAACGCATTAGTTACCCCCCGCGTAGGAGATGAAACTTATCAGGACTCCGATGCGCAAATTGATAATTCTATAGACGATCGCGCTGTTAAAACAGGACGCGGATACAAACGCGTGTTAGGGCTCGTCGTAAATCTAACGATCGAGCACGCGATTGAATAAAATGCGTGTATCGCAGCTGGGATTTAATGTTAATTGCAGTGGCCGTACGATTCGAACCATGGTGGGTTGCTCGCTTCCGGCGATGATTCAATATACCATTAACATTCGTCTTTGTTGTTACACCGTATTCGTCTATGCAAGCGGTCTGTGTTTCACAACTGAAGATACAACGAATATCGTGGTCCAAATGAGAATCTTTTAGAAAATGATTTTTTTTATTGCGTGCAGTAGAGGGAAGGGGGAGTCTCAAGGCTTCCAGGTTTCCACCGCGGTGCGTTAAGAGTTTACTCCACCTCGAGGTTCCTCCTGCCGCTGCTTCAAGGTATTTGTCGACGTTCAAATGCACTCGACGAAATGGATCTCTTTACAGGTCGTAAACGTCCGCACGATCCTCGTTTTTTTCCCCCCCTCAAGTTTGCTCGGGGTACTTGAATTCCCCCTTTAATGGCCGACACTTCGGAACCGCGGAGTGCTGATATCGCCGCGGATCAATGAGAAACGGTACAGAGGGAACAAAAGCGTGTGATCGCGCTTGCTCCTCTTTGCTGACAAACCGCGGACACTCCGGGGAGCAATGAAAGGAAAAGAGTGAAATAAAACGCGAACACGTTGCGGTAGTTCTCTTTTCGAATGATTCTTCGATTATCGATGCGCGTGCATCCAAGTCGCAGTTGTCTAATTTAGAAACTGGAGCGCTGGTTTAATTTCACCTTGAAGCTCGAGTGCACGCGGAAGTATAAAGGGACAAATATGGTAGCGCGTTCATCATTTAGGAACTTTTCCGCCAACTTGACGAAGCTGCGTCATCCACCTTCCTCCTCCTCTGCTTCATCAGAGGAATCTAGCTTTCACAATAAACTCGCGTCCGGGCATAGCTTTGAGCTCGTCTCCTTACGTTTCTAGCAGCGACTCCTCGCTTCCATTTTTATCTCATCACTTTTCACCTTTTTTCCCCGCACTGTTCTCTCCGGTGGTCCTTGCGACTGCTCTTTATCGAAGACGTAAACGGGAAACTGACGCATGCCATTTTTCAATCTCGAAGTGTCTTTGGTTAATACATTCAATCAATTTGCCCGAATAGAAGATAATCTTTGAATCTCCAGTCTTATCAAACTGCAGGGCGCAATCAATCATCAGGACGTCTTCGGTAATTATCTTCCCGGGAACATTTCTATTAATAAATCTTTGAAGGAAGTGCACCTACAAGTCGCCACAAATAGTAGATAGCGATTATAAGAGAAGTCTACCGGGAGAGCGGTGTCGTTTTACTTGCTTCGAAAAGAGTTGTCGAAACACTTAATTTATTGCCAAAGCTCACCGCCGTCGCACGAGTCTATTCGTGTAATCTCTGAATATGTTGCATTAAAAAATATTACAGTAAATTTTCTAGAATTTTCAAGAGCATCGGTAAATAATTGATCAACCTTTCGCGGTGCATCTCCAGCTTTCGGAGCATCCGCGTGCGAATTCCTGGCGGAATAACGGAATGGCACTATAGGTGCTCGGCTCTGTTCTTTCTCACTCGAGCAAGGAAGGACTGTCTTCGGCGCGATTGAAAGTGTAGGAGTCATCGGTCACGCTTTTACAACGCCAGCTCCCTTTCGATGCTGTAGCTTCTCGAAAACGCATTGAATGCCACGGCGCCGTCGTCCTTTCGTCTTCGAATCGCGGCGAGCGGACTGACAGTTGAATCGTTTGACCCATTTCCACGTCAAATCGTTTCGCAACGCTCCGTCTGCATAACGGTCTTTTGTGCCTCGCGTTCCTGCAACTTGCTCCGCTTGCACCGGCGTTAAAAATCGCCTGGCTACGTTGCTACCTCGTACCCGAAGGCTGTCTAATTTGTCTGTCGATTAGCTTTTTCCTTGGAACTTCGAAAGTAATTCCGATTGTCATATGATATTCTCACGATTAATTTCCATAGAATTATTCAGAACGTTAGAAGAAGATTCGGGACCCGTCCTCCCAAGAATTTCTCAATTCTTCACCCCCAAGTTGTTCGGCCTCTACGGCGTTCTTCGAACATCTTCCTGCAGGAAAAGAAATCTTTCGTCTGCTCTTTGATCCGCCAAACGATCCTTCTTGAAGTCGAGGAAGCCCGGGTGCCCTGCTCCAACGCTCGAACGCGTTGCGGCAGGAATTATTTTGACCCGTGCCATTATGAATACATCTTCGCAGACACATTTCTGCTGGCGCTTCGCGAGCATTCTGGCCGCGTCTGAGAAGAGTAGGAGAGGATATGCACCGCGTGCTCAGACGAGAAACTCGTCAGCAAGAAAGCAGAGAAAAGAGGAGAGCACGAAGGAAGCGGCTCCGAAGAAGGGAGAAGTCGACGAGATTTCGTCGTTCCTTCTCTCTCTCTCTCTCTCTCTCTCTCTCTCTCTCTCTCTCTCTCGCTTTTTCTTTATTTTAACATCGTAAGCCTGGGTTATTTCTGGCTCTCCTCCCTCCCTCCCTCCCTCTCTCTCTCTCTCTCTCTCTATCACGCCACTTCACATTCGCGTTTATGCTTGTGAAATGATACTCGTAAAGCAAACGTGGAAACTCCCTTTGGAAAATGTTTTTAATTACGCGTGGCGAGGGTAATTTCTGAAATCGGGTGTGGCGCTTTATCTCGAGGTAATTAGACTAATATTTAGCTCGAGTGTCGTTGAACTAACAAAAGATGTCCTTCTGCTGGAGCATTTAAAGATTCTTGGAAAAAAAATACTTGTCACGTTTGGGTAGACCTCTTTTATGTCTCACGCTGACTTGGAGCAATTCCGCGGTGAATGATTTAAATTCTCCACGCTCTGTCAAAGGGGTGCAGCACCAAGTATCCGCTAGTGGACTGCTCAGGCAGTTAAGAGTAATATGTCATTTTTTTTAAATGACGATTAACTCCAATCCTACCGCAAAAAGTTTCCACCAGTACTTTATCCGCTTTAGCTACACCATGCTTCGATATTTCTTTTTCTTCCAACATTAAGGAACCATGAAAAGATAAGGAAAAGGCTGCGGTTTCGAATACTTAGGCTAACACTTAATTAAAAATCATGATAATAATTACGAATTACGAATGGCAGCAGTCCGCTCAAAATCCAGTACGAAAAAGAACTAACCGCAGAGCACTTCGACATTTCAATCGCTCCGTTGTTCCCCGATCGTGCGTACAATACGTGCACACATTAAACGCGGCCTAATTCCTGCGTTTTATTCGGACGCTGGATATTCCTACCGGTAGCGGTAGTTCTTGCGTATCATGCGCCAGACAAAGGACACGGCTGTGCACCGTGGCAAAGGCCACTGTTCCCTTCTGGCATCCGCCCCTTTATCATCGTTTCACCGTTCAATCGACGAAGGCACGCTGGAATCTTAATTACGTTACGGTCCATTCGTGCAAGCCGATGATCCGTTGTCGTCGCCGTGCATTAGAAATACGAGTATCCAACGGAGAGTCCGAGAGGGAAACTGATGCACTTGCATTTTCGATTATTTGCTCGTTTTATTTTCAATGAAATACTTTTATTTTCAATCGGAGTCCCGTTCGATTCGATACACGGTTACGCGATGTATGAAATTCTGAATTTCGGAGAACGTTCTGATCGAGAAACCGGAAGCATCCCCTGTCGTAAGGGTAAAATATTGCCGAAGGAAGGAACGAAGTCTCTCACTCGTGTTTTTATTGTTTCCGTGATACTCTATCCGCGCGTTCACTCGAAATTGTCCCTTAAACCCTTGCCGAACACGGCTCGGCCTCGTCAGTGTCGCGTTTCGCTCTTGCTGCTCTTTTTACGCGGGTATATTCATTCCTCCAAGTGTACACTTTCTCGTCCGAACCTGTGTTTAAAACGTGAGCGCCTTCGCAACGACTTCCTGTCGGGCTTTACATGTTTATCACTTACGCGAGGCCCGCACAAGAGATGTGCCACTTTGAAACTTGACCGACAGTTGCGCAATGTGCCTCTATAACGCATTACTCTTTACATCGTACTCTATCTTGAAATATTCGTAACCGTTCCTGGAGTTATGAAAATAGAACTGGTCTGTCTTATTATTCTGCGGCAGTCTTCCCAAAAAAAAAATTCTATATACACGGACGAGGAAAATTGTATGCGGACAGAAGACAGACAATTATTTATCATGACTCGCAATAAATATAGATCAGTGTATCGCATCTATGTAATATTTACCACGTTATGGCTTAGTTTCACTTATTACCAGTCACATACGGAATATAATAGACGGTAAATGACGCAGATCGACATTCATAGAACAAAAAGAAAATTTCTTCTCAACGACATGAAAGAGAATACTTGAAACGTCATCGTACAGGCAAGATTGTTAAAAAAAAAAAAGCATACTCTCATTGCTTATACAGCAGTCTTGTCCACTAAAACCCACGCGAACCGTGGCACAAAGGGATCGAATCAGCTGTGTCCGTTTCGCGACGGAACAGCTATTTCGATCCTCCGATGCGAGAGAGGATCGCGATCCACCGAACTGTACTCTCCGCAGTTCTCCGTGGACCCGTCCCGATATCCGATTAAACGTCACCGCTCGTTAAAAGGCTCCGGCTATTCCCTCCGTTCGACTTCTCCCATATCTACGCGCGGATATCGCAGATGCGACTATCATCGTTGGCAACGCCAACACGAGGCGACGCGCGCACACCGCGTTTCAGATAAGGCCGCGGAACGAGGGGTGTGAACGGAAACACGTGTACGCGAGATTTCAGCAAATCCGCGATAATGGCTCTCGAAATGTCAGGGGATTTAAATGAAATCGGTCGAAGAATCGAATGCTTTTCTACGCGGCTATTCGCCTAGGGTCTCTGTACAGCGACCGAGCTCGAGTCTTATTGAACCGCCTGTACGTGCTTGTAATAAAATATATATATCGTAGCGTCTTATCGTCAATTAATTATTTTTGTGTCTTTCTTCATCGAAACCAGCGGCGAGCCTGGTTAATTGACTTAGGAAGCCTTGAATGACCACGTAAATTATAAGCAAAGTCCTTATCAGGGACTTGCGAGTCATACATTGAATCAAGTGCATAAGTTTTTCCATGTGGTTATAAAATTGTGCTGAAATCCGTACGGTAACTTATGTGGCTCTCTTATGAGATCATCTTTAGGGATTCCTTATTTCATATTGTTTATCCTTGGCTTTCTTCCGTACGGAATGGTTCCAAAATAAAAGAAGCCGTAACGCTTTTTATACTCGAGCAATTTTATTCAAGATTCATGGTTCATGAAATTGCCTCGATGATACGCCCGCCTTTCTATTTGTCTTATCGTTTTTTTTTTTTTAAGAATTGTTCCACGGTGAGACGCGCAACTGGTTGGAGATACGGGACCACCTCTAACCACCATGCCGCACCGTTACTCTTTATGACCAGGCGTGGATTAAACCCGCGACAATACGCTTTTGTCCTCGATGAGAATGGCTGTCTAATAATTGTTTAACGTTGGCAAGCTAATCCACGATATTATACGCTCACCGTCAGATTTTCAATTACTCGCTTATTAAACCGCTTTTGTTGATACGGCGAAACCAAAGCAAACTCGGACGATTCTGGAGAAACTAATCGAAAAGTAAATTTCACGTTTGATTCGAATTTTCGTTTGGATCAACTTGTCCGTAGATTCGTTCTTCGGCTAACTGTTTGTCACGCTTGGCTCTCCTTATTTGCTGAATTATGCTGAACGATTTTCAAGCTGCTACCACTTGAGTTCTCAGTTAGAGACTCGTGCTACGCTTCGGGCTAATTAATAGCAGCCGGACAATCAGACGCCATTCATCTTATTACCTCGATTCACACGATAACCCGATTGCGAAAGTTTCTGGAGTCGCCACGACGCTGCGGCCGAATATGATTCGTACTATTTCATCGTGTTCCTGATTAGTGTGTCTATTCATTTTCTTTTATTTTACAATCGCTTGGATTGCAAGTGATCGTCAGTCGACTCGCAAATATTATCGACGTATTATTTCGCGTCTCCGCTCCTTGTCGTGCTCTCCAATTGACCAACGACTCCAGTTAACGCTCGGTCATTCTTCAATTCCTTGGATAGCCAGTCTCGTTTCGAATTGATCGAATTAAGGTTGATGCGGTTAATAAGCGTCTCTGTCTCATTCATGCCCATAAATGGTCGTACAATATTAGTCTCGATACTTGCAATTTCATCCATGACTTTCAAATTAAACAACTGAGAGCCTTAAACGATTCGGAGTCCGAACAAAATAATTAGTTCATTACACAGATTTTTCTAATCGAGCTATAATTTTTACACCGCTTTACAAGAGTTCATTTTAATTACTTAAATAGAATGGACAACCCGATTTATACATTCCCCCTTGAAACTACGTTAATCTGCACGGCCAACCCGTTTTCAATTTAACGAATACCGTAGCGAAAGGGATAAATTCCGAGTTAAACTTTTATTTCCCCAAAAAAAAAACAAAGCTTTGAAACATTTCATTCTGGAATCCAAAGCACCTCGAAAATTCGATAATCCGCGCCGTTCGATCCGCGCGAGCGTGGTATCGGCTCTCGTGGCCGGTTTTCGTCGAATTTTTTGATCCGATGCGCGCGTTTTGGTTACGGAACACTGGGGAACGTACGACAAAACTCCGAATACCGGCGACGAAATGGCACGCGGCTGGCGCGTAATGTAATGCATGCTGCTGGTAATGGTATACAACGACACGGTGCGACCACGGAATTCGGTACGTCTCGAGCCCGCGATGCCGAACAATGAAAATTTAACAGCGGTAATTAGCGGTGGAAACAGAACGAGCGAGCAAAGGGCGAGTGGAAAAATTCGCGTGGTTTATGCGATGCAAAAAACAAATTGTACCTTTACGGAATACTCGTGCGTATGATTTTATTCTGCCGTTTTGATTTAAATTATAGGGATGTACGGTTGCTTCGTATGGTAATTTTGTAAATCTATATCAAATCTGCAGTTACGAAGCACAGCTGTGGGACTGCTTTAAAACCACGCACGTTTCGTCTCGCCTCTTCTGCCGTCAGATTCACCTGCTTCGTACCACCACGAAGACGTTTTATCGGGATGTAAGGTGGGACGAATAGTCTACTCCGCGGCTGTTTTATCACTTCTCCTTCTTCGTTGTCTTCCACCTGGGTCTTCCGCGTTAGTCGATGCACTTCCTACGAGAGAACGCACCGCATTCGACGATACGGTTTTACGACGTCGACGATACGCTTGCCATAGTCGGGACGATTCTTTTTTCCATCCTTCCACGCCTATAAATGAAAATCGCGCGATCCTCTGCGTCTTAATCCAAATACGCCTTCGGGGATGAAGCAAAATCCACGCGACCATCGTTGGCCTTAATTTCATAGACAAGAATGGAAATGCTGTCCACATAAAGACTTTGCATTTATTCTTTTTACAAGCAAACAGAAATGAAAGGAGATAACAATAAATGAGAAATACTCTGGATGAAAAAGAAAAGAAGTATGAAGACATGCGCTAATCTATGGGGAAAGTGTTAACGAGACTTCGGAATCATTCGTTTTGTTAGTCTCGCGGACAACTTTCTATCGGCCTGATTTTTTTTTTTAACAGCATCGGCGTCTATCTTTCACGATACTTCACGTGGTCCCGCGATCCGTGACTCGCCTTATCGGTCGTTGTCAATTAGAGCATGTTTTTACGCGTCTCTACGTCCACCGCGTCGAAGAAAGGATATCGGTAGGCGGCGAACATGAGCGAAGAAGTCTGAAGAACCGAGCCAGACGGTGCGTGGATTCTCGTTGACGGTGTCGAGTGACTAGTAAGGGACTTCCTATTACGTAGGGTCTTCTAAGCTTTCTCACTGGAATACACAGGCATCGTTGATAAGAAAAGATCTCGCTTAATGAATAGTGAGATTGATCAGATTGAAATCTGTACGAGCTTATTAAATCTCTGAAGGCCTTCGTTAACGTAGCTGAAGCATCTCCACTTTTCCCTGTTAAAAACTGCCTGCCATATCCTGTCGTGTACTTCCGTCCATTTGCTCGTTTATTCACATCCTTTATTGTTCACGCGATCATCGTTCTGTGTTCCTCGCGCTGCCGACATTGCTTTCACACCCGCCGCGTCTTTATATAACATTTGTTAATTTGTAGAATTAGTAAAATGCTTTCGGAGCAGGTGTTCCATAGTTTACAAGGGAGTAACAATCGTACCCTCGCTTCTATTTAAACGAACGCACCTTTTAATTATGAAAGTCTTAATATCTTTGTATTCTGCATCTGCTTATTTGACCAATGCATTTCGTGAACCAGTAAACGTTAATAAAACACCGACTCCGTCGCCCCGGAAACTCTACGTCCATTCCTCCTTCGCGTCTAAATCATGTTCCGACGAGCTTCCTGCGATCGTTCTCCAAAGCATACTTAGTTGCGCGTTCGTCGAATTCTCCGACAATCCGGAATGCGACGTTCCTTCACGTTTGTTCCTGCAATCTACCGTATAATTGGCAATCTCTTCATACAAACCTTCGCTACGCGATACGCCTGAGATTTCGCAGATTTTCAACACTGAAACATTCAAAGCTGTTTCATAGATTCCTTTCCCGTCTAACTATAATTATATTGCCGTCGTGTATTGTAAAGCAACTTCCCTACCGGAATCGCCTTCCTTCCATCCAGCCTGAGGAACACGTTCAAAGATGTTAAAGAATAAAAACGCGTTGATCACCGTGTAAGCCCCGCTGTATGCGCGTCGTGCGATAAAAAGGGAGGTACAATGATAATCGGTGAAGCTTAACATAAGTCACGCTTTTCAAGAGGTTTCGGCCTAAGCCGATCTCCTTTTCGCTTTGGAGAACGCGACCGGTAGGGCTTATCTAGCGTCGGTGTTGGGTTGACACTACGAGGCCGGCACAAGCTTGCATACGTGCTCCTTCGTTGCTTCGGCTCAGTCAGTTCACACTCGCGAGCGTGCGGGCTTCGCCACGCGGCTCGTCGCCGTGCTTTCCTCGCGTTTGCAACACGAAGCATCGTTCGATCTCACAAGTTGTCAGCTTAACGAACTTGTTTCCCGCCCCAAGAGCAGCCGTGCAATATGAAGAAGCGTGGCTCGAAAGGAGGAACGCGCAGCGCACCGTGCAAGAAATCGAAAGTCGCCGTTTCCAAAACCAAACGATGACTCGGGTGTCGACGCAACGTTGGAAAGGATTGTGTACGATCCACGTACGCGCTGCGCCTCGTTCAATTGTCGTTCGCGAACGGTGCAATTGAAGTTCGCCGGGCGATGGTGACACGAAACGCGAGCCGACGACGGTGAAAGTCAACGACCAAAAGTGAATCAGCTGTGATAAGTTGCGTTAATTGCGTCGTAGCGTGTGGCCAAGTGTTGCTTTATTACTTAGCCGCCTTAAACAATCTTCACCTTAGTGATCGTTACGATTATTCGAAACCCTTTACCTCCGACCGAAACTTGGATCTCACGAGTAATTTGAAGATCGGCGAGAGACGAGGAATCGAATAGAAGGAAAATGGAGCTGGTGAAGAACAACGGTATCGAAATCCTGTCGCGAAGGAGCGTGCCGATAAAGGACTATGGCATCGAGAACGGCGGGGACCTGGAAGAGGAGCAGCAAGACGACGACGATCGAACCTCTCTGAAGCTCGATCTCTCGATGGCCGAGCAATTCTACTACGAGGTGATCTCGTCGTTCGAGCAGGAAGAGGTAGATATAATGCACGTTGACACTCCCTTAATGCGCCATTCCATTCCCATTGCTAATCTATGGGGAACAACACGCCCGAGGCGGGCATGCTGTCCTATGGCGAGCGAAAAGACAATCGTAACCGGAAGCTGGCGCCCGCCCCGGGTTTAAAACTACCCTACGGGAAGTTCAGACTCGTTCAGAACCAGTCCCGGTAATTCCAAGGGCTTTAAGCTTCGGCTGGCTTTGAAGCTACGGTGCTTACTGCTTTTCGGGATTGGTTCGACGTTCCCATGGTTTGATCGATTTGTTCTCCTTGCGGCATCGGTAGCGGTTTTCAAGTTCCTTTACCGGACTTAAGTTGCTCCCGGTTTCTACGAGAGAGTCTCGTGTGCTCGTAGAAGAGTTTTCTTAGCGCTATCAGATCGAATTGATTTTGCTAATAAAGGAACGGTTCTCGAGAATAGGTGAACCACTCTAGACCGGTCTAAAAATAGGAAAGCAGCGGTTAATTCGCGCCAATTAAACGGTCGCTCTCCAAGGAGTCACGTTCAATTAACTCCGCATCCCGTGCCTCTCCTAATCTGAGTGAGAGGAAGCGCGGTAATTACTATTCGTCCCCGTGCATTCCTATGCATGCCTATGCGCAGAAAATTTTCTACCGAACGCGAACGAACACCACCGTTTTCCCAAAGAGCTTTCGTGCAACCCACGAATCCGTTGTTTCGCCGTGAAAGGTGGCAGCCCCGTTTCTAGATCTCTTATCTCCGATTAACGATCCGCGGACAACGCAGTTTGCACCTCGCCATTGAGCTCGCGCGGTCCACGAACCGCTGCCGGATGAGCGAGAGCTGCTAGATTTCAAGGCGAACCAGTTCTGCCTGATAAAAGGTGGTAATAAATAATGTTAGCAGTAACGCGCCTGCTGTAAGGATTATCGCTTTAAATACAAGCACGTACACGAACGCCCACTAAATTGTCCGCTCGCGGAACGCTGTAGTACCAGCTGTAAAGCATGATCCTAATTTGACTGGTCGAATTATTTATCGTCGTATCCTCGCGTTTCGAGGCGAACGGGGGAACCTGTTCGTCGAATTGCCAGCGATGGACATTGATTTAATTGTTTCCCTTGTTCGCAACCTTTGCAAGGAATTTATAATATCTTTAATCTCCGAGGCATCGGACGCTTTCTATTTCTGCTACGCTGGACAGCACGTGACAATTTGATCAAACTTGAATAGTTCTATCGTGCTCCCCTCACGCATCGGAAGCATTTGGGAATACTTTCGGTGGAAGTTCTTAATTAACCGCGACGGATGAAAAGCTTGAAATAAACGCGCCGTGACATTCGACGGTGGGACGTGTCGGCATGCGAGGAATGCGCATGGCGACGCAGCCAGCCCATTCCCGTGCCGTATCATGCACCGTCTTTCGTCACCCGTGGTAGACAGGTTGTGTGTCACGGCAGGTCCAGCAAAGTTTTACCATCGACCAGGTTTTCACGCCTGTGACACCGTTTTCCAACGATGCCTTCATTCTTGTTATCCCATCAACCCTTTATTCTTCACACCCCATGTTACGAACGCCATCCCGTCTCGATCGCTCTGCGAGCCACCCAAATGTTCAACGTGTTCCATTCTTCCTGGACCGAAAAGTACCCATTCCCTGCGAATCCAGCGGTAATAATCCGTAAACTAACGCGAGACAATTAGGCCATGGTCTTGTGATTTGTATGCGTAAGCCGACTGCTCTCTTCTCTCTGCTTCCCTATCCCCGAGGGTTGTCGTGGGGGATGCAGTCCGCGTCTCGCAGCCTTTCCCCTTGTGCAGCTGCGGATGCACGGACAACGGATCCTCCTCCGGGCATTCCCTGGGGCCATGCCGGCGGCAATGCAATTTAACGTCGTAATTGTCCATGAATAATTGTAATAATTAGTAGCTCTTGTCGCTCTCGGATCTTAGCGCTCTCCGACTCCGTGACCGCGTTAATCGTGTAGTTTTGGTCCCTTTATGGTCCCATTTTCTATCCCCACTTCCTTGACAACGCTATTCCTCAATGCTAAGGAGATCGTGTAATTTCTCGGACGAGTGAATCTTTTGGAAGCTGTTTGCACCGATCAGGGAAATCCGTTGTTAAAAGAATGAAAGGATTTTTGTAGGGATTCGAACGTTCGTTGCGATTAAGTTTAGCTCGAAGGATTGTGCATTTCAATCCAATAAACGATTGCATAATTGATTAGCGCCGAATTTTTAACGCCAGCCGAAAGAGAAACGCCTGTTCGCGGTCACGCTAAATGGGACGAGCCACGTAATTCCTGGTTGCCTGGCAAGAAATTGCGTAAACGTTCGTCGAGCTTCAGTCGAACCGCTCCGTGGCGTGTACTTGATAATCCACGCCAAGCATTATCGTCTTACGCAAAATTACGTCGATATCTCTCCGCGTGGCAGAATAAACAGCGCGGCGGTGACGATGCGCGACATCGTGTACATACGCGCGGCGGAAACGTTGTATAATATGCAACGTTAATATTTCGCGCGGTGAATTTCGCGTGGCAGGATATCGAGCTTCCCCTCGAAATCGCGGGGAACCGGCTTCCTGACGAGTCGCGATAAATTATCCGCGACTAAGTACCGGGTGGTTGCGCGGGACAGGCTAACCGTATTCGTCTAGCCGTGTCGATTAGCCTTTCATGGACGACGACGCGCGCAATAGGGCGTCCCGTGTGTAATATGCGAAATCGTGCCGCAATCGATTCTGCACGCTCGTGGTCCGGAAGTTCGCGACAGGGCTACTGTGGGAACGGCGGAGGATCCGATGATGCGATACAAGCTTCATGGGACACGATTAATGATCCGGATCGGTTCCAAACGCGCAGGAAGTTAAATTCTGACTAGTAGAAGTGGAGACGAAAGGAAAATTTAGGTTGGCTGAAGTAACGTGGCAGTTAAATGAATTGCCAGAACAACTCATGAATAACTTTATTGAGAGTCGATTGATGTCGATCAAGAAACCTTCTGTGAGAAAGTCTTTCAAAAAACGAATAGAGTACAAACACGAAATCACAAAAGAGGCGGGTCGATGTTCGATCTGCACCGGCCAGAATTCATTTGTATCGGTCGAGAGGCGTAAATTATCGACGTAACTTGTGCACACCGTTTTGCCAGCGAGTGAACGAACGAATGTCTTATCGGCGCAGCGTCGCGGGGACACGAATTGCTCGATTATAGGGCATCGCGGTGAGAACTGAGGGGAAAAAGAGCAAAGAAACGTCGGGTAAAAACGGTGTTGAGGGGGTGTCTTTCTTGCGGGCGATTTAAAGGTGCGCATCCAGGGGATAAAAAGAGAAGCTTCTCGCCTCGTACCCCGCGGTCGTTTAACATCAGAATTAATTACGACGCGGTAATAAGGCCGATGTACACTTTTACGCGATGCAACGACGATCTCGCTGGTTCGCTCATAGGTTCGTGAGGTCATCGACTTCTTCCTCCCCGCTGTCCTTTTTATCCTTGACACGATGTTACACGATGTTATGCGACGTAGACGATCTCGTCGTGTAATCAGAATAATGAGCAAAGCCCGGCTATGCTTGCTCCATGGCCTCGCGGTAATTAGACGATGGATTTTCTTGCTTCTCCTGTTCGGTCCGAGTTTCCGACAGCGTCGTCCCACGAATCGATCGACCGGGGAGGTTCGCCCGTCTCTTTGACACCGCGGTGTCATGAATTTTCTTGCTCCTTCAGGAAGAAAGACCTTAAGCACGTTGCACGTTGGAAACTGTGTACGTTTAGAGCAAAGTGGCATTCGGGAGTAGGAATGCACGTGGACCGAGGGGGACCTTAACAGTATCTCTTTCGTTATTGGGACAACCCGTTCGTTTCAACGTTCGGTGCGGGGTGAGTTAAGTACAAAGTGGGGGATGGACTGGATCGAAGGAAAGAACGAAAAACGTTGGTTTGGTAATACTAGGGAAAAGATTCTAAATAATGATCATAAGTGCTGCGCTAGATGCATTCTGAAGAAATTTTAAATAAATTACCGCTTCGGCCGAACGCCGAAGACAAACTTTAAATTCGCAGCGCACAAAGATTCCCCGGTCGAAGTGTCAGAACGCCTAGAGGCAACGCGCTCGACAATTTCCACGTAAATACGGCAAGCTGTCGGTGAAATCGGCCGTGAATTAATCTTCTCTCTGGCTCTACCGTTCGCTCGAGCACCCCTGAAAAAGGGCGCCGAACGCCAAGGGGGATCCTGGCAACAAATTCAGTCGTTACTTCATAGTTCCGAGACGGTCCTCTAGCAGCAGCTGCGAGACGACTCGAGCGAAAACAGATGCGAGAAGGAAGGGGTCGCATCGAAGCTCGGTCCGAGCGTAATTCTTCCCTTCGCGATTTTAATGATTCGAAGCGGGAGAAGTAGTGATCCCTGTCGATGCATTTACCTTTTCGACCGGTCGCTCGTAAACAATGAATAATTTATTCCGCTCGCAACGAACCAGCCCCTCTGTCCACCCGTTCCACCTCCGCGCTTTTTGTTCTCCCCGTCCATCCGCCCCCGGCTGCTGGCCTCGGTCGAGCAATTTCGTGCCGCATGCACGGAAGCAGGAACGAGCCCTCGAAGTCGGCACGGGATTGCCGGGATTAAATGACTCTCGGCCATTGTCGCGAGAACGAAACATCGCCGATGTTAATATAATTCAAGCGCGACGAAACGCCGTCCGTTCGGAGGGGAAATCGAGCGTGTTTGGAAAAGCCGACGACGCAGTCGATGCGGGGAATTGTCACTGCTCCTGGAGGAGGCACGGATTCCCGCTGAAATTGCTGCGATGTCGATCCTCTTGATGCGTCTCTGTTATTTAGAGGGACGATTACGAAAGACAATGAGGATTCGGATGGCGGAATAATTTGTCGCCCTCGCGGGCGGAGATTCGGGAACCCTTTGACTGAAGAGCTCGTTACGCCGAGCGTCTCGATGTTAATGATTCACGAAGATCTTGACGCTTGTACAATACGCTCCGTGTACCCGTGAGAAATGAAGCTTTGTCGTGATTCAAGAATCGAGAACTGCGTAGGCAATCTTGCATCTACCGTGAAAAGTAGTGGAGAACCCCGTGACCTTTTTACACGATACCGAAGGGGGTGTTCCGCGCGCGTTCTCGAGCAGACGCGACCGTTTGGTATTACTCCCTCGGAAACTGCTCGTCGCAGGTAAAACGGGGAACGTTTCAATATCTTTCCCTCTCCGCGAAATGCCGCGCGTTTTATCGCCGCGGAATCCCCGCGGCTCCGATTTAAGTGTTAAAATATATCGCAAATACTTTCACCCCCGCGACATTTCGAGCGAGGTATCAGCGCATTGTCGGGCTGCGGCGGCAAGTGCAACGACCCTGTGCTCCGCGCGGATCGCGCTTTGAAACCTGTTAGGACACTCCGGTCTGGTAAGCGTAAAATATACCGTATCGACGCTTGTCGTGCTCGTAAAACGGCGTGTCGCGTTGCGCTCGTAATTCGCGACCGCGTCTGTCATCGATGGTAGAAAGCTGCCGCTTCTACGACCTTCCCCTCGCAATGGAACTTTGATAGCTTGACGTTTGACGTGGAGAGAGTATATCTGTATGTAGATACATGTGTCGTTGTGCTATCCTTCGGCTGAACTATTTCTAGCATTGACGTTCCCCGGTATTTTAGGGACTAGAGAATTCTTTATAAGTTGCTGATATTTGCGACTGTTCGTTATAGGTACGAGCTCTTCATAGTAAATAGCAATGCTATTCTTGGCTGCACAAAACGTTTGTATGGTTCGCAGATATCGGAGAGCGTTCGATAGATGATGATTTTTATTAATAGATGGACGCGAATCTTTCTTTTTTGTTCAGAATATTGAGAGACAATTTGCTGAAAGCGATTCTATAATTGTAATATTACACGCGTCCGCTTTAATCAATTTCAAATGACTTTTGTCGCACGCGACACGGATCGTTGAAATAATTAAACACTGTAATTGGAGGCGTTGCACACGTTGGTCAGGTTGTTAGCAGCTATACGGATAGAGAATCGCGTAAGCAGTTTCCGATTTCAAAAGTCCTTCCAACTAGTATTACACGAGAGTTTGCTCCAGATTTGTACTGTAAAAATGTGCGCTCGCGAGCACATTCTTTTTACGAGCGAAGTGGAGCAGCGGGTTTCGTTGCGTTGGCGTTCTAAATATTTACTCGTCGTACTTTTCCAATTCCAGTCTTGATAATCTTTAAACAAACGCACGCACTGGCTGCCGCGAAACACCTGATCGCATTTTGTTTCGAAACTCAATTTCGGCCTGCGACGGGATTGCGTTTAAAAATTTGTCCCGCTTAATCAAATCTTCTCCGGACTTTCTCAGTGCGAATGTAAAACATCTATTTGGTAACGGAATCAGTGCAAGCGAAAATCTTTCAGCGAAATTAGTAATTGAATGGAGAGTGAAATATGAGGGGTGACGGAAATTAGTAAAATTAGTAACGGAGAGTAATTCATATTCCGCTTAAAAACAAAAATCCATTATTACTTATTTTATTTTCCTTCAACGTAACGAAGCGCTTTCATCGAACCCCCCCCCCCCCCCAACCCTTTCGCGTTCTCATTTCCCCTTAAAAATTACGTCCTCACGGTCCAGCAAAAGTAGAACGTTTCGCGCGTTCCCGCGAGAGAAAGACGATCGCAAAGTGCGAATCCCCCCGTATTCGATTTAAATACCAGAGTCTTTATTCCCGGCCATTCATCACGTTCATCCGAAAGGAAGTCGAGCCGTAACGAGAAAACAAGAGGCGGCGGCCGGAGGAAGCGTTGGCGAGAACTCCCTGGACTCGCCTCGACCTCGACGGGATGGATGAGGTGGGAGAGAGAATTTTAATGGGACAGCGGGGCTTGCCGCTTTCCTCAATGGGAAAATTGTACCGGAAGTCTCGGTGTGCGCTGGGTTGGTACGGGCCGTTGGAGCGTGCACAAAGGGGTTAAAGGCCCATTAAGTACGCCGCAATCTCGTCCTGTGCGCGTCGCGCTGTTCCCCGCGAGAGCGAAAAGCGCGGCGCGAACAAGGGAGTGTAGGAGAAGGGGCGGTACGGGTTCAAGTGTAAAACGCGCGCACGAGGTGCGGGCAATAAGTCGTGGCGATGCGCTAAACTAGGTTTAGCGAGCGCGCGAATGGCTATTCTTTTTCCATTAGCCGCGTTTGCGTGTTGATCTTCCAGCCTGCATCGTCGTTCGCTTCCCTCGATTAGCCTCCCGCCATATCCCTTTATTCGAGCTTTTCTTCTCTGTGAGACGCGAGTAGTCTCGTTCGAACGACGAGTGTTTGCGGAGGCGGAATTACCGCGATAGCGCAAAGATACATTCTTTCATCGTTCTGTTTAATCGTATGTTTCTCAGTTCAATTTCTGTCAATTTCTGAATTGGCTGTAATTTAAAGGTATCATCGGCAGGTCTCTCTGTTTTTTTGTTTTTCTTTTAAAGGGACAAACTTTTATTCGAAACGAATTGTCCATAGAGCAGGGATAAAGGTTGGCCCAATTTTCCTGGGCAAAGGAAAAATACGAAGCGGCAAACAATTGGGCGAAATCTGTGAATGTTCGAGGAATCTGGCCCGGATAAAATATAAATACCTATTGTTTTGTTAAAGTTGCGCATTGCTAACCCAGACCCCGTTGCCCTTTTCCACCCTGTCTATCAATGGAGGTTGGACTTTCATGATGCCTCGTGCGGGCACGACATGCACGCGTGAAAAACACACATTTTCCTGGTCTCTGAATTTTTCTCGACGAGGTAAATAGCAGGGTCACGAGCTTTCCGCGCGACCCGTTCTCTCTCTCTCTCTCTCTCTTTCTCTCCTTCTTTGTGCTGGCAAAAAAGTTTCGAGTACCGTTGCGCAACGTGCAAATTAATATAACAGCAATTACGGTTTTCCATTTTTCGCGACGTTTCTCGTCGGCCGTTCCTCGTTGTTTTCGCCGAGAATGCGTCCAACGATAACTCGACGGCCGCTTCTTAGCGGCGAGAAATAAATGATTCGCGTTGCGTTCGTTTCAATTACGCGGTTGTTACACGTAATGACGAGAATAAAAATAGGGCGGGAGGTGCGACGCCCCTTCCAAATCGAATAAACGAGCGAGAGTGAAATTACGAGGGGGTTGGGAGCCGGACGAAACTCATTTGGGTCGAGTCTTTAATTAAACGCGCCGCATAACGCCGCCAATTGTCATGCAACGCAACTATGTCCCGTGTAAAATAATTTCTTCCCCTGGCTTCCCCAACCCCCTTCCAGTTTCGCGCACCCTCGGTTGTTTGCGGTACGAGCTGTACGTGGCTAATTTGCCTGAGAAACCCTGCGACTTTATTTTTAATCGTTATCACGCCGCTCGCTTTAATTATCTCTCGTACGTGCGGCGATTTTTACAGTTGCAGTTTAGTGCACATTTTTTTTTTCACAAAAGATTAGAAGCACGTAAATTTTACTGTACATTTATTTATTCTGTGGGAGGCATTTTATTGATATTCTTTGCCGTATCACTTATCTTTCTACGATTTTATACTCCAATAATATGCAAACAGTAATTATGACTCAACTAACGCACAGTAGCAATGAAGAATCGTGAATTATTAATCGTGCGGAAAGTATAACGCGTTCAGTCGTCACTAATTCCGGAAATCGCCGAAGATGGAAGGAATGGAAACCGCGATTCCTATCTTTCGTCGTTCGATTTACTTTTACACCGGTTCATCGAAGGAAGCAAGCGGAAGAGCAAATTCTACCAATACCGTTCTCCAATCGATCGAAGCGACGAAGAAAGGAGCGCTTTGATATCGCGTTGATCAATCAAGCATCCCTCCGCGCCTCTCTTTCGCTCTAACAGAGACGCCACCCTGAGCTCGTTACCGATTTTCCCCGTTATTTCACAACTCCGCAAAAACGAGTGAATTGTTAATCGATGTCGCGCGGGCAGCAGGTCTTTCCGGTCGAGGGGAATCCGCGAAACCCGTTTAACCGTGAAATTAATACGCCGGACGAAACGGGATTTTAATTACGATTGATAATTATCGTACGCGTACACGCACACGCGTCAATGTAATTCTGTCTCGCCCACGCCGCGCTTCGTAAAAGCCGCCCGTCTACCTCGCGTCGGAGCTTGCAAGATCTCTTCGTATCCTCGCTATTTTCTAACGGGACAAGCTACTTCGACACGGCGATTCTCTTTCCTCTTTCGACCTGCCCCGCATCCATCTTGACCCTTTTCACGTCTACTCCAGCTCCCGTTTTCTTGAAAAAGCTGCGCCACGAATGTAAGGAGGATCGTACACGTCCGTCGAACACGTGTGCGGTAGATCTTGGCGAGCGTAGAGATGTGGAAAGGAGAGATTCGTGAATCACTTAAAATACGAAGCTAATTAATTTTTTTAAAAAAGAACGGACCCTGTGCTCCTTTTGCTCGTTTCATAATATTCATTATTAAAGTAATTATCTTCTACGAGCACCGCGTTAATGAATTCCAGTTCTTGATCCACTATTCTTTCCCTCTCGGAAGTGAAGCCTTACAAAAAATTACCCATGCGAAGCTTTCGAAAAAATGCAGACCAAGACTATCGCTTCCCCTCCGGGTCTCTCTTAACCCCATTTTTCCTGAAGCATTCTCCTCAACGTTCCACTCTGGTCTAAAGTTTCAAAGATTATACTCTAAATTCTAAACCTATCAAGATACACCGTGGATCCCCTTACGCAAATCTTCCAAACCATCGCGAACAGAAAATTTCCCAAAATCCTCGTCCACGCTGCAACGAGCCCATATTAACGTATCATGGATAAATCACGATTTTCTTCGCCCTAGAAGCGACGAAAGGATGAGCAGCGCAGCGATACAATGCGCGCACAACCGTAGCATCGAACGGAAGCGTGTTAATGATTGTTTTACCGTACGCGCCGGCTGGCTCGCAGCAAGCTCCTGCGAGCCGTCGATCTCGCAGAGACGATCGCGGCTAATTAACACCGGGGCCAGGCTCGTCTTCGTTGCAAGGACGAATCGGTAGTTGCTTGTGCACGAGCCTCTGTAGATAGTGTCGCGGAAATTGCACTTACCGTTTCTCCGTCTGCGCTAATCCGATTCCCGTAGGGCGAATCCGCGAACAGCGTCTGAGATCGGAACACGTTAACCACCCTCACCCCCCCCCCCCGTGTTGGGTATTATAACGTCGAGCTGAGACTACAATTAGGTAATTTCGGGGAAACGGTAGCTCCGGCTGCTCGACACCCGATTGCACTTTGTTGGCGGCCGCTTGTCTAGCGTGCTCGCGGCTTTGGGAAGGGTCGCTGGCATGGGATGCGGTTGATGCGTTCCCACGGAATAAGATTCGACGATGCTTGGAAGTGGTTCTTTATTTATTTTGCTAAGCGGTACGATAATGGGAATAGTAATTTATTTATAGCGATTTATAGAATGTGGGTAGAATTAGAGGGATTAGGGATTGGGACTGAAGTGTACCGTGCATCGAGAATAATCTTGCGTCACTTTGGGGCACAAGATAGAAGCCAGTTAAAATCAGTTTAAAGTCAGGGACGCATTGTGCAGCGGAGACTTGCATACTGTTAGAGACAGATGGTGGAACAATGGAAAAGGGGTTGCGTCGAGGCTTCGCTCTTAAGTTACCCTGTTCCGACGGGCACAGAGCATGCGCGCAGATGTATATTGGCGTCTGAAACAATGCCCGCACCTTCGAGTGGTAATTAATACGAGGAAGAGGTTGAATCGCTTTCGTACGAACAACCCCAATACGTCTCCAAAAAATGATTAAGTGCATTCTTCAGTGCGCAGAGCATCTTACGTTATAAAAATTGAAGCTTTCAATATATAATTGCAGCTCGATCAGACACTCTTGGCCGCCGGTGCAATTATTTCCAATCATCCACTCCCCGTTCACCACCGTTCCTTTAATAATCACCCCAAAAACGACAGAGGAAGAAAGTGTCGCGTACCCCCCGCAGGCGATGGGGGTGAACGCGTGATAAATTAATTAACCGAGAGCCGCAGAACGCGAAGCTCGGTGCACTTAATCGGACGCGGACGAGTCAGTTTAACAGACAATCGGGCGTAATTAACGCCACGGCGCACGGCGTCGCCGGGAAACAAGCCACTCTACGCGGAGCGTATCAGTATCCCGTGCCCTCTCTCCTGTTGGAGAGATACAATCACGGAAATTGCTCTTACCGTCTCGCCGACTGTTAATCCGATTCCCGTGTAGCATTCTCCCCCGTTGCTCGGTGGTCGCCCGCGACTCTAAGTCCAGATGACTGATCCAAGATAAGGGGGAGGATAGATGGTCGGATCGAGATACGGGGTACACGATACGACTCTGGTACAGCAACGAGGATACCCTTTGGGGGGAACGATTCTCTTGCGACGAGTCACACCCCTTTGAAAACCTCCTGTTTTCTCGAAAACATGGGAAACCTGTTTTTCTATTCTAAGAACAGTCGGCTGGGGTGCGGGATTGTACATTTAATATAACATCGGTCAAATGTAGGGAATATTTCATTTCAGGATTACGCACTACAGTTCTGTTAATAAAAATTAGTAACAGTGCGCTGTAATCGGAGTAAAAATTCGCGTAGACTTTTCTAAGCAATAATGCATCGGCCAGGAGTAATAAGTGTTAATACGTATTTATTGCATCCGAGGGACGATATTATTAAGACCATCAGTTTGGCGACGCCAGACTGGCGTCAACGGGGGACATTAAAGGAGAAAACGATGCTCATAACGCTGATATTGCACCGAGTATCCCGTGGTCCATGATTACACCGAGGAATAGCGTTCATCGTCGCAAGTATCGCCAACCTTTGAGCACACTCTTGCTTTCAAGCCTGAGTTCCACGATTAATTCATTAGTTGCCCGCCGTTCTCAGTCGCGTCCCGCTTCATTGTTCATCCATTACGGTGTCTGCCTATTTTCCGCGACCATTAATTTCCCGGGGGAATAAAATTTTACAGAAACGTCATATAAACTCGCAGCTTCTACTGTCCGCGAACCAGCAGCGAATCTTCGCTTAAAATTTCCATGAATCCCATATCGAATTCCAATCCGTTCACAAAAATCTCCATTCACCGCGCGGCGAAAAAGAAAAAAAAGGTACGGAGCGTACAAAAATCGCGCGATACGAATACACCTCCATTTCCCACTCTCCGTAAACGCATCCTGCATTTTCGTGGTAGGACGGAAATGCGTTCCACGTTCGCGAAGAAATATCGGCGGCCTGAGGGGGTAAGGGTTGCATCGAGTGGCGATGCTCCGATCGCGTCTCGTACCATACCATCCTCGTTCGGGGGAAGCGTATTCTAAAACGGGCCCTGTCATTTTGAGAGCATCTGCGTTTCACAATAGAACTCCGCGAAAGAACGAACGGCGATACATACTGTTAGCATGCGAAGAAGGAGCGCGGGGTCCATTCGTGCGCGATGGAAATGCATCCGCGTAATATTTTCATCGATGCGCGTAACGACGCGGAATACGTACTTCAGCGAGAGAAATGATGAAAAGCCGCTTAATGATCTCTGTCCGATTCAGGCTAATGAATATCCTTTCTCGATGGGCCGTCGTTTTCAAGATAGATCACCGCCGACTTGTGTATGGTACTTTTCCTTGAAATCATGCGAGCCGATTATGATACTTTCCACGTTTTAATTCGAAACAGCGATATTGCAGATGTTTTTCAATTGAAAATTCTCTGTTCGATCATTTTCAGCGATACTTTCGACTTGAGCTGAAATTGTTTGATACAGCGTGGAAGTTTTAATAGTAAGAGTAGGAGGTTTTATATCCGGTGGAAAAATTTCAATTTGCATTTAACGAGCAGAAATTGAAAGGGGTTTTAAAATATCGCTCGAGACGTCGCGTCGGGTCTCGCGACGAAAATTTCGGCGAACCCAGAGTATTTTCATGGCTCGAGTTATTTTTATCGACGCGTCTCGGTTTCGTGGACACCGACTTTCCCCGCGTGCGATCCTCGGGAGAGGCTGACACTCTCTCCTCTTGACGAGTCGACTCTCAGATTCCTGGCACGCGTGTTGTACGTAGCCAGCCGGTCACGCCCCCGTGTCGTGTCCACCGCAGACTTTGTTCGTTCGACCTCCGCGAACCGTGTCGGTCTTCGTGGTAATTGTTAATCGTGGGACGATGACGGATTGAGCCGGCCAACGAGAGGTCGGTCGATCGTACAAAATGGTCCGCTCGAATAACACGTAAGCTTCCATAACGCGTGCAAATAAGTTCGATAAATCGTCGAGCGATTACGCGGACAAATTATTCATTTGTTGCGCACGCCACGGCCGAACTAATTAGACCGGGGCGAATTTATCTATGCGGGAGCAGGTGTAATGAATTTATCTTGCGTCCCCTGTGGTGTATTTTACACGCGGCTGAAATATCCCCTCCGTTAATTGCCTTCGATTTCGGGAGAGGATCTCGGAGGTCGTATTTTTTTTGGCAAATTCTGGATTAAATGATTCCAAACTGGGACGAAAGCACTGTTCGAGGGTAACGAACATTTCTGTTCTGAAAGTACTAGTGAGCCTCGTGCGAGCTCCCATCGCTTCCAGTTAAATGAGAATTGGATTCAATCAACTTAAATTAGCGCTAGAAATATTCAAACATTTCCCACCGAGTTCTGTGAATATGCAAAATGTTGCGGGAACTAAATTTGCGTTCTCCTTTCCGATCGTTAATCGGAAGCGCAAAGTATAAGAACTCGTTTCCCTGCTCACTCGACCAAACGCGTGAGAAGCGACGAATTGGAGGATTCTGTGGCCGGGACTGGGATTTGGGAACCTTTCTCTTCGGACGATCGACGAAACGCGATTCAGAGCCACGGTGAAGATGTTAAGGTGAAGGTCTAGGGTACTCTCGGCGAGGCTACGAAGCCAGATTTATAATACGTACACGCGCATTGGCTCGCTGCCAACGGCGAGGCGCCGCGATATTACTGGTTAGTCACTTCAGCCGGGCCTTCCCTTTGTGCCGCTGCTCCGTGATACAATAAATAAAAGAAACGAGCACGGAAAGCTGAATATTTGTGGGAGAATTCGGTGACCGTCTCGGTCATCGTTTTTCCTTCTTTTATTGTTTCCCCCTTTCTGATGCATCCCTTCGTTCGTCGTTGCTCTCGCAGAGACATACGTGTCTGGCTTTGGTAGCTACATTTGCCACACCACAGATGAAACTAGTAATTTCTAAATATTAAAGAAAAATATATATTGTCCCATAAATAAAGTTTATTACTCGCAACCCCCTGCTGTATTAAAAAAGAAACCTAATTGTACAGTGCTCCGTTAACTTTTTAAATTAGTGGAACAGAGTGTTCTCCAATCCTTAAGACTCCGACCATCCATATTCGACAGCTCGGCATGCCAAACACGATTACCCAATTCATTTCCACGGGATCGCTCGAAGGAAATAGCGCGACGCTAATTATCGAATAGCGCTCGGCACGACGGGAACGTAGTATAGAATGGCGCCAGACAATTAGCCTGGTAAATTCCGCGAAGAAGTTCGCCAGGACGAGACGCCGGTCCGGACGACGGGGCGTGGGCGGGGTATGGGGAAAGTGGTAGAGAGAGAGAGAGAGAGAGAGAGAAGGAGAAAAGCGCGGCCGAGTTAACTTTAATTGCCCGGTTGGCTACATAATAAATGACATTGCAGACGACCAAGCGGAGGAAAAATTGTTTCGTCCTCCGCCTCCGACACCCCCAACCCTTTCGCCTCCCCGGGTCCTCGCCCGACCCCGTTGCTTTCGTTCAGCTTGTTCGCTGAAACGATTACTGTATCGCTGCTCCGAGAAACCTGAACGTATTGATGGCTGTGTAATCTTATTTTCAACAATACATTCATCTTGGTCGCAGTCACTTTCCACTCCTTCAGGATCTCTCCGCAGTGATTTATTAGCGGAATTAAATGTTCGTCGATGTCTCCCTGATCGAGGGAAATACGTTTCCCCTTGGCTTCAGCGTAAATGACCAACGAAATCGTGGTCAAAGAAGAAATTTATAGAACGAACATTGTCTGCGTTTCAGTCGATGGATCTCTTTATCGGCCGCATCACGCTCTCCCGGTAAATCGACTGCCTTCCGCGGCGTTTTCTTTGCATTTCCGCTCTAAGAACGCGCGCTGGATGCGGAACAAGCGACGCTTAAAGTACTTTCATAGCGGGGCGACTAATTAGAGCGATTTAGCGGTCGTCGTCGACGTTTATTTGGAATGCAAATGCAGACGTCGCGCAGCCCTTTTTTCATTGCTCGTCGCTCCCTCCTTCTTTCCTTCTCACATCGCTCCTTCCGCCCTGGCTCCTTTCATACTTTTGGGGTTCCCCGGCATTCCTTCCTCCCTGTCCCTCTGCGCCCTTCGTCGCTTTCCTCTCCTCCTACCTATTCGCTCTGGCTATTGTCAACCCTTTTCCCCCGGTCTCTGCCCTGTATTTCCTTTAGCTCTTGTTCGCCTGCTCTTCTCGGTTCTTTCTTCCCACCGCGTTCTTGTTCGGCGCATTATTTTGCGAATTCTTGGAAGTGTCAATGGTGGAGCACCTTCTCGACCCCCTAAAGCAGCGATTTTTGGGTTGCCTAATGCTTTTCCATCTTTCTTTCACTGTCTGTCTTATTTTAATCATTTTAACAAACTGAGTCAACTGAATGAACTTTCTTCCATCAATTCATCAACGGACCTCTCATCTTGCCATTCACTTGTCCTCTACTCGCAATCGAGAGTTGAAAATATACGGTTACCTCGAATGAAACAGTGGAAATCGTTGGTACCGAAGTAGGTGAAAAGTGTGTTCGGTCCCGTCCGTTCCCACTGTTGAAAAGGGGGCTGTTTTTCACGCGGGTTGGCCAGACTACGGAAAGGCCGTGCCTTAGACAGGGGAGGCAGAGAAATCCGATTGAACGGTGCGCAACGTTTGAACGGGCGGGTAATCGAATGAATGGAAAACGCGGCTTGGATACTTTCGCGACGGTCTGAAAGGGATGTTGGGTGTTGTTTAAGGGTTATTGTTCCGTCCCCTTTGTCCCAGCGATTCGCGGGACGCAGTCTGCCGGGCCTTTCAGCGTCGAATGTAATTTATCGGGGCGGAAAAAGGGCGCGCTATCCTGACGACAGTTGGCCATGGGCCCTTTCGTTGCGACGCGTCGACCGGAGAATCGCGGAACAAGATCTTTTGTCCCGTGCGCACTTTCGGGGGTTGAACAGGGTGTATTCCGAATCTTGTTACCTCTGTACCGAGGAGATATTGCCGCGAAATAAAATAACGTTGAAAGAACAGATATAGCGGAATTGAAGTACATGGATGAGATAATGATTATTTCATTATTAACTCATCCTTTTAAAAAATGAAGCTACAATATCTGCGAGAAATAAACTGCGAGCTAATCAAATGAACGCGAAATACAATTTCCTACGGGTTTCTTCGATTACCTGTTTATTAACTTGTTGCTCGCCGTTTGAGTCGCGCTTAAGCAACCCTCGAGGGAATCCAATTTACCCGTATCGCCTTAACCGAAACTCGACCGATTTTCTTGCCAACCTCTTTGCGATTTACCGAGGATAAACTACCAAACCCGAATTTTATCAATCCCCTTCGTGACTTGATTCTCGCCATTTCCACACACGTTTTGTTCAAAACCCAGGTGGCTGAAATAAAATCGATTATCCATCTCTTCATGCACGAAATTCTGTTCTTCTTTTTTCTTTTTTTTTTAATTTCTATTCCCGTAATACTCTTATCGCGGAATGAAATCGTTGCTTCCGCATTAGCTTCTTCATCGTGATTCGGCCCGCGACTTTTCAACGCGGACAAAATGCGAGCGTCTCAGCCGCGCGAAATTATAACGAATTTTAATAGCGATTACTCACTGCCCACCCGGTCGGTGGCCGGGCAAAATCCAGTAAAGCATAAATGTGGTTTTGCATGACCATAAACTTCTGGACGGCCGACCATTACGCTTGGAACTTTCTTTTCGACTGGCGAAATACTGCCCGCTCGTTTGGGAAACGGTAATTTTCTGAGCCAACTGCGGGGGAACCCGCAGTCATATTGTCGTCGTTCGTATTTCTCTTCTCTTTAGATAGAGCCACCTGCGACAATCATTCGTTGGACAAGAATTTATGGATGAATTTTAATTGTGCGTGTAAAATGTTCAGAATCACAAGAAAAGAAGCAGAAGCTAAAATGAGATTGCAATTATTTGACAACAGATTGAGCTTTGTAAGTGAATCTAGAATGAGGGAGATTTCTATTGAAACATTTTCGCAACCATGTAGAATATTATTACATGTATGTACATCGATAAAGGTAGCGGTGGCAACGACGATAAGATTAAAAAAATAACTGTACCCGCGCGACAGATTGCGCTTCATCGACGGAAACATGCGGGTAAAAAAAAATTCTCGCTCAAAGTTGCATTTCATTTTCCAATTTTGTACTTAAAAAAGAAGAAAAAAATGGTGAGAAAGTAATATAGCACTCGCGCTGGCACAATTTAAAACGGTTATCAACGCCCTTCTCGCCTCAATAAAGTACCCAGTTTACAAAATAGGCAAGAAGCAAAAATTCTGGAAAAAAATTTGCTCAAATGTGCGTTAATTGCCTCGGACATTTTCTTTTTATACCACGGATACAACGATGCACCTGCTGCAGGCTGCGATCGCGACCGTTCCCCGCAAGCCCCACGCAAGCATCCCCTAATTTTCTCTTCCTTCCTCGTTCGATAAATTAATTCTCTCAGCTTCGCGTGATTCGCGTAAAGCGTGTCCAGGATAATACCGCGCGGACCGCGCGTATTAAAGGAAAATTTTTCTCTCTCGGCACCGTTTAAAAGGAGAAACAAGAAATTACAGCGCGTATTATACACTTAAGGCGTTTAACGTGCCGGTAAAATCGCGTTGCGACTACGGGGGACGTTTAAACCAACAGAACAACTTTCGCGAGCGAAGAAGCCGCGTTAAACTTTCGACTATAAGCTCCGGAAAGTGGGGCTTATTTTCCTTCCGCGTTTATTCCGTTCCGCGTCGCGCGCGACCCTGCGTGCACGGAGAGAGATAAAGGGAATCCGTGTGATTCTCGTTGCAGAAAATATGTGTCTTCCAAAAGACGCTGGAGGATCTGTCGTCGCGGATGGCCGGGGCCGAGGCGATCCAAAGCGGCTGGCAGAATCCGGGCGACGCGAACGAGGCGGCGGAATTGCTGAAGCAATTGGAGAAATTCGGCGAACGACTGCTGCCTATACAGAGGAGCATCGAGTACGCGAACGATCAGGCGAGCGTATTCGCCTCGAGCAGCGTCATCGTTTCTCATGCTTTGCTGGCGAAACTCGAAGATCTCAACAACAGGTACGTTCTACTGGATTCTACTCTCTCGACTCGAACACATTCAGCGTAACTTATTCAGCCAACACCGGACGTGGAGAATACCTCTTGCGGGCAAATCTTTTTAATGCATGAAATTGAAAATCATGAATTTCGTCCCTCGATCTGAATCTGTATACTTTTGAAAAATGATACCTCCACATTTTTTGTCAGAAGCGCAACTCGTACATGATGCATCGTTTTCAAAATGCAACTAAAATGCAGATACCTAAGACGCACTTTTCGTCCGCACGAGTGCAGATATCGGGTCAGCGTCATGGAAGATTAAATACAAAGCAAGATATCTCGCGCTTAAACATGATACTAAATACGATATCGACTATTCCTGGGACGTGTGCCGGGTAGATCAGTCCTTGCTCTAACACGGTGCATCGTCGATACAAAGCGCGATCCGTTCGTTTGATCCTAAATGATAGCCAGACACTATAGTGATTCCATTCAGAACATGATGACGAGAATCTTCTTAGTATTAACAAGGTGCGCGCGAGATTTCCAATTATCTAATGCACTCGTTACACGACACTCACCCTAAATATATTGGAACGCGCGACCCAGACTCGAATCCGACGAACGCGATCCACATGATCCTTCTTCCCTCTCGCGGTTCGCGTGCAAGCGAACGTCTAGTGCACCGCAAGGTTTGCTTAAACCGCGGGTCGTGTATTTTCGCTAAGTTTTTCGCGTGTTTTCGCAGGTGGAAGGTGCTGCAAGTGGCGGTTGACGAGCGTTACAAGTTGCTAAGCGGATTCGGAAAGGATGGCAGCACTCCGGGTAGCCAGGCCTTCCTCGCGAGCAGCGTGGAACCACCATGGGAAAGGGCCCTCACACCCGCCAAAGTGCCTTACTATATCAAGTAAATCGATCCACCGTTGCCACGAATCGAACGTCCCGTTGAATCTACCGTCGTCGAGGGGCGCGGATCCAGGCGGCGATTTTGCGCGCGCGAACAAACGAATAATCGATGAGACAATCGTGATCCGGGGCAGCAAGAAAGTTCGCCGAAGTCGCGTCTCGAGGCTTCGCGCTCGAACGGGGAATATTTAGTCCGACGTGCTTTTGCGAATGGACGAATCGATGGAAGTTCCAATTCAGATCGGCGAAAGGGTCCGAACGGAGGGCGGATTAACTCTCTCGGCTGACGGGTTGAAATATTGATTGCGTAACTGGTATCGCGAGGTCAACGATCGCGAGAGTAAAATGTTTCATCCCGTTTGGAATAATTGGTCGATCGTGTTTGCGCGGTATTGCGGGCGGTGCGGACTCGTTTCTTAAATTAATTATAACTATTTCGCTTTCGCTTGTTCGCCGTTTTCAGAGAAAAATTTTCACGGACACAGCGAGTGTATCATGAAGATACTTTGTCCCTGCAGAATTTCACTTCAATCGGATTTCAATTCAAATACGATTAATAGCTTTGCAGACCGGTTTCAGTCTAAATACGATTTCAGCTCTCATATCCGGATGATCGCGCAGGCCGCGAGAACCGACGAACCCGCTCGGCCGTGGATAAATTCTTAAAAGCTACTGCTCTGGCCGGAAGCGCCGAGAATCGCGGATTTAATAAAGATCGAGCAAAGTTCTCTCTCCGCTTTCGCCAAGTTTTCGCGCTGGGTCCGTGGCTGTTACGCGGGAGTCTCATGAATCTCTTAATCTTCGGCTACGCTGGGTACTGATTCCGTGGATCGTTTTACAGCCATCAGTCGGAGACCACCCATTGGGATCATCCGAAAATGATCGACCTGATGTCCTCTCTGGCAGACCTGAACGAAGTACGCTTTTCGGCGTACAGAACCGCGATGAAGCTGCGCACCGTTCAAAAGCGATTAAGCCGTGGGTATTCTCCTCGACTGATCGCGTTCCATTCGTTCGTTACGTTCGTTCAATTGTTCATTAATCGCTCGACTCGCAGTGGACATGCTGAGCCTTTCCACCGCGCTGGAGCAGTTCGATTCGCACGGGCTGCGGGCTCAGAACGACAAACTGATCGACATTCCCGACATGGTGACGGTCCTGACATCGCTGTACGAAGTTATAACGACGGACAATCCGACGCAGGTCTCCGTGCCGTTGTGCATCGATTTGGCTATCAATTGGCTGCTCAACGTGTACGATAGGTGAGCTCCGTTATAATTCAATAAATCCCGCGCCTGCCTAAGTATCGATCGAATTAAAATCTCGGCTCTTAATTGTTCGCCGTCTCGTTTCAGTCAACGAACCGGTCAGATCCGTGTGCTATCCTTCAAAGTGGGTTTGGTCCTGCTGTGCAAGGGTCACTTGGAAGAGAAATATCGATGTGAGTTTAAACTTGATTTCCGTTTATGCAATTTTTTTTTGTTTGTTTAAGGTGAGACCGTTTTTAACCATAACCGGAAACGACTTTTCATTTCAGATCTGTTCCGGCTGATCGCCGATCCAAACAGACTGGTGGATCAACGGAAGCTCGGTTTATTGTTGCACGACTGCATCCAAGTGCCGAGGCAGTTGGGAGAAGTGGCTGCATTCGGCGGCTCGAATATCGAGCCGAGCGTTCGCAGCTGCTTCGAGAAGGCTGGAAAGGATAAGAACGAAATAGAGGCGGTGCACTTTTTGAGCTGGCTGCAGCAAGAGCCGCAGAGCATGGTCTGGCTGCCTGTGCTTCATAGACTCTCCGCCGCGGAGAGTGCCAAGCATCAAGCCAAGTGTAACATATGCAAGGAGTATCCAATCACTGGGTTCAGGTAGGAATTCTCGACGGGAAACGATTAGTAGAGAGGACATTAT
Source organism: Holcopasites calliopsidis (assembly GCA_023838395.1). Classification (NCBI taxonomy): domain Eukaryota; kingdom Metazoa; phylum Arthropoda; class Insecta; order Hymenoptera; family Apidae; genus Holcopasites; species Holcopasites calliopsidis. The sequence continues at coordinate 6,219,208 of JALHAQ010000004.1, read as the reverse complement.
TGTTCGCCGGTACCGACTCTGTCACGCTGCGATAATTGCAGGTATCGTTGCTTGAAATGCTTCAACTTCGACATGTGCCAGAACTGCTTCTTCTCGGGCAGGAAGGCGAAGAATCACAAGCTCACGCATCCCATGCAGGAATACTGCACGGCGGTAAGAGAATCATTGCGCCTCGTATTCCCCCCCATCCTCCCGCCGCTGAATAAACCTAGCTGGTCCATAATGTTACAAACGATAAACCCCGTTTACCTCGCAGACCACATCTGGCGAGGACGTGCGCGACTTCACGAGAGCGTTGCGAAACAAATTCAAGTCGAAGAGATACTTCAAGAAGCACCCGAGGGTCGGCTATCTCCCGGTGCAGACGGTTCTAGAGGGTGACGCGTTGGAGAGCCCCGCGCCGTCGCCGCAGCACAGCTCCCTCAGCCAGGACATGCACTCCCGTTTGGAGATGTACGCGTCCCGGCTGGCGGAAGTCGAGCTGTCCCGCACGAGGAGCAACTCGACGCCGGACAGCGACGACGAGCACCAATTGATCGCTCATTATTGCCAGAGTTTGAACGGCGGCGACAACGTGAACGTGCCGAGAAGTCCGGTACAGGTGATGGCCGCCATCGACGCCGAGCAAAGGGAGGAGCTCGAGGCGATGATACGTGAACTGGAGGAGGAGAACGCGACCCTCCAAGCGGAGTACGAACGGCTGCGATCGAAGCAGACGCCGGGCTCGACGCCGGAGGACGGCCACGGCAACAGGCAGCCGGATTGCGATATGATCGCCGAGGCGAAATTGTTGAGGCAGCACAAGGGTAGATTGGAGGCGCGCATGCAGATACTGGAGGATCACAATCGTCAGCTGGAGGCGCAGCTTCGGAGACTCAGACAACTTTTGGACGAGGTGAGTTTTGTGTCGCAACGTCCTTCAACGCTTGCAGGTTGTTCCCAGGGGTAAAGAGGATAATTGCTGTCACGGATATCCGGAAGTATTCTCACTCATTCGTTAATCCTTTAGTTTTTATGCGACATCGAGACGTTTCGTTCATTTTTCAGCCGAACGCTTCGTCACCATCGAAAACGGGCACGCTGCAGACGCGAAGCGTGACAGCGTCCCAATTGGCGACCGATTCACCTGCGAAGATGAACGGACACTACCACGATTCTCCAGGTATGTAAACGAAATCGCTAAAGTAGAATAAATGACCAAAGGTGTTCCTCCATCGTCGTTCACAAGTACAATACCCAACGCGATTCAAATCTCTGTCAGGAAAGAAATATCATTTCCCATCCTCCCCTTATGCGGAAGGTGTTAAACGATTACCAATGGGCAGCACGGGCCATTAGGGTCGCGCGCTCGTTTCGCAATATAAGAGGACGCGGGGTATTTCTGGCGCCTAGACACTAACCGCATATTTAATGAGCCATTGACAATGCGTCAAAAAGAGTCATTAGCTTATCTTGTACGGGTGTATGAGCGTAGGTGGTGGAGGTTCGAACGAGGGAAGAGTGAGCAGTTTAGAGAGGCCACCGCCGCCACCGCATTCTCACAGCGTTGCCCACAACGTGGGCAATCTCTTGCACATGGCAGGTTCGTTCCCTTCTCCGTCTAATCGATCTCCGTTACGCATTCTGCGTGGAAACAAAAATTGCTATGAACGTGTCCTCCTCTTTTCCGCTTAACAATGACGATGCTTTCCTCTTTTTCACGCCACAGAATGGATGTAAGGTGAGACCCAACGCTTCCTTTTCCACTGAATTCACTTCAAATGTTGTTCGCTGTTAGATACCATTGTGTCCGTATGATTCCACCATATAATGCTTGTCGAATTACAGGAGTTCATTATTCTGTCGCTATTAACGACTATGGAAGGGGGAGGGGTGAAATTTTAAGATGATTTGAAATATCTGAGCTTTTTAAAATGATTAATAATCTGCTCTCTGTCGAGAATGAATTTCACAGACTCTTTCAAGCATGCAAAGAAACATCATCGAAACTTCACTGTATGCGAAACACTATATTCTTCCATCCGCTTGCTTACTCATTGCTTCATCCCTTATGTGCCCGTGATCACGATGCATAAGATCCTATATGTTAAATAACGACGTCACTTTTATTCGACGTTCTATGATTGTCTCTTTCGATCGTGTAAATAGGTAACATTGTCGAGGGAAAAATAATGACGGGAGTAGGGGGTGTAAAGGTGAACTTCTTTTGTAGGGGACTTAGGGAAGGCAGTCGGTGAACTGGTGACGGTGATGACCAGCGAGGACTCGACGAAGACGAACGGGCAAAGGGCACCACCGCCAGCATTCAAATAACGGCTACCGTCGATACTCCGTTTCGAGTACGATGCATTTACGTTCTATCAACGATATCGTCGGACGCGTCACGACGAAAGTATAACACGAGATCGTTCTGATCGATCGTGAACACATTATATACATAACGCACCCGAGCGAGATCCACGAACTATTAAAAATGCTTTAAATTGATAATTCGACCAATAACGAAGTCTGGCCCTAAACGCATATCAAGCGAAGAAGGCGATGCGATCGCGGAGGAACGCAGCGTCCAGGGGTACCGCCATAGTGGTTTTGTGGGTATTTTATAAGTTTTGATATTGTATAGCTAAATTATGATATACCGAGGTGAAGAAGGCGATTATGGTTTTACTTTGGCGGCCTCCTGAGGGTAACTTTAACTCTTACATATTGCCACGTCATATCATTGAACATGAATAATTAATCGTACAAGACGCAGGAGAGGAAAACGAAGATTAACGAATCGATTGTTATCATGCTTGCTCGTCGAAGAGAACAAGAATTATACAGGAGACAGGACGAAGACGGAGAATGTTAACGATTATAAGAGAATTACGCGAACGGAGAATATCATTAACAATGCATGCAAAAGCAATGTATCAAATCACGTACTCTATTCTAGATCGTAGGACATATTTACATACACCCATTCAGTTCACTGCCACGGGCTCTTCCTCGACATTAAATTAACATACACGATGTACATGATACGCGATTCTAGACGGCGCAGAAAGGAAAGCGAGGGGCGAAAGGGAAGAATGAAAAAGAGCAGAACGGTATGGAATGGAAAATTCATACTCCTTATCACTGCGAATCGAGAGTTTCACATCGACGAACACACGATGGACACACGTTCACACACGAACACTCGTACATGCATATCATTCTATACATATACATAAAAAAATATATATATAATATAAATATATAAATATACGTGCATACACGATGACGATACAAACGTTGCAAACACCTATACGTACACCGCGCTGAGGACTTTTTGTAATCGATAATAAAAGCAATGCGATGTGCATTAATAACGTTCAGATTTATTTTTTATCCGGTTATCGATCGTTTTTTCATATTTTTCAAATGGATTTTAGATGGCAATGTCTCTTATTTAAGCCTGCCGGATGTTACTTATATTTAAGAGTATATCGATAAGCATCTAATTTACAAACTGTAGGCTGTATTCTGATATGTAATAAAGTTGTCTAGAAAATAATCCCTTTGCTCTCCGTTTCGTGTATGTCCGGTGCAGTGGTTCAAGGAATCGGCACCTTTCATCAATCGATTAATTCGCGGCCAATTAATTATTGGGCGGCTCGATCGATGAACCTTTTGGCGGAACTGTAGTTTCTTTTTTACGCGGGTCATCTAGACCGCAAGAACGTTGCCTCGACTGGTTTGGATTCGACCCGGTTTCAATCATCCGTCGATGAAAATCGTAAGGGAATCGACGCGGAAGAAAAGATTCAGCGATCAGACGTGATTGCGCTTGGTATGCGTGACGTTGCCGTGCAACACACGGAAAGACGATACTCTTTAAAAAAAATAATAATAATGCAAAGGTACATCGATCTTATCGTTGACTGGCGGAAAAGAATATATCAGTCGAACGACATTTTAACAGATAAAGCTTACGTATGGAACGTCCCTGAGCGAACAGCATTCTCGGGAATCGGATTCCAGTAGTAAAATCAGCGGTTTCTACGATCTCCGTGCTTACTTGACGAATGCGCGGATAAAAATCAAATTATCAGCTCCAGGGAAGTTCTAAAGCCCAATTCATAATTTCCTAATCGCAGTCTACTGTATTCCGCTTCCACTTATAATACAATCGAAAAGAGAAACAATTCTACGGAAAGCCACGAATATTTTATACTCCCCTCTGTGCGTGAAATTAATTTGTTCCCAGACAAAACGGGAACTGTTTGAAAGTGAAACGAAGCTGCGTCGCGAGAATTACAGCTTCAGCTGCTGAAAGCCGCGCTTGTCAAATTAGCGAGCGGTTCCGAGACATGCGTGGGGGGAGGTCTTTGCACTTAACACCCGGCTCGCGTGCAGCTAACACGAGCACGCAACGAGCGTGTCCCCTCGCACACCTTTTTATCGTACGTGAGCAAAGGTGCTCCGCTCAGGTAGGTGGCATAGGTGGCCTCGACCTTGGTGCATCCCCTGTCTGCACTGTGCACCGGTCCGCACAGTGGCCCAGGTGAGACTCGAATGTTTCTTGCAAGGAACCACATTCGCCACAGGTAGATGCAAATATTCGAAGGATTTCGCTCGTCGAAATTTCTCATTTTGAATAATAAATTGGAAATGGTTCTTTTAAATGCTTCTTTTGAATCACTTCCAAACGGAGTTTCGTAAAATTTATTCCACAGACAGGGTAATTGAAGTAAAGGTCGCTTCTACTACGCCGCCTCTGTTAATTGAATACTAATCACCTTAAACAGCTCACACACACGGAATTAATTTTAATTTATTAATGAAACAATTTCATGTTTCTTTATCGATACAATTCCTTTGAAACTCTCGCCAAACTTTCTCAACCATAAAACGATGCTAACAAATCGTTCAACGCGCAAAGAAACCGGTGCGGAACGATGTTCTACGAGCTGACCGCGCGCTTCTGCAAATCATACATTCGCTGTACCCCCGAGTACAATCAATTGAGTCATCGATACGTGACGCGTATACGAAAATAAGCGGGCAAGAATTTTTAGTGTACGCTAAGATCAGCGAAGGCCGATCGTGATCGTCCCTTGTTGCGGCACGTTTCCCGTTCAGCTTCGCCTACCCGTGGTAATAATTCATTATTCATTTGATTCAAGGCTGATTTCAATTTATTCACCGCGGTTACCATTGAAAATTACCGAGAGACCTCGTGTTTATAAGGGAGAGCAGGGGAGCGGTACGAGTATTTCGAATTCCTATAAACTGTTACGCGTGAACAAGAGGAATCGAGATTCAGCAAGTAAACGCTTTTACACGCGGATGAGAGCTCGTTATTAAGTGGATTCCATGCGCTCCGCCGGACACGGCAACGCTTTTCTCACGGGGCACTGAACGTCCTTAGAATACCGCGCGAAGAAGCGGGCCGAGTCGATCCAGGAATACAGCCTGCAATGAAAGTACGTAGGGCACGCGGCGCGCATAAATTCGACTTGAATCTATTGCCTGAAAACTTCGCTGACCGATCGGGTAAAACAATTAAGGATCAGCTTCGAAACGGAGGAGTCGCAGATGCAAGATTATGTAAACACTACCATAAGTGTCAGCGTAGATCAAAGTCTAACTCTTGCTTGGAATATATTCCATTTGAATTATTGATGATACGAGTTACTTCCCGAGGTTTCGTCGTTTCATAAGTCAATACTCTTTTGATAGTTTTTCTTCCGCGACGGAATTCATGGGAGAGAATGGAGAAAGCAACAGGCCTATATGTTGGAAAGTTTCAGTGTCCCCAAGGAAGGGGTGTCGAGTGAAATGCACAGATAAAAGAATACTTTGCGGTCCTGCTGGCAGTTCCGTTTTCAGAACGAGTTCCCGTCACGGAGTCCCAAAGCAACCGAGGGGCCCGAGAAAGTAGTCAGGATAAAGGTAGCCGGAGGATTCTTGCAGGCTGCACTCAGCGTAGATTCTACAAGCTACCTGAACGTTGTCCCGAACAACGAAAATAATATCATTCTAGAAAAGTAACAAACCCTTCCTGAAATAGAAAAAGAAATTATACTGGAATAAATTTGATTTCACGGTTTTTTGTTAAGAAGAGAGATCATTGGACCCTCCAAAATCAACAAGATTCTTTTACAGCAAGAGAACACATTTATTCGAATGAACACTGCGGCGTTACGATAAGATTATGGTATCGAAGCTTTTTAGTACCTTTGAAACGTAGCGAGTGCCATTCAAAGAATTCATCGGTCTACATCTGGAGCTGACGTCATTGGTAATCACAAATCAAGCGGACGCTGGTCGCGCGGCTCAAAATCAACAGAGCAGCCTTTGTAAAAAAACGTCTCCTAAGAAAGAGACCCTCGCCCATATTTCATATCCTGCAACTTCGATTAAGATTTCCGGCGCTTTCCATCATTCTTTTTCCTCTGGAATGCTTCACGCATAA